>LNAC01000003.1:7732415-7771228 GCA_002007465.1 Ailurus styani
ATGAGGAACTTGAGGGGCAGGGTGGGGGGTTGTGGGGGGTAGGGAGGGAAAAATGAAACAAGATGGGATCGGGAAGGAGACAAACCATAAGAGACTCTTAATCTCACGAAACAAACTGAGGGTTACTGGGGGGTGGGGGGGTAGGGATAGGGTGGATGGGTTACGGAAATTGGGGAGGGTTTGTGCTATGGTGAGTGCTGTGAAAGGTGTAAGCCTGATGATTCACAGACCTGTACCCCTGGGGCAAATAAAAAAAAAGTATATTGTAAATTATAAAGAATACATGAACTACTATTGAACTACATAGAACTACTGTTCTAAAGTGTACATAGTGTGTACTCTTTGATTAAAAATAACAATATATTATAGCTAAAATTTATTGAATACTATGTGTCAGGCACTCTAATAAGAAATTCACATGTCCTAAGTCAATTGAGTCTCACAAGAAAACCTGTGAATACCTTTTAGTTCTCCTTTTTATAGATAGAAATGAACATGTGCAAAGTCAGGAATGAGATAATAAGCATGAGGTACTTTGTTATGGCTGGAGAATCAAGTGCAATAGGAATGGGACATGAGGTGAGGACAGCAATAATGAAGGGCCAAGTCATAAAAATATACAGACATTTATAATGATTTTGGACTTCCCCTGGAGGGAGCCATTGAAAGATTTTAAGCAGGGGAGAAACATGACCATATTTGCACTTTAAGAGACCTTTTTTTATGGCTATATGGATATACTTTGGAGGGGAGAAACATGGAAGCAGAGACCCTGGTTATGAAGATATACCAATGCAAGGTATTATTCACAAAGTATAACACAGAGTCTACAGGAGTCTACATTTTATAACACTCTTTTTCAGGACGGACTTTTGTTTCAGACCAAGATAATGAGAACTAAATTTGCCTTCCCAAATTCATCAACTAGAAAACCAGATACACGATAAGAGTTTTCATATGTTGGACAACAGCAAATGCAGGAACATGATATACAAAAGAAAGGAAACATTCGAGGTAAGACCTAAGATGGTTGTAACTTACCGCCTGGAGGTGGTGTGTCTGCACAAAGGAATGAATAACAGTGGAAATGGCAA
This sequence comes from Ailurus styani, assembly GCA_002007465.1. NCBI lineage: Eukaryota > Metazoa > Chordata > Mammalia > Carnivora > Ailuridae > Ailurus > Ailurus styani. Next base: position 7,733,510 of record LNAC01000003.1, read on the forward strand.
TGAAGTGGGTAAATATAAACATTTTTACTGTAAAAAGTAACAATGCTTTAAATATATATTATGTTGTTTATAGCATAAGGAAATACATGTTCCACACAAATAGTACAAAGGAAGAGACTACTGGGAAACAATTGTACACTGTTAGAGAATAGCAGTGTACTATTAAAAGGTTCTTACTATGCACATGAACTGATATGACATTAATTGAAAAGGTATTGTTGTGAGGCAAAGATGTATATTATAAACTCTAGGGCAACCAATAAAAATTAAAACAGAGATAAAGCCAATAGTGAAAATAAAAATAATTTTTAAAAATTGCTCAACCCAAAAGAAGGAGAACAAAAGGAAAAAAAAGGAACAAAAACAGATGGGAGTAGAAAAAATAGCAACATCATAGACATAAATCCAAATATACCAAAATTATATTAATTGTAAATTTTCTGAACACTTCAATTAAAAAGTAATGAAAAAACAAGGATACCTGGATGGTTCAGTCCATTAAGTATCTGACTTTTGATTTCAGCTCAGGTCATAATCTCAGGGTCGTAAGATCGATCCCCTTATTGGGCTCCACACTGAGTGTTTAGCCTGCTTAGGATTCTCTCTCCCTCTCCCACTGCCCCTCCCCCCCCAATGTGCGCACGCACATGGCTCGCGCGTGCTCTCTCTCTCTCTGAAATAATAAATAAATATTTTTTTTTAAAGTAAGGAAAAAACAGAGATTATCAGATAAAGTCAAAAAGCAAGACCCAACTATGATATTGTCTAGAAGAAACCTACTTTAAATATAAGACCTACATAGTTTAAAAGTAAAATGATTAAAATAAACATGCCAATCAAACAAAACTTTTAAAGAAGCTAGGGTGTCTGTACTGATATCAGACAGAATAGAGTTTATGATAAGGAATGTTAAAGAATGGCATTCATAATGATAAAGGGATCAATTCATGAGCACATATAAAAGAGCCTAAATATGAATAGAGTGATAGCAGAACTCTAAAACACATGAAGGGAAGTAGGTTACTTAAAAAGTTAATGATGTATTTACCATACAACCCAGCAATGCCATTTCTATACATTTACATTTACCTATGACAAATGAAAACTATATCCACACAAAGACTTGTACTTGAATATTCATAGAAGCTTTATTTTTAATTGCCCCAAACGGGAAATAATCCAAATGTCCATCAAATGATGGCATATTCATTTAATATAGAATACAGCTTGACAATAATTAGGAATGAACTATTGGTACCCTCCATGATATGGATTGTCTCAAAAGAAACACATTGAATTTTAAAAGCCAGATATAAATTACTATATACTGTATAATCCCATTTACATGAAATTCCAGAAAATGCAAAACTGTAATACAGAATGTAAATCAGTTGTTGATAGAAGTGAAGATGAATGGAGATTGCTGACTACAAAGGAACACATGGGAAATTTGGGTGGTGAAGGAAATGTTCTCTATCATGACTATGGTGATGGTTTTATGACTATGGATTTGTCAAAACAACAACCTATACACAAAAAATTTTAGTATTTTATTATACATAAGCACAAAAATAAAGCTGATTTTTAAAAAAAATCTGTTTACATAAATGATCCCATTTAACCCTTAGAGTATCTTTATAGGTTAAATGCTATAAATATCATTACATAACTGGGAAATTAATATATGTATATCATATATGTATGTATATGTGTATATGTATATACACATATACCCACACCACTCTTAAATGACAGAAATAGGACTATTCGTTTTAATATGCTGTTTATATCTACATTGGAATATAAATCAAATGCTTAGGGCGCCTGGGTGGCTCAGTGGGTTAAAGCCTCTGCCTTCGCCTCAGGTCATGATCTCAGGGTCCTGGGATCGAGCCCCAAATCTGGCTCTCTGCTCAGCAGGGAGCCTGCTTCCTCCTCTCTCTCTGCCTGCCTCTCAGCCTACTTGTGATCTCTCTCTCTCTCTCTGTCAAATAAATAAATAAAATCTTTTAAAAAAATAAATTAGATGTTTAAATGCCACCTACATGCCACTGATATGAAGAAAAAAAAACAAACACAATCCAATTAAGATAAACCCTATTTCTGATGCCCCCCCAAATAGCACTAAATCTATCTTCTTAATTATTTCATATCATTTAATATGAGCAAAACATATATATGAATTCAAGGAAAATGGTACAATATATAAACAATCTATTGTAACCTAAGTTCTCTAATTTTACTAAAAATATAATCTGTGCCAAATAAGTTAATCTTCTTTTTTCTTTCAATTACACATTCAATAATTTTTAAAAAAGCACTTCATTTGGCTTTCTCTTCCTAATCAAATCAGAGATGTGATTTAATTACATTCCCAAGTATGAAACAAAAAGGGAATCCTCCTTCTTTCCTACAAATCCTATAAAGTGTACAGGAATGACTTCTGCACAAAGAAAAGAAGGTTCATTTAACACGCTCCTTCTCCCTAGTCTCACAAACAAGCCAATATAAAGCAGTTTTTTTAGTCCTAACATTGGCTCCATAAGTTCTATTTATTAGGATTACCTTTCTTGAAGTTAACCTGTCAACCTAAGATATTCACCTCCTTCTTTGAAGAGCAGGCTGCTCAGTTCTCTGGAAACCGGAGTTACATTGTTATCTGAAGTGTCAGAGCAAAGAACTTCAAAGGAAGACAGCTGCAGAACCTATCTTCGCGGTTCCTTGATCTCTGGATTGGAGTGTGTACATCTACTTCTAAATTGTCTAAAGGGAAATTTATAGTTTACTTTTGGAATGTTTAAAGGTAATTTGTTCTGATAAAGGTGAAATGGGGGGGGGACTGTTATTCCAAGAGATAGTATCCATTTAATGTGGCTAAATGCCAGCGTGTTAAATTTCAACCCAAATCTATTTTGACAAGTTTTTGTTAAACTTATATTATTATATGGAAAGCACATAATATATATTTATCAAAGAGTACTTTCCATTTGGAGAGTAATGCTGAAATGCGTAAGGATGAAATGATAGGATGTCTGGATTTACTTCAAAATAATATGGAAGGAAAGAATTAGATGGGAGTGCGGATAGGATGGAACTGGCCATTGGCAGATGGTTGCTTGGATTAAAGTAATAGCTACGTGGTGGTTTAATATGCTATTACCGACTTTGGGTATCTTTACGTTTTCAAATAAAAAATAAAAAATTAATATTACTAATAATAAAAGCTACATTTAAAAAACCACTGTTTATGCCCAAATGAAAAAGGAACTATTTCTAAAATTCCTTGGTAATTGGAAACTAAACCACATTTTTCATTGGAGGTAATATTTTATATACACGATGATTAGGAGCCTGTGCCAATCCACAAAAACCTATAAGCTCTAATTTTACATCTACTAACCACTATCGTGTAGCTCAGTTACGGATTTTAAAATCTTTTGTGGGCTGGCCTGGGCATCTAACATCTCCATATAATGTTACTTTCGTGCGGTGATATACTCCCCAGAACTGAGAAAGGGAATCTAGCTACCCACAAAACATGTCTTCCAAATTCTCACCGATCAGTCTGGCCCCATGGTCATATGATGCAATGTATTATCCAATTCCACCCAATCTTTGAATGAAAGGGAATGCTACTGTAACGACCAGACAATGTGCGTAAACAGAGTACCCGAAGCAAACCAGGATATAACAGCCACCTCGACAAGGTGAACACTTTTATGTTCTCAGGCTTAAAGAGCTCATGCGTCATAGAAACTTAATTGGTTTTCTAGTTACACAACATTGTTACTTTAAAAATAAAAACTGAGAACGATAAAATTCTATGTTGATCTTTTAAACCACAAACTGTAAAATATTATAGATTTTTCATTCCCAAAAGAATTCCTACAAATTATATTTGGTGGCTAAAATAATTCTACAGGTGTTGGACAATTTTCCACGTTTTAGTCAAGTTAAAAATTATGTGTATGGCCAACTAATTTCAAGTCTTTCCTACTTTTAAGCAATAACCTGTTTCACTCAGTACTTGCTGGAAAGCATCTGAGGTATGTTAAGGACTAAACTAAGTCAGAAAGTTAAATTATAAAACTAAATTTCATATATTTCTTATATTAGTCAAGAAGGGCTAGATTACACTATGGGAGCCCTGAAGTATCAGTGACTTATGGCAGAAAAGAATTTCCTCTTCACTTAGTAGTCAGAATGTTTTCTGTCTCTCTTTTTTGCTTCAATATAGCTCCTTTATAAGCAGAGCCCTGGGAATCTGGCTATTTCTACCTTAGGGGCTCTCACCTCCGTACACGGCCCACCACTGCTGTGGCTGGAAGAACAAGGAGAATGGGCACACAGGCTCCTGAAGGCTCTCAGGGGAAGTGACTGCAAGACTTCTGATCCCATTCATTAACCAGAACTATTACATGATGCCACCTAATTCTTAGAGATAAGTTCTAGCTAGAACTTAGCTAAACTAAGTATTCAAGAGGAGAAAAGTGAAATGGGATTTGGTAAACAGAAGTGTGACCCTCACAGAGCCATAGGAAGCTTTCAACCAAGTAAGTGGCTATTTCTATGCTTTCTCTATTCAAAGTAGTGAGGCCATTACGTTCACTGCCCCTCAAGTCAGCATGATGATGTCCAAAATACCTTAAGTGAAATCAATGATTTGCAGAGGAAAAGCTTTGCCCAAATGTCTTTAGGAGCCCACCCTGATGGCAGGATTCATGAAATCATTCTAAACAAAATGCTTCAAATTATAATTAAATCTTTCTTTCAGGTATTCTACTTTGAGGTGGGCACAAAAAGCTCATCACCATTCACTCTAAAAATAACGAAAAAAGCAAAAAAAACAAAACAAAAAATCACTTTACATCTTGAAAAAGAGTACCACTCAATCTCTTTGGGAGAAACATTTCAGTCACTTAATATTTGTTCATTGTCAACCTGTTCTGAGGACAAGAATAAGGTTTTATAATCTATGATTTGCTATGTTAACTGTATTCAATTAAAATAATAGAGGACTAATGTGGAGAAAAGAGTATTTAAAGATCTAAAGATATGATTATTTGAGAGAATTTGGGGGAATGACTTGGATGGAAGGATAACTACTTCCCATACATTTAAGTAGTGATGTGAATTATTATTGAATGATAATTAAAAGACTCAATCTACCATTTATGCATAAGAAATTGTGAGTGAACCATCTTTGGAGTGCTAATTGTGGAATTTTCTCCAATATTTATAATGTTACACAGGCAAGCCATTTAAATTCTTTTCTAGCTTTACAATATCCTTCTTAATGAAAATCATATTCTCTTTACCACAATGCATTAAGGAAAGACTATATCTAGTGGATAAAATTTAACTAATAAGGTAGGAACTTGAATTTAAAGTTAGCTTTTTTCTTTAAATTCTTTTTCCTTTATTCTAAGGACTACATAATTGGCAGTCCATACAACTCTAAATTCCTGTGCCCCACAACTTCTTGCTGAGAAAGTGACTTCAGGCAACACTTTTCCAATTAGCTAAATCTTGTGTCCCATGACCTTGGCCTGAAGGGCAAGAATTCGTGCTCAAGGCAAAGATGACTATGTATTAAGGTAATAATGTAATTTATCATCCTAATTGGGAGAATTCTGAGAGCAAAATGGGGAGCTATTATTAATTTCACCTGGAAACAGGCAAAAACTTTGATCTTTTTCCTTGACCTTTTTAGGCATAAACTGGCTCCAATGGGATCCCACCAGCTTTATGGAAATGTAGTCAGAGACTGCCCATAAAGGATGATCTATGTAACATTACAACAAATCGACTCAACCAGTTCTTCTCTCTTGAAAGTATAAATAAGTCATGCCAAAAAAGTAACTGGGGAGTAACTTCCAAGGGCTCAGCGTTGGCAAGAATTTACCAAAGCTGTTGGCCCTGGAACCCTGCTGAACCATTTATGAGGCTGCTATACACTCAAACTTGGAAGTACTGAAGCAGCCTCCTGATTTACCTCGCTTCCCTAGTTATCCTTATCATGAACTTCCATCACCTAACATTATCTGAAAGCATCTCCTCCTTGCAACATTAATATGCAGCACAGAGCAGAAAGACATGACCATGGGAATTTCAGTGCTCTGAAGTGGGTAGGTGATACGGTAAAAAAGATGAGGAACCAGGTCACCACCACCTTTGGGTTAAAGATTAGGCTTCTAATAAAGCTAAAAAAATCAAGCGGGCATTTCTAATAAATTCAGATGCTTAGGTAAATGTATTCATTCCAATATTATCCAGTTTTTAAACAACTGCCACAACCAGAGCAAGTAATATTTTACCAGGCATCATATACTGTTTGGACTAACCAGTAATTCCACAATGGCTTAAAAACAGGACAGAAAGTGAGAATAAATTAAGAGGCTGGCAACGTATTTTAAAGTGTGGAATATGAGAAAACAGAATTCTTCCGGAAGTTTTCTAAGTAATCCAAATGTGTTTACGTATTGAACCCAAGATTGTCGATTGAAACCTCAGAACAAAGATTTAATCTACTGCCATCTAGTGGAGATTTGATTTCTATTTACTGATTAGCAGCCGAGAAAATCTAAAGCAAAAACAAAAACAAAAAATAAGTCCAATTTCAAATGCTCAGAACCTAAGTGATTATCTACTAGTGGCTTCAGTCTCATGGAGCTCTGAGACTGTCATCAAGACAAGGGCACCACCTGAAGCGTGGGGCGGTGGGGAACCTAAGGCTCTGAAATCCCATCCCTAATCCAACCGGGGCCGTTGAAATATTACATATCCTAAATGTTGAGCTACTGACTCAATTTCATTTGAAGAAAGGATTTCACCTTGAAAAAGAAAAAACTAATGTCAAATAAGACCTTATCTGACCTCATATGCATCATTCTATAAACTGATATACCAAAAAACATTGGGTTTTTTTATTATTTATTTTATTTATTTTTCAAAGACAGAGGGCACATAAGCAGGGGGAGCAGTAGGCAGAGGGAGAAGCAGGCTCCCTGAGCAGGGAGCCCGATGTGGAGCTCTTTGACCTGAGCCCAAAGCCGATGCTTAAGCCACTTAGCCACCTAGACACCCCAACATTGGTTTTCTAATGTCACACAAATGGCTAGTGGCACAACTAGCAGAACTAAAATCTTTTGATTCCTATTCCCATTAAAATAATCTTGGATAACTTCAAGTCCAGTAGACTTCAAGTCAAGTAAGTGGTCTTTGTTCAATAGCACCAAGAGCTTATTTCATTTAAAAATAGATTATTTCCTTGATCCTTAAAAATAATCTTTAAAATAATTTTACTTTACTATCTCCCTTATATTATTAGAAATGTGCATTGGTATAGAATCCCAAAGTAAATCAATGGAAATGAGATCATATCTGTAACCTGTAATTATATCATGTCAAATACATATTTAGAATTAGTCTTGAAGTCCCTCCAAATAACAATGAAAATGTAACTTCTGAGGGATATTTTCTCTCCTCTCCTTTAGAGTCACTTAATTTTAACGGTGAAAGAGACATCACAAATCATTTAATACAACTATCATTTTAAAAATTATTTTATGTTTTATAAAGCATAAAACTGGTGCTCCTGGGTGGCTCAGTTGGTTAAGCACCGAACTCCTGATTTCAGTTCTGGTCACGCTCTTGGGGTTGTGAGATCGAGCCCCACGATGGACTGCACACTCAGTGCACAGTCTGCTTGGGATTTTTTTCTCCCTCTCCCTCTGCCCCTCCTCCCATTTGCACACATGTATGCTCCCTCTTCCTCTTCAAATTTTTTATTTAAAGAATAAATGAATAAATTCTTTAAAAAAAGAAAAAGGCATAAAACTATCAACACTCTGGATTGCAGAGAAGTCACACTACTAGACCCAAGTTAGTCTGAGCATTTCTCCAGCTCTCCTGACCTCCCATTCAGCAACAGGATGGATGAGATATAATGAATATAAAGATATATAAAGAATATATAGAATATAAAATATAAAGAATATAAAGATATAAAGACAGATGAAAGATAAAGAACAAACAGATTTATGGAGGTGGTGGTTGTATTTTTGTCTGCTTATGATGCGGGAATGTTGGGGATTTTTGAGCTCTGGGAGGAAAGAGTTGATTGAAGGGAGATGATACAGGAGAAAAAAGGATCATCAGTGAAGTAAGTTCCTTAAGGATTTAAGAAAAAATATAATCCAAAATGCATGTGGAGGAGATGTTACTTGCCAGGAATGAGATGGAGTATCCAAATCTAGAATAGCATTGTCACTTTGATATATCTCATTTGCATTTGACACAAATATTTTTATCAGAGGACATTGAAATTTTTGTATTATACATTTATCCTATTTTATCTCACTCTAATTTGTAAATTTGTAATTTAAAAATCTAGGGTTTTTTCCTATTGTCTTATAAGCTACTCCCCACTTCATCTTTAATCCAAATGTACATCCCTCATATGATACCACATAATATTATGTTTCTTTTAGTGTTTAAAAGTAAGATATACAATCATTAATAAGATAAAACTTCAATATTATTCAAAAGATGTGTATATTTTTAAATAGAGTTTATGTAACCATAGTAACATATAGAGTAAGTTAACTAAACATTTTAATTTTCTTTCCTATCCTTCTTGAATTTTTCAAATTTATAACAGATAAAGTATCATTTGTATAATCAGAATTCTTTTTAAAAGCAACATTTAAAAAAAATCTTCGTTCTTTTTCTTTTTCTGAGTCTGCCACAAACTATTCTGTGAACTTAGGCAAGCCAAATGCCATTTCTTTTCCATACTTCCTATGCCCATTAGAAAAATAAAGGAATGAAACTAGATCATTTTATTCTATTTTAAATGCTAAATGGTTCTGATTTTATGATACAATCATTCCCATTTTGAATAAGGATGCTTATTTGGTATATAAATTGCTGATTATTTCTTTTATGCCCATAAGTCAATAAAATTTTAAAATATTCATGGGCTTTATAAAGAACTAAATAACAAGATAAGGTGCTTTCTCCAAAGAGAGAAACCATTTGAGAAGCTCCGGGATACATTTTAAAAGATGAATTATATATGTTGGTAGAAAATGACAATAACCCATCCCTCTCACTAAGGAAAAATAAAAGTTTTCAAAAACAAATGAAGTAATAAGTTTTCCATATGCCCTTACACACTGACTTAGAACATGGAAGATATCAAGACTAGGAGGAATTTTATTTTCTGTGTTTCTTCTTTATTAAATTGTCACATAAAGGTCACAGGCAAGTGGCACCATCAACTCCAGGAGGGTCTAAGATGTCAGGTAAGCTACTGAGTGAAAGAAAAAAAGAAGATACCCAGTAGGAATGTATGGTCTAAAGTTACCTCCATTGTTGAACCATCTTATTAAGAATGGGCGGTGCTTTAAATAAAGCTTTCCATTTCTCAAAGCAATTTGTATGAGAACAAAACCTCATCAGTGTAACTCAATAAACATATTATTACCATATAAAGGATTTCTAGAACAAAACTTCATGAAAGCATAGGATTTTGTCTATTTGCTTTACTGCTATATCCTTCGTTGCTTATAGCAGGTTGGCACAGAGATAGTGCTTAAACAATATTTGTCAAAAGAATTAACATTCTGGACCCCTTCCTGATTTTAGTGGAGACCAGCATACTAATGAAATCTGATGTTCAAATGAGAGAGTTTAGTTCAGCAATTACTCATTGAGTGTCTAACACGCATTAACAAAATTACCTATCACTATTGCAACCATACTTTCAAAACCAAAACTCAGTTTGCATGGTAAGCCAAGTACAAACAACCTTCTGAAGACAACTGATTAGAAAGAACATCTGTTACTGAAAATAAATTCAGGAGTGAACTTTATATTATAGAGTAGCCACATAATTTCTAATCTAAAATGGGTCACTATGGAAAATGAAAGGGGGCATCCTTAATATTTACTCTGGGCTATCAAGCCTTAACTAGAAGTGTCTGGGGAAACAGTGTGTATGGTTTCTTTGATAGACTCCAAGTCAAGTCTGTACCTGTTTCTACAGTGCTAAAAACCAAGTCAGTCAATTCTAGAAAATCAATTATTAAATAACAATGGTAAAAATTAAACTTAATGAAATTTGAAAGAATCTGAGACCATCAAGTCTAGGAAGATAAAGGTAAAGTTTAACTCCATTTCAAAATGAATAGCTTTTAAGAACTGAAAAACTAAATAGATCCTAGTACAAAATGACACGGACATCCAAGACTATTTTTCGTGATGTTTAATCGAATGTCAGCTAATTCCTGTTTAAAAGGACAAGAGGGCCCAGGAATTATTAAAAGACAGCACTGCTATAAGATACCCAAAACAGAATGTGTAGTTTCTTTGTTTTTTATACACACAGTTTAAGCAATAACTACACCTATAAAGTATCATGATGACAAAGTTCATCTAATTGCCATCCTCAATACTGACACCATGAAAAGAAAACATAAAAAGAGGCTGAAGGAAGTAGTAACAAACCTTAATAGACAAAATGGAATTATAAAACATCAAAAAATTGGCACACAGGAGCTCAAACATGATACTGCGTATAGAATATCATCTCTTCACCCTAATGATACTCCTGACAATTTGTCATGTCTAAAAAACCTATATGCTTTTGACCATCCCTCCAACTCAATTATTGGAAACCCTTTCTGATTCTCTTCTCTATTCAAATATGTTGAAGTCTGCAAAGAGAGAGACAGGAGACACCGACAGAAACAGAGAGAGAGAGAGGTTCCTGTACTTCTTTTTAAGATGCACCAATCTTCAGTCTCAGTCGTCATTCCCAGGTTAAGATAAGAAAACAGTCTGATTTAATTAAGTTGCATTAACAGTCTCTGAAAGCTTTTCTTTGATATATAAACAAAAGCAATCTTATTCTCTAATCTAGAACAGGTAATACTAGAGGTTGTCTCCTCAGAGACAGCATTTTATTGAAATCATACTGCTCTTACTGACATTTAAACACACACTTGAACAGACTGCAAAGTCTACAGAAGAGAGAGAAAACATTACTCCACAGGTCTTCTTGCTTCACCGGCACAACCTACCCTTCTTGGCAGTCATTATAATTATCTCTATTTTATAATAAGAAAAGTGAGGCTTAGAGAATTTACACAGTGTTCTAAATAGATTAGAATCAATTTTTTTCGTCCTGAGCATAATGGAGATTGCTGTAGGAAAATCCATGTGTATCAATTATCTGATTGATGAGCATTAGACATTTGGACTGTGAGTTAAGCTTATGGACAGAAAGTCACTGACTAAGAAGCTATCCACTGGTCATTCTAGGGTGTCATGATCTGAAATATTAGCTCTACCACGGAGCTCTGAAAAAAATAAAAATAAGTGGTTTCATGCATATTTACATGTCTTATTTTTTTTTCTGACACATCCAACTAGTGGGAGGGAAAAGTAGAGTCAAGGAATGAAATTTTATTAATTACCTTTAATTATAAAATTATACCAGTATAATTAAAAGATGATATGGTTTTTAAAAAATCTTTTAAAATGAAACCAATATTTGATGAGATAAACCTGATAATTATACTAAAACCATCGTTTGATGACTTGGCCAAATAAAAGAAAAAACTGATGAAATAGGTAGAGTCAATAAACGAAGTATTTATACAAGCATTAATATATCTGGTATAGCACTGAACTACACTTGTCTTAATATTTAAACACACACACACACACACTCACTCACACTCCCCAACTACATTTTACACTTTGAAGAAGAGAGACCATGAATTTGCCCATCCTTATACTACCATTGTTTGCAGAAATGCACAGAATCCTCAAACCTTATAAGGTAGGTACTATCACACCGATGAGAAAACTGAGACACAGAGAAATTATTTAACTTGCCAAAGGTTATGTATGTAGTAAATAATGGAACCTAGTTTCAGGACCAGGAATATGGCCTGAGATTCCCTGCTCCTAACCCCTTCTGTATGGCCCCACAGATTTAAATGATCATTAAGTAATAACTGACATAGTTTCCTTTATTATTAGCTCTAGTTTTCATTATGTAAAAATAAACATTCTTAAAATAAGTACACCTTAAATACGTTACTAGTGAGGCACCAGCTTGGTAGGTTCAGAAAGCAATAAGAAAATCCACTACATCGACCTTCACTCTTGCCCGCAAATAGAAAACCGTCAGTAACACGAAGTAAAGGAATCTTAGGAGGAAAAAAAATTATCAACTGTTGAACATAGAAGAGGATAATGGACGGCGCAGGTGAAATCACAGGGTGACCCTGAAAACAGCTAATGAGCCTGTAAACCGCATCAATGGGCCCTTTGTCTTCAGAGCACAGAGATAGCATTGCTTCAGCCTGCCTTCACTAGACCTTCCAACGAGAGCATTCTCTTGAGTTCTGTGTATCAAGATCATAGAAGACCCACAGATAAAGTGAAGTAAACTCAAATGAGAATCACGGGGCTCAAACCTATTGCTTTTCTAGCATTTTTGAGGAGATGATAAATTATGCAACAAGACTAAACACTTTAATTATATACTAATATGTATTGGTATGTAGCATTTCCATAATAAACATCAAAAATAATGCTGAACTGAAGTTCAAGAGTCTAGGTCTTCTGCCTGAAGTTTCTAACATGTGGTAAGTGCATGACACGCTTGAGAAAGAAATAGAAAATTGAGGAAGAGACTGGACAAAGATTCATCCAGAAAAGGAAGAAACTAACCACACTTCTGTTTTCTTTGCCTTCACTAAATTAAACCAATTCTTTTAAATTCCACAACTTGTTGACTCTATCACTTAGGCCTAACCACTAGGTAAAAACTAGAAAATCTAACATTAGGCATGGGATTTTTAGTAAATAGTGGCTCAAGATTCTTCTCTTTTAGCATCCCGTGGCTTGCTGTGGGTTGGACACAAAATGTGTAACCAGGACTGCGGAAGCGGAGATACTTCAAATATCTGGATAGTCAGGATCTAGTGACATTAAGTGACATTCTGCAATTGCCAAATCAATAAGTATTAATTTTCTCATAAAATAGGTGACATATTTAATGAGTAATATATCTAGAGGAAAGAGGAAACGGAAGCATTTAGCCTAATAATCATTTTTAGTAAATCAGACTTAAGAAGACATTTTAATAAAATCATGACCTTCCATTTATATGGTACTTAACTATCCTGAATTTGCTTTTGTGTGCATTACCTTAAGTGATCTGAACTGTTGCATAAATACAAAAACACAAGAAAATATTAATCTAGATATTATATCTAGGTCAATTGTTTTGAAACAGATTTATAAAATACTAAGGGAAAATATATATGCATATCTAACAAAATGAAACAGAGAAACTCTTTATGGATGTAGAATGAGAAAAAACGTTCTGTTCCCACAGTCAAATAGCAAAATCATATGTAGTGATTATTTAATTTGGGTACAAAGCTTAAGAATATGGGTTCTCAAGTGAGAATCTTTGCTTTGAAACTCCGTTTTACAGTTTAGTCATGCGACTTTGAAAAGTTGCTCAACTTTTCTGAAACTGTTTTCTCATCTGTAAAATAAAGGTAATACCAAAAGATTGATTTGAGAATTAAATGAAATAATGCCCACATAGTGCATAGTGTAGCATATGGCATATAACTCATCCCCAAAACCCATATCATTTTGTTCCTCCTCTTGTGCCAGCAACCAGAGCAGTGTCACTGTTCAGTAATAGTAAGACACGTGATCATCAGTGTCATGAAAATACTCATAAAGCTCTTAAATATACTTGATAATTGCTCTTGACATCGAGCAGGTTTGGAGGTTTAAGTAGGAAGAATTGCTTGAATACGAAAACTGTGTAGGTCAGTTTCATCTGTTTCTTTGCCGTCTTACAGGTAAATGAGTCGCAGACCTCATAGCTTTATTGTACAAGCATAGGTCCCAATATTTACTCCTGCTTTTCTAATTCAAGAGTTTATTTTGGAATAAGAATCATAGGATCATCCTATGAAAACTGTCCGTGTAAAGGAGACTGTCCCATTAGTTTTTTCTCACTTTTCACTACTTTAATAAGTTTAGAAAAGATAACAAAATTCAGATCTAAATGGCTTTCAGTTACCATGTCTCAAACCATGATGCAAAGTAACATTTTTCTTTAACTAAGATGATCCATATTTAGTCAATCACTCTCTGAGCTCTTAAATATCATTGTCTAAACAGAAGAAGCTGAACAGACTCCTACTATTTTTCCTATCTTTGAGAAACATTTGTTCCTTAAGAGGGCACAGTTCATCTCATATATTTATAAGACTCAAAATTCTATTTTTAAATACTGGGATGAAAGGAAATACCCTCATTGAGATACCTGAAGATTTTGGCAGGACAGAAGGGAAAAAAAAAAAGTCAGCCATAATAGCTCAATTCATTGGTTAAAACAACAACAACAAAAACAAGGTATAAACTGGCCCTACCCAAATCTTATTTAACCAGTCCTGTAATTTAAGATACAATATTCACGTTAAATTGAATTCAAAGCCACTGCAGAGTGAACCCAGATATGAGGTTTCCATTTTTCTCCATCAAAACCAAAATTATTTTAAAGAATACTAACATAAATGGCGATTCATTAGTAGTTAATTACATTCTTGTAGGGTGGTAGAAAAAATACACCTCAATAAGTTTTAGTCTCCTTGTTTTCAACCACAAGATTACTATACACTCAAAGTAAATTACAGTGAACTTAATTTATGTTAGCACTATAAAACTGTATAATCTTATCTAGCTGATTTTAAAAGTACAGATAATTTGGTGGAGTGGAAAGAATATTGAACCAGTCATTCTGAATTCTGGATGCCAGTCTCAGCTGTTCCAGGGAACTTGATAGAACATAGTCTTGGGCAAGAGACTTTTCCTCTCTAAGACCTGTATAAAACATGGACTTCAGACTAGCCAATTTCCGGTGCTAAAATTTCTGTTCTCCCATATATAAAAAGTAAAGACATATATATTTTCTGGTTACTTCATTCCATCTCATAAAATATACTGGGAAAAGAGTTTGAAATAGATCTTAAAATTCTACGCACAACTTACAAACATCTTAATAAGAATATCATTGTTTGCAAAGAAATTAATCTCTACTAGCAGTAGTACAGTAGCCAAAAGTATAAACGTAAAAGAGCAGCATAAAACCAAAACCATCTTGTGGCATCATCAGATTGTATCAGGTATATCTAGAAATGCACTCTTAAAAGACTGTTGTACTAGTTTACAGCTTAAAAATACATATCGTAATTATAACACTAAGAATACGACTCAGGATTCCATATTCCCTGATTTATTATGCTTTATAGAGCATTTCAACACCCAACATTAATTGCTTACCTCTTCCAAGTAATTAATTCTTCCATATCATTAACAGTAGAGCTTGATACTATAATTTGCATATCATGGCTGCTTTGGCAATTAATTTACATCCGTTTCACTTATGTTTTAGTTTTAAAACACCAAACCAAGTTGGCTTAATTCCATATCTGGTAAATTGGGAATTTACAATTCCCTGTAACTGGTTATTTAAGAAAAATGATGCAGCAACCATTTATTCTGAGCTTTATAATGAAGGACCCATGCAATGAAAGGCATAACATTGATAAGACAAAACTGCCATCAGCCATACCTGGTCCTAATAGTTGACAACAGCAATAGTAACCCATGGAATTTGTAAACATTCCCATCACAATTTATAATGAACCTTTAACTCATTAATTAGATCACTGATTTAAAACTTAAGAGTACAATTCATTATTCCTAGAGCAGAGGGTGGAGGGTGAATTCAACGTGGTCTCTGTCCCCAAGGGGCTTTCAGTCTAGTGGCAAAGATATGCACACATGTGGCCCCATAGCAGCACTGGCTGCCACACAGACAATAATGGAGACACAGAGAGAATGATGGAGAAGTGAGAGATTCTGGCCATGATGATCTGAAAAGATATCACAAAAGAGGGAACACTGAATCTCGTCCTTAAAGCAGAGAAGGATTTCAGATGTTTAAAAAATATATGTTAAGATGTCTTAAAATATATGTTTTAAAAAATTTTAAATATCATATAAATATATTTTAAAAATATATTCCACATGCAGAGAATATCTCTGTGCTGGCAGTATATTTAATTTCTACAGATAAAGAAAAACAGAGAAATTACGCGATCTGCTCCAAGGCAGAGCAGAGCAAGAGAGAATCAAAGCCATTCCCTGAGCCTTTAACTCCCGCGTCAAACGGTTCCTGCTAGATCCCAATGCTTCCTTCCCAAGGTAGACAGGGTCTCTCTGTGTTCACAACCATCAACTCCTCCGTGTTGCCACACCCTTTGCAGGACCTCATGAGGATGTCCAGAGAAACGCACACAGGCAGCCATGTCTTCCTGGAACACATTACCTTTCAGCTTGTGTCTAAAACTCCAACAAACACATCGAGGTCTATTTTGGGGCCACTTTCCCCACCCTTCTCCATCATTTCAAAGGAATGGGAGCCTGCGCTTTTGCCACATGGCACGCTCAATAAGACTGTGATCCATTCCTCTAAACCTTCCATTTTTCTACTTCGGTTTTGTCAAGTCTTCCCGGTTCCAAGAAATCGTAAATTCAGAATGTGGGGGAGGTTGCAGATTTTTGGCTCAGGAGGTCGTGCAGATGTTACTCCTTAAGGAAGATGATCATGACTGCCTATGTGAGTAATGGCTGTGAGTCGGCTAGGAGCCAAAAGTTCTCTTATAGCAGAATGTATAAACCATTCTCCTACTGAAAGAAGGCCCCCAGTAGGATAATATATTATTACACATGATTCAAATTACAGGATCTGCAGCAGGGGAGCTCATGACTGATTCAGGACAGTCGCTCCCTGAATACTGATGATGGGATGATGGAATGCCTCATGAATTAAAAGGGCTGTGGTTTAGCGCCTAAATCCTTCATATGCTTTAAAAAGTGTCTATGCCTATCATTGTACTCTTTAAGCTTCTTAAACGAATCATGCACTGTTATGAAACCCTTGTCGATGTTTTAAAAATTCCATGCCTTTGAATAATTATATTCAAAATACTCTTTAAAAAAAAAAGACAATGAAACTTTACCTTCGCTGCCAGAAAGCTGTATCCCTTTAATGCCAATATGCAATAAAGATATGGCTTAAGGCTAATCGCATTTAAGTATGACCCAGTTTCCGCTCTTTGGGATTCTCTAAAGCAACCTGAAAATCTTCACATGCCTTTCACGTTCCAGCCTTTTTAAGTTATCTATGCGACAAATAAGTTTATCTCTGACAAACCAAATACAAATGTATAGGACGAGACAAAATTATGTTTCCAGAGGTTTTCTGCTGACAAATGAACTCATTCGTGAATATTATTTCATTTGGTCTATTTTAGTTATATAACAAACTATAAATTAGCTAAAGGTATTACACTGAGAATGGAGATCAGGCATTTTTACAGAAACCCTAAGGCAGATGTTCAATATTACGTATCCTAAAACACAAATACTGTGACATATTCTAAAATAATATGTAAGCTGGTCCCTTAACTTCTTTTCAAGCTGGTTCTTGTATTCAGTTTTTCTAGTAAATGGATGCAAATCAGGTGCATTGTGCTGGGATAGGAAGAGAGAGATTTGTCCAGAAATGACCTCAGTTCTATTCATTAATAAAACGACATGTTGGCTGAGCGCAGTGAAGAATGAAATATAACAAGAGTGAACTTTCCTCCATGTGACAGATGCACATAAGTGCTTTTGGAATAAAACACTATATGTAAAATGGCCACTGCAGCATAAAATCTGAAAACATTAAAGGAAGGTCTAAGATGCAGATTGCTTGGGAAAATTGCAAGTTCCACGGCAATGCACTCTCTTAATCTCTATTACCTTGTACAATTCTGAATCTCAACTCACAAAATGCATGCTATTCGCAAGGGGGGGGGGAGGAGTGCAGTCAGATAAAATAAACAAAGGTTTAATTTCTTTCTAAGCTTTTTTTTTTTTAAGAAAAAGACGATAATTTTGCAAGGTCAAAACCAAACAGAATTGTACCCAGAATCACTTTCAGTGACAGCAGACACCAATGGGTGTGGTGGGAGGGGAAGGTAAAAGCTATCAGAGATCATGTAGCCACATTTTTGCATAGAGGTTTAAATTATGCCACCAGAATAATTAATGGAAGGACCTAATATGGGGGGGTAACAGGAAAGGGGGGAGGCTATGTTAAACAAAGTTCATTACTGCATGATGTAAATGAGTTTCTCACCAGTGATGTCACTGATTGGCTGAGCCGCAGAGCTGGCTTCGAGCATGGCCGGATTGGCTGCTAGCTCTTCTGGTGCCTGCCTGCTTGGGCAGCGGTTGAACCAGATACTTTCTGTCTCTCTTGTTGTCGTTTGAAGCAAATCTTGTTCAGCCCAGCTGTGTCTCCATAGTAGTGGCACCCTAAGAGAGAGTCTCCCTCCTGCTTCCCACAGCTCGTCTGTGAGGCGGTCGCTGCTATGAAATACCAGCGCTTGGCACCAAGCCCAGACAGCGTTCTCAGATCCGTCTATAACACACACATACAAAAAGAAAATAAAAAAAAAAAGCAGTTCTTTCATCTGAATTGCATCCTAAGGAGGATTAAGAAGGCTTCTATTGCAACTGATTTGTGTCCTTTCAATTTGATGGCTAAAATAGTTTTTGAAATACAGTATCTTCTCATCTGCAGTAGAACACCATTGGTTAAAATTGGTTAAAAAAGATAGGGGGGAACCCCCCTCCCATGTTTACCTTGATTACAGAAAAATAATTCTTCATTTCCCTCCTAAGCAGCGTAACTGATGGTTTTGGTCCTCTACCAGAATTTTAAACTCTCGCCAGATTTCTAATTATATCCGAGTCATTATTTTCAGGTTAAGACAGGGATCTTAATTAGCATTATTTTTTAGCTATGCGAAATGAGACAGGGCATGAAACAGAAACGATCTATGGAGAGGCAGAGAGAGAAAGAACAAATCTGTGCAGCTTTTACAGTTGAGCTGACACCCCCTCCTTCCCCGCTCTCCCTCCACCCCCCTTGCAAAAAAGAATGCAGTCATATGAACTTTACCAGACAATGGAGTACCTACAGGCTCTCCCCTAGACAAGTCCTTTATAACCAGCCAGTGCTATGTGCTGCAGACAGTGGCCAATCGGCAGCCTCCTTTCTGCAGCAGGGACACAATAGGTGCATTGGCCACACTGTCCTCCTAGCCCCTGACAGCAGTTCAGGTTCATTTATTGTACACTGGAAGGCACATATGTCTTTAATATTCACTGTGAAATTATCAGCGAGGCTGCCTTTACTTCACCGTAATTACATCCACCTAATTACCGCACACGAGCTGCAATAGCACTGTTTGCACAGGGTGGCGCATAGGCATGCACGCCGTAAAAATATGCATGAACATGCTTGCTTATTTCAATAATAAAATCCCCCAATTATTTCCTTCCCAGAGCTTGATGTTTCATCCAGAATACTTCAGCGGATATAGTCATCATGTCTCCCCTTCTAAAGAAAAGAGTGTGTGTGCATATATATGTGTGTGTGTGCATATATACAGATGTGTGTCCATGGATAATTTAAACATTGTTTTAGTCATATAGTGGGGAGACGTACAGAAGTGGAACCTAGTCAGCAAATAAAAGGTTACTGAGGACCTAAGGCATTTTCCCCTTATCACTAGGCATCAGAATGAAGTAATAAATGAATCTGCACGCATCGCCCTAGCCGTGCATAGATGCCGATTTATTAGGAGTCTAACTATCATGAGCATCTACATATGTCTCATTTAGGTATTTCCATGTTCCATAATTAGAGCATTCCTTGCAACGCTGACTCAAAATGGGTGAAATACTGAAGCTCTGCTTTTTGCATATTAGTTAAACAGAGTTGGGAACAGTCTGCAGGGGGAACCGCCCGCTAAATTTTTTTTTTTATTTTATGCATGTTGCATTTACATATTCATGAACAGAATAGCTGTTATGACCGCTGATTCCACAGCAGGAGATGAAAAGACAGGAGCCAGCAGACAGAGTGTATTAATTTCTAGGGGAAGAATGGCAGCATATGATGACCAGGAGGAGAAGATGCTTGGGGTTTCATTAGGGGGTTACCTCATTGTGTAATAAAGGATCTGAGTAGACAACTTACCAAAATATGTGTAAGTATAATAAACTTAGAAAGTAAAACCTATATGCATTGTTCACGGCCATTCAGCCACATTGTAAAGAAATAAGCATTGTGAAATGGAGATTTCTGGCTCGGGTCATTGCAGGTAAATAAAATTACATTTTCTTTTATGATTACTTAGAATATCATCAAAATGGGATGTGCTCAGCAGCTCTGAATTTTCTTATTATTTTATGATTTATATATTTCTTGTTCCCAATCAGAATGCTAAGCTTTGAGCATTGATTATTTCCTAAGGTGGAATTTCACCAATGTCTACCAATGTTTACGGGTGTATTTTGATTTTCAGCTCATGATTCTCTCATCAGGAATGGAATTCATCAGTATAGTAGGCACATGAGGAGAAACAGTATATCCATATAGATATATGCATATAACACATAGTTCACCCTGCTAGAAAGAAAGGATCCCAATGTTATTTCTACCAATTTATATTTTATAGTTCTTTTATTAATATTTGTAATATTTGTATTATAAAATACATTCAAATTGATTTTGCCTTTTATAAGCATTTTTTAAAGCACAGTTCTTCTATCTATACTTTCCAAAAATCAAGTTTTGGTAGGAAGGATGAGCGAGGCAAAATCCAAACTAGACCAGTAAGAGATCACAAGACTCAATTATAAAAAAACACAAATGATATAAGAAAATACTACATTTTTACTCCTGAACTACTACATATATTGAAATCAAAACACCAGAAATCAAAGATGTAGATTAGTTACTTGATACATAATGCAAGATACTTCTTTCCTAGGTGATTGCAGAAAAACCTAAGAAGCTATTTGTCTCACCTTATTGATGGTTTTTCTATCAAAGGCCAGTTTTTATAAATCTACAAGTAAATCACAAAAAATTTTACTTGTAAGCAAATTAAGTTATGTATACCTCATTTCCCTCTCTCTCTCTCTCAAGCACACACACACACACACACACACACACATACATACACATATATACAACCGTGGCTGTTCTCTTTTTCTGTAAGAATGTCCAACTTTTCTACCTAGTCGTCTCAGTTCTTTGACCTGGCGTTGTACAAGAAAAGCCTAAGAAAATAAAAAAGACAACGCTTAATTTCTGGTGGTCCATTATGCTAAGTAAAAATAAAAACAGGATAAACTCTCATAATATTAATAAACTTACACATATTTAGACTCTACTAGCACATAAAATGTACTTAGAAATTCACTGTAATACAAAGTATTTTGAAGAATGTAATAATTTTATAATAAGAATAGTGAATGGTCTATATCTGACCTCCTTAAACAAATAGGGATTTGTAAACAATGAACACTAAAAATAAAAGAGGCCTTCTTAAGTACCATAATACATTAAACCTGGCAAGTTAGGCTTCCTACTTCCTACTATAACATTCTGTCATAGTTTGAATTATTAGATATATTGGAAAACATCATTGTATTTTTCATAGTATTTTAGTACTAGGATTTACTGTTCTTCTCACACCCCAATTACAAAATGCAATTGTGAGATTTAATATACTACTCAAACCAAAATAGTTTTGCAATAAAATTTTATTTGAAACCATTTTACTAGAGAACTTAGACCTTTGATATACCTTAGAAATTTAAACCAATAATTTTAGACATGACATCCAAAGAAAATTAGTAACTAGTTAGTGTATTTCCTCTCATCATGCTACCATACCTTAAATACAGTTCTGATCTGCTGTTAGGACATTCTTAATTGGCTGAGTTTTACTAAAGATAAGGAATTAATGGTGTCTTCCCATAAGATCAAAGACATGCATTTACCAAATAAGTGTATGGAGAATATGAGTGCCATCTGTGTTCCCAGGATGGAAGTAAGCAAACTTCTTTATAAAGATCAAAAGCATAACCTTAGACTTACAATCACGATGATCTCATCAAAAGGGTCAAGTCAGCACAAATTGGCTGTAAGAATATAAAATAGCAGCCAATCACATTAACTTTAAAAATAATACAAAGCATTCTATATGTAGAGCCAACTTGGAAAGAGATGCAAAAACAATAAGTTAAAAAAGCAACTTGTCAGTCTCCTGATGTGACTTATTCTTTTTTTTTTAAGATTTTATTTATTTATTTGACACAGAGAGAGAGATTACAAGTAGGCAGAGAGGCAGGCAGAGAGAGAGGAGGAAGCAGGCTCCCTGCTGAGCAGAGAGCCCGATGCGGGCCTCGATCCCAGGACCCTGAGATCATGACCTGAGCCGAAAGCAGAGGCTTTAACCCACTGAGCCACCCAGGCACCCGTGACTTATTCTTTTAAAAAAAAAAAACTTAAGCCACTTTAATAAGTGTGGAAATTATTCATAGTATAATCAACATCAAGAAACCACTGTTTATGTCTCCATCTACACAATGACAAAAATCCAGATGACAAAACAAGATGCATTAATCATCACAATAACTCAATTTCTGGCTGCTTTTTTGCCCACAAACTCACTGCTTAAAATTTCAGTGTCTGTATTTTGGGATTCCAAAAGAGCAGTTCTTGAACTCTTTAATAATCATCATCTTTATAAGATATGAGTCATAGGATTTTCAAAGCTGCCACTTTTGGATTACCTAGTGCATGAATCTTTTAAAAGATACTTTAAAGATCCTTTAGGATACTTTTTAGAGCATAGCTGTGATTGACCTCATTTATACTGACCTCAAAAAAGGTTAGCAGTACATCACTTGTGGAATAAAACACTTAATACCCTCAGTTTTTAAAACTTGTTTCTTTTGCAAAGTTCCAAGTTGTTTCAATTAAGATTGTTTATTAAAGGTGTACCTTATGGGGAAAAAAAAACACAATAAATCATGACATCTAAATACCCAGTGGAACAGAAAAACTTCAAGCAGATTAATCACCTAAAGAGAAATATTCTATTAGAAAAACAGCCACAGGTTTTACCAACTATTAACATGAGGCTCTATAATTATCATTATTTGTTATTCTATGTAGAAGGAATAGCAGAAAACTTGAAAAGGAAAATGAAAACCTTTCATCGGAGTTGTCACCAAGAATCTGGAAGTATCTCACGATCTTTGGGTAATGACTTTTATCTAAATAAAAATTGTTTTTAACATCCAGGATGAATAAGAGAGAAACATTCTACTCAAGCCATGACAGAAAGCCAGAATTATATTAAATCTGTGATTAATAAGAAAGCTATTAAATTGTATCTCATAATCTATATGCAGTAAAGTAAAACATTGTTTCACTCTACAGGACTGATATGCAAAGGAAACAAGGCTTCTCTACTTTAAAAGTGATCAAATTTTCTTCATATGCCCACCCCATTGGGTAATTAGGGATGGGGAGGGGATATTAAATTTGCTAACTTATCTCATTCTTTTATGGTTTCAATGGTCTCTTCCGAGTTATTTCCCTTGTGGCAGACACAATAATGGCCCTCCAAAAATGTCCACAGACTAATCCCCAGAACCTATGAATATGTTACCTTACATGGCAAAGGGGAATTACAGTTGTTGATGGAATTAAGGTTGCTAATCAGTCAATCTTCAAATAGGGACATTATCCTAGATCATCTGCAGTGGCCCAAAGTAATCACAAGGGTCCTTACAAGTGGAAGAGGGAAGTATAAGAAAAGAGTTAGAGATGTGACTACAGAAGAATGGTACGAGAGATGCAACATTGTTGAGTTTTAAGGTGAGTACGGAAGAAAGGAAGACTTTAGAGGCTGGAAAAGAAAAGAAAAAAGAACACAGCTCTACAATACTTTGATTTTAGCCTGGGGATACCTATTTTGGACTTCCAATTTCAAGAACTGTTAGATAATATATTTGTGTTGTTTTTAAACCACTAAATTTGTTTCAATTTGTTACAGTAGCAATATGAAACCAATAAATGCTATCTTTTGAGTAAATGAAGATTTTAAGGTAAATGTGCTTCTCCTCCAAAATGATGGGGAAGAGATGGATTTAGAGATCTTGTGATTTTGAGGAATGGGAATTGTGTCCTTGATGATCTCTTCTTTGAATGTGTGCCTTGTCTGATTTCTGGACTCCTGTGTAAGGTTCACTGAGGTAGCATAGCTGATCCTTCTGGGCCTGTTGGAGCATTGCATTAGCTCTAAAACTGAAGTCCATGCATCTCAGCACTTTGCCCTGGTCATAATATCCTCATGCTGTGTAGCCTCTTAATTCTAGCTTCAGGCTTCTGTTGGAAATCAACCCTCTCAATGTCACTGAATTTTCCTATGAGAGCATGTGAAAATGTCTGGATCCTCTATAAACTCTATAGTCATAATGAGCCTCTTCCATGTTGTTCTGACATGAACCTTAACATGACTCTGAGCATTCAAAGGGGATTATAACTTTCTCAGTTCATATCCAGCCAATCCCTATGGCCATGGAAAGAAGACTCCCCTCCTCTACTATGGAATCACCAAATTTATCTAGTGGTATATTGAATAAAAACTCTCCTCGGGATGCCTGGGTGGCTCAGTCAGTTAAGTGTCTGCCTTCAGCTCATGTCATGATCCCAGGGTCTGGGGTTGAGTCCCACATCGGTCTCCTTGCTCAGCAGGGAGCCTACTTCTCCTGCCTGGGACTCCCCATGCTTGTGCACTCTCTCTCTCTTTCTCTCTGACAAATAGATTAAAAACAAAACAAAAGAAACAAACGAACAAACAAAAAAGCTCTCCTCGGGCCTTAAGCCCAGAGAAAGGAGACCAAGGGTATACACATAAAGTCTTCCATTTGTTTTCATCCTCCTTCATTCACCTATGTCAGAAAGATTGGTATTTTTTTTTTGTTCCCATATGATAGACTTCCTTTTGCATCAAATTCTCTTCCTTCATGAGGTGGAATCCATAAATCCTTTCACTGAGTCCTAGTGGCTATTGAGGAATATGGCAAATATGATTTGCAGGGATAAAAATGTACTTTTATATTAATTCAAAATATTATGACCATGGACGACTGACTAAAATGGCAAATTTGAACTCAACATCTTACTAACACTGCAGAAAATGTATTCTTTTTTTCTTTATGTGGGTGGCAGAGAACAAAACAAAAATTTGAAAGGTAGAAAAAGAACAAAATTTTGAAAAGTGTAACAAAGTTTGGAAAGATGAATAACTGATGGCTGACTTCCCAGATCTAAGAAAACCAGATCCTAAGCCAGCAATAGATAAAGCCAGAAACCATATCAAGAAAGGTTCAAGAATCAGAAACGCCAGATATTTGGACCTGGCAATAGAGAGGGAAGGATTAAGAAAATGATTCGGATATATTGACAAAGAAGTTAAATCCCTACATCTCATCCTCTACTCCATGTTTATGGGCAAATTACTCTCCCACTCCCAACCCCCCACTACAGCAGAAGACTAAAGTTTTATTATCTAGAGCTTTATTATTTAAAACAAGAGTTGACACCATTGAGGATAGAGTTCTCATACTCTAAAGAGAAGCTTTAAGTCAATATATGTATTCTAGATACTGAGATTCTTCCCACATTATTTTCTTCCCTAACTAGGTAGGCTCTCAAAATCCTAGCTTCTGTGTCTTCTTTTCTGAGCAAACTGACTTTGCAAGAAAAAATAAAATAAACATAGAATGTAGAAGTGATGGCTAGCTATACAACAAATTATGATCTGCTTCCATAGTATAGATTTGTCCCTATGTGGTGGATGCCATGTAAGAAATTGTAATTCCTATTATCCTATAAAAGTATATGCAAAATGACTGTGATGGGATATGAGTGGAATCAATGTGTACTTCTTCTAGGCTTGGCATGTCCAAAAAACCTTGTCATCGAGCTTCTTTTTGTTATTTTCGATTTTAAGCTGGTTGAAATGTAGATGACCACTGAACATCCAGGGTTACCTTGAACATCACATATTAAAGGGGGCAAAGCCTCTGTTGGTCTAGAGCACTAAATGACTATGTGTAGAAGGCATGTTTTCAAACATAATTATCTACAAAAAATGTGTATTTCACTCATTGAACACTTTGGGTCTACTAGATCTATTTTTTTAATTTTTTAAAAAATATTTTTTTTATTTATTTGACAGAGAGAGGGAACACAAGCAGAAGGAGTGGGAGAGGGAGAAGCAGACTTCTTGCCCAAGCAGGGAGCCTGATGCGGGGCTTGATCCCAGGACCCTGGGATCATGACCTGAGCTGAAGGCAGACGCTTAATGACTGAGCCACCCAGATGCCCCTCTATTGGGTCTATTAAGGGTAGTATGCTATAGCAAAAAACATAATATAAGTAATATATACAATTATACCAGCCATATTACATATAGTGAAACTCATTCATAAGCCTCATTCATGCACTCAGAGCTTCTGTCAACTTTGTAGTCTTTATCTCTTAATCTTAAGCAGAAAATGAGATATAGAGGACACTGACAATATAACCTGGAAATTATGGGGAAAAAACACAAGAAAAGAGGCAAAATGAAGGTAATAAGACTATGTCAATTAAAGCTTTTTAAAATATTATCATGAATACCATCAAAGAAAAATGAAAAACTACTACATCCATGAAACAGTAGAAGATGTTACAAAAGAATCTAGATAACCAAAAAAAAAATGTTAAAAAGTTACCAACACTTCACTTAAAATCATAATAAAAATGAAAAACTAAAAAGAAATTGGAAGTTAAACTTGAGAAGAATTTTTCACAAAGTATAAAAAAAGACAAATCTACAACAAAAGAGGAACTAATGAAAAGTTAGAAAAGAGTTTCAGGAAGTGCAAAATTTAAACGATAGAGAAGTTTATGGAAAGAGATGTAAAGATAATTAAGAACGAAAATCATCGGGCACCTGGGTGGCTCAGTGGGTTAAAGCCTCTGCCTTCAGCTCAGGTCATGATCTCAGGGTCCTGGGATCAAGGCCCGCATCAGGCTCCCTGCTCGGCAAGGAGCTTGCTTCCTCCTCTCTCTCTGCCTGCCTCTCAGTCTACTTGTGATCTCTCTCTCTCTCTGTCTGTCAAATAAATAAATAAAATCTTAAAAAAAAAAAGAAAGAAAAAAAGAAAGAAAGAAAATCATCAGTGGTATAATCAAGGAAATATTCTGAAACAGAGAACACAAGTTTCCAGAAAGAGTTTCCTAATTGCCCATATTAGTTCAAAATTTCCAATCACTTGGGACAGGAACTTCTAGTTCTGGCAACGGACAGAGTAGTTGACCTTAAACAAATACTCTTCCTAAAAACAATGATAAATTTGAACAGAATATAAATATTACCTCTTTGAGGACACTGGAGTACAACTAACATATATAAGAATTATATATATGTGTGTGTATTTTATATATATATATACATATATATATACACACATATATATGTATGTATATGTGTGTGTGTGTGTGTGTGTGTGTATATATATATATATATATATATATATATATATATATATAATGCTATAATCCTTGAGAAAAGGGAAGCATATACTAAGAGGTGTCCATATTCACAGTAGCTTTTTCTTTACGTGTATTTCTCACTGTGTGCTGCAGGAGATTTGAGCCCAAGCAGAAAATGACAGTCTTACTGGCTAAGGAGATTTAATTCAAGGTTAGAGCTGAGAAAGCACTGTAACTTGAGAGGCATGAGAACAGAGAGGAAAAACAATAGATAAAAAGTCTCAAAATCCATGTGTGATTACCTCTCCAGTTATTGACTGACATCTGAGCTCAGTATGAACATATCCAAGGTGAGAATTCAAGAAACCTAGCAGAAAACAGTTGGAAAAGTGAAAATCTGAACATCTACTTGAGTTAATGAGTGATGTTGGTAAGACAGAGATGGGAGTTCGAAGCTCACTAAGATACAGAATTTTCTGAGCTTTCTATATAGTCCCTCTGATGGTTCATCCCCGAGGGAGTGTGATCTCATCCTGAGATTACAAGCCATGACCTAGAACTTAGGGTTTTTTCTAGTGTTAAGGGTAAAAATAAAATATAACAACTATAGTAAACCCGAAAGCTTACCTTGTACTAGACCTTGTTGATCCATCATTCTATTTTTCACCCCAAATTTCTTGTATCCAATAAAAACTTACAATGCATATTCTTTTAAAAATACAGGACAAATTTACTGAGAAATAATTTTAAAAAAGAAACAGAAAACAAAAACATACCGACAATTGATTCAGGTATGGAATCAACAGACAGGTGCTCTAAAAAAATAAATGACTTTCATGAAATTAGAGGAAATATGGAAAATTTCACCAAAGACAAGGCATCCATTAAAAAGGGATTAAAATAGAATTTGCAGAACTGAGAAAACAAAAAAACTAAAATAGAGAATAAATTTATATCTAATAAAATATTAGAAACAATAAACCAAAGGATCAGTGAACTGGAAGACAGATCGGAAGAAAAGAAAAGATAAAGAGGAAAGAGACACAGGAGACACTGTAAATGTCTCAGATAAGTGTTATGGGGCTCTAGAAAGTGAGAAGAATGACAAGGGGCAGAAGAATTATTTGAAAACATTCTGGCCAAGTATTTTCTACAATGATGGAAGAAACCAACTCATAAGTTCAAAAAACTGTACAAAAGTAAGCATAAAAAATACACACAGGTACATCATAATCTAACCATAAAAAACCAAGAAAACACTTTCCATGTAGCACCAATACGAATTACAGCTGACTTTTCAATTGAATTAATGAGGACCAGAAGACAATGGGATACATATTCACAGTGTTGAAAGAAAAGGGGAATAACTGCAAAACTAAAATTCTACATCTGGTGAATATATCCCTCAAAAATGAATGTAAATTAACAAACTAGACATACCAAAGACTTTGACACTAACATTATGTAGTATTAGAAATACTAAAGAGAACCCTTCAGATGAAGGAAAATAATCACTGATGAAAATACGGGTAAGAGTAATATGTGAGTAATTATAAAAGATTAGTGACTATTAAATACAACAATAATAATGGCTTGTGGAATTTGAAACATTTGTAAAGTAAAATATATGCCAACATATAATTAAGAGGGCATAAATAGAATTAAACTGTGATGAGATTCTTGCTTCAGTGTGGAAAGTGATAAAAGTACTAAATTCATGTAGACTATAATAATGCAGTGATATTATAATGTGCACCACAACCTCAGAAACATTAATACAAGAATGTATAACTGTAAAAACTAATCAAAAGTAAATAAAATTAAAATCTTAATTAATCCAGAGAAATACAAAAGAAGAAATAATGAACAAATAGAACTGGAAGGCAACTGCAAGGTTAATTTAAAAACAATTATATCATTAATGTATACACACTAATATTCAAGATTCAACATGGTATATGCCATTTGCAAGACACAAACTTTAAATATATGCATGGATACAAATTGAAAGTAAAAGGATGGAGAAAGGCACCCCCAGACAGTACGTTAAAAAAAAACCAACAACAACAACAGCAACTGGTAAGACTATACTGAAACAAAGTAAAATTCAAAGGAGACAAATAAAACATTTCACAATAATAAACAGGTCAATTCAATAGGAAGATATCATAGTACTAAATTTATGTTAATCCAATATCTTAGTTTCATAATATTTATAGAAAAATGCAAAGAATTAAGAGAATTAGATGAATACAAAATTATAGATGCTAATTTTAATCTACTTTTTTCAGAAGGATTTGAACTTTCATGAGAAAAGTTAGAAAAATAAAAATAATCTTAAATTAAAGTAGAAAAATAAATAACATATCAATGAAACAAAAAGTGGTCATGAAATTGGGAAACTCAGTTAAGGAAAAAGTCTTCAAACCATAAGAGACTCTTAATTTCACAAAACAAACTGAGGGTTACCGGGGGGTGGGGGAGTAGGGATAGGGTGGCTGGTTATGGACACTGGGGAGGGTATATATGTTATGGTGAGTGCTGCGAAATGTGTAAGCCTGATGATTCACAGACCTGTACCCCTGGGGCAAATAATACATTATATGTTAATAAAAAATAATAATAATAATTAATTAAAAGAAAAAAGAAAAAGAAGAATATTTTTAAATTTATAAAGCCCTTGCAACACTGACCATGAAAAAAACAACATAATACCCCATCAGCATTAACAGAGGGAATATAGATACAGATAATAAAGTCATTAAAATGATAAAAAGAGAATATTAGAAATAGCATTATGCCAAAGACTTGGAAAACATGTACAATACATAAAAAGAGGTCATATTTGAAATACACAAAGAACCCTATAAGTAAATAAAGAAAAATACAAGCAGCCTGATTAAAAATGGAAAATAGAATGGAATGGCAATTCACAGAAGAGGGTATCTACATGACCAATAAATATATGAAAATTGCTCAGCATCATTTCCTATTAAGGACATAAAAATTAAAACAACAATGAGATACTACTATAAATCCACCACAATGGCTTACAAATTCAAGTGTTTTCAAGAATGTGGACCAATGAAGACTATGGTATTTTGCTGGCCAAGGTATAAATTGGTACACCCAGTTTGGAAAACTGTTTGCCAAAGATCTACTAAATGTAAACATATAGTTATCCAATGCTCCAGTAATTCTACCTCGGGTGTATACTCAAGCGAAAAAGAAATGTTTAGTCTACCAGAAGACACGTACAAAACTATTTGGGAAATAACCCAAATATTAATTGATAAATGAATGGACAAAATAATTATACTACACAGCAATAAAAACAGATGAACTATGCCTATGTTCAACAACGCAGATAAAATGTTGAGCCAAAGGAGTCAGTCACAAATATATATACTGTGTGGTTCCATTCATATGAAGTTCAAGAACAAGTACAACTCAAGAATAGTGACAGAAATCAGAATGGTGTTTACTTTTGGTGGAGAAAGATATTAACAAAAAAGGGACACAAGGAAACTTTCTGGGCTCAGTAAATATTTTATATCTAAATCTGGATGGTAGTTATACAGACATGCACATGTGTGAAAACATCAAGATGTACACTGTAGATTCAGAAAATCTACTACATATGTGTGACATCTGAGTAGATTTCTTTTTAAAATAGTGGAAGATAAGTTTCATCAAAATGAAAGGAAAACAAAACTAAAAAGGATAACATGAGATGCCAGAGTCAGGGAACTCCACATGGAAGAGAGGTGAAGGAAATCTCTGAGGGTAGGTGAAGGAAAATCCCATGGGACATTTGTAATCGACCTATCAAGAGTCAACAAGGCAGATTCAAGCACTATGGCACAATAGGTGAAGAAGATGAAGGCTATCCCAGAGATCTCCCTGCCACTGCCCTATTTTCTTTTCTTGTACTTAAGAAATAATGTCAGGTTGAGCCTTGTCTTGACATGGGTTGGTGAGGATTCTGGTTTCCTTTCTAGACCCTGCTGCCTTTTAGGCTGAATGTCCTCATTTTACCCCATAGCACTATCCTGCTTTGAGATTCTCCTGAGAACCAAGAGGCTCTTTTGAGCTTGCAAGAAGATGACTCCTTTTACCACACTCTTAGTTCATACCCATGAAAGGTGTTCAGTAGCTGAATCATAAGTAGCTTCTTACAGGATGAGAACAACAAAAAATCTTTGAATTTTTTGAAGTCATAATTTATTACATTTAGTAAAGCACAATCCTTACTTTCTGTAATCTTAATTCTGGCCAATTAAAACTTGCAACAAATAAACATTAAGTATAACATCATGCTTAGAAATGTTGCAATTGGGAGGGGGAGGAGCAAGATGGCAGAGGAGTAGGAGACCTAAATTTCATCTGGTCCCAGGGATTCATCTAGATAGTTATCAAACCCTTCTGAACACCTACAAACTCAACAGGAGATCAAAGAGAATAGCAGCAATTTTAGAACAGAAAAGTGACCACTTTCTGGAAGGTAGGAAGTGCAGAGAAGTGAAACCAAGGTGATAATACGGGAAGATAGACCATGGGGGAGAGGCCAGCTCCTGGCAAGCAGTAGAGCAGTGCAGCACAAAATTGGAACTTTTAGAAGTCTGCTCCACTGAGAGATGTCTCTCCAGAGGCTAAGGTGGGGGGGGGTAGAACCCTTGCTGGGACAGTGTGGCCTCAGAACCCACAGGGCTACAAGAAGACCAGAGGTATCTGAGTGTGGCAGAGCTCCCAGGTATCAGAGGGCGGAAGCTGACTGCAGAGATGGACCCTGAGGAGGGGACTCTCAGCTCAGGGTTACCTTAAACCATGATCCGAGGCACAGTCGGGCCACTACTCTTCGAGCAGGTACTCCACAAGTGGCAAATCTGGGGAGACCCCCGTTCCTCCACTGGGAGGAGTGGCACGAGAGCATGCTGCAGGAATCTGCTGGGTTTGGAGATTCCAAATGGGGCCATGCGCCAGAGATAGAAATCCTCAGTCACAGGCCAGGTGAGCACAGTGTGGCCGGAGACCAGGGCATGATTGACTGCTTTTCTCTGAGGGCGCACTAAGAAGTGGGGACCCAGCTAGCAGCTCCTCCCTGTCAGAGATTGGGAGGCCGCCATCTTCATTCTGCCCCTCTAAAGCTGTACGCAAAGCGTTCAGGGAACAAAAGCTCCCAAGAGCGAACCTGAGCAGGTCGCTTAGCCTGGCCCCTGGCAAGGGCGGTGCAATTCCGCCTCAGGCAAAGACATTTGAGAATCAATGCAGTAGGCCCCTCCCCCAGAAGATCAGCAAGGACATCCAGCCAAGACCAAGTTTACTGATCAATGAGAACTGCAAATACCAGTGCTAGGGGAATAGAGCACATAGAATTCAAGGCTTTTCCCCCATGATTCTTTAGCCTTTCAAAGTTAAATTTTTTAAACTTTCATTATTTTTTCTTTTTCTATTTTCTTTTTTTTTAATTTTTCCTCTTTCCTATTTTAACCTATCTTAACTATTTTGTCATCAATACCTTTTTAAAAATCTTTTAATCAATTTTTAAATTTTTATTTTAATTTTATTTTTTCAGTGTTCCAAGATTGTTTATGCACCACATCCAGTGCTCCATGTAATACATGCCCTCTTAATACTCACCACCAGGCTCACCTATTCCCCCACTCCCTTAATTTTAATTTTTATAGTCATATTTTATCCCTTCATTGTACTTAACCTTATTTTTTGTATACATGTAAGTTTTTCTTTCTTTAAAATTTTGGGATAAAGTTTCTTCTAACAGACCAAATATACCCTAAATCTAGTGTATGGGTTTTTGCTAGTCTCCAACCTGGTCACATTCTCTCCCCACCCCCCTTTTTTTTTTCTTTTTTCAACCCACTTCTTTTCAATTCCTTTTTAAAAATCTTTTTTAATTTTCACCTTTACAGTCATATTATATCCTTTCATCATGTTTACCCTTATTTTTATATATACATAAGTTTTTCTTTCTTTAAAATTTTGGGAGGCAGTTTCTTCTAACAAACCAAAATACACCCAAATCAAGTGTGTGGCTCTGTTCTATTCACCATGCTAATCTTTTTTTTTTTCCTTTTTTCTCCCCCTGGTTTTGGGTCTCTTCTGATTTGGTTAGTGTATATTTTTCTGGGGTCGTTGTTACCCTTTTAGCATTTTGTTCTCTCATTCATCTATTCTTCTCTGGACAAAATGACAAGGTAGCAAAACTCACCCCCCAAAAAAGAACAAGAGGCAGTACCAATGGCTGGGGACCTAATCAATATGGACATTAGTAACATGTCAGAAGTAGAGTTCAGAATGATGATTATAAAGATGCCAGCTGGGCTTGAAGAAAACATAGAAGATACTAGAGAATCCCTTTCTGGAGAAATAAAAGAACTAAAATCTGACAAAGTTGAAATAAAAAGAGCTATTAATGAGGTGCAATAAAAAATGTAGGCTCTTACTGCTAGGATAAATGAGGCAGAAGAAAGAATTAGTGATACAGAAGACCAAATGATGGAGAATAAAGAAGCTGAGAAAAAGAGAGGTAAACAACTACTGGGTCTGAGGAGATAATTCAAGAGTTAAGTGATACCATAAGATGAAACAATATTAGAATAATTGGGATCCCAGTAAAAGAAGAAAGAGAGAATGGGGCAAAAGGTATATTGGAGCAAATTATAGCAGAGAAATTCCCTAATTTGGGGAAGGAAGCAAGCATCAAAATCCAGGAGGCACAGAGAACCCCCCTCAAAATCAATAAAAATAGGTTGACACCCGGTCATCTAATAGTAAAACTTACAAGTCTCAGAGACAAAGAGAAAATCCAGAAAGCAGCTCGAGACAAGAGATCTGCAACCTACAATGGTAGAAATATTATATTGGCAGCAGACCTATCCACAGAGACCTGGCAGGCCAGAAAGGACTGACATGATATATTCAGAGCACTAAACGAGAAAAATATGCAGCCAAGAATACTATATCCAGCTAGGCTGTCATTGAAAATAGGAGAAATAAAAAGCTTCCAGGACAAACAAAAACTAAAAGAATTTGCAAACACCAAACCAGCCCTATAGGAAATACTGAAAGGGTACTCTAAGCAAAGAGAGAGCCTAAAAATAACAGACCAGAAAGGAACAGAGACAATATACAGTAACAGCCACCTTACAGGCAATAAAATGGCACCAAATTCATATCTTTCAATAGTTACCCTGAATGTAAATGGGCTAAATGCCCCAATCAAAAGTATCATAATGGATAAAAAAAACAAGACCCATTGATATGCTGTCTCCAAGAAACTCATTTTAGACCAAAGACACCTCCAGATTTAAAGTAAGCAGGTGGAAGACACTTTACCATGCTAATGGACATCAAAAGAAAGCTGGGGTGGCAATCCTTATACCAGACAAGTTAGATTTTAAGCCAAAGACTATAACAAGAGATGAGGAAGGACACTATATCATCCTTAAAGGGTCTGTCCAACAAGAAGATCTAACAATTTTAAATATCTATGCCTCTAACATGGGAGCAGCCAACTATATAAACCAGTTAATAACAAAATCAAAGAAACATATCAACAATAATACAATAATAGTAGGGGACTTTAACACCCCCCCTTACTGAAATGGACAGATCATCTAGCAAATGATCAACAAGGAAATAAAGGTCTTAAATGACACACTGGATCAGATGGACATCACAGATATATTCAGAACATTCCATCCCAAAGCAAAAGAATACACATTCTTCTCTAGTGCACATGGAACATTCTGAAGAAGAGATCACATCTTAGGTCACAAATCAGGCCTCGACTGGTACCAAAAGATTGGGATCATTCCCTGCATACTTTCATACCACAGTGGTTTGAAACTAGAACTCAACCACAAGAGGAAAGTTGGAAAGAACTCAAATACATGGAGGCTAAAGAGCATCCTGCTAAAGAATGAATTGGTCAACTAGGAAATTAAAGAAGAATTTTAAAAATTCATGGAAACAAATGAAAATGAAAACACAACTGTTCAAAATCTTTGGGATGCAGCAAATGCAGTCCTGAGAGGAAAGTAAATAGCAAGACAAGCCTTTCTCAAGAAACAACAAAGGTCTCAAGTACACAACCTAATCCTAAACCTAAAGGAGATGGAGAAAGAACAGCAAATAAAGCCTAAACCCAGCAGGAGAAGAGAAATAATAAAGATCAGAGCAGAGATCAAGGAAATAGAAACCAAAATAACAGTAGAACGAATCTACGAAACTAGGAGCTGATTCTTTGAAGGAATTAATAATATTGATAAACCCCTGGCCAGACTTATCCAAAAGAAAAGAAAAAGGACCCAAATTAATAAAATCATGAATGAAAGAGGAGAGATCACAACCAAACCAAGAAATACAAACAATTATAAGAACATATTATGAGCAATTATATGCCAGTAAATTTGACAATCTGGAAGAAATAGATGCATTCCTAGAGACATATAAATTACCAAAACTGAACCAGGAAGAAATAGAAAACCTGAACAGGCCCATAACCAGTTTGATTGAAGAGACTGAAGCAATAATCAAAAATTTCCCAACAAACAAGAGTCCAGGGCCATACGGTTTCCCAGGGGAATTCTACCAAACATTTAAAGAAGAATTAATACCTGTTCTCCTGAAACTGTTCCAAAAAA
The DNA here is from genome assembly GCA_002007465.1 of Ailurus styani. NCBI lineage: Eukaryota > Metazoa > Chordata > Mammalia > Carnivora > Ailuridae > Ailurus > Ailurus styani. The sequence continues at coordinate 7,769,759 of LNAC01000003.1, forward strand.
TAGAAATGGAAGGAAAACTTCCAAACTCACTTTATGAGGCCAGCATTACCTTGATCCCAAAACCAGACCCCATCAAAAAGGAGAATTATAGACTCATATCCCTGATAAAAATGGATGCACAAATTCTCACCAAAATACTAGCCAATAGGATCCAACAGTACATTGAAAGGATTATTCACCACAACGAAGTTGGATTTATTCCTGGGCTGCAAGGTTAGTCCAACATCTTCAAATCAATCAATGTGATACAATACATTAATGAAAGAAAGAACAATAACCATATGATACTCTCAGTAGATGCTGAAAAAGCATTTGAGAAAGTACAGTATCCTTCTCATTCAACACTCTTCGCAGTGTAGGGATAGAGGGTACATACCTCAATATCATCAAAGCCGTCTATGAAAAACCCACAGTGAATATTATTCTCAATGGGGGAAAAACTAAGAGCTTTTCCATTAAGGTCAGGAACACAGCAGGGCTGTCCACTATCACCACTGCTATTCAACATAGTACTAGAGGTTCTAGCCTCAGCAATCAGACAACAAAAAGAAATAGAAGGCATCTGAATCAGCAAAAAAAGAAGTCAAACTCTCACTCTTTGCAGATGATATGACACTTTATGATACTTTTTTGGAGGAAAATCCAAAAGACTCTATTCCAAAACTGCTAGAACTCATACAGGAATTCAGTAAAGTGTCAGGATATAAAATCAATGCACAGAAATCAGTTGCATTTTTATACACCTACAACTAGATAGAAGAAAGTAATTAAGGAGTTGATCCTGNAATCCCATTTACAATTGCACCCAAAACCATAAGATACCTAGGAATAAATCTAACCAAAGAGGCAAAGAATCTGTACTCAGAAAACTACAGAGTACTCATAAAAGAAATTGAGGAAGACACAAAGAAACGGAAAAGTGTTCCATGCTCATGGATTGAAGAACAAATATTGTGAAAATGTCTATACTGCCTAGAGCAATCTACACATTTAATGCAATCCCCCATCAAAATACCATCAACTTTTTTCAAAGAAATGGAACAAATAATCCTAAAAATTATATGGAACCAGAAAAGACCCCAAATAGCCAGAGGAATATTGAAAAAGAAAACCAAAGTTGGTGGCATCACAAATCCAGACTTCAACCTCTATTACAAAGCTGTCATCATCAAGACAGTATGGTACTGGCACAAAAACAGACACATAGATCAACGGAACAGAATAGAGAGCCCAGAAATGGACCCTCAACTCTATGGTCAGCTAATCTTCAACAAAGCAGGAAAGAATGTCCAATGGAAAAAAAAGACAGTCTCTTCAACAAGCGGTGTTGGGAAAATTGGACAGCCACATGCAGAAGAATGATACTGGACCATTTCCTTATACCACACACAAAACTAGACTCAAAATGGATGAAAGACCTCAATGTGAGATAGGAATCCATCAAAATCCTTGAGGAGAATATAGGCAGCA
>LNAC01000003.1:7771971-7970694 GCA_002007465.1 Ailurus styani
TATATATATATATATATAATGGAATACTATACAGCCATCAAAAACTGAAATCTTGCCATTTGCAATGATGCAGATGGAACTAGAGGTTATTATGCTAAGTGAAATAAGTCAATCAGAGAAAGACAATTATCATATGATCTCACTGACATGGGGAATTTGAGAAACAAGACAGAGGATCATAGGGGAAGGGAGGGAAAAAATGAAACCAGATGAAACCCAGGAGGTAGAGAAACCATAAGAGACTCTTAATCTCAGGAAACAAACTGAGGGTTGCTGGAGGGGAGAGAGGTGTAAGGGATGGGGTGGCTGGGTGATGGACATTGGGTAGGGTATGTGCTACTGTGAATGCTGTGAATTGTGTAAGACTGATGAATCACAGACCTGCACCCCTGAAACAAATAATACATTATATGTTAATAAAAAAATGTTGAAATTCAGAAGTGAATATGGACTTGAAACATAAATTACATATGCTTCTTTATCCTTACTAAACATTTTCTGTGAAATAGAACAAGATTTTGAGCACACTGATGATTTCTTCAAAACAGTTACAAGATTATACCATCTTGAACTGTCTGACAAATCACAACCAACAACAACATTCAAATATTAAAAGATGAGGTAGTTATCTACAATAGAAAAATATCAACAAAATACCCCTAAGTGTTAGAAATCAAGAGCAGACCTCAGAACTTGTAAGCAGAATTCCACTTGTGTGTGTGCATACTGTATTCATAAGTTTAAAAATATCTGGGAGAATACAACATGTTGAGTGGCCATTCCTTGATAGAAGAGTTGGGGAAGAATGAGGTCTTCTTTCTTCATTGTATTTTTTATACTAAACATAACCAAAAAGAATATTAAAAAAATAAATGACACTAAGCATATGCATTAGTAAGGTAGATGATGCCAAATGTATACGTATTTGGAAACATGTGGCTTAACCATTTTTTTTCCACATTCTTCAGATAGTTAAGATCATGTAGACACTTCCTTGGTTAATATTTAAGAAATGTTAAAATTCGTAGCATCCCCTTTCAACATAGAGTTATAGATATTATAGCCCTTTCCCATATTTGTTTCTCCCTAAAATAGCACTGAGTATTTCTGAGATGGAAATTAAATACAATAAATAGTAAAGTAATATAATGGAGAAACTATGGAAAGGAAGCATGGGTTTGAATCTTGACTTCTCTGCTCTGAGCTAAAATGTTTTCACTTATAGAACAGAGAGAATCAAACCTGGTTTGGAATGTTGTTGTAACAATGAAATGAAGTAACATGTTAAAATATCTTCTTGGGATGCCTAGGTGGCTCAGTTGGTTGAGCGTCTGCCTTTGGCTCAGGCCATGATCTCAGGGTCCTGGGATCGAGTCCCACATCGGGATCCTTGCTCAGCAGGGAGACTTCTTCCTCTGCCTGCCTCTCCCCCTGCTTGTGCTCTCTCTCTCTCTCACTCTGAGAAGTAAATAAATAAATCTTTGAATAATAAATATCTTCCTTGGTATCCAGCACAAAATATGTGCTTGATGTTTGTCATTTCCCTTAGTCTCCTGATAATCAATTTCTTATTCTTAATACTTCATAGAATAAGATTTTTTTCTATTTAGATGATTCAAAGTTTTGAATATAAATATGTCATGTGGAGGAGAGGTATGAAAAAAAGCTGGAAACTTTTTAAAATCCTTCTTGGAATTAAAGAGAGAGAGAGAGAGAGAGATAAACTGGTCCCTTCCATGTATTATTCTAAGGCCGATGGAGGTCAGGAGAATGATGCAGCTCTGGCTCTTGCATTGATGCCTCTACCAGTGTATGGGGAAATGTATGCTTTTCACCTGATTCAACAAAGTAGAATTTGGGCAAAGATTGTATGGATTTAGACTGCAATGTTAACTTTTCAAGGATTTATTATTGGTGTTTTTTGGTTGCTTATCTTAGTAAGAGGTTGGTGATTTAATACCCATCCAACTATCTAAATCAACAGCCACCATTATGTAATCAAACTTTCCTTTCTCAGGTCTTCAGACTCTGCCCTAGACTAGATGAAAGTAGTAGCATTATATAGAAAGCAGATATAATTACAGTGTTGTTTCACCTGCTTGCACTTGCTGCTGAAAGTCTGATTCTCGCTCTCTGCAAGTAGAAAAGGACCCATGGCTGTAGGCAACATCCCCACTTCCAGCAACTGGTGTTCAGGCTACTTTGTTTGAAGTGAGGATGAATGGTATCCCTGAACTTTCCTCTTTGTTGGGAGGGGAGGATCCTTACCTTTCTCCTTCACTAGGATGTGCAAAGAGCAGAAAGTGTCCCACTTTCATGAAGCTTGTCTCTGTCTAAAAGACTTCTCTTCCAAGGAGAAAAGCCCCTGCTTTACTCTCCTCGCACCCAGAACATTGACTTTTCATCAGCTGGATTAACTTTTCTTTCTTTCAGGTCTCTCTCCAGGAAGCATCTCCACACCAAAGAAGACTTTCAAAAGGCGAAGTCCCTGAATATATCATCTTGAAGTTTCTTTGGGTTGCCTTCAAGAGTCACAACAAAGACTTTGCTCCTTTTAAGACCCAATAAGAAAACTATCTTTTCCGAAAACCCTGGTTAAAATAATGGTCTGCAGTGTTCCTCATTCTAAGCAAGGTCACATCAATAAATCCCAGCTCTGGTACAGTCCAAAGAAAAATGTTACATCTTCAGGTGTATTTGCACACCCTCATCAGAACACAAAATCAGAAAACACACAAAAATATATAATTAAAGATGTTCCTCTTTTTGCCTTTGATGTCAGAAAGAGTCAAACAAAAGTTGGTGTGCACACATTGTCATTTGTACTTGTTCTGTATCTTCAGTCAGCGGGATCCTCGTACTTTCAAATGAATCCCTGTGTGCCATGCTTTAACCTCTAATCTCCCAAATCTTTTCTTAAATAGATGGAGGGATTTATTATTTCCCATTGCTGCTAAAAAAATCACCACAAGTTTTCTGGTTTAAAACAACCCAAATTTATCATCTTACAGTTTCAGAAGTTCATAATGGTCTCAGTGAACTAAAAATTGAGGTATTTGGTAGGGCTTCTTTCTCCTGAGGAGGGTCCAGGGGAGAATGTGTTTCCTTGCCTTTTCCAGCTTCTACAGGCTACCCACATTCCCTAGCTCATGGCTTCCTCTTCCATCTTCAAAGCAAACAAGGTTGCGTCTCTCTGGCCATTCTTCCCTAAGTACATGTCTCTCAGACCTGAAACCTTCTATCTCCTTCTTGGTCCCAACCAGTTAATGCAGGATAATGTCAGTATCTGCTGATTAGCATCCTTAATTCCATCTTCAATCATAATTCATCTTAGTCATACAATGTAAAGTATCTCCAGGTTCTGGGAATTGGGACATAGACATCTCTGGAGACACATTATTCTGCCTACCATAGAGGACAGGTCTTAAATTAAATGGAGAATTAGGGGTGCCTGTATGGCTCAGTCAGTTAAGCGTCTGGCTTAAGGTCATGATCCCAGGGTCTGGGATCCAGCTCCATGTTGGGCTCTCTGCTCAGAGGGGAGCCACTTCTCCTTCTTCCTCTGTCCCCTCCCCCCGCCCCACTTGTGTGTGTGCACACTCTCTCTCTGCCAAATAAATCAATAGAATCTTTTTTTTAAATGGAGAATTAATATTAACAAATATATAAAATCTGAGTTGGGGAATTAGCCTAGGGTCAAGAGTAATGACCAAAATTCCCACCAAAAAAAAGAAACAGCATTTGAGGTAAGATTACCAGAGAGAAATCATCTGTCCATGGGTATGGGAATGGAGGATATATTCAGACAGAACAGGAGAGGCCTGGGAAAGAGAGCATCAGCCATGACAGAAAGGGCCAGGACGTTAAATTCCAAACCACTTTCCTGGTCCTCCTCCTCCACCAGACCCAAAAGCTTTTCTCCTACCACAGCTCTCTCACTGGCCTTGACCCTAGATTTCATTACTTGATTGGCATATGCTGGGATGAAGGAATTACATGCAAATACTAAAAATGCACCTGAAGAAGGTTTACCCCCACCCCAGCCTTAGTGGCTCCAAGACTGCTCTCTGCTATTAATTACCAAGGGTTTAACTGAATCTAAGTATTCAGGCTACCATATTAGAGGATTTATTCATTTACTCATGGCATGGGACTGCTGAAACCAAATACAGAAAGAATTCAGATAGATCTGGGGACCAAAAATGTGGATGTCACTAAAAATGAATGGCCAACTATTGATGGACTTGATATCTATTCCCTGCTTCTCTTTAGTAAGTACGGCAGCTCCCTTTCACTGCTGTAAAAATCTGTCACAAACGAGTGGCTTAAAATGACAGAATTTTGGTCAGACTCTTTCCTTTTGGAAGCTCCCAGGGAGATGCCATCGCCTTGTATTTTCCAGCATCTAGAGTCTACCTGCATTCTACAGGCCCACACCCCTTCCTCCATCTTCCAATACTTCACTTCTAACACCCTCGCCTTCCCTGAACTGCCAACACTCTTTTGAGGACCCTTGTGATTCCACGGGGCCCACCTAGATAACCCAGGATAACCTTCTCCCCGACAGATTCATAATCACACCAGCGAAATCTCTTTTGTCAAGTAAAGTCACAAATTTGTAGGTTGAAAAAATTAGGACATGAATATCATTGAGGATAGGGACATTACTCTATCTCCCATAATAAAAGAACCCTGATTTTCAGCTTAGTACATGGCCAGATGAAATAAAAACCACGTATCACAGTCGCCTTTGTACATCGGTGTGACCATGCTGAAACTAATGAACTATAAATTGCAGTATTGTGTGAATATTGCAGGAAGTGCACCTAACAGAAAGCAGCATGCTCTGTTGCCTTCTTCCATCCTGGTGGCTGGAATGCAAATACAATGGCTTAAACATCAGTTGCCATCTGGGATCAAAGAGGAAACCCTTGGCAGTGGAAGCCCTCTAGAGTGGGACTACAAGATAGGAGGAATTTGGGGCTCTTTTGGAAACCAAAACGAACCTGAACTGACCTCTTAAATGTGAGACATCTTGAATGTGAGAGAGAAATATATTACTATGATTATTTGGAGTTTTCTCTTATGCATAGCCAGATTTAATGCTAACTAATACAAATATATTTTTGCATTAGGTGGATTAGTATTAAACTTTCATCTTTTAGAAAATTTCTACACTGGCTCTATGCATACAAAATATTTTCCATAACAGAGGGATTTTGTTATAATGATAGCTAATGTGTTTATATGCAAGGGACCAAAAGGAAGTCTCTAGATAAAGTTGGATTTAGGAAGATTAAATATAAATTTATATCATTGGTTAATTTCCTTTTTACTACTCCTTTTTCCTTTGCAAAATCCTAACAAATTATAACTTGAAAGGATTGATCTAAAGGCTAGCACCAACTAAGGACCGAATAACAATGCCAATTTAGAAAGACACACTTAAGGATTTTTGCACAGGTCTCTGTGTCCCTGATAAGGACCAGTCTAATTCAGTTTTTAAATCTGTGGGCTTAAAAACAAAGCTATGAATTAAAAATTTAAAAAGAACGAGTGCATCAGTAATGATATATATTTTTATCTTCTCTTTACCTAGCAGGTTGTTGAATGTATACTGCCTCTAGCATTTTATACTCCATTTATGAGCACATAAAAGGAAAAATTCTATGTTTTAACATGTCAACTTACTAAACATGAACTACTAGATAAAATTTCTCAAGCCAATTATTTCTATATTTACTTTATACACACACACACACACCCTACTTCACTGAAATATGTATTGTCCCCAAATTAAATACAAGTGCATAATGGAATCCTTTTTGCTGCATATTTATCGCATTTCTACTCTTTCTGGTATTACTGAAGAGAGAACAGCTGGTTACCATCTTCTCAATGTTTAATTTGTAAACCTGCATATAACAGACATATTTCATACATGTGAATATATGTATTGATAGTAACAATATTTGTGAAAGATGTACTTTTGCTTCCATATAAACAAATTCTTCAAATATTACACCTACATACGATCAAATGTTAAAGGTAAACAATATAGAATACAACACTTAGGAGAAAACATAATAAAACATCATAATTAGTATATAGAAGCAAACTTAGAGTCAAGATGACTAAAACGCAAGAAAAAAATCATTGAATGTTACAAATGGACTTGCCTAAATCCTAATATTTGAATATTTTGCATCTACATAAATCATACCAGGGAAAAGAGATATATAAAATGAATAATAATGGAGCATATACTAACAGCTTCCAATTTGCAAAGAAATGAGGCCCTAAAAGCTTCTCTGTAAGTAGACTGCCTGAAACTTAGAACTTATTTTCATTGTTTTTCTTCCAACAGTGAATCATAAAAAATTTTAAGCTTTCAACAAAGTTGAAAGAATTTTACAATGAATAAGTGTATCCTTCCCCATCTAGATTATCTCATTAATGTTTACTGTATTCACTACATCATAGATCTCAAGATAATTATATAATTGCATTTTCCTTCTGAAGGCAGGCTGCTGTTCGAGGTCACATAAATTGAATTAAGCTTACAGCATGGCAATAATTTACATTAGGTTGTTTAACCTTCTCTGAGAGAGTTTAAGTGGTGGTGGTGCATTTGTGTAATAGAAAACTGGGAAATGTAAGAAAGTAGAAGAGATGGACCATTCATAATCATATCACTAAACATAACCACTATAAATACTTACAGAGCACTTTAAACAGTTTTATTTTGCTTTACATAAAACTAATTTTTTATACAGTCATGATTATGTTTGATAATTTTCATAAGATTTATATAACTTCTCTCATCTTAAATAACAACGTATTGACAACATGTTGAATGCTAATAGCCTCTTGAACACTTGTCCAAAACTTACTTAACCATTACTTAACCATTACTTAATTCCCTTGTAATGTACCATTTTGGTCATTTTCATTTCTTACTATCATAAAAATGTTGTAATGAATTATTTTGTGCTCCAACTTTTCTTCCTCATCTGTTTTTCCTTAGATTCAGAAGTGAAATTACTGTTTTAGTAGGAGAAAAATTATTCTTATTCAATTCATATTATGCATTAATAAACACTATTTTCTATCTATTTGTAAACATCCACTTTTGATATCGAAGGATAAAAAATCAGTAACATCCATCTTCTGATACTTCAGATATGTGTCTTTCTGGTTTCAACAAAAATGTCCTATTTCATTCTTCTTTGCAGTAGGAGGTCTAATAATTCAAAAACATAGTATGTTTTTGAGATATACAGTAGAGAAAAAGCTGGGGGGAGTATCTGTTACCACAGATGGAGATGGAAAGATAAGAACATGACCACTCTCTACACTGGAGAGCCATCCATATATCATAAGAGATAAATTAAGCTAACCTGTACTCAACACTACTGCTGTATGTTTCAATTTGACTTGGTGCTCCTAAGCTATTAAAATTATGGAAAATAAAAACATCAAAAATATTTAAAAGTGATTTATGGCAGCTTTTAAGTTGATGCTGCAGTGTGAGTTGTGCTAAGAGTAAAAAAAGGAATGAATTAAAGAGGACAGGAAATAAATTATTGGGCAAGAAATACAGTAGTCCTCCTCTCTAATCTGCGGAAGATAACTTTTTAAGATTCCCCGCAGATGCCTGAAGCTGCGGATAGTACCGAACCCAATATATACTATTGTACCTGTGATAAAGTTCAATTTGTGATTAGGCACAGGATGAGATTAACTTTAGTAATAAAATAGAACAATTAATACAATATACTCTAATAAGTGTGAGATGAATCTGGTCTCTCTCAAAATATTTTTTTAACATCTTAATTTTATTTTATTTTTTTCAGTGTTCCAAGATTCACTTATCTTATTCTACCGTACTCACCCTTCTTCTCACGAAGATGTGCGAAGATATAATGCCTAGCTGAGGAGATGGAATGAGTGAATGACTAGACATTCTGACGCAGCAGACGCTGCTCTGGCTTCCTGACCGTGAGCCCAAAGGATGATCGTCTGCTTCCGGGCTCGGTTGACTGCGGTAACTGAACCCAAACCAAAGAAAGCGAAACTGCCGAAAGCGAAAGCGCAGATAAGGGAGACTAAGGGTAAAAGTGAGAGGAAGTGTCTGGCAGATTCAACACGGAAGGAAGCAGGACGTTAACAACCGAAGGACAGAAACGTCAAAACCTCTCTGCTACACACCGTAACATTGTTTCATCATTATGATCGTTGCCTTGGAATGCGCAACAATTTTGTACCGGAGATTAAAAACCTTGTTGTTTGCACAATGGAGGAAGATTTCTTCAAACTCTTATTAAGAGAAAGCACTCTGGGTCCTAAACACTTTCATCCAATTCCAAGGTCTTAAAGCAACTTTTGAAAATCCTTTCAGTGACAACCATTAGAGAAATGGAAAACTTATTTTATAGCTCGCTTACAGGGAAAGATCTCCTGCCCAGTGCCACAAACACAGGCTCCGTATGGATTATGGCTTCATGAAAAGTTACATTAAGCCCTGGACACTGCCTGCTTACATCTGTCCCCAGCCCCAAGACATATCATTAGAACTCAACCATCACCACCTAAAATCTAAATTTAAAAAAATTATGAATATATCACAATGATGGGCTGCTAATCTCCTTCTCTGTGTGCTACATTTCCCCATTCTTAATGGAAGCTCCCATCGATTACTTAATCTTGTTATGCTCTTGCTAAGTGAATTAATATGCTTAGGATGTTAAATTGAAGGATCCCTGTTCATCTTCTTTAACTTTATATTTTCACCCGCTTGGCAGATTAATTTCTAAGAAAAAACCATTAACTATAGTCTCCTCCCTGCTATTAAACATAACATATGAAATAAAAATAATTTGAAACAGCTGGAGCAAGACTTTCCAGGATAATACTCAAGGACTATGCCAAGTGAAACATGAATCCATATTATTATGCTGGAATAAGGTTTGTTATATGGTATAAACTTCAACATTACTTTTAGAGAATTGTCACATATCACTAGAATGGAATGTACAGCAATGGAGAGGAGTGACAGGTCTCCACTGATCTTAGCCATGTACAGAAAAAAAGAGATTAGAAACTCAGGAGAAGTGACTAAAAGGGTAATAAGGAGATATTTGATACACTTTCATTATAACTGCTTTTTGCTATAAATCATTGCCACTTGTCTGAAATCAATCAAATTTTAGTTTTCATATTTAGAAATCACTACTATCTTAAGTCAAAGAAGTATTAGAAGTTCATTTCCTAATATAAATTATTACAAACCAACTGGACTCTTAAAAGTGCTGAATCCTTGAAACTTAGAGTTGCTAAAAAAAAATGCTAAAGTATTTACAGACAAATTGATATGACTGATACTTAAGATTTACTTATTTTAAATAATCCAGCAGAGTGAGAGGACTGAGAGGAGTAGAGAAGGTCAAATTAGCCATGTGTTGATAGTTATGGAAATCACAGGAGGCGTACATGAGGTTTTTCATATTCTCCTATCTTATATAGTCCTCATTCACTAAATGAGGTTTTTTTAAGGAAACACCTCTACAGCTTCTATTTAAATCAACTCTAGAGAGAGAAACAAAGAAAAGAATACCCAAAATGCTGAAAATACTTTGTTTCCTAATAGACAAGAAAACACTCCTCAAGAAAATACTGAAGCCAGGAAAGGTGAACTAAACAAATGACCGGGTTTGGAGATCCTAGAGATGGAGAGTAAAACTCAACAAGTAGTGAGAACTTTGGAATTCCCTCTTCTAGTTCCTTCTGAGCAAACTGCCCCCAAGAATTGAACTCCACAAGGTTGGCAGTTAGCTTATTGATTAGCAAAAAATTTCTGTGTATGTGTTAAGTGCCAATCATGATACTAGGTGCTGAGGATACCAAGAACAAAACATCCCCTTTTGTGAGAAAGACAGGTACTCAAATAAATGATTACAGTATATATAGTAAGTAATGTAGCAGGATTATGAACAATACTACAGGAGGAGAGAGGACAACCTAATTTTTTGTGGTCAGACCACAGCAAATTTATGACAGCTGAATCTAGAACACATGATTCCTTATTCCTAGCTTAAGGTTGTCTTTGTCAGAAACCATTGGTTTGGGAGAGAAAAGTTCTCTTCGAATTAGATTTTCAAAAAGATATGTCATAAGGATACAGAGAGCACAACCACAGAAAATATAGGAATAATGGCAGAAACTATGGGAACACAATTGTAGAAAATATAAGAAATATAATAAAATAAAGGATTTATCAGACAGCAGCTCTGGGCCACATTGTTTCTCATCTCCACACCTTCCTGTACTTGTTTCCATTTCTTCCCGCAAGCCAGCGTCTCTCTTCACTTTTATGATTTTCTATGAACCAGATCATGGCTACCCTGAAGCGAAAGGAAATCTGCCTAATCCCAGCCCGATCGCCTACAATTAATGGATTTAGTGTCTAAGACCTCGTTCTAAATTCCCTGGAGAGGGAATGTTGAGTCAAATTCACATCAAGTACTCTCCCTCACGTAACCTGCTGTGGAACGAGGAGGCGAGACTATTGGAGCAAAGCCCTTTCACGCTGGGGCTGACATACACTCTCTCAGAAAGGAGCCTGGTAATGGTAACTATTTCCTGGTGAAGAGCTGTGTCTACTACTTCCTCAACAACTGTGTTATGCAAATTAATACAACCCTAACTTAAAGCTTTCTGAAACTGCTAAAGAAGAGAGCTCTCTGGTAATATTATATTACACTATGTTAACATAAGCTTGTCTTCAGAAAAAAAATCAAATGATAAAAAAACTTAATTTAAGAGAGATATAAAGTATCCCATTTTGTTAAAAGGAGATTGGTTGATACTTTTTGAAAGGTCACTGAAGCAAAACAAAGGTAACAACAATGAAACAGAACAATAGGGATAAGTTTGAACTCATGTTAATGAAATTTCCCCAACCCCAATTCCTTAGGGTTCATAAAGGATTTGAAAATAATTATATAGGGGCACCCGGGTGGCTCAGTTGGTTAAGCATCCAAATCTTGTTCTCAGCTCAGGTCTGGATCTTAACGTCGTGAGTTTCAAGCCCTGCACTGGATTCCACACTGGGTGTGGAACCTACTTTAAAAGAATGATGATAGAAAAAAATTATATAAAGATACAAGCGTCATGGTGTTATACCCCATCTTTCTTAAAACTACAGATTAGATGATATTGTATTCAGAAGGGACAATGTTTTCAACACAGAAAAATGTCATAAATTATGCCTTTACCATATACTTATTTCAACAAAATAGATTTTGCAAGCAAAAAAGGATAAAATAATTAAAATGTATTCAGAATCAAATGTGCTTCATTTTGTTTGCCAGGAGCAGTTTGGTTGATATTTCTCTAATATTTCAGACTATAAAACACATATTCCTAATTAGTTTGCAGCAATAACGAGATCATAGGAGGGATTATGTGTGCAAGAAAGAATCTCAGCTCAACAAAGAGAGAATTAGGCAGAATCTTATGCTGGAGAGATAACCCCGAAATAGCATCTTGCCCATGGAATATGAGAATGAATTAAAGCAAAACAAACTAAGTCAGAAAGGACACACACATGCACAAACACCACCACCAACAGCGAAATATTAGAGAAGGCTATCATCTAGTATATACCAAGCTACAGAATTTTAGAAAATTACCTGCCACTCATGAAGGGAATTCTAATAAGAGTGGAAATTTAAGAATTAGCTTACAAATAATCCTATACCAGGGCGCCTGGGTGGCTCAGTGGGTTAAAGCCTCTGCTTTCGGCTCAGGTCATGATCTCAGCGTCCTGGGATCGAGGCCTGCTCAGCGGGGAGCCTGCCTCCCCCCCCCTCTCTCTGCCTGCCTCTCTGCCTCCTTGTGATCTCTCTCCCTCTGTGAAATAAATAAATAAAATCTTTAAAAAAATAATCCTATACCAAAAATTAACTGAAAAGACCTAGTAGAAACTAGAAGAGAAAGAGAAACCCTTATTTTTTTAAAAGATTTTATTTATTTATTTGACAGAGAGATCGAGAGCACAAGTTGGCAGAGCAGCAGGCACAGGGAGAGGGAGAAGCAGGCTCCCAGCTGAGCAGGGAGCCAAACGTGGAGCTCAATCTCAGGACCGTGGGATCATGACCCGAGCCAAAGGCAGCCCCTCAACTGACTGAGCCACACAAGTGCCCTTCTAATACTCGCTTAGAGAAGTATTAAAAGTACATGCCATAAAGTTAAAGGGACTTTTATCAGATATACACAATTTGGGTAAAACCAAACAAAACAAAAAGCATAAGCTGAAACACAACCCCTTTACTCAAGAAAACATTTTATAGTAAGTGGAGAAAGTGCCAGTGAAGCTAATACCCACCCCCAACCCCAGCTTTGAAAAACAAAAGAAGGGGATGTTACACAGGACAAGGGAGAGACAGGCCCTCCTCTCCCTCCCATCCATCAACAGCCTCCAATGGGCTTGGTGTGTGACAACAGGGTGCCTGTCCTCCAACTCAAACCCCAGGAGGAGAGGATGAATTGTCCCATGACTGCGGAGGATTCATGCCTACCTGCAGAGGCAAGATCTGGGGGCAAGTGGAAGTCCGAAGTCATCAGAAATAAGAACTAACTTGGAGTAATATTATACTTGCAGACAAAGAGCGGCAGAAGACATTGGAAAAAAAAATATGTGGAGTCTTAAAAAACAAAACAAAACAAAACAAAACAAAAGGTAGCCCATAGCCTACTGTGTTTGTCTCTCCAATGTGGTTAGTCAAAGAATTAGAATCCTGAGGGGTGCCTGGGTGGCTCAGTGGGTTAAAGCCTCTGCCTTTGACTCAGGTCATGATCTCAGGGTCCTGGGAATGAGTCCTGCATCCGGCTCCCTGCTCAGCAGGGAGCCTGCTTCCTCCTCTCTCTCTGCCTGCCTCTCTGCCTACTTGTGATCTCTCTCCCTCTCTGTGTCAAATAAATAAATAAAATCTTTGAAAAAAAAAAAGAATCCCGAAAGTCGCCCACCAATGGACTTGCTACCCCTCCCCCAACCAAGAGACATTGAAGTAGAATAATTTCTATGAACATAAGGGAGAAATTTTCAAAGAGCAGTTTATTAAGCCATGACTATTCATGGCTGTACTCTTTCCCCATGTCACACAGCCTGTGAAACAATTAAAGAGGATTCCCGAGGGATCTTGGAAGAATATATGAATAGGGACAGTCATCAAAAAAGTTCACTAACGTTGTAGGGAGAGGTAGAAGTAAATTAACCTTAGATGAACCAGGTCCCAATGTGATATGTGTACGTACACACACACACACACACACACACACACACATGCACACACACACACACACACGCACACACACAGTAGGACTTATACAAAAATTCTGCAAAAGAAATGGCAAAATGTAAAGAGCAGTGCTTGCCATGTGGCTTCAGAAAATTAAATGGCATTTTTTTTCCCTCCGCACTTCATCAGTCCAAGTGCCTAGAACACACTGTGCATTCCCTGAGAGCAGCCACCCTTCTGGACATGGCACTCTGAGTCCCCCGTGGTGGCCAAATGAAATATGGCTGTCTGAGGAGAGTGACTGATGAGAGCCACTCATCTAAAGAATACTTTTAGGACAAATAATTGTCTGTCCAGGGATATGGTAAGCCCATGTGTGTTTTGAGGTTTCAAAGGAAAAGTTACACAGCAGCGAGGTAAATTCAGGGGCTGCAGGAAAGGAGGACTGTGGTACTGAGTAAACAAAAGAAAGAATCTTACGTCAACTTTAGCACAGCACCCTTGACTTGATCACTGAAAGAAGTGGGTTTCCAAGGCAAAGTGAATGAAGAATTTCTGTGAGAGTAATCGATCCAGTCTCTACTGCTACACTCTGATCTTGAATGTAAGATCAGCTATGGGGTATGGAATGAATATGACATGGAGTTAAAAGGCTCAGCATAGGGCATATAATCAATGGTACTGTAATAGCACTGGATGGTGACAGATGGTAGCTACCCTTGTGGTGAGCATAGCATTAGGTATAGACTTGTTGGAATCACTATGTTGTATATCTGGAACTTATGTAACATGGTGTGTCAACTATACCTCAATTAAAAAAAAAAAACCACAATGCTACCTTGGCTACTTTTGAACTCTGAGACAGAATTCATGCAAATTAGCTATACTTTTGGTTACATGGCTTGTCTTAGTCTGTTTCAGTGCTTCTAACAGGATAACATAGACTGAGTGGCTCATAAACAACAGAAGTCCAAGATCAAGGTGTCTGCAGATTCAGCATCTGGTGAGGAGGGACTGCTTTCTGGTTGATTGATGATGCCTTCTAGCTGTGACTTCCTACTGCAGAAGGATAAAGGATCTCTCTTGGCCTTCCTTTATAGGACACTCATCCCATTCATGAGAGTTCTACACTTGTGACCTAACTACTTCCCAAAGGTCTCACTTCTAAACACTGTCACACTGGGGTATTAGGTTCAGTGCACGGATATGATGGGAGGGACACAAACATCCAGTCCACAGCCTGGTTACAGTGGGAGGCCCGCTATTTACGGGTAGAAAGATGAAGATCTTACATGTGAAGATGTAGCCCAGAAAGGAAAAGAAATTTTAAATAGTGACTGCTTTGATCTTTCAATGCAGTTAAATATCTTAAGGGTCCTATTTACATAAGATATGGAAAAGGAGATAATAAAGTATCTCAAAAAAAGGGACAGCTAGGAAAAGAATTTAAAGGATAAAGAACCCACTCAAATCAATAAGAAAAAGACAAACAGCCCAATTAAAAGAGGGCAAAAGCCTTCAATCAGCACCGCACAAAGGAATATATCTAAATGGTGTATAAATATATGAAATATGCATTGGGGAAAAATAAAAATGCGATAAGATATTACTACACAACAAAAGAATGGCTGCTATGAAAAAAATCGTAAGTGAGAATAGAGAACAAATGGAAGTCTTATTGACTGTTGATGGGGATATAAGGTGGGACAAACACTTTGGAAAGCTGTTTGACATTATATGCCAAAGCTGAATATTCATATAATCTATGACTCAGCAATTTTATCTCCAGAAAGTCACTCATGTGTGCAACAGATCAGCTCAAACATGAGCATAGCTTTATTCTTACTGGTCTCAAACTTGGAACCACCCAAATAGCCATCAGCAACAGAATGGATAGAGAAATTCGTACTTGGGGCACCTGGGTGGCTCAGTGGGTTAAGCCTCTGCCTTTGGCTCAGGTCATATCTCAGGGTCCTGGGATCGAGCCCCGCATCGGGCTCTCTGCTCAGCAGGGACCCAGCTTCCCTGTCTTGCTCTGCCTGCCTCTCTGCCTACTTGTGATCTCTCTCTCTCTGTCAGATAAATAAATAAAATCTTTAAAAAAAAAGAAATTTGTACAAAAACACTAGATGTCTTTGAAAATAAGCACACTATTGCTATGCTCAAATATCTCACAAATGTAATACTGAGCAAAAGCAGCCAGACACAAACGAGTACATATTATAGGATTCCTTTAAATGAAGTCCAAAATAGACAAAAGTAATCTGTGGTGATAGAGATCGAGTGGCTGTCACCGGGTGATGGTTCTACAGGTTTATCCATTTATAAAAATTCATCTAGTCTGCACACAAGCTTTGTAAACTTTGGTATAATTACACCATACTTAGTTAGAAAATTAAGAAAATGATTTAAGGAATTAAAAACACTTGGATCTCCACTAAAAATGACCATTGTAGGAGAAAATAACAGAATCACTATTATAGAAAATCAAATCCATCGAATCAAACCCTCCATGATATAAATGGAAACAAAAATGAAAAAAACTAATATGGTCTATTAGAAGATAAGAATATGGAAGGCATATAATTACGATGCAATCTACAATTGTTAATTTAAAAAAAATAACATAGCAGAAAGAACTAAAAAAAAAGTCAAATACATAATAGATAAAATCTTGGCCAGAGTAAAAATGTAACTGTTTGGATCAAAAGCATTCATGGTGGGGAGGGGGCGGTTGGGCAACTGGAGTTTCTATCAAGAAGTAATGAAGGGAATGCTGCTGGGGGGGTGGGGGAAGGGCATTCATAGTGTGGTGGGGCAAAATGGCAAAATACAAAGAACCTAGAGAGTCTGGTACAGTATTAAGGATAAATGAGGGATTCTACAAGCTTCTTTTTATTAGTATGACTCATCAGAAGTCTATCTTCACCCAAGCTCTTCCCTGGGAGCCAGACTTCCTCATCAGTCTGAGAATCCAGGGGACGGAATAGCTGAAGATAATTGACAGAGTGAGCAGATTTGAGAACTCTTTTGTCATTCCAGTTGATAATCCTTGAATAGAGCAACAAAAAGACTGAAAACTACAGGAAATTAGGAACTATTTATCTTCATTATTTCTATTCCATGAGGGAAAAAAACTATCTGAGGAAATCTAAGAATAAATCCAACCATCGAACAAACAATTTAAGAGATTGACAGAAAAAAAGCCTACCTATAATAATTTGCTATATGGAATTGTTACATTGAATTTTAAGGCAAGAGTATAGGTGAATTAAATCGGATCTTTAGTTTGAGTTATAGATGGTCACCCACTTATAACAGTTTGACCAATGATTTTCCAACTCTACAATGGTGTGAAAGCTACACACATTCAGTAGAAACCATACTTTGAATTTTGAATTTGATTCTTTTCCTGGGCTAGCAATATGGGATATGCTAGCACGATGCTGGGAGATGGCAGTGAGCCCCAGCTCCTAGGCAGCCATGAGATCACAAGGGTAAACAAGTGGTCCACTTACAACCATTCTGTACTCATACAAACATCCCGTTTTTCACTTACAGTACAGTATTCAATAAATCACGAGATAGTCAACATTTTTTTAAGATTTATCTATTTATTTGACAGAGAGAGAGATCACAAGGAGGCAGAGAGGCAGGCAGAGAGAGGAGGAATCAGGTTCCCCACCGAGCAGAGAGCCCAATGCGGGCTTTGATCCCAGGACCCTGAGATCATGACCTGAGCTGAAGGCAGAGGCTTTAACCCACTGAACCACCCAGGCGCCCTCAACATTTTACTCTAAAATAGGCTTTGCGTTAGATGATTTTGCCCAAACGTAGGCTAATGTAAGAGTTCTGAGCACATTTCAGGTAGGCTAGGCTAAGCTATGGTTGGCGGGTTGGGTGTATAAGTGCATTTTTGCCTTAACAATATTTTCACCTTACGACGGGTTTATCGGGGCATAAATCCATTGTAAAGCAAGGAAGTTTTGTATGTTGTTGTTGTTCAGTAGTTATCAAGTGATGGTGGTGAGGTCCAGGGGGAGGGGTGGGAAAAAACATAAGCATGTTGCAATTGTGTTTATAGGACATGGCTTCAGCTGATCAATTCCAGGGAATTTGATCTTCTAAATCTAAAGACTTTGGTGCTTGTCACAGGTGCTTTGTTTGCAGCAAGAGATCGTTTCCTGGGATGTCTGCAGGGTTTTGTTTTGAGGATAAGCTCTGCTAGATGGAAAGGATATTATAATTCTCCAGACTCAGGATTTTTGAGATGACCTAGTCAGAGGACACCATGATTTATAGCGGGGCAGATGTGACCATTATGTCCTGTGCCTGCCCCCTAGCTTTGTGCCTTTTCTCATCTACTTATCACACAGACCTTACAAAAAGTATGACTTCTTTCCTATATCTTATGTTTTATTTCTACTTCACTGTATGATAGTTAAAATATTTACAATGGCAACCAAACATCAAATTCCTTTTTTAGAGCTAATAAACGTGTAAAAATGGTTATACGGTAAATGCCAATATTAAAATGGTATGCCTTGTATGGTAACATTCAATGTGAAAATGATCATTGTAGTTAAACTGGGGCCCAAATCTCAGAGCATATCCAAATGTGAGATGCGAAGGAAGGAGGAGCCGATAAGAGGAAATGTAACTGTATTAGCCACCTAAAATTCCATAGAGGGAATTAATACTATTTAGTCTTGAAGTTAGTAAGTTGCTAAATGCAAGTGTAAGCATGTTACTTAAATCTATATAAAGAGACATTTACCTATACCCTTGGGGCAAATAATAATAAAAAAATAAAAATAAATAAAATAAAGAGCCATTTATAGAACAGCAAAAATAACATCTAAACGTCGTGTGCCTTCAGTTAGTAGATGACACGGATCAACACAGATCCACTACAAAAGGTTGTATTTCAGCTGTACCTGGGCTAACTTGAAGAGGGAGGTTATTTCTACCTTCTCAAACCCACTGCATAGGAAAACACCTATAAGACTCTATGGGAGCAATATTTAAGTCTCAGAAATATTTGTGAACCTGACATAGCTGGTGAGAATATAGAGTTACTTTAACCAAAGGGAGAACTCACATTGCTCACAAATCAATATATCTATCATAAAAGGGACAGTATATAAAATACTTGTGTCAACAACCCAGGACAGGGAATAACATGAACTATTTTCTGTCTCCTTGTGATCACCTTGCCCCAACCAAAACGTAAATATACAGTTTACAAGAAAAAAAAGAATAAAATAAAAACAAACAACAAGAAAACCCCACTGAATTCCAGAACAATTAATTTCAAAGAAAGTTTTCCCTAAGCTCTGCCCAAGTACTCACCAACTTACTTTTTTTTAAAGATTCTATTTATTTTTTTGTCAGAGAGAGAGCGCACAAGTAGGCAGAGTAGCGACAGGCAGAGGGAGAAGGAGGGGTAGGCTCCCGGCAGAGCAAGGAACTGGATGTAAGGCTTGAACCCAGGACCCTGGGATCATGACGTGAGCCAAAGGCAAACACAACCAACTGAGCTACCTCGGCATCTCACTCTTCAACTTTCAAAAAAGAAGCTCTTTTTTGAATTTTCCCCAGTAAACTGAGAAAGAAAAAAGCACCAGGAGAATAAAGAATGGAGTCCTTGAGCCAAACAGCCATCAGAGGAGTCTCTTGTCTCCCAGAAAGTAGATTAAGTATCCCGGTGCTGCGACCAGCTCATAGCCAAGTGTGGCCTCATCACAAACATGCAATAAATTTTGTAGGACTACGGCCCTTAGCCAATTATATTTCCTATAATTAAGTACCTGTGAATCCAAGCACTTAAGGCTTTTGAAAATAAACAAGTTGCATTAATAAAAATTCAGGATGGTATTTGCAAAATCTTTTTCTGTTAGGAAATTATTTTAGGAAAGTTTTCAATTAGCAATAATCGCGCCTCGGATAAACCTCATTGGCTACGATACTGCCACTGCGCAAAGCTAGGAAATTATTTTAAAATAAGCCTCTCTCTCTCTCTCTCTCTCTCTCTCACACACACACACACACACACACACACACACACGCACACACTCACATGCACACTGATTCATGTACATTGTTCTGACAATGTATCGACCACTGAAAAATCAGCCCCTGAGGAAGAATGGAAAGAAGGTGGATTTCTTTCTATAACTTTACCATCCCTAGAAGGATTATACTAATAAAAATATGTAGATTGCTTGCCTTGCCCTAAAGTTATTTAAACTTGCAGGGAAAAAGTAACCTAATATTTTTCTAGATGTATTACATATGTTATCACAGACCTCCTCATAATACTATTCTGTATATGTATAATTACCTCTATTTTCAGAAATGAGGAATTGGAACTCCAAAGATTTTTAAATTGGCTTAGCACAATCATTAGGTTTTAGACCGAGGTCTGGCAACCTTTAAATTTATTCTACTGTACTCCTTTGGAATCTTCTAAACAGTTTTAGACTTGGAAGAAATAGAATTCAACTTAATAAGGAAATAAAATTTTACTAAGCAACATAGTTTATATTTCTAAAAGACACAAAGGGGGGAAATTCAGATAAGCACCTTGTTGCAAAAATTCTCAGAGACTATAAAAAGGAATTCGTTACATAAACTATGAAAAAAAGAAGAGATGAAATATAATATTTGGCAATTATTGACATGTTATTTATCCCAGAATCCTTATTAACCTCAGTAAAAAGAGAACAATAAAATCTTCACACACCAGACAAACATGAAGAGATTGACTATACCTTATACCTCATTTGTTTATCCAAACATCTATGCATGTTTATTTGAATTATTTTCAGTTTTAGGCTACTATGAATAAATTTATTATTAACATGAACATACAAGTCTTTATTGGACATATGTCTTATTTCTCTTAAAATATCTACGAATGGAAAGTATAGACTACAACATAGGTATATATTTTTAATATTAGTTCTTCTAATGGTTGTGTAGTGCTATCTCATTGAAATTTTAATTTGCAAATCTATAAAGATTAATGCTGTGGAGCATATTATTTATGTACTTACTTGATGTTTGTATATCTTCTGTTCAAATATTCATCTGAGGTGAGGATTTTCCAGACCACACACTTGAACTTCCTTGTTGAGTTTATTTATTGAATGACAACTAATATTTTTGAGATTCTGCTGCACTCGAGAATGGGAGCCAACCATTTACCTCTTCCATTTACTTCTTATAGAAGATGAAAGGACTCACAGAGTTTATGGCTTCTCTGAACTGAGGTGTTTTAAACTTGTCTTACCTGGTCTCTTGGGACCACATTCATCTCAACAATAAAGTAAGGATATTAGAAGACAGACTTAGAGAATTCAAGACCTCTGATTTGTTGTTGCCATTCATGCATTGTGACCTGCCACCTATCCTGTCTTCAGGCAAAGTTAACTTAGTCCCGGTTGAAACTTATTTTGACTCGTGAATCTGAGACTCAATCAGAAAGCAAGAGCAATCCTGTTCGAGTGGAGTGGGCATTACACGGATGTTCGGGGAGTCACTGAGAGCTCACATAGTCCCAAATGTGAAAATTCTACAGAAATCCTAGGAAAGCAAATTCAACTGTGCAATAATGCTTTCAGTGATGAGAAACCATTTTAAATGGGTTTCGGTATTGGCCTATAGAAATCAAAAATCTAGAAGTAAAAACTTGAGGCGGAATTCTAGGTGAGTTCTGTCCCAGTTTTCTCATCTGAGTTCCTCCTCTATGTGCTTGCTGCCTTTGTCATGGGTATGAAAGAGGTACAGTTGGTCCCAGCATTGAGGCCGGACCTTTGGTTCCTGGACCTATTTTGAAAGTATAAGTAGAGCTACAGTTGTATTCATTACATAATTAATTTAGTTTCACATTCTGTTTTGTTCCCTACTTAATTATGTTTTATGCACCTCTTAACCTCATGCACAATCAGTCATTAACTTTGTCTGTTTACCCACTGACTGTAGAAGCCTAATGGAGACGGGAAGGTAACATTGGTCTTGACATATCTGATCATACCAGGTCTCAAATAGCACTTCATTGTCTGGAAGAATGCTTATCTCCAGATTTTTCAAGACACCCTTCCCCCCCATCTCAAGGTTTCAAGAACCCCCTTACCCTCTTCTCATGTATATAAGCTGTCCCTAGGCTCAAGAGGGGCAAGGCAGCTTTGGGACTGATCCTGTACCTTCTTGTTGGGCTGCCCTTCTGATAATACAGCTTTCTTTGCTTCGAAACCGGTGTCTCAGACATTGGCTAACTGTACACCAGGTACACAGACAAATTTGATGGTTCCAGTATGACACCTTCTTATAAAACCAGCCAGAGAGAGTCAACATCGCTTCACTAAAAATATCAAATGAAATTCATGGCTTCATTCTATAGAAGTTAAGTGCTCCCCAACCCTTAACAGTCACCCTAATCAAGGGAGTGCTATGTACTAGTTACTGGCTTAGACTCAGCCTCCATGTTCATCACTAAAGCAAACACTGCAACATGTGTGAGAGAGTGAAACTTGTTCAGTTTTGTTTTGTTTGTTTGTTTGTTTCAAGGGTGGTGATGAGAATAGATATAAGATAAGCAGCTCTTTCTTTCCTTCCCAAGTTCAGAAACAGAAAATAAGCCACGGGGATAGACACATGAAGAGCAACATGTCAGCCCTTTTTCGTATAGGCTACCTAGAGACTATGGCTTAGATTGGGACCCAGTGGGCTTGCTCACATTCCAATTACAGATCTCTGGCAGCCTTTATACAGGCAAAGCCTGTACTACTAAGTTTGTCCATGCTGCCTTGCTGAGGGGGAGAAAATCTAACAAAAGAGAGAAGAGTTGAATTGAGAACCCCAAGTTTCTTTCTATCCACAATCAGCTATCATTCTTTTTCCACAAGACTAAGTGAGGAATGGGGATTGTTACTCCATCTGAAATTTCTCCATGTGGAAAAATAAAGCCAAGAGCCAGAAGATTCTTCACCCTCCCTCATCAATGATGATGATTGGTTTGGGTCAACAAGAGCCCACTCCTTCAAAACCACAAAGTCGGTAAATCTGAAGTCTTGTTAACTATGGGTAAATTCCCTGAAGCCAGGGCAGAGTTAATTGGCTCTGTTACCACAGACAGTATACACATGTATCATGAGAGAGACGTCCTGAAAAACATGGCAGACACATTTCCCTCTGCTTCCTCCCTAAACCTGACTAAAATGGAACTTACATAGTTAAAAAAATAAATAAATAAAAGCGGTAACACACAAGACCATGAAAATGGTAAAGGAAATAAAAGCACTCTAGTGAAGCCAATAAAAACTGGGAGGCATGTGGATGGAGTAATAGTAACAAAAAGCTAAGTGACTTCTTGGAGAGATGCCAGCCTAAATGAGCTAAGTCACGTCGTAAAATTCTAGAAAGGTTCAGGAATGAAGATACCCATTATCTCCAGAGAAAGGGGAGTAGGAATGTGCGGGTAACCCATAAAACAGGAAGATACGTAGAGAGTCTGAAACAAAAATATTACAATCATAGATGCCCCTTTTCAGGCTGTGCCAACATAATTAACCATCCCTCACCATAGCGGACATGTTGATGTCATCTAAAGAAGCTGCCCCACAGAGCAAAGAAACAGCTGATAATAAGGATAAGATCTTATACTGTCAACGAAGGAAGAAATGAAAGTCTGCGTGCTGAATTATGAGAATACCTCTCCAAACCCTATCCCTATCCTGACAACTACCTCAAGCAGAAGAATGTTGGGAAAACTGACCAGCCCATAGGAAATGTTGGGCATCCCCTGATAATCAACCTTCAGTACATACAAAATGTCTACAAGAATTGCCAGAAAAGACTGAGCTTCCCATAAGCATTTTGGCAAACTCTTAGATATAAATGGATTACCTAAGCCATAAATATTTGAGTAAAGACTCTACTATTGCAGCTATTTTTCCTTCTGCTTCTTTTCAGATTTAGAAACAAACCAGTATATGGGATTTAGTATGGTAGAACAATTTACCATGATCTAAAAAAATTAGCTCAGAAATTCCAGACTTTTTCAATAGAAGGATATCACAATCACAATTTAAGAAATACGTACAAAAATGTAATAATTTCAATGAATATGAATACCTTTAAAAATACATTGCTCAAATTCAGCATCTATTTATAAATAAAAACCAGTAAAAATGGAAATAAAATTCTGATTACTTGTCATGATAAGAAATGTCTATACTAAAGCAACTGTCACCATACCAAAAGGAAATGTACATACCTACAAGAAAGGAAGAGACATATCATTATCAAGAAATCAAACTATAACATATAATTAAGTATAAGACTGAGACAAGATAATAATATAAGACTCAACAGCATTCCTAAATAACCAAGTGGGATAGTAAAAAGATGAAATGTATCTCATCACAATATTAAGCAAAATTATAATCATAGTTTAAAAATCTGAATGAGGGGCGCCTGGGTGGCTCAGTCACTAAGCGTCTGCCTTCAGCTCAGGTCATGATCTCAGGGTCCTGGGATTGAGCCCCACATTGGGTTCCTTGCTCCGCGGGAAGCCTGCTTCTCTTTCTCCCACTCCCCCTGCCTGTATTCCCTCTCTCACTGTGTCTCTCTCTGTCAAATAAATAAATAAAAATCTTTAAAAATCTGAATGAGAAATACATGTGACATACTGTAAACACTTAAAAGTTCTACTGGAAGAAAATTACATTTGACTAAATGCAAAGATATAATATGTCCCTGGATGGGAAGAGACAGTTATGTACGAGATTAGTCATTTCTAAAATAATATAAATGTTTAATAAAAATGAAAACAAAATCATAAGCTCCTTCTTGGACCATGGCATTCAGATGACAAATTTTATTTTGAATATTAATTGGTAAAGAATATTTCAGAATAGCCTCAAAAGAAAAATAATAGGGGGACTAGATTTACAACACTAAAATATATGCTAACCAATCAACAAATGAAATAATGTGGTACAAAAATCAGCACATGATATGGAAAAGTTGAGAAAACTAAAAACTAACCCATATATCAAGACAGAAAAAATTTTTTAATTAAAATATGCTTAGATTTAAAAAAATAAAATAAAATATGCTTAGATAATTCTGTAAGTTTGAGAAAAAAGCCTATTCAGAAAATAATAATCCATCACAAAAAATAATAACCCATCCCTAAATGTACACTAAATGCACTATGGATCATTATACAAACATTAACAACATCCAGAATGCCTCAAAGAAAATAAAACTGGACATTTGTTTAATGTGGGACAATATGAATTGCTGTCAATAACTTTTGAAGTATCTAAGAAAAAAGGTAATTCCCCTCCAAAAACAAAACTAAATAAAATTTTGAAATTTCTGAATTATAGCCATTAAATAAAAATCCAAAAATGTTAAAAAGAAAATCTAGAGCAAATGCAACAGGAAAAGATTAAAATTTAATTATAATTATTGTTTAAAATTAAACTAAGCATACGAATGAACAAAGTCATGAACAAACAATTTACAAAATAAACACAATTTTAGTAAATAAGCATTAAAATATTTAGCCTTGATTGTATCTCAAATGCAAACTGTAAACTTGGGGATATAATTGCTTACTCTATTAGTAAAATTAAATTAAATGATGCATGCTTTGGCAGAAAATATCTTAAAATTGGCACAACCTGTAGAAGGTAAACATATTCCCTTATAAGGGCAACACAGAAACCCATGAAGCATTTCATTTTTTAAAATATACACTAAGAACAGAAAATACCAGTCTCAGTGAACTTAAAAAAAATACTAAGATCATAATGAAATAATTCAGCACAACACAAAGTAATTTGGCATTTACTATAACTGTGAAAAAATACATTATTAATTCAGATCAGTGCAGCAAATATTTACCATTCAATTGGTACAGGTTAGGCGTTGTTCTGTTACAGAAAATTACAAGTTGAGCAATAAATACACAGCCCCACTTTTGCTCCGGAGGCTTATGATATGCTGTGAGTCTAAAGGGGTACAGTAAAAAATAAATAAATAAACTTTAACTAAATGTAATACATAATGTTGGAGAATAACAAACTGTTATATCCTGTATTATGGGATATAAACTGTTTAAAACCCTTTTTTGAAAAATTTTGACATTTCTTATAATGAACCGTAAGCATATCAGAATCTTTTATTCAATAATTCTGTGTCTAGAAATTTAGTCTAGGGAAATACATTTGAAAAGAGGAAAAATCATAATAAATTAATTTGCTTAATAAGGTTATTGAGGCAGTCAGAAACTAGAGAGTGTTCCTTGGAAAACTGGTTACATTTAGTAGTAATTATGGAGATCATAGCAACCAAGAGGAAAATTGTAAGATGTAGAGAAAACTTACGATACATAATTTTAGTATTCTGTTAAATATGTTTTAAAAGTGTAAATTTGGGGACCATCTAGAAGGAAATAACATAATAGAAATGTATATGCTCAGGAATGATTTTTATTGATATTTGACGTTTTTCAGCTTGCCAAAAATATAGCCTTCCCGGGGCAAACATTCTCTAGAGCAATGTATTTAATGCCACTGGATTCTTTAGTAATTAAGATAATGCAAAGGAGTTTTAAACCTTTTGCTAATACAAATTTTAGAATCCCAGATTCTCACTGTCCTATCTCCAGTAGAAGTTGTATCTTAACTTGCTAGCCAGTTAACTGCTAGGAAACTAGGTGGCAGAGAACATGCTAATAGGTGGAAAGCCTCCAAAGATTTGGCCAAACTGCTACTTACCCACTGAAACTTAACACGTGTCCCTCAACACCTTTAAAACTGGACTTGATTACTCAAGAACTGAATTTAATCACTCAAGATTAAGAAATCAAAGGCAATCTGGTTTTGTCCAACAATGTGGAAAAAGAGGGAGTGGAACCCAATATTCAATGTTGTATATATGGAAGGAGAGAAAGAATAAAAATTTTACATCTATTTACAATATGCTCATTCAGAAATTCACTATGAATAACCTGAGCATCAAACAATAGTACCAACTACTCTATGCCCAGAAACAGTCTCCCAGGCTCTCCTGACTAATTCATTCCAAGAGCGGACATAGTCCTTCCCTTGACATCTAGTCCTCACCTCCAAAGCACAGCCAAATGAAATTCCAAAGAAACCTCAGTAGTTCATAGTTTACTCCTCAGAGTTCTAGGTGTTCTGCCTTTAGCAATCACATTAGGTACATTTAGTACAATCTCAGTTTCTTTCTCAGGAAAACCTTTTTTTTTTTCTACTTTCTCAAGCAAATGACCAATATTAAAACTGAACTCAATTTACATTACTTAACCAAGCATTTCATATGCTGCTTGAGATTTAAGTGACCTTTCACTTCTCTAAGGGCAAGAAATAATAAATTACTTAACTTTGCATAATTAAAAAGTCCATCTTGTTGTTATTTTAAGTCATAGGACAAATAAAATCAACTTCATGACAAGAGACGGCATTTGGGTTTTGATGGGTTGGAAATAGAAAACATCACTCCAGAATGAGTTATCTGAAGAAAAAGGCCTGAGCGACTTTATTCTGCTTTGTCAGTTCAGGGAACTTAGTTCAGAGTGATTTGAGGTTTCATGTCCACAAAGTAATACAGGGGCGTAGAGCTGGAAATTCAGGCTGGTAGCAGGCCACGGAAGGCTAGATGCCACCTATGAACATGCATTGCTTGCACTGGGGATGACAGGTGGCCATTCCCTCTTCATTCGAAGCCCCAGAGTGCAGTGCCTGGCCTGGTAGGTCAGGAGGCCTACCGTCGGCTGAGCCTCAACTGTTCAGGAACTCAGCCTATGCCAGTCCGTATCTGACATTCCCAGAACCACAGAGACCAGGTTCAGAATATGCCTCTGACTGAGTCTGGATCAACAGCCCCGCTCAGAGGGTTTCCTGTGGAGGGAATGATGTTTTCTCGCTCTCAAGGAAAAACTACTGGAAGATTCCTCTCTTTGGCTGTCAGATTGTGAAGGTGCCCAAACAGGATCACTTCAACCAGTTTGCCACCAGCTGGGAATTCTATCGCTAAAGGACAAATTCATACAGAAGAGAGCAAAGCCAAAGGGCTTAGAGAGAAATAGGGGGAGACGCTGGCTCAAAGTTGCCGTGAATCTCTTCCTGCTGTGTCTGGACTTCCGAGGACAGTACCAAATAAAGCAAAGTAGTACTCAGAATACAAACAACTTGTATGCTGTGATATTTGTGTACATATAAACCAACATATAATAAATTATTCATACATATGTACTTATTCATACATATGTACTTACATACTTGCGTATTGAAGCTGCTGGTTAAGTGGTATATGTTGTCACATAAATATAACTCACAAAATATGCAACTCATAAAATCATTTGAGTAACTTCCAAATTGATTTTTTAGAAATTTAGAGCCCTGATATGGCTATCTCGAGCTAAATGATGCCGGTATTTGAGTCACAATTTGACTTAAGAACTGTATCAACTTCTAAAACTTCCCCATAAATTGTTCATTACTACGCGATGTAGCCCAAGCAGGGAAGTGTAATTCATTATATTGAATCCTCTCTATGTCTCTGCTAAATTAGCAAAAGTCATACGCAAAATATTTCTAGCATATAATCCTCTGTGGTTTTTATATATTAAATATTTCTACTACTAGGACACCTGGGAGGCTCAGTTGGTAAAGTATCCAACTCTTGATCTTGACTCAGGTCATAATCTCAGGGTCATAAGTTGGAGCCCCAGGTCAGGCTCTGCACTAAGCATGGAGCCTTCTTAAAATTCTTTCTTTTGGGCCACCTGGATGACTCAGTTGGTTAGTGTCCAACTCCAGTGGCTTCTGGCTCTGCGCACAGTGGGGAGTTTGCTTGGGGATTCTCTCCTTCTGTCCCTCCCCCCACTCATGAGCTCGTTCTCTCTCTCACTCGCTCTAAAATAAATAAATAAATAAATCTTAAAGAAAATCCTCTGTCCCTTTCTTCCTCCACCCACCTTCCCTTTCTAAATAAAAACAAATATATCTATTATTAGTTACTGAAAATTATTTTTAAATAGGATATGTAATTACTTAACCTAATGCTGACATTTATTAATCATTAATCCATAAACTTAATATTATTCGAAAAAACTAAGACTCAATAAACTGAAAGCACTTGGAAGTTTATTAAATATTTCACTTGTGATATCAATTTTATATGATTTATCAGTGAATGTAATGGCCTTTTCTTTTTTTTNTTTTTTTTTTTTTTAAAGATTTTATTTATTTATTTGACAGAGGGATTACAAGTAGGCAGAGAGGCAGGCAGAGAGTAGAGGAGGAAGCAGGCTCCCCGCCGAGCAGAGAGCCTGATGTGGGACTTGATCCCAGGACCCTGAGATCATGACCTGAGGCGAAGGCAGAGGCTTTAACCCACTGAGCCACCCAGGCGCCCTGTAATGGCCTTTTCATTGGAATTATTTTGCTTCCAATTTTATAACATGTGCCTTTATTTCTGTATTTTATTCTCTTTCCCAACTTTATTTAGTTTTATAGATTTAATCGTTTTTATCATGCATTCGATTACTCTGCCCACTTTAATAAAACAATTTTTAATATAAAGCTAAACAAAGTAGTGAAATCTGTAAGACTATTGTTACTCAAACCTGAATCTCAAAAAAATAAGACCACTTTCCAAGTTTTTAATTATTTCTCTTTCAAGTTTCTCAGACAGTGTACACACGACACTTAAAACTTGCAAACCACCTTTGTCGTTCTAGAGACATCAGCTGCCCATAGAGGTAACAAATACTTTTTCTTTTTTTTTTTAAGATTTTATTTATTTATTTGAGAAAGAGAAAGTGGGAGCATGAGAGGGGAGAGGGTCAGAGGGAGAGGCAGACTCCCCATTGATCAGGGAGCCCAAAGCAGACTCGATCCTGGGACTCCGGGATTTTGACCTGAGCTGAAGCCTTAACCAAGTGAGCCACCCAGGCACCCTGCTACAAATACTTGGTCAATTTTCACTATGTGAATTTCCAGTAAGTTAGTAAATCACTCAATTCTAATGTGTATCTAACATAGGATGAGTATAAACCTCATCGAGAAAGAAATTTAATGATTTGTGTTATTTATATCTTCTAGTGTCTTATTCAGAAATAATTAAATATGTTAATATAGTGCTGAATTAAAACATCCAGAAACTTTTCTAGAAATTGGTCTTAAACTCCATACTCTCTTCCATATTACATTATACAACTATGATAAATTATATCATAATATTTTCATGCAGATATTTCTCATTTAATTTTTTTGACCACTACCAATAAAAAGATTATTTCAGATAATACTCCTTCCAGTTCCATGATCAATGAAAACCATAAAATTACCTTCAGTCCTGAATTTCACATTTAATTAATCAATCACTTTTTTGTAAAACAATTGAAGATTTAGCAAAGAAAATTGAAATTCGACTATTTTATACAGATTTTTCCAAAAAAGTAGCAAAGTTCTAAAACTGTTTCTGAAAATAATTGTTTCCCTAAAAGTAGAGCCATAAATCTAGATGGCAATAATATGTACATATTAGTATTATTTTTGTGAAATGTTATTAATATTTTATATCTAGAAATGCTTGAATACTATTATAAATTAAAGTTCTGATGATAGCTTATAAATGTTTTATTACTTTATTGACATTCTTTGAAAAATCCTTTTTGGAAATTCATATTATTTCAAATGGCTTATTATGTTATAATGATTGAGGTGATATTACGTGAAACTGAGCTCGTGAGTGACTAATGATTTCCCCTCTATAACGGTTACAAATTTTCTTTATTTGAACCATGAGCCTTAATGGAACATGATTAACATCCTGGTGAAATACATATGCTTAGCTCTTTCCACTGTATTGACAGAAAATTTAACATATTTTCAATACTAAAAGCAATGATAAGCTTCTTATAAACTTTGCCAAAAATATCAAGTTGTTTTTCATTCAAGAAATACAAATGGTTTGTTTTTATATTAATTCTTGCACACTATCAAAATACATCCCAGACATTTCTGATTTTTGTCCATCATCAGAAGATATTCCAGGAAGCAGTTTATTATTTTATTTCATAAAATCTTTGCTGTGCTCCCAGAGATTTTAAAGATTCCTAATTACGGGTGCCTGGGTGGCATAGTCAGTCAGTTGGGCACCTGACTCTTGGTTTCAGCTCAGGTCATTATCACAGGGTCATGGGATCAAGCCCTACGTTGGGCCCCAAGTTCAGTGCAGAGACCGCTTGAGACTCTTATTAGTCAATGAGTTTATTAATTACTTTAACTCATTAGTTAATGAGTTTACTGTGGTTTAATTTCACCGATGGCCTTGTGGCTCTACCACTCTCCATACCTGTGTATTTTTGCCACATGACGTTGCAGGGCCAGCCTTCTATCTCTGGCCTGCACCTAGTGACTCGCTTGGGCCAATGTGGTATTAGTAAGTGTGATAATAGAGACGTGAAAGCATGTGTGTGGCTCTCTCGCTCCTCTATCTTTACCATGAGAACATACCTGGGCTGACCTTCTAGAGGATGAGACCTGTGTGGAACAGAGCTGAATCTAGTTATCTAAGCTAGGGCCATCACGAGAGATAGGAGCAAGGCCAGGCAAGATCAGAAAGAAGCGAGCTGACATGGAGCTGACATCAGCCATGTGAACAAACCCAGCAGACATCAGCTGAGCTCCAATGAGATCCTTTAAATCATGCAAAAATCCTAAGCCAAAAAATTATATGGCTGGACGCCACTGAGAGAGCACATGGCCACAGCAAGCACCTACAAGATTTATATACTAATTTCTTTTCATTGATTAATTTTACTACTTATTGCCATTACTATTATGCTCTTTAGCAATCAATGAAAAAGTATTTCAAGTCTTAAAAAACTAGTGAAGCTATCCAAGTAAGAATCGGCTAATCATCAGCCCAACTAATGAGCCTCAGAATTGAGTGCTGCTTGAGTGGGCTGTCTGTAACCTGCAGCCAAAAACTACATTAGCCACAGACGCCTGGGTGGCTCAGTTGCTAAGTGTCCACCCTTGGCTCAGGTTAAGATCCTGGAGTCCCAGGATCAAGTCCTGCATCAGGCTCCCAGCTCTCCAAGGAATTTGCTTCTCCCTCTAACCTTCTCCCCTCTCATGCTCTCTCTCACTCTCTTTAATAAATAAATAAAATCTTTAAAAAGATTTTTTAAAAAAGCAACATAAGCCATGCCGTTCGGTTCTCTGTCTGGGAACAACAACAAAGCACTGAGTGATGGCAACACTTCAAAGTCTCACAAGTAAAATGGTCAATACTTTGCCTACATTTTCTGCGTATCTACTTGATCCAGAAGCAAATTTTCTAATTTGAATATGAGCATCTCACCTTCTCGCTTCCTGCTGTGAGTCAAGAAGAATCACATGACTTTTAACCATTTAAAGTAGTCCTAATCACCGAGATCAACATCCAAGGAGGTCATATGAGGCTAGTAGAAGCTTCACTATAACCAACCTAACTTTTATAAATTTGATAACTACTGTATTAAAAATAGTGGAAAGAGACTTTCAAAAACTACTATATTGCAAATGGAAATCCATATCTGTGCTGCCTTTTTAGACCTTTTGAGAGGAAATAAACCTGACAAATATTATCGAAATTCTAGGAAATGATTTGGGAAAAAGCTTACTCTGAACTAGGATTTGTTTCAATAAAATGCCATCTAAAGTGGTAATGATATCATCGGAATGAGGAAACAAATAACTTTGAAATGTTGCACTTAAAAAGGGGAAACAAAACACCAAATATCTTTCATCAAGCCAGAGAATTCCCACAATAGCGATAACCCTGCCTGGAGGGGATGCAGATTGTTACAAAGGTTTCGGAAACAACTTATCAACATGAATTACAAGGCTGAAAAATGTTCATTCTTTCTGGGCAAATAGATTGTATACATTTGCTTTGCTATGAAATACCACCTCTAAACTTAGGGAAAGAGACAGCCACTGCTTATTCCTTTAACTGGGTTGTTCTGGTCATGCTGGGCTCACTCGGGCGTCAGCCTCGGCTACCGGCTACGGTGCACGGAGGCTGCTTCTGGGTGTTTGGCTAGAGCAGCAGGGCCGATGAGTTACATGCCTCTTCTGGTTGATCGTTGATCAGCCATTGGTGGAATAGCAGCTAGGATTCCAGGAATCAGGACAGAAGCTGTAAGGCCTCTTCAGTCCTAGCATGGAACCGACACGGTTGTCGCTTCTGCTGTATTTTATTGATCAAAGGAAGTCACATGTTCTGATTCAGGTAGTAGGGGAAGAGATTTTACTTCTGATTGGGAGAAGCCGCAAAATGACACGGCAAAGGGGTGTGGGTTTGCGAGGTGTGGAAAACTGTGGCCAATTCTGCAAATTACCACTTATATTCTGACAATATCTTCTAAGGAATTACTCTAAGTATGAGGGCTGGCAGGACTCCCTGCACAAAGATAATTATAGAAGTAAAATTAGGGAAAACACTATTTCCAGCTCTTTGCAAGAAATGCGCCCAGACGTTATGAAAAGTTTACTTTGTGGAATAAGATCGAGATAATATTAAAAATGACAAAAACAGATATTTGTAAAGTCAAAAAACAAACTAGAAATGCATGAAAGTATTAAGATTATACCTTGAAAGGAAATATATTAAAAGGTATACAGTAAAAGTGTTTGGGGAACAAGACTATGGGTTTTTTGAGTTGACTTATTTTCCCAAATTTCATATTTCTCGGCATTGAACATGGATAAGCCTCCAGGATATTGGACATCAAGTGATTAAAGGATAAAATCCCCTCATCTTATTCTTTTAAAAGCTATTTTAAAGGTGATACACGGAAAGTACCTTCACACTTTAGAGTGGGGGAGAGGTCTTTTCTTTCTTTTCCAAGCAAGAAGCGACAAAGACCACCTGGGACTCCAAACCTATCATGATCTGGGAGTGACCAGAGAGAACACAGGGACAGACATAGGGCATGATGGGGAGAAAGGCAGAGAACTTCAGTAAAGAAGCCCACAGTTCTCATTTAACACGTAAGCAACACCTCAGAGCTGTTAGCTGGTAGAGACTCGGTACTTTAAGCTCTATTTTGAGGAAGTGCATAAGCAAAGATTAAGAGAATTATGTCTTCAGTAACTAGGGTCTTGAAGCCAAAGTACTTATTCAGCTCCATCAAATTATACAAATTAGTAGTAGAGAAAAAATCAGAGGGATAGAAAACTAAGACTTTAGCTACTCCCATTAAGAATTATAAAGCTATGTATAGAGAATGATATAAACATTATATATACTTAATAGCTTTCTCTTTTAAAGATTTTTATTTATTTATTTGACAGAGAGAGATCACAAGTAGGCAGAGAGGCAGGCAGAGAGAGAGGGAAGCAGGCTCCCTGCTGAGCAGAGAGCAGGATGCGGGGCTTGATCCCAGGACCCTGAGATCATGACCTGAGCTGAAGGCAGAGGCTTTAACCCACTGAGCCATCCAGGGGCTCTGCTTAATAGCTTCTTAAATACCATTATATATAAATAGCATAAAGAGCCCATAATCAGAGTCAGAGTCAACAAATTAGGAACTTTTGAGGGTGTAAAAGTAGGGAACAGAGCTGTAGCTTTGCTGTTCTGTGCCCATTACAATGTGCAGTTGGACCCTGAGCAAGGGTTCTTTTTTTTTTCTTCACTAGTCTACATGTTCTGCGTATGTTTACGATGATGGAGAAAATGGTCTTCCAAGATCCTTTCTAGTGTTAAACTTCTATGATTTGAAGATTGAGGATCGAATGTTCATTTCTTGAACACTGGGTCTTATTGGGGCAGCTCATTCACTCCTTGAGCTTCTTTCAGTTAAAGTTTAGGACATGAAGAGGTAAGCACCTCTTCTTAGGGAATTTTGTCTCAGTCTGGAGAAAGTTATCTGGTGCTCTTAGGGAGTCCTAGAAACGGTTAACTACAATCCTTAGGCACTAGACCGAGATGAAATAATCACGTTATCTTTGTAGTCAGTAGTCCATCATCGGTTTCTCTGTTAGTCCCCAGACCAGAAACTGACAGCTCCTATTTCTCAACTGGACAGGTATTTTTTTATACATAGCATTGAACTTGATGCCCTGCAAGTCCAGACAACTATAGATATTTCGACAAACTAATTTATGCTAACCTGTGGCCTTTTCAACAGTATGACATGTCATTAAGAACATTAGATTCAGCCTGGGGTTTGTGGTAATTTGTTACAGCAGCAATGGAGACGAATACACAGAACACAAAACCATAAAAGAGTTGGGAATTACTGAAGCACATACATATCTTCTGTACTTTTACCTATATTTGCTGTTTAGGCTTTGGAATGGACTTGACCAAATTTTGTCATCGCAGAGAGTCATACATCCCCCTGAGGCACTGTATTAGAAAGAGTTGTTTGCATTTTATTACCCGGAATGTATTTTATTTGTGGGAAAAACCACTTAAGGGAGAGTGACAGGAAAATAATAAAACTCTTCGGAGTTCAGAGATATACACAACAAACTAAAAATCTTCACAGGAAATAAAAATAGCTAAGGGCAACCAGACTTAAAATATACATCACGATGGACAAAGGAGATTTGTAAAATAAAAAAATAAAACAAGCGAACAAGAGAAGGAACACTGTTTCCATTTCTACTTGATGTTTTGATTATAACCAATCTTTCGGTGATTCATGTTTTATCAGATAGACCTTTATAGACAGACATATTTTATCAAATAGATGGAGCATCTTTAGCTGTTTAACTTTATTTAAAGGTTTTTACATAGTTAACTTGATAAATTATACTATTTCTAAATAAAAATCTGGCCAATTCATTTTTATGCCAGCTGAAATAAACAAGATTGAAATATTGACCTTTTCTCACTGTAACAATTTTAGGGATTGTCTTATGCTCCAAGGAGAAATTTTTTGTTTGCGATGAAATGTTTACTTTAGAAGAACACTGATCATCTTAAATTTATCAGTTATGTAAAGAACAGGATAATGAATAGGAAAAAACACCTGAAAATTAATTTCATAAATTTTAATAATCACTTCATCCAACTAGCTCTGGAGGACTTACGTGACAGAAAAGAAAAATCATATTTGATGATACAATAGAAATAGAACAAAGGCATTTGCAAATAGTTTAAATTCAATTTCTGACCTTTCCCACAAAATACATAATTCAAATCCCTACACACTTAAGACCACAACTATTTTTCTAATCTAACCCCATTTTTCTATAGATTCTTCTTACAGACCATATCATAAGTCTGTAAATTAGATTCTCAAACAGCCTCTGAACTCAGCAGAAGAAGAACTGAAATGTTGGATTACATTTAGCTTTTTAAACAAACAGTGCTTTCTTCTTTTAATAAAAATACTTTAAAATGTCAACTCTTAGATAATATGACTACATATAAATTGTTAAAATATTATATGATTCAAGTTACCCAGTTTACACCTCCTATCTATGTCATAGATCACAGCATAAGAAAATTTTCTTTGTCATTTAATCAATTCAAAACAAAAAGTATCTTTTGTCCCTTCTATTTGATAAGCCATATATTGTAGCAATCTTTTATAAAAATACTCCCATGTGTTTTAGTAGAAGTAAAAAGTTCAACATAGTTTATAGGTGATTAAAATAAAATTGTTAAAGTGGAAATTTATTTTGCAATCTTCATTAAAAAGGTGAAATATTGTATTTCGTTTAATCCTCTACATAAACCAGATCATACTTTATGTGTTTATATCCAGCACAGATGCTGGAAAGAATATGGGAAGAAGAAGGGTAAGAACAAAGGTGAGAGGAAGGGTTTGACCACTGAAAATCTTCGATGCCATAGAAAATGGGTGTGAGTTTGATTCCATAGGCACTGTGAAGCCATTGAAAGATTTTAAGTAGGGGTGCCTGGGTGGCTCAGTCTGTTAAGGATCTGCCTTTGGGTCAGGTCATGATCTCTAGGTCATGAGATCGAGCTCCATGTCAGGCTCCCCACTCAGCAGCGGAGTCTGCTTCTTCCTCTCCCTCTGCCTCCTCCCACCTGCTCGTGCTCTGTCTCCGTCTCTCGATCTCCAATAAGTAAATAAAATCTTTTTTTAAAAAAAGAAAGATTCTAAGTAGAGGAGTAGGATGACATATTTATATTCTAGTAAAATTCTGGAAGCAACAGGCTGGTAGAATAGAGAATGATCTCTAAATCAGGAGAAAGAAAGAGTTATGTGAGATATGAGGAAGTTCTGTACTATGATAATAGTAAATAGACTTGACAAGATGATGATTGATTCAGGCTGGGAGCTAAAAGAGAAAAATAGAGAATTATCTACTCTTTCTTCTTGGGTGGCTAGTTGGAAATGCACTCTGACATAAGAAATACAAAAATCAGAACTATTGTCAGGGGCAAGAGGTGGAGACAAAGAATTTGAACTGAGAAGGCAGGACTGCATATGCACGTAAGTAGCCAGCTGGAAATGTCCTGTAAATTGGAACTTGGTAAACAGGTTGAGGATGGAAACACGGATTTCACGATTATAGTTGATTGATGATCCCATGAGAAAGAATGATGTTGGTTAGGATGGTTGCATAATTAAGAACGTGTCCAAGAACAACAACCTGGATGATACAAATACTTGGAAAATGGGGGAAAAAATCCAACAGGGCAATCTGAGAAGAAGTAGAGGTAAAAAGGAAGAAAGAAGAGTCAAGAAGAGGTGAGTGGGCAACAGCGTCACATACAAAGAGGTCAGATGTGATAAGGACTTAACAAAATTCATTGATTCCATTCTTCATGTTTTAATAACACAAAGCCTTCTGATATATTAAGTCTCTTGCCAATTATTCAGGTAGGAGTATTTTTATTCCTGTTTCAAAGAATAGAAGGCAACATTTTAGCCCCAGTGTGAAGTCCATTTTGATTAACAGTTACACTCTTTTTCTCCGGTGTCCTGACAATTTTAGTAGAAACAGATCCTGGACACTCTTTTTAGTAGGTCTACACAAAATACAGACAAATAGAATAAACATATCTGTTTATATATAAGCAAAATATCCACCTTCCACTCATTAGATCTTCACAGAATAATATTCACAGACATACGAATCATGGTCCCGTTTCTCTAATCAGAGGTGCTGACCCAAGGGCAACAGTACAAACTGGATTACAAGAGCAACTGCAGAGAGGCACTGCACGGCTTGCACACCTCTTGAAGGGAAGTGATCGATCTTCTATCGGGAATTAGAAGCAAGAAACACAGCAGGGGGGGCAGGACCAGAGGCCGTAGAGACCTGAGCTATAGATCACCAAGGCCATGCTAGTCAGAGGAGAGAGGACAGAAATGCCAAGGAGAGAAACCACAGAGCCCAGAGCAAGCTGGAGCAGGAGCCAGCACACCTGGTCTATTCCTGAGAAGGTTCCACTGGCAGGCCATAAGGACTCATAAGAATCTCCCTTGTACTTTTAGGTGACGTGAATAAATCTATTCCTTGCAACCAACCTGTAAAGACAAAAACTATTAGGAAAGTTGACAGGCAAGGAAGAGAATTTTCAGCTCCGGAAACAAAAAGCAAACAAATGCACAAATAAGCAAAAAGAATAGGGCAGAGCTGCTTGCAGAAGGTAATATTTGAACTAAGACTTAAATATGCTGGTCTGTCTGGCAAGCTGGTTGACCGGTGTGTCTTTCAGATGGGTGTTTGAGAGCCCTGAGTTCAGGCCTGTGATCTCCAATGAAGAGTATACTGCATTTACAAAGTCGATAAATAGTTCCACATTGCAAAAAGGGTATGGAAACATGAGAAATTGTCACCAAAAGTTCACTTCAGTACAGCTAAATATAAAAATAAGTGGTTCGGTTAGAAAGACAATTTAAGAAACCGCTAACAACGTTGTCTCCCCATATTCCTTCAGTCCTGGAATTAATAGACCATTTTCACATAAGAAACACCCCAACATCTCTCTAAATGTTGTTGTAACCTACATTTTACTCCATTAAAGACAAAAACAGTAAAAATGGTCTCCAAACCTTTTTAAACATGTATTTTATTAATCCTGTTTCTTCCATCCCAGATTTTAAAACCAACCAAACAAGTAAAAAAAAATAACAAAAAAAAAATAACAAAAAAAACAACCAACCTTAGTCTCACTAAGCCAATTTAATGTTTTTTAAATTCCATGTTGCTTGTAAGCTTATATGCAACTACTAGAAATATTTCAAAAGCTAAGCTAAATAACCCTGTAAACAAGAGGACTTATGATGAAAATATTTAAAGTTCCTGATCGTAATGGGGTTGCTATTGAGCGCGATCAGAATAGCTCACAAAGGATTCTAAATACATTGTGTCACGTTCAATAAGCAAAAGTATTTTATTTTCCCACACGATTCCTTCAGCAAGCAGTCTCACCCCCAAATATCATGGCACAGGGGAGAAGCGATGTTGGTTTAATTTAGATTTGATTTATGTGCTATATCATCAGGAACAGATAAACCTGCATAATAAACAGCATATGTTGGCCTTAACCAAGCATGTGGATTCTGTTATATGAAAAGCAAATGTTCAAGCAACAAAATTAATATTAATGTGTTTTGCAAAATCAAAGTCAGGAGTTACTTTTGGAGGAGCTGAATAATCACAGACCCTATTGTAGGTTAAATCCCATTTATTTCGCATAATAAAAGAGACCTGGTGGTCTCCAGTATGGGATCCCGCAGGTCTAATACACAAAATGAAGTTTTTCTATGCTTCATATAGAAAGTTCCTCTGTGAGAAAAATAAGTTTTATAAAAACTGCAATTATAGTCTTTGACCACAAAAATGGGATTATGCAGACGATAACCACCATTGCTGCAAAATTCTTCCAAGCCACATTCACAGTTACTCTGTGTTCAGTTGCTTCATTCCATCTTGGAATGCTCAACTGCAAAGATCATTAATAGGCAATAACAAGCCAGGAAAGAAATTCCCTTTAAGGGCAAGGGACAGGGCAATCATGTTCAATTTTACCCAAATCTTTGCCACTGGAGACACATTTGTGATTACTTAAAACTTCCAAATTATAAATGAATGCTTAAAAATTTTAATACAGCTACCCCCCAAGAGGTTAGTTTTCCTGAAATCCCATATTTTGATCTCACTTTTGATCTCTGGAATCACATTTACTCATATATATCATATGCACACATTTCCACATTGATCGCTTCTCTTCTTGGGTCTTTCTGTGTCTCATTCTGTCCACTATGACCAACAACAGTTGTCAAGGCTCCACTCTCCACAGATGGGACATGGAAGTGGGTTTTTTTTTTTACTTCTTATAAAACAACTCCTCCTACAGTGGGTTAACAGCCAACCTGATTAGAACCAAGTGTTCCATTGTCAGTATTTCTCCAAAATAGTCAAAAATAAATCTGTCCATTTAATATTAATGTGTACTCACATCTTTAAAAAATCAGACTAAAACACCTTGGGGTTCTATCATTTTATTCAACAGAGAAATTTTCAAACAGATTCTGTGGCTTTCCCCATCACTAAACCACCCTAATAAGTCCCCTACCTTGGTGATTCAAAGAAGTTCCATATCTCTGACCCCATGTAAGCGTGAAGAGTAGAAGAGAAGCAAGCCGAAAGGTTCCTATATTTAGTTACTTAAAAAAGCAAGAAAAAAGAGGCCACGTGCCAAGAAGGCATTTGTTTGCAATAATTTCAAAATCCCAAACAACTCTTTTAAGAAGTGGTTTTAAAAACCTGCTGCTGAGGTCCTACGTCAAAACCCCAGGCATTGATGATGTCGTTAATTTCTTAAACTAGGGTTATTGTTTCTCAAATATAAAAAATATGCTTTCTACAAAATAATTCACGGGAATAAAGCAAAGCATGGGGACATAAAGATAGCCTGTGATCCTCTACCCATATATAACCATTATTCATTCTTTTATTTGTGTTGTTTTGTAATACATATGTGTGCAAGCTTGTGTTACAGAAAGAGGATCATATAGTTGCATAAGCAGCATTTTACACTTGTCAACGAATGCCATGAGACTCTTCTGCCTCTAATAAGTGTATTTATAGATCACTTTTAATAATTACACACTATCCCTTTGTATATTTGTTGCACAATTTTTAAATTGGCCATTAGGAGGTTTCTAATATTTTCCTATTGAAGATAAGTTGATGATAGTTGATAATATATCTTGATATACAA
This sequence comes from Ailurus styani, assembly GCA_002007465.1. Taxonomy (NCBI): domain Eukaryota; kingdom Metazoa; phylum Chordata; class Mammalia; order Carnivora; family Ailuridae; genus Ailurus; species Ailurus styani. The sequence continues at coordinate 7,812,531 of LNAC01000003.1, forward strand.
ATTTCATTCCTTCCTTAGGATACATTTTTAGAAATGAAATTGCTGAGCAGAAGAATAAGCACATTTAAAAATCCGAACCATATTGTCCAGCTGGCTTCCAACCAACAGTAGATGGTTGCCTTCCTTGTCCTGTCTCCTACTCATTGCTCATGCTTCTTACATCCTGGAATGTGTACTTGGTACAAGATAAGAAGACACAGAAGGACAAAAACATGTTTCCAGCAACTCCTCCTGGACTTTGTAGTTTAATAATAGGATATACATGTAATTTAAATGCAGTGTTATACATGACAAAGTCTTAGCTGTATGTGCACTGTTGATTAAGGAGGATAATGTTCCTTAAACATTCACTGAATATGCTTTAATATGTGTTACCTAATTTTCTTTTTTTTAAACAATTTTCTAAAGATTTTATTTATTTGAGAGAGGGAATGAAAGAGAGACAATAAGCAGGGGGAGTGGCAGAAGGAGAGGGAGAAGCAGACTCCCCACTGAGCAGGGAGCCCCATGTGGGGCTCAATCCGACCCTGGGATCATGACCTGAGCCACAGGCAGAGGCTTAACCCACCCAGATGAACCCGTGTTACCCCATTTCCTACTACCAACCTCATAAGAGATGGGCCTTATTATCTTCATTCTACATAGGAAAAATCAAAGACTCAGAGAATTGAATAACTTTCACTGGCTTGGCTGCACTGGTCTCGGTTCCATGACTTACAAGCATTGTGATCTTGGACAAGTAAACGTCTCTGAACCTCATTTCCTCGTGTGTAACTTGAGGATAAAACAAATTTCCAGTTTTGTAGAAGGACTGAATTAAATGTGAGTTCTTGTAAAGCATTTAGCATAGTGCTTAGTATACAGTAAATGCTCAATAGATGTTATTACCCTAAATACTTCCACTGTCGCTACTAATATCCCTATCACAAAAGAGAAAGACTAATCTGCTCATGGTCTATTTCATAATGAAAGTATTTCTTCAGTGTTCAACCTAAATATCTTAAATGGCCCTCGTGACATGCGACAATATGAACTTCTCTTTCTTAAGTAATGGAAATGCCTCAAATGTTTTCTTCCCATTTATTGTTTACTGATTCTTATGTTATTTTTATGAAAATCCCACTGTCTCTTAAAGATATACCAGAGTCCTGTACTTGGTTTTGAGCATGCGAAGAAGTTCATCTAAACTGAGTACCTAAAGCAACCTAAAATATATTTTTTTAAATGTTCCAACAGCATGAATAATGAGCTCACATCGTTATCTAAGGGCAGGAAGGACAGACTGCAGGAGAGTTAAGTAAATTACAGGTATAGAGGTTTTGTCTGTTTGTTGTTATTTTTAAAAATATTTTATCTATTTATTTGAGAAAGAGGGAAAGTGAACAAACCGGGAGAAGAGCAGAGGGACAGAGAGAAGTAGACTCCACACTGAGCAGGAAGCCCAAGGCCTGGCTCAATCCCAAGACCCCGGGATCACGACCTGTGCCAAAGGCAGACATTTAACTGACTGAGCCACTCAGGCACCCCACACGCATAGAGTTTTAAGGTAAAAAAAACTTCTTTTAAAAAGGCATTTCCATTTTAGCACTTCTCATTCATGTAAATACATAAAAATTCATAAGGGATATATTCTGAACCTCTCAAGTAATCTATTAAACCAGATCCTTTTTTCCATGAATTGTTCTAGAAATTGCTTACAGTGCAAGGCATAGCAGGCATTTGGTTCTCTTGTTTTAATTTTGATAGTGTTTCTAAATAAAAATAAGCATGCTACTTTTGCTTGTTTTTTGTTAAACAGAAAAATGTGGTTGAGAGAAAAGTTTTCATTAGTAGTCATCCATGCAATATTCAAGTTGATCAGTTAAGAGGCTCTGTTTGGTTTTGGAGCGTGGATAAAACAGCCCTCAAAGTGAAACTATCTCAAGTTTTCTAAAAATCTAAAGATGTTCCTCATTAAACTTGTACAAATGCAGGGAAATTTTCTCCCTAAAATTGCTCAAGTGATGAATCTAAGAAAGGCTAATACTAGTATCCTAAAAATTTACCGCTCTAGGCATCTGATTACTTAAACCTTTAACTATTTGTCACTTATCTAAAGTTAGCTCAGTGGAGTGTTTCTTTAGTAGGATTACTAATTATCCTTATCATTTTTGAAATATTGTTTTAATTTTAAGATTTACAGTAAAAAGATTCGGTGGAATATTTATACCCAATTCCAATATGATTTTTTTTCCATAATTTAAGGACTGGGGATGACTAATCCTTATTTATTATAATAGCAAAGAAATTCATTTAAATCATCTCAACAAAGAGCTATCCTTAATGTAATATTATTATGTTAGGAATTTGTGGGATTTCATTCTACCTCACTAGGAAATATACATAAATGACCTGCAATTAATGTAATTCATAGAATAAAAATAATACTGTGTTTGGTCTGTTACTATAATCACTATTAGCATGGATATTGAGTTTTGAAAGCCATTTATAAATTCAGATTACAAAACAGCAATACAAACCTACTCCTAAAAGTGAATAGTACTCATTTCTTTTTCTCATGTGAAGTACACTTTAGAGGGCCTCTCTGAGCAGAAGAGAACCATATTACTCAATTGTAGGAAACAGTCTTTGCTTAGAAACATCAACCTTGCAAATGCAGCATCCGTGAACTCACTATTACCTGGAGCTTGAAGGCCAGGAAGCTCTGGCTTGATAGGGAAGGGGGAAAAAAAGAAAAAAAAAAAGATTTATTTTCTCTAAGTGTCATACATTCCTTCATTGACTTCAAAGTCAGACCCATTTCCAGTCCTCTAAGATGTAAACTGCAGTACTCATGCCAAGTGGATTTTATAGTGGGTTATTTATTTCCATCTGTCTTATATTTGTGGGCAGGTTGAACAGATCGGAGTCTGCTTGAGAGAGAGATGAAAGATGGACTCTAAAGTAAGAGCTGAGTTTAAGCAAGAAAAGAAGACTCCATAATAGCAAATGAAACTTAAAAACCTTAGGGAAATTCTTATTCAGGCAATTTCATGTGCACATTTTAACTCACAAATATGGAAATTTGACCATCTCTACATTGTTATATATAACAGTGAGAAATGATAATTTATGTAAATGAAAGCGGTACGTCTCTGCATTTCCTAAGGAGCCCATTCAAGTTGAGTTTTACCCACTGAATTTGTTTCTCATTGCTCTTGGAAAACAGCTTCGGTTTCCCAAGTTTCCCTTCACGCACATCATCCACTCTTAGCCTTCTCGTTTCCTTTTGTAGGAAGTTCCATTCTTCGTTAAAACTTTGCACCATTAATTAAGCAGAAAAATAAATGTTCTGGTGCAGGCACACGCACCAAGTTCTTGACTCTTCATCACACATTAAACCTGCCCATAATTTCTTTTGGTGTTAAAGGCAGATTTATGTCCTTTGAACCTTTTTAATAAGTGAATGCTTTATTTCCCTAATGTAAACACGGCTGCTTATTCAGATTCTTATAAAATATTTAACAAATTACTCTGGCGTCCTTAGGTAAAAATAAATTAACTTAGAAATTGAGACCAGCCTAATTAAATCATGTGTGAGGTAGCTTTCTACCTGTCCATAATTACAGATGGAAACCAATACCTTGTACTAAAAAGAAAAGACATACAGTATTAATTAGTCTTCTAGGGTGGCTAAAATGTTAAAAAATTAGATGTTTTTAGAATCAAACAATTGACCTCCCAGTGATTTGGGAACAATTGTCAGGGACATGAAATACAGTTGGAGGGGGGCAGAATTTGCTGCACGAGAACTTTCAGCTTTCTCCTAGCTCGAACCAATATTAGGCAGTTTTGTTGTTGTTGTTCTGGGCTGCTTTTACTTCGTTATTTAAGTGATCTTTACCAGTGTTTAGTGGAAACAACCCGAGATAAGTTTTCCAGCTAGAAAACGTTTGTAAAATTTATTAAAAAAAAAAAAAGATTAACTCCCAATCTCAGTGGCTTAGCACAAAGTTCTCTCCTTGCACACAGTGTAAGTCTGACCTGGGTAGACTGATCTGACCCATGGCTTCAGCATTTGCCAGAGCAAGGGGAGAAAGAGCTGAGAGAACTTAGCCACTCTTTGGAAAAGCACATCCTTTCTGTTCTCAGTTCATTGGCATCAACTCCAAGAAATGTGGGGAAATTATCAAGCACAGGGAAAATAATCAATTATGGTAAAGACTAGTCATTTCTATCACCTTCTATTCATTAAATATTCAGTTCCCTCTTCTTCCCACACATAACACATGTTCAGCAGCTCCCCAAGGAGACAGCCTGAAGCTCATCCAGTCCAGCCCATCTAGATAATGTTCCGGCTCCAATGTGGCTTCTCTTGGCTTGGAGACATATGAATTTAAAAGCCAAATTACCTACTCCTACACACACACATGCATGTACACACACACACGCATGCACGCACTCAATCCATGAAGGTGTGACAGGGTCAGCATCATGACAATACACTCACTTTTAGAAAGAAGACAAAAGGAACATAATCAGCAGCTCATGTAAATCCTGCTGAGCACGCAGTGAAGGCTCCCTACCAGTGTGTGACTTCAGTCTCCACCCTACAAGTTCTTTTTTAGCCCCATTCCCTTCTTTGACTGGATGTGAGAATGAGTGTCCTCAGGGCTGCTCGGCTTCCTTGGCCCCCTTGCTCACGTGAGGTTGTGTGAGCTTCATACAAAGGTGTCATTAGTCCGGGCTGGTGGTTTCTTTGGCAGTACATTTCTCTCAAATACTTAAGAAGCTTCTTCTCCAATTGTTTCTAGTCAGTTCCATGTGCAGTAGCCATACCCACACTTTAAAACACCTACTTCTCAGGGCATCTGGGTGACTCAGTCGGTTAAACGTCTGCCCTTGGCTCAGGTCGAGATCCTTGGGATCAAGTCCCGCATCAGGCTCCTTGATTTTCAGGGAGCCTGCTTTTCCTTCTGCCTCTGCCTCTCTCTGTCTCTCAAGAATAAATAAATAAAATATTTTTTAAAAATAAATAAAATAAAATAAATACCTAGTTTTCAAATCTCCAGTAGTGCTCTGTTTTCTTGACTCTTTGTCTTTTCCTACCAATTTGATGGTGGCTACCTAAAGCTCATCTGTACTAACAGATAGGAAGACATCACTTTTAAAACTTTTGCTGCCTTAAATATTGTACTTAGCTGAAAGGCTTTGTTGAATGAAAACTTTCTTTGTGTTGTGTTTGGGTCTAGAAGCAGTTGGCTTTTCCAATGCTGTACGAATCCATATTTCTAGATCCCCTTTATTTCTTCTCAGTTCTGCTTGTGAATCAGCCAATTCTGCCCTGAATTCACCTTCATTTTTGCAATACCTTGCCAAGCATATCCAATGGCTGTTAGCAGACACTACTGTGGTTCTGTATTTATCTCTTACTCAGGAGTTAAATTTACCTAAGTGTATGATCTGCCTTCCAAGTTCTGACATACAGTGGTTTCACCAAATGTTTTCCACTCTATGACATACATTTTCTTCTTTGTCTCCTCCAGTATCATTTTTCTCATTGTCCACTGCCTTTCAAGTACACACCAAGTATTTAATTATATAGTAAAAACTCCATGCCTAATACTAATTTCCATGTTGATGAGAAGGGTTGAGGTTATATAATCATAACAAATTCGCCACAGAATCTAAGTGGCTTATCATAACCCAGGTCAATTTCGTGTTTAGGTAAATGTACAAGTTATGAGGAAATTCTCCTCCATACAGTCACTCAGGGAACCAGGCTATCAGTGGCCATGCTGTCTAGAGCTCTTCTGTCTCAGCCTGTGGCTCCCAATGTTGTCAGGTCAAGAGCAACTGAAAATCATGCTTAATACCTCAGACTTGAAGTGACATATGTCATTTGCTCTCATAGCCACAGTCCATACTTAGACACACAACCCTGCCCTAAAGACAAGGTAGATGGAAATTTACATGCAGGTGGAAGGGAAGGAGAGGAAAACTGAATGTCGTGGGGTCTAGTTATTTCTCTCTCTTTGTATGTTTAATGGTCAGATAAGATAGAAACACAGAGAAGCCACAGTAACATTATTTGATCACCATGTTGGAGAAATATTTGTCAAACTATTCTATCATATCCTACGTATAATTGGGAAGCACAGGTTTGATCCATTCCCTCAGGTATAAAAATACCTAGGAACTAATAGGTATTTTAAAGAAACTACGTAACCATCCAATTGGCTCTTACCTTAAAAAAAAAATAAAAGACTCCCTCAGAACTAATGATACAACCTGGAAAACAGATTGAATAAAAGCCATCACTAGCAGGAAATAATAAGTGGAGCAGAAAAAGTGGAGGGAAAAAAATGAATGAAAAGGAGAAAAGAAAGAGTGAAACCATATAAAAACATTCAGGAAAGATTTAGAGTGCTATTAAATATAAGGAATTTTTTTTAAGATTTATTTATTTATTTGAGAGAGAAGAAAAAGAGAGAGCAGGAGGAGGGTCAGAGGGAAAGGGAAAGAGAGAATCCCAGGCAGACTCCTCACTGAGCATGGAGCCCAACACGAGGCTCCTCTCATCACACTGAGATCAGGACCTGAGCCAAAACCAAGAATCGGCTGCTTAACCGACTGTGCCACCTAGGTGCCCAAAGAAATTATTTTTAATAAAGCCAGGAGTCCATCTAAAACAGTACTTTCCAGCATCAAACTTTATCATAACTAGGATATCAAGGTTTGGTACAAATAGAAGGATCCTAAATGATTCTCAGAAATGGCTATTTCTTAACATCTAGGTCAAGAATGAGGGTTGTGAAAATTTTGGTGAGAAAGTGACAAGCCAGAAAAAAAATTGGCTCACCCACGATCATTATAGAAAGGACTAGAGCAGCCCTTCTAAGTTAATGAACACTGCATGTGTCATTCAGCACCCAAGCACAGGGTGTTTGAGAGAAGGAAGGAATCGGAATCCCTTAGAAGAGGAAATCACCAGGGCCTGATCAGGCAGGAAAATCACTTGAAATAAAATATTTGCCAGAACTATTCCAAACAAGAGTTAAAATCCTTGCCAAAAAAATAGCTCATTCAAATTGATAAAAGCAGGTCTTAAAAACTAGACCTCTAAAACATGAGGAGGGGCCCTTAAACGCTTCCTAGAGAAAACCAGAGAGTAAATATTTTAGGTTTTGATGGCCATACAATCTCTATCATAGCTACTCACCACTGCTGCTGTAGCAAGAAAAAAAACACAGACCTGCTTTTTTATTTCTAGTAATAAAAGGAATGCAGAGGAAAACAATGAAATGTACTTTTCCCTAAAATATTATGAAATACCATGATACGTGACTAGAAGGAGGAAGAGTATATTGACATAAGCTTCACAACATTTCTGAAGATCAAATACATATATATGCATGTGTATGTAAAGACACAGACATATATTTTACACACACACACACACACACACACACACCACACACAGACACATACACATGTCCGAAAACATAGAATTAGAATTTGGAATTCTTACCAAGGATGCATTGGATTTAGTTTGAATTTTAGAACTTGAATTAGTCCAAAAGCTATTTAGAGATGAATCAGGAATGAGACAGTACTTTTTGGGGCCATAATCATGACTTATTTAGTAACATATATGCACTTTCCTAGCCCAATTATTTACCTGAAGAACAAAAATAGCTAGAAGTTGGAAAAGTCATACAACCTCTCTCCCAGTACTAGGAGTTCTTAACAATGGAAATATGAAGTCTCCTACTCAATCTCCCCCTTATCACCTTCCTTCATTCCATGGACTGAAAAACTTCTGGAGAAATCATATTAAGCAAAAGGAAGAAGCATGTACTTCTAGCCATAGGACTGTCCATCCCATATGAGGAGTCCTAATTTCCCCATTGGTCCATAAGTCCAACAGTTTTTGCATAAAACTATTTTCCTAGTACCTTTGAACTCTAAGTAGAATAAATTACAAATTACAAAGTTTTGTGGGTACTAAAAAAATGAAGATTCCACTAAGAAGTAAAATTTAATTCTGATACATTCTCAACTATTGTGAAAGACAGAGATTTGCGAAGGGTATCATAGCTAATATTTTTTTTCCTTTTTGAAATTATCTTTCTTTCTTTCCTGTTCACAAAAGTAACCATGGGTCATGATCAAATGTCACAAAGAAAGAACTTAAAAGAAACAGTTACCCATGATGCCAGTACTTAGAGACAACTACTGTTGATATTGTGAAGTATGTGCCCCCAGATTTTTATATTCATGTATATGTTTATATTTACCAAACTAAGATCTACTAAACAAACTATTCTTTAATTTGCTCTATTTCACTTAAAAACATAAACAATTTTAATGTACATAAGTAAAAGTGAGCTCTTTCTCTTTTAACCACATTGCATTCCACTGGAGTATATGCCATAAATTATTTATGTCATCTTCTGATGGACATCGAGGCTGTAAAATTATTTTCACTATTTTCCACTGTAACATGAACATTTCAGTACACATATTTGAGTGAATTTGCCCTATTACTTCCCTTAGGGTAATTTCACAGAAATGCAATTTTCTATGTTGAAGAGTATCTAAATTTAATATTTTGCATTATATTAATAAATTACCCTCTAGAAGAGTTGTAACAATTTACTCTGCCCCAAAGTTTCCAATACGAGTGTTTTTAAATAAATTATGGGATTTCCACAGACTAAAATATTGTGTTTCAAAAATTAATGACATGGCAGGGTATACACAGGATTTTATCAAGTAAAACAAGATACAAGATATAATAAAGCATACCACAGATAGCCTATATCAGTATATAAATTATATGTATGTGGAGAGGAATAAAAATATATAATATAAATGTGTGTCAAGAAGTGTCACACTTAGGGGAAAGGATTAGAGCAAATTTTTAAATTTTCCCTTATGGTTTTCTATATTTGTTAAACTTCCTAGAATTTGTGCATATTTTAGTTATAATCTGAAAGCCAGGAGTTTAAGGAAATATTGGAAATCACAAAGCTGAAGAAACATATTTTCACCTATTTTGTAGTTTGTCTGATATTAGACCTACAATTATAAAACAGAAAACCCCTAATGTGTCCCCGTCAGAAATATTTAAACATACCAGACTGTACTATTTTTTCCCCCACAAAGGACTTGTTTTAATTCATGAAATGTCTTCATGCCTAATACCGAACAGAAGAAAACCTTTCTCTTCTCCCCTGAGAAGACAAGTAAGAGCACAACGGTGAGCCCCTGAAAACAGAGAAAAGTAGCTCTCAGAGCTAATGCTCACCCTGGCTGCAGGCATTTTGGAAAGCTTTTTGGAAGGGAACAAATCATTAATAAGGACTCAATACTTACAGTGACCTTTGAGCAATTCCAGATGTAGACGTGCAGCTTTTTCCACAAATAATAAAGAAGGGCCGGCTACAAGAAGTGACAGTCCGAAACAGACTTGCAGGAGGCTAGAATTACATGGGACACAGAAAAGAGACTGAGCAGAAATGAAACAACGCAAAAAGAATCCAGATCCTTCAAACAACCAGAGATTTATTCTCTTACATGAGTTTTTACCCATTCTTTCCTTCGTGGAGAGGAAATAGAAGTTATTTTATATTTTCTGGATATAATTACGATTTTATCAGTCTTCGTGATGCACTTCATCTCCATCTTAACACTATGGCAAGTTTTTATACAGAGTGACTCATTTAATCCTCATATAAACCCAACTTGGTAAAGACGATTGTTCACATTTTATAATTAGAAAAGTGAGGCACGGACATTTAAGGAGCTTGGCCAAGATCATGCATCTAGAACAGGGGTCGACAAACTTCTTAAAGGGCTAGAGAGTAAATATTGGATTTGTTGACATAAGGTCTTGAGCACAGCTCTTCGACTCTGCTGCAGAGGGCGAAAGCATGCAGACACTTCTCAAACCAGGGAACTGGGCCGTGAAACCCAAACAGGTGGTGGGATCACTGACTGCAGTTTGCCATCCCTTGGCCAAGAGAGTCATAGAGCAAGACCCAAACTAAGTCTATGCCTGTAATAATTAAACTGTCACACAATAGAGGAAATAAAATCAATGTGGTTCTCCTTCCAAGGTCCGGGTTCACTTATTCTCAAGAATTCTTTTGGCTCTCTATAAAGTCCTGCTCAAAGGAAACTGGCCACTTAACATGAATTGGCACTTGCTATGATCTGGTGCACAAAATGAGTTGGATTCCCAGAGAGCATAAACAAGGGAGGTAGCTTTCCTAACAAAATGGGATTTAACCACATTTTGTCAGGATAGACGTGCAGACTTCAAATCTGGGCAATACTCAGCCTTCTAAAATGGAGAGGAAAGAAGGACATGATTTGGGGCCCATTTTTAATTTTGAAATATTTAATTCAACAAATTCTATGACCACAATACTTTTTTCTTAATTTCAAAATTATTGTCACTGAGCAAATTTGTCTCATAAGCATAATAATATTAGGAAACACAGCTGTACTCCTTTTAAATTGCTTAAAATTCAAAGTTGTGAGGAAAAGATATTTTAATAATATTTAGTTTTTCTAAAATTTATTTTAGTTTATGAAAATATTCAACAAGCAGTGCCAGTTATTTGATTTTTTTAATAGTAAAGTCTTTAACAGAACTTATTTGAAAGCTGCATCCACGAATACAGAATGAATCAAGATTACATGAGACTGCTAAAATAATTGAAAAGTTACATGATCTATAGACAAGAAAAAGAAGTCAGAAATTTAAACTCTCAGTCTTAACGTTATTACAGCCCAGTTGAACAACCTTGAGCTGTTCTTTCTAAAACTGAAACTTCATGGGGAAATGACAATAATAATCACCTGCTAACTGACCAGGACTACCATGAAATTTACATGAAAAAAATTCAGAAAGTTACCTTGTTGATTTAAAACACTATCTTCATCAAGGTAGCCTTCTAAGACTTACAGTTTGCTTTTACAAAGAAAAATATCTTTGTTTTTTTCCTTCTATCTTTCACAGACCTATCATTTCTTTCACCAGAAACACAGTAAAGAAGACATCCAGAATTCCAAATCTTTGCCAGGCCATCACTGTGAAAAAGCACAGTCAACCTATAATCTTGTTACCATTTCATTTTTCAGGACCTTTAAAATTTTTTCCTTACCATCAATGATCACCATTTCTAAATATTCCATTTACTAGATTCCTAAAGGTTTTCTCAAAGACTAAATAAAGACTAAATCACAGGAACATTTAGAAGACCACAAATTATTTATTTTAAGTAGTTTATACAAACCGATTGACTAAAATTTTAGCAGGATTTCTAATATCATAAGGACACTGTAACAGATTGTGTAAATTTTTTTCCTAAATATTTGCAGCCCAGCTCTTGGGGAAGATTATACTCCCCCACTTCACTGATGTCAACCTTTGTCATATGACTCGTGAAAAGTGAGAAGTGATGTGTGTCACTGGCAAGTAGAAATTTAAGAGCCACTACAGTTTGCTAGTTTCTCTTTACTCCTGTGTTAGAAGACTAGAATAGAGCAGATAAGGGCTCCATCAACAGGGGTCCAGAGTGAAGACAACATGGAACAGCACCAGACCAACCCATGAGACTATGGAGAATGAGTGAGCATTAAAGTTTTGTTCTTGCTAGTTATCAATATTTTAGGACACCTGTTACCACAGGATAACCAAGGCTATACTAAGTGACTAATTAGAGGATGCCAAAGTCCAATTACATACTGTACCTTGACACTTTAATTATAATAATTAATGTAAAGATGGCAGCAGCATAAAACATCTCATTTATTTGGAGAGAAGCATTTCAATATTTCCTATAGGTTAATACAATTAAAACAGGATAGAAGACGAATTTTTGTCTGCACTAAACCCCAAAAACTTTGCAAGGCATTCAGAATACTAAAGAATGTTTAAGTTATTTGCAGGGTAGGAAAACATATAACCAGAGAATCACATCCAAAAATAATGTTGCCCATTAGTAAGGGGTGATCTTTACCCTAGGAAAATGGGGTTCTTGCCATCCTTTTCTACAAACACTTTTTTCTTTTTCTCTCTTTTAGCTAAGAAACTTCAAAATTATTTTCAAGGTAAAGAGAAATGACTCTCAAAATATATTAGCAAAATTCAGTACATTTCTTTAATCCAAAGACTAATAATATGTACATTTCTTTGCCTAGAAGATATGCCTTAATATTATGCAGGTCATATCAAGGTTTCTGTTTTTAATAAAAAGTAAATTGTGTCATCAGTATTTTTTTAAACCTAGTATCTCTAAAATCCAGCTCAACACAAGAAACATACGGTTTCAGGGATAACAATAGACATGCTTTACAATTTCAAGAAATTATCAACACAGTACCAAGGATACCCTGCCCTCTGCTGTCTGTATTATAATTTTGCATGTTTAATAGTTAAATTACTTCATTTAAAATCCAAGTTTTTTCCCTCCACATTGTGCTATTTAAACATTGTTTCTATTCTATTAGTTGTTTTCTTAGACAACGTACCATGTATATTTCACTTAAACACTAAACTAATCTTTTATACTGCTCCTGAGTAAAGGTACCCAGCGCTTTAATGCTAACTAGCCATAGCTCAGCTTGGAGTCTCTTATTGGTTCCACATTTATTTCTCTTATTCCTACCCCATCAATGATAAAATGTGATTATTTCATATGGTAAATGTTGGCTAATAGTCCCACAGGCATTTTCTATTTTATTTAATCGCTCTTCCTCCTTGCATGTTGGCCTTGCCTTTGAAATCACTTCATATTTAGGGCAGATCTGCTGATGTGAAATGCTCTCCATTGTTATTTGCAAAAATCTCAGTCTGTCCTTCTGTAAAGTTTCTGTAGTAATCAATTCCAGATAAACACTTATTTTCCCTGAATCCTTGGAGATAATAGTCTCCAGTCTTCTAGTTTCCATTGTTGCTACTGATACCACTCATCTCCATACTCCAGCTAGCCTCCCTGGCTCCATTTAACAATTTTCCAGTAAGTTGTCCCACTAACAATCTAGTCAAGCTCTTGTCACTACCGATTTAGGGGAATCTCACTGAGAATTGGGAAATTTCACTTTTTCATTGGCTTTCTACATCACCTGTATTGTAGGTTCCTCCATTCTACTCTGTTCCTGTCTGTATCTGTCATTTCTTAGAGTTTCTAGAATTTTTATTTATTTTTCATTATTATATTAGTCACCATCCAGTACTTCATTAGTTTTTGATGTAGTCTTCCATGATTCATTGCGTGTGTATAATATCCAGTGCTCTTTGCAAAATGCAGATTTAAAGTGCATCATCGGCATTACGTCAATGAAGGGGAAATGTGTTCGAGCATCACCATTTTCTTGGTATTCTATATATATCTCGATGGTGGTTTTATACAGTAACATTCAATTTTTTTAAGATCACATACTTGTATCTGTCACAAAAATTGTAGCGCTTGCCCAATTATAGTTTTTTGCAAATTACATGCAGCACTTGTATTAATCTTAACATTAAAGACTAATGAACACATTTTTTAGACAAATAAATTTAACTAGAATATAGAGAATAGACTTTTCATATAATCTGAGGTGCACGTGCCACTTGGTATCATAAACGGTCTCAGAAACATCAGCAGGCTTTCTGTTGAGCAATCTACCTAACAGTAAAGCTAGCTAGCACGGTCCTTTGGACACTCTAGATAGCTTCAGACACTTTTAGATAATTCCAGAAATAAGTCTGAAAAAAGCACACAAAGTACTATTATTTTCTTTTTCCTAAAGATTTATTTATTTATTTTGAGAGATCGAGAGGGGTGGAAGGGGCAGAGGGAGAGACAGAGAATCCTCAAGAAGACTCCCTGCTTAGCACAGAGCCCCATGTGGGGTTCAGTCTCACCAACCTGAGATCATGACCTGAACCGATATCAAGAGTTGGATGCTTGGGGCACCTGGGTGGCTCAGTCACTGAGTATCTGCCTTTGGCTCAGGTCGTGACCTCAGGGTCCTGGGATCGAGCCCTGAATCAGGCTCCCCAGTCGGCGGGAAGCCTGCTTCTCCTTCTCCCACTCCCCCTGCTTGTGTTCCCTCTCTAGTTGTGTCTCTCTGTGTCAAATGAATAAAATCTTTAAAAAAAAGAGTTGGATGCTCAGCCAACTGAGCCACCCAGGTTCCCCTGAAGTATTATTATTTTCAATTAATAAATATGGAACCACTCAAATTACATTATGTCCCAATGAATACGCAAATGAAATAGGTGAAATCTTACCACTCATCAAAGTGTCCTCATTAATTCAATGAAATTTGTTTTATACATGACATGTGCTTGATAGAGATGCAAATGGATAGAGCAGTGAAAAGTGGGCCTGTCTGAGGTCATAGATTGTAGTCTCCTACAGGAGAGTAACGATTATCGAGTCAGTGCAGCAAAGCATGGTGAGTGCTACAATAGGAAAAGTACAGCCCGTCACGTGAATTCTTAATTTCAGAAACATTTTGAAAAGATTCAGGCTCTTATGATCTGGCTTGAGATCACACCATAGACAGAAACTTGGAAAGCGTCTGTTTTATTTCTTAGCCCTGAGAATCACATCATAACTCATTTGTTCTCTCTACATTATTTGAAATCCTAGGCGGCCACTAAAAACAGTTCATAAAAAATTAAAACTTATTAAAAATGTTAGTGATGGTTTACAAAGTTTGGTACAGATAGTTGCAAGTCAATACAATTTTGAAAGGGCATCTCCTATGATGGATGGGTTCACTCAAAGTACAGATTATTAGAGTTTTGGTAAATCATGCAAATATATCTGAGTTCTCTGAAGTCAAGACAGAGTGAGAACACAGCAACTAAAAATAGGTAAGAGATGATATATGAACCAAATATACTTTTAAATGTATACTGTACCAGTTTAAAATTTAATTGGCATAATGTAATCCTGCACAAATTTAGAAAGCATACAAGGTTATCAGGATTAGAGATTCCTTAAAATAGAGGTTCTATTTTAAATGCAACAACCCAATAAGCATCATCTTGCATTGAAGTGAAATGACCCATTTTCTTTTTCTTTGTCTTCTCTTAACACAGGGAAGTTAAAGTAGCAAGGGGTAATGCATATATATAGTCTCAGAGGTATGCAATGATGTGTTTGGGAATTCACCAAGTCTGGGTTTGAGGATCCCTCAGCCTGAGTTTAAGGCTGTGGACAAGGCCCTAAACCTCTGGGCTATTAGTCATGGTGTTCAGATCCCTAAAATGGGATCTCTGAGACCCTTTCTCCTCTTACATTCTGTGTGTCTGTGTGGTTTTCACTGAGGTTTATTGAGTCTCAAAAGCTCAGGCACTCTACCTTCCTAAAAAATATTCTTTGAGTACCTCAATATAATAATGGACTATATTTATTCACTGCCAGCACATGTTTAAGAAATTTATAAGGTTGGGGCAATTGGGAATGGTGGCAAGGGCCAATGAAGGACACATGTGTATAAATATCTATGCTCAATATTGTCTTTTATTAATCTTCTAATGTTTATGATTGGTCTAATGTTTATTCATAAAATTATTTCATCCCAGACTGTAAACCTTACTTTGTAGGAATTATACTCTTTATTCTGCCATCCAGACAGTAATTTCTTAGGAACTTCTTGATTAATCACTAAGGCAGCTTTAAAAACAATCAAGCAATTGCTTGGTACCTAGATTTTTTACCCACTTTACTTCAGAGAAAACTCTGAGGTCTACTTCTTAAATATAAAACAAGAACTTAAATAATACTTCTCACTTTTATGCCCACAGTAGTTACTACAGAAAGAAGGTAAAGAAAAGAATGAAACATTTATTTCTAAAACAAGAGTGGGCCAACACTATCATTTTATTACTACACACCCATACCTGTCATTTTCATGTTAAACATTTAATGTTAGTAAATTGGTACATGAATTATTGGTAAGGAAATTTTTCATGAGGAAAATAACCTCTAAAATAAATCTTGTGCAGTGTAAAAGAGTATGTGCATAAGGAGATGGAAGGCAGCTCCCAAAGGAGAAAGTTGTCTGAGCTCTTAGGTATGAATATGAAAAATCTCCCCTCATTTCACCTCTTTCCTCAGGGCCAGATTGTTCCATGAACTGAGCCCATTCCAACTTGAATATACTTAATATGAATGAACATTATAGCAAATGTCAACAAGGCCAAATTCTGCTACCACAAAAATTTTAAAACAAATAATCACCATAAGGAAAATAGTCATAAACCCTGGCTTATGGCCCATGCTTGGTTGGGTTTTTAAAATATGCTACTCAAAATAATTCCACACAATTTTATCAAGTTCTTAACACTCGTTACTCCAGTGGCTTTCAAGTTTTTACTGTGACCTCTAGTAAAAAATATATTTTACATCATGGCCAAGTATATGTACTTATGTGTGTGTGTGTGTGTGTGTATAATGTAGAGTTATATATATATAAACTTTATATATTTATATATATATGAAATTATAAAATGGAAAAATGTTTTATAAAACACACCTACCCTTACTGCATGCTACACTCTACATATTCTCTTCTATTTTCTTTTAAAAAATGCTGTTTAGGGCGCCTGGGTGGCTCAGTGGGTTAAAGCCTCTGCTTTCGGCTCAGGTCATGATCTCAGCGTCCTGGGATCGAGGCCCACATCGGGCTCTCTGCTCAGCAGGGAGCCTGCTTCCTCCTCTCTCTCTGCCTGCCTCTCTGCCTACTTGTAATCTCTCTCTCTGTGTCAAATAAATAAATAAATAAATAATCTTAAAAAAAAAAATGCTGTTTAAGTCCCAGTTAATTGATTTTGCAACTCAGTACTGTATCATAAACCAAGGCACAATAGAAAACAGAGACAAAATATTCTCTCCAAGAACATGGAGTAAGAGCCAATGAAGGGGCGCCTGGGTGGCTCAGTTGGTTGAGCATCCAAGTCTTGATTTCCAACTGACTCTTGGTTTTGGCTCAGGTCATAATCTCAGGGTCTGGGATCAATCCCTGCCTTAGGCTCCCTGCTCAGCACAGAGTCTGCTTGAGATTCTCTCTCCCCCTCTGCCCCTCTGCCCCTCCCCCGCTCTAAAAAAAAAATAACAATCCCTTTCATTCAGTAACTCTGAGAAGTCAAGAGCTTTTTAATTATATTTATAATTTATAGATTTTTATTTCTTTAACTGGCACTTAGTTCATAAGATTACTCAACAACTCAACAACTGTGCAAGAAGTACAGACTTCAGAGTTGGAAGACCAAGTTTTAGGTTTGGGTCTGGGTTTTACCACTCTTTCAAAAGGATAAATGACTAAACTTGGTAGAAACACTTTGTAAATCAGTTCCCCAAAACAATGCAGCTAATCCTCAACAATTATGGTACCATTATATTTTCATAGTCGTTTAGAGTTAGAAAAAACTCTTCCATAGGAGAGCCCATTTATTTTATATTTTTTAAAGATTTTATTTATTTATTTGACACAGAGAGAGATCAGATCACAAGTAGGCAGAGAGGCAGGCAGAGAGAGAGGAGGAAGCAGGCTCCCCACTGAGCAGGGAGCCCGATGCGGGCCTCGATCCCAGGACCCTGAGATCATGACCTGAGCCGAAGGCAGAGGCTTTAACCCACTGAGCCACCCAGGCGCCCAGGAGAGCCCATTTATAATATGAATCTGTTTCTCCTTTCTCTCAATCATTCTAAGATCTTCCCTTTCAATTTTCCTACTGCAAAATAGTCCATCCATAAGATGTGAGTTTTTACTTGCCTGTTACTTCTTCAGAAATCCCTTCTTCTAATCTGCAGGATTCAGCAAATATCATCTTGAAATCAATCATCATGAAAACAAATGTTTAGACTAGACGGTCTTTTGAAATTAAATGATTCAGAATCTTCTATGCTGCAGATATTTATTTCAGTGAAGTAGTGGTCTTTTTCTTCTATTAGGCTAAGAGTTGGTAAAAAAAATTCTGTGCCTTAGTGCATTTTATTATCCTCATTATTAATTATTTTCTAGCTACTCTACTTCTGTAGTTCTCAAGGCAAGAAAATCTTTAGATCTGAAACCAGAGGGAGCTTTTGAAAACTATGGGATGAATCGGTCTCATTTATCTGCCCTGGGGTGGGCCTTGGGCATTGATTTCTAAAGTCCCCAGGTGACTCAACTGGGTAGAAAAGATTGAGAACCACTGCTTTCATTTATCCCACTAATTAAGAAGCAGTTGAGAGATTCAAAATTCAGTCGAGACTTAAAATTGATTCAGTCAAGAAACTCAAAAATTACACTCTTACATTCCAGTGAAAGGAAGTTATGACCATAACAAAAATCTACCAAGAGTCACTATCCCCTTTCCTACATTAGTAATTGTTCCCCACTGAATATTCAGGGCAGCATAAAAACCATCATTTGTCCCATCTTTAAAAAATTAAAAACTTTTAGCCAGCATATAGTACAACCCCTTCTCACCAACACATCATTTCTGTTTTTCTTGATACCCAAACTCTTCAAAACAGGATTTATACTGGCTATTTTCACTTTCTTTCCTCATTCTCTCTGGAACTTGTTCCATTTGTGATTTCCCCAGTATAACCATGTCCTTGATATTTTTGTTTTAAAGTTACCAATAATTTTCATGTTCCTAAATAAAGCAGCTAGTCCTCAGGCTTCCATAGCTTCTGGTGGGAAGGGCAGAATTTTGATGGCTCCTCCCCTCATCACACACTCTTCACTAACTTCCAGGATAAAGTTTCCCTGGTGGCTATTCCTTCTCCATTCCCTTTGTTGGACTCTCCTTTCTAACCACCTATAGCTGATGCTCATTACTCAATCTTTGCTCCTTTGTGCTCATTCCCTTTCTGGTTCCCAATCATTCTTAAATCTTTCAACAGCATCTCTCTACTGAGAACCAATGAATTTAAATCTCTGAATCTCTTCTCCTTCCCAGTGTTTTTATACTCAATGGCCTACTTGACATCTCAGTTGAGTATTGATTAGGCATTTCAAACAGACATAGTAATATGTATGAAATACTTCATACATACGCATGAAATATTTCATACATATTACTATGTATGTTAACAAACTCTTGCTCTTAGCTCAGATGTGTTCTATTGGCTTCCCCATCTTTCTAGTTCTTCAGGCCCCACACCTGCAAATCAGCTATGACCACTCATTCTTTTATACACACAAATTTGTTCACCAAACGAGCCCTGTGGAGTCAGAGTTTACCTTACAAACAGATGTAGAGTTCAAGTCCGACCACCTGAAGTGCTTCCTCCCTAGACCACTCCCTTCCATCTGGGTCACTACAGTAGCCTCCTAAGAGAATCTCTTTTCTTCACTTCCTGTCCACAGCCACAGAGAAGCCAGAGGTAGCATTTTAAAATACATGTCATATTTTGTTTTTCCCGTGCCCAGATTTATTTTCTGTTTTACTAAGAACTGGATTCAAAAGATTTACAATTGATAAGATCCTATGTGTTTTAACTCCCTATTCCTTCTCTAAATGCATTTCCTGTGCTTTCTCATCATGCATGCTGCTCTGAATACATTGGTCTCCATGATATTCTCAGGAGCTACAGATATGACCTCATCCCATGGCTTTTATATTTGACTCTTCTATTCGCTAGAGACACTTTTGCAACTCTCCCCTAACACACCCAGATACGTCCAATGGTTTGTCTTTCACTTCCTTCAGGTCTTGCTCAATGGTCTTACCTGGCCAAACTATTAAAATTATAATGCCTCTCATAATCCTTATACCCCTTTCCTGCCTAGAGCACTCTATTCTTGCTTATAATATTAGCATTTATCATCATATTTTACTGCAGATTAGACCAAGAGTTAATCAAGGCATATTTTTATGTTTCTTCACATCCTTACTATAATATACAATGCTGTGTAGCACTCACAGTGTTAGGTTTTCAATAAATACCAAATCAGTGAGTGAGATTTGTATAAAATAATGCTTTAGGGGCTGGGAGAGAAAGAACCAACCTTCCTTCCTTCCTTCCTTCCTTCCTTCCTTCCTTCCTTCCTTCCTTAACATCTAACTGAAGAGTATAAATGGGAACATCTCTATAGCGTGTCATTGAGAAGCTTTTTTAGATTTCCAATATCCCCCTGTCTTGCAATTCAAGCACTCCAGCAGCAGAATTTTTTCTTCTCTAGGAGATTTTCCTTTGGGGGAATTTAAAACTCATCATATTCTTTACTGGAGTGCTAGGAAATTAGAAGTATCATTTAAAAGGACAGAAGCATATCTAAGTCTGTCCAGATAGGTAAGTGAGAACTAATCCTAAAGCTTTCAAGAAATAGCTATTTCCTGAATCCCCCATTTTTATATTTTATATCAATAATTTTTTGAAAAGAAACAATCTAGAAAATACCTATCACTGAGTATCCTTTTAATTGCATACTCTAAATAACAATATTTTTAAAATAAAGAGAAAGATATAATTTTGTATAATAAAATAAATTTTAAAGAAATGTTGGCAATTCACATGTCTAAGCTTAAAGAAACAACATGATTTATATGTTTAGTTTCATTCTACATCTACAATATGAATTCATACTTCACTAGTTATTGCAGTACAAAATATCATTATTCTGTCAAAAGAATGAAGTTCAAACATGTTTGAGTTCATCATTCTTTTCTTAAAACTTATTTGCTATGCATATGAAATAAACTAAATTTATCTGAAGTTGAATTTTCTCCTCTTTGAAAATATCTTACCTTCACTAAAGCAAAAATCAGAGATCTCTTTAGGTCATCTTGTTTTTTAACTTTCCATAACTAAAAGTACTTACCCTAATTATATGGTCCAGACATATTCAAAAGGTAGAAAAATCAATTATAAGATTAATAGCAACCACAATCTAGACATATGCTTAAGTTAAAGGACGAGCTTATTAGAATTTATTTGGAACTTGCACTCAAAGTGAAAAGAAAGTTGAGGGATAGGACTTTTCTGATAGAAATTTGTCTTCATAGTCAAAATAGTACTTTTGAGAAAGAATTTATGTTTTTAATCACACTGGGGAAGGATAAAATTAAATCTTTAAAAATGTCTTCTCTAAGCCAAACAAAGCTATGTTTTTATGGGAGGATTTACCTAAATTATCTAAACCACTCAGATCAACATTTTCTAAATTTTTCAAAATGATGAATTACCATCATATAAAGCTTTCATCTGATGAGCGATAGAAATGATCCTTGAAAGTATAGTCTTTAAAGCTTTCACCTAAGGAGTTCAATCATCCCCTTAGTGAAAGTAGAGGACTTAGATTTGCCTTGAAAGTATCTCTCTAGATCAACCCCACGCTCTGTTGGACACATGTGCATCCTATAATCCTTTATCAAGCAACTTCTGCCATTGCATATCAAGTTTTAAAGATCATAATTCCTTCCTTCCATAAAGGATATCTTCCATAAAGAATTAACAGACAGACAGCAAAAATAATTAAAATAAAATAAATGCTTACTAGGGTATGAAAAGTCGGCTATGCTGGATAATCCAGGTTTTGTAGGGCCTGAAGCTCACTCTATTTGAGGTACCTTTTTTAATGAAAGAGAATATAAACTTACAAATACAAAAGCAGGCATGTATGTGACTATTTACAATAAGAAAATAAATCATGAAAAACGACACAATTTTCAAAAAGCTAAAAATACTACAGATTTTACAAGATCAGCTAACTCTAGTATCAAGATCAGTCTTTTCTCCAGTATAACTTATTGAAATTATTTCAGTATTGATAGTTGAGAAAACGTATCTTCACAACTTGTTATTGGTAATGCAATAAAAATGTTTAGGATTGTTATCCCATTTGGAAAGTCTTTTATCAAGTTTCTTCCCTACAAATAAGATTTCAAGTATTTCAAGTATGCAAATGTACACGGACCATCTCACGTTGTCTGAGTTGGCAACACATATCAGCCAGTTTGTCACAGACATCATCACTGTTTTGATGTCTTTAGGAGTTTCATTTTATCTTCATCAGAGTCAATAACGATGTCCAACCAGCAATAAATTTAAGTCTTTTTCCAATGGGCTCATATAACTCATTCTTTTTCATTAATTTGATATCTAACAATTCTGTAGCTATTCATATCCTTGCCCTGGAAAATATTTCCCTCTTTTACTAAGTTATTTCTTCAGGTATGATTTGAATATATTTTGTTATAATTTGCTTCTCATTGTCAAGATAATTTTAGGTAATTTTAGTGAATTTAGTTAACTATTCCCCTTTTTAATTTTTTTTGCATATTTCCTTATTTTTACATGAATTTTCTCCCATTTTTAAATATAAATGTTTCAATTTATCTATAATGTCTTACTTATTAGATCAAAGCATTCCAAAAATTATTTCTATATAATAGCTAAATGTCTCCCCCTTAGCTTTATCTTAACAATGCTCTAGTGACTGCAATGAGTAGAAAAAGACTCAAATTGGGCGCCTGGGTGGCTCAGTGGGTTAAAGCCGCTGCCTTCGGCTCAGGTCATGATCCCAGGGTCCTGGGATCGAGGCCCACATTGGGCTCTCTGCTCGGCAGGGAGCCTGCTTCCTCCTCTCTCTCTGCCTGCCTCTCTGCCTACTTGTAATCTCTCTCTCTCTGTGTCAAATGAATAAATAAAATCTTAAAAAAAAAAGAAAAAAAAAGAAAAAGACTCAAATAATAACTAATTGCAGCTGAACTATCTTTGCCTCATGGTAAATATGCATTTATGGAATGGAAAAATGGAAAAGAAAAACAAATCATGCTAGATAAGCTCAAGGAAGGCATCACAAGGTACATGAATGATAATGCTAAATCTTAGAAAATCAGTCAGTGTTCATGAGGTAGGGAAGACTGTGGGCAAGCATTTGGGCAAAAAGGTCAAAGCCCCACAGCACTAACCATAAACTCAAGGTTCTGACACTGATGTCACCATCTTTCTCTTCTAGTTAGTTATCCAGCACTCTTGTTTCCCAATTTCTACCTACTCATGTACAGTAGCAATTGTGGTTATTTTAACTTGTGGGCAATTAAAATAAGCCATGTGATGTACAAATTTCTAGGTGAAAATAGAACAAAAGCACTCTAAGATGTTGCGGTTGTAGAGGTAAAGACCATGTTAAGAATATATCTGAAACATATGAAACCATGAAGGACATGTTTGTTTTCAAGTCTATGTACCAAAAAGGAGTCATGTTCTAGAAACTTGAAAGAGGTATTTTTAGAAAATGAACGTGCACCTTTATTCAGTGTGTTTCATCAACCTGAAAGGTGGTAGACATTAAAATCAGGAGTTTCAAGGGCACCTGGGTGGTTCAGTTGGTTAAACAACTGCCTTTGGCTCAGGTCATAATCCTAGAGTCCCAAGATGGAGTCCTTCCTAGGACTCCCTGCTAAGCAGGAAGAGGGAGACCCTCTCCCTCTGACCCTTCCCCTTCTCATGCTCTCTCTCTCATTCCCTCTCTTTCAAATAAATAAGTAAAATCTTTAAAAACAAATCAGGAGTTTCAAGAAAGCTCAAGGGACAAGATGGATGAGAAATCTTTATCAAGAGAAAATTGTATCTACTTCTAATAAGCTTCTAATATCCACTCTTTGTGGTAAAGATCAAAGAAAGGGGAGGCCATCCTCCCCTTAAAAGGGTCTTATTAAAGTCAGATGCTCTGGAGTTGGATGACTTTTGCAGAGACTATATGATTCCAATATTCTTAGTTTCTCAAACCTCTAAAGCCTCTTAGAAAAATAGATATTAACATCAAATCCCAAAGATTAGGAAAAAATGCACACTACACATATGGTTTCATTTTTCATTAATGTGATGGTTAATTTTACGTGTCAACTTGATTTGGCCACATGATGTCTAGATATTTGGTCAAATATTCTGGGTGTGTCTGTGGTCATGTTTTTGGATTTGGAGATTAACATTTGAATCAGTAGACTGAGTAAAGCAGATTGATTACTCTCCCCTGCTTGAATGGGTCGCATCCAATCAGTTGAAGGCCTGAAGAGAACGAAAGGCTGACCCTCCCAAGACAAAGAGACACCTCCTTACCTGACAGTTTGAGGTGGTCATTGGTCTTTTTCTGTCTCTAAACTCAAACTGAAATATTGTCCCTTCATGGGTTTCTGAGTCAATCATTTCTCCTGGTTCTTAGGCCTTTGGACTTGGACTAGAATGACACCAGAGGTTCCCTTGGGTCTCTAGCCTTCTGACTGCAGACCTTGGGATTTCTCATCTTTCATTATTATATGAGCCAATTTCTTACAACAAATCTCTCTCTATAGAGATATGTATCTAGATATATATATAAATATAAAATTATATAACTATATTAATATATAATTATATTATATATATTATATATAATTTACATAAAATTATATATATACACACATACACCTAAATATCTATCTATATAGAGAAAGATTTGTTCTATTGATTCTTGTTTCTCTAGAGAACCCTAACTAATACAACTGATATAAACAAGACAGAATTTAATAAGGTAGCTACGAAGAGAATGGCTAAGTTAATCCTCACATATACTTCTAGTCTTTATGCTTGGCCAGTGAGATACAGCATAAGGGAAAAAAGGCAAATCCCATCTATCAACATACAATCATGGAAGTTAAATTTGGTCCACTTTATAGACAAGGAAAATGAAATGCAGTGAGTTTAAACATTTCCCCAAGATACACAGCACATTGGTGGCAGGACCATCAGTAGCACCCCTTTCCTGGATTTTAGTCTAGCATTCTATCCTTTGCACCAAGCTACCAATTTCACACTTTATTCTTTTTATACTTCAGTGGTTTAATATGTGAAATTATCTCTGTGGCTAACTCACACTCCTCACTTCACTTACGGTACACCAATCCTTTCTTGAGAGCGAGGGTGTTCTGCTGAACCAGACAGGTCCTTGGGCTGGACAAGAAGTATGCTTATATTTAGGGAAGGTATGGCAGTGAAGGGCCAGGACAGATGAGCAGAATGCCTCTGGCTCATGAGAGTCAGTCACAGAGAAAGCTTTGTTGTCCTTTCTGAGATGGGAATGGAGTAAATACTGAGCTGGTGCCAAGGAACTCAACTGCAAGGAGGGGGTGGGGGTAGGATGCCAAGGCCCACAGAGAGGCATTATCCCGGCAGCCTCCTCAAATCACCCCATCTCCAGAGAGGGCTCTGGTGATGCAAACACATCATAAACAAAGCTGACGCTGCCACTACTAAGAAGCACAAAAATTTGTTTCAAAAGACTGTCCCTGGGCGCCTGGGTGGCTCAGTGGGTTAAAGCCTCTGCTTTCGGCCCAGGTCATGATCTCAGGGTCCTGGGATCAAGGCCCACATCGGGCTCCCTACTCAGCGGGGAGCCTGCTTCCCCCTCTCTCTCTCTCTGCCTGCCTCTCTGCCTCCTTGTGATCTCTCTCCCTCTGTGAAATAAATAAATAAAAATCTTTAAAAATTAAAAAAAAAAGACTGTCCCTGAATATTCTTGTATGAGGCCCTTACTGTACCTCAACTGACTGCCTTGGGTAAATTTCACCACAATGCTTATTCAATTTCCACACCCTTGGAAGTCTCACTCAATATTTAATGATACACTGGCTTGGCAAAATTAAAGAAACTGTAGATTATTCCTGCAAAACACATCTGCTTGCTACAGAAAAAAAGCATGGAGAGAAAAATAAGACATTGATTCAGATTTCCCTGGCCAGCTTTTAAAGTCAGCTGAAAAATACAAATCATATCAAAGAATACTTTCTAATTTCTAAGAAAGCAAACAAAACAGCCATTTAGTAAGTGTTTATCACAACTAGCTATACATTTTTAGTCAAATCTACAATAAAAGTTTTATTTATATAACTGGCATGTTCAGTATATTTTCCCTAGTCTACTATTTCAAGCCAGATTTTGAAAGTTTAAATTACTGTAGATGTTTACAGGTGTTGTATGTTTCACTGGGATCACTTTTACATTGGGTCCCTAGTCAGAAATGCAGCACCTACCACTCATTACAACTGTTCCTACAGGAAAAATCAATCTTTTTGACAATGAAATAAGTCATGACAATTTCCATGAGCATCCTCTAGTGAAAAGCAAGGATAAGTTTGCTATATGCCTCCACCACATCGAAAGGACCAGAGGGAGCAATATCCTAGTGTTTACTTTGGATAAACCATTCAGATTTTATGAGTCCTCACATAGATCCACTCCCTCGGTCAGAACCAGTCACGTGTCCCTAAGAGAGTTTCACTGACCTCCGGGTGCCGCCTGTCCAGAGGCAGGAAGGTCAATATCCAGGATGACTTAGATGAAGGGTCTGACATATTCTACAATCCATAAGCTGTGAACCCTAGCATATATTCAAGAGTTAGTTATCAGTGACCCTAACTGTATACTCATTTCTGATGCCCCTCTCTTTAGGGATGAGTGATGAGTGCCCATACATGAACTTCAATGCTTAATCAGGATGGTGGTGAGATATCCAAGAAGAAAGGCAATTTCGTTAGAAATATTCAGACATGAAGAATAAACAACATCATACCACAAAAGTTATTTTTCCAGAAGTATCTGTGGTTTGAAAGGTATTTGTGACATCTGGATATTTATTTTCTGACCAAGATTGTCATCAAGCCAAAAAACCTAAATAAATATATCAAGACTTAACAAATTAGACTTCACTCAAAACTGTCCTTCCTACATGATGCTAACTTCCATTCCTAGCCATCATACCAACCCCTATATGGAACCAATCAGTTCCTTGTCAGGAGTCATGACAATCTGACAGTGGATACTAATTGCTAAGGGAAATGACAAATTTTCTAGAAGATGCGGGGTTTCATGAAGTCCACAAAAGTGATTTTGGAGGACTGCTTTTATGATATGTACAGAAACTGACAATGAAAATTCAGCTGGCTTACTCTTGCTAATAATTGGGGGGGAAATCCAATTGACTCAAAAGAAAATGACTTAAGTATCAAAAGGTGAAGATGGGATTAGGGGAAAAGAGGATTTAGGAAACTTCCATTATTTCCCCAAAATATTACCAAATAGCTTTCTTCCATGTAGATACTGTTTTCAGGTTCCTCGTCTAAAAACAGAGAGGGGTCCTTTCCTGTGAAAATGAAGTGAGAACCGAAATTTACTTCCCATCCTTCACAGAGGTTCACTCAACCAGGGATTCCTAACACAGAACAAAGCTGAGGTTAAGATACCAGAATGTTAGGGGAAAAGCTGAGGGAATGAGAGATACGTAGTTTGAAAACCATGCTTAGTATGACGTATGTTTAAAATTTTATAAAGCAAACAAAAATATTTGTATTATCTAGTAGTAAGTAATACAAACCACAGAAAAGAAAGCTTATGAGATCTTTGTAAGTGGCAATATGCATACGATTCTGTGATTTTTAAGAAGGTTTAATTCAGTTAAAGAGAAGGGAAATTTGAGGATTTATTTCTAAGGTGTCCATGAGCAGAAAAAGGGGGGGAAACACATTTGTAAATGGGCAAAAATATTTTAAAGTTGGGAGAAAGAAAATAAAATCCATTTAGTCATCTGAGGTTTAACCAAATCTATTCACTCTAATCGTTTTCTCTAATCAAATGACAAATAAGCTGACTTAAAGGTGGTGGATATATTTTGACATTCTCTCCCCTCCCACCTGGATTCAGACCTAGCCTCTAGAATTGACTCCTTGGATGGCCGGGGAAAGGCAAACATACACATAACCTCTTTGCAAGCTCAATCTATGTTTCTATGTTCCTATGAAGAAACCCTAGTGTTCAAGACAAGTTATGTATTTACACTGGTCTTAACTCTATTTATAAAAGCAGAGCAGAGTTCCTCCCTTGATCTTATAACTCATTCTGAGTTCTGGGAGGTTTGTATAAAGGTCAACTGTCATAATTGTTCATTTATATGGGAAAGTATTTTAACGTTTTTATTGAGATTTTGGGATTCCTGATATAGGGATATAAAATTTCTTTTTTTACTAAACCTTTTAGACAGGCTAGGAAATAGTATGGGATTTAAGCAACAGAATTTTAAAGCTAGACCAGACCTTAGAGACCATCTAGTTTCCTAATTTTTATAAATACAAAAATGAAGGCCCAGAAAACTAGAGTCCCTAGCTCATGCTGCCACAGCAACCCTGCAAAGTAAAAGGAAGGGCTGCAGGATTTGTAATTCCAGGAATCTTACTCCACCATTTATAAGTGTGAGATACTGGACAAATCATTTAGTCCGAAAGGAAGATATTTTAATGTGACTAAAGTTAAATAATTTATCCATCTATAAGATTAAGACAATGATACCTAACTTTCAGGATTTTTGACAGAAATACAGATAATATGTAAAAATGTTTTTATAATGTTAACTGCTCTTTTTTACTTACTAGACAAAATTCCAAAAATCCTGTATCTCAGCCTTTTGCCCTTTCTAAGAGTATGATGTCAATATGAGTTTTAAAAGTCAGATTCAGGGGCTCAGTCAGTCAAGTGTCTGCCTTTGGCTCAAGTCATGATCCCCGGGGTCCTGGGATCGGCCCAGCATCGGGCTCTCCGCTCAGTGGGGAGTCTGCTTCTCCCTCTCCCTCTCCCTTTGTGCTTTCTCACTCTCTCAAATAAATTAATAAAATCTTTTTTAAAAAAGGTAAAAGTCAGATTCATATTTTTAAAATCCTTTTAGTAAAAACCTTCCTATTTCTTGATAATGTCCTCCAATAATGTCATAAGTAGGCCTAGATCATTGTTTGACGTAGAATGGGTCTCAACGGCACAGGCAGAATGCTCCGGGAAAAATTATGCAAATAATTCAGGAAACGCTGTATGCTATGCTCTAAACTAAAGCAAAGCAGAGCTGATGAACATCCAAAAGGTTTCTGAAAAATCCTGCAGGAGAAAAGAAACCTGCATATACCAAATTAACCAGTTTCTTTGCACACTTCAAAAGTGATAATGTACTAGTATCCTCACAGATTAGTGTTACCTGGACCACCTCCTCCCCAAAAGTGCTCCTAAAGGCACAAGGTAATTGAAATAATATGAATGGATAACTAAAAAAAGGACTTTAATTCCTTCTAAGTGTCGAGTAAGTAAAATATCAAGTCAATTGATCTATTTGTGCTTTGAAAATTTCACACGCAGGGCTATGGGGTGAGGGAAGTAGGGGAAGACCGTCCATGGGTTCAGAGTTTTACCTTGGCATTTCACAACTTTATCACTGTGCTAAATGACACCGAATTACTTCCTTTATCGTAGCTGATGCGGTTTATCCCAGGCGCAATTACTGCTATTGAATCACTTCTTTTAGAATGGTTCCGTTTAGATTATGTGAATTTTAACCTCAATAAATTATCTTTTTAAATTTCAGAAATGCATAAAAAGTTCATCTTTGAAGTATTAAAACCTAAATATTTCAAGCATTGTATGAGAAAGCTACAAAAAGTGTCACAGATTTAAAACATTATCATACATATCGGCTCATTCCATTGCACACCTGAAAGTAACATAATGCCATGTCCATTACACCTCAGCTTTAATTCCAAATCAAAGAGCAAGTTTTCTAAATGGTCTCCAAAATGTCTGTATGCGTTGATAAAAAATAAAAATCAAGATTTCTTTTAAGCTCTGAAATTGCCGAAGTTATACAATCAGGTCTATCCTGGGGGGGAAAGGGTGTTTTCTACAGGTAGCTAATATTTTACAGGAAGATTACAAACCATCACAAAACACATATTGACAGAGATTGACTGTGGCTGCTGTAACTTAATCTCAGCAGTCGTGATCTCAAACCTCTTGAGTCTCACTTCATGGTTTATGATATAGTTACATCACAATCCCTCAACAGAATTACAGCTTTGTCACTAATCTCTCCCTATCAGTTATCCTGTAAGGAAGGAAGCTGCAAGGCACCACTAGAAAGAGGCAATGGCATGAATGATTGCATTCCGTCTCTTTCCACAATAATATCTGTAAGTCAGGGAGTGATAAATGGCACCCAAGTTACAAACGAGCAACAAGGTCAGTAGCACCGAGCAGCCAAGAGTTCAAAGAAAAGTCACAATTCTGACGGGTTCAAGAAAAGGCCACATACGGCTGGCATGCATCAGCAGAGATAAATCCTCAGAGATGTCTTACTGCAATTACAAAACAGAATTAGAAAAAGCCTGTTACTGAAGAACTCAGATTTTTGTCCAGTTATTGAACAAAGACATTTATTAGCATAAAAGTCAATGTTTTTATGGGGAAAAAAATGATGAATTTTATGACATTCCATGACCGGTCAAGAATCTTGATGGGAAATATCTTAAAATGTTAGATAATTCTTCGACACTGAGAGGTATGTAACTGAACAGCACCCA
Organism: Ailurus styani; assembly: GCA_002007465.1. Classification (NCBI taxonomy): domain Eukaryota; kingdom Metazoa; phylum Chordata; class Mammalia; order Carnivora; family Ailuridae; genus Ailurus; species Ailurus styani. Next base: position 7,842,889 of record LNAC01000003.1, read on the forward strand.
TTTTCCCCTAGTTCTCCTCTCCCAAACCTCTCAAATATACCTGGAGAGTTCAGAAGAAACATGGAGAGAAATGGCCTCTCTAGGGTTGTTTTAGGTTGTGTCTCTATCTCTTTATACATATCCTTAGGTGAATATGATTTTTCCTTATAAATTAAAATATGCAAATCTTCTAAAATCACAAATAAAAAGCACTCACTGAATGTTATAATGGAAAGTCACCTGAGAAACCTTATTTGACCTTTCATGTAACAGAGATCCAGAAATGCTGAGGGTCTTTCCTACAGTCATGTCACTGGTAACTGGTGGATTAGGATTCAAAGCATTGATTTCCTGATGTCTTCTCCTATCTTCTTTCCATGTAATAAAAATTCCAATAACTGAAATAGATAGCCACTAAAATTCTTGTGGCATCTAGGTCTCTCATCGGATGGCTGTAGTCCTCAAATTTTTATGCTCTATATAGATTTGTAATAGATTTCACTAATCTTTTCTATTTCTCATTTATTTGTTCCTGAAGATCAAGACAAATTGTATTACACTGGAGAATTCACTAGCCCATTGTGATGCAAAGTGGAAAAAGAATACAAGAAGATTCCAGTCATTGGAATCTCCACTGCTCCTCAGAGAAGCCTTAAAACAGAGTGGTCTTGAAGATACTGAAAGAGCTTCCCTCCATTTTCACTCTACTTCCTTGTGAGGAGACTCACCATACTCCAATTATAGCCACGGGGATTTTCTTCCTTATTTTAAGCAGCCATGTTTAAATAAAGATATTTTATTTTTTTTAATAAAAATAGGATTAAAATATGGATAGAAAAAGGACAAAAATATTGCATCACATCTCCCATGAGTGATTAACATGAGGATTATGATTTTCACAATGCTTTTCCCTGAAGCAACAGGATATGAAGCGTTAAAAAGCTGTTCATTACATACAGCAATGGAAACTTAAGGCATATTTCGTACATGTGCTTTTAAGATTCAAGGTGATTTTATAAAATTTTAACAACAGGACACTAACCAATGAAAAAATATACTATATTTTCAACAGTGGCATAAAACTGTAATTAGTGCTAATCAGAGGACATGGGAGCTCTTATTATCCAAATTGGTGAACAACCGAAGAATGACTTCCTTGTCTTTAAAGACTATTTTTATATGCAGTTATTTTGTGCATGTCTAATGTTCTGGAAATACTTCAAAGTATTGAAATTTTACCATAGAGCTTTGAAGATTTATTTTCCCCATTGTGTCCCATAATTGCCTCCACAACACTTTCCAGCTCTTCGTGAGAGCACCTCTCTGACTGGCATGTGATCAGGCCCAAAGAATTTCTGCAAACTTGCTGACTACCACCTCTCCTGAATGTGTATAATAATGGTTTTGCTTCCAAAGTATCCCTCTTCTTGCCATGCTAAACTTGAAAAACTTAAGATGGGTATTCCAATCGAGTACATAATAAGTCTAGAACAGGAAAGTGAAATTTTTTTAATGGGTAATGAAAAACTTGGGTGATCAATAGAAAACCACACAGGTTTACATATGAGAATTTAGAAAAACGTGAGAATTAAGGAAAGTGCTTGCATGGGACGGGAAGATCAATAGAAAAACGCAACCACTGACGTGTTCTGTGCACTCTAGATTCTAGAAAAATTATAGTCCAAGACAAACCATTCTACAACCACTTCAAAGTGGTTGTCGGAATTCTTTTGTTGTGCTGGAATGTTCTAATTATTATGGCTAGAAAAACCAAGTTGCAGGATAATTAATCACCTCCTCAGTCAGGAAAGGACTAAAATAAAACAGACCTCAAGAGCCCTAGACTTCTCTTGGCACCTTTTCTTTAATTTGAGTAGGTTCCTTCATGAATATGCAAAAGACAGAATTAACCATCATTTCGTTACTCCATGAAATAAATTGCTCATGCTAATTTAACCTGTAAGTGATGCGGTATGTCCTGCTTTGCTTTCCTCTTTTTGCTGTGGGCTTCCAGAGAAGCTGTTCACTCAGTGTCACCGTAAAGGCTTCCTTCAGTCCTTGCTAAACTAGAAAAATCTACGCTCCATTTTCATGGGGGGACACCATGAATAGAGAAATAACCCAACCAAAGTACTTTTTAACTTAATTAAGACTAATATTGTAATGAGAACATTAAAGCATAAACATTGTTAGCAATCGGCTGGAGCTGAGAGACTTTTTTTAAACCTGTGGTAGATTTGATTGTTGTGATAATGGTTTTTACCATAATGAAATTGAATGCATTACCAGGAAAAAGCCATGCCCTGTGGTAGGGTGCTGCTTATATTTCAAAACACGTTAGTGTGAAGCTACAGTGAGATCTAATAATAGAAATGAACTTACCTAAAGATGTATTGATTTTTATATTAGGTCATGTTGAGAATTTACAAAGAACATCTAGTCCATGAAAAAAAAAATTCCTCTTGAGAATAGCATTGATTGCAAGAAGGGTAATATTAGAAAAATGGAAATCCTCTCCTCCTGAAATGGTGTACATTCATATAATGGATTAAGTGCCCTAGGTAGTTTAGGAAAGGTCATCTTTCAGATAAATGATAAATTTGATAAATTTCAGTAGCTTTAATCACCCCCTGAGATTTGATCAAAACAACAATGAAGGAAGAATAATATCCATCTCACCATATAATTTGCTTATTAAAAACACCTCACCCATATAATTTGCTTATTTATTCTAACTTCTGAAATCTTAAATATTATTTCATTATCATGACCTATTAAATAAAATTCCCCACAAAATAAGTTCCTACTGTGTTAATACTCACTTCAGTCATGGGATGGCTTCAAAGAAGGTAAGATTGTCTCTTAGGCAAAATACCTGAAAAGAGAAGGAACAGAGTGTTAAGGCGGTATTCCACTCTATCTTTACAAAACCAGAGATCTTCCCTAAGATATAAGAGACTAGAGAGAAAGGGTTACTTTCTTATGCCCACATTAGAAAGTTTTACTCAGCATTTAACAGTTTACACATACCTATTAAAAAAAGAAAAGACTTTGCTAACAGTTGTTTTCAGAGTTGTATATTTATTTCTGCGTTTCTGTCATACTATTTTATGTTGTTTATCCACATTCTCTACTATATTCTTAATGTGTTTTGTTTTGAAATATTAGGTCAGTTTTCATTTCTTGGTGGGCATGCCTCTGGAGTGTTTTCCTAATCTGTACGGATGTTCTGCTGCTCCTTACTCTCCTTTTTCCAATATTAAATTGGTATGAGACTCAACTCACATTTTCTATCGTTCAGTTTTTAGTAAAAATGAGCTTTCAGGTCCTTTTTGAAAGAAGGGATGAACCAACTTCGTGGCTCTAGAGCTCCCTCTTTTGTTGTTTTCACAAAGTGATTAAAACAACATGGAGTCTTACTTCCTGAGATGGGCTGCCTTGGCTTTCCTTACCTATTTTTACCGAGATCAAGGGCGGCAACCTACAGCCAACAGATGAAATATGGACCTCTGGCCTGTGTTTGGTACTGCCCTCAAGATAAGAATGCTTTTCACGTTTTTAAAATATTGTTTAAAAAAAAGAAAAAGAAAAAAAAAGAAGAAAGAAAGGAAAGGAGGAAGGGGAGGTAAGGAGGGGCAGGGGAGAAATAGAAGGAGGGATGAAGGGAGGAAGGAGGATGATCCAACAGAAACTATGTATGGCCCATAGTCAAGCTTGGAAACTTACTATCTGGCCCTTTCCAGAAAGTTTGCCATCTCCTGAGACCTGGATCAACATTTTTCTTTTGAACTTGTTGTCATTATCCTGTTTGGTTTGGATTCTACCGCCAGAATTTTCTCCTGGTTCAAGACTTTGATCTAGAAGAAAGCTTCCATCTTATTACCAAGTATCCTTGGAGTCCAGAACTTACAATGGTCACCATCCACTAATCAGTAAATCAGATCCAAAGAAACCCTTCCAGCTTTGCTGTTTTCAGATTGCTGCACTTTTCAGCTGGTTTTCTGTCTCTGAATCTGTGGAAAGATTCAAGGAGAGCTGAGTTAGGCCACTGCTTCCATCTTCCCAAAATCTTGAGTTAATTTTTTTTTTTAATGATAAAGAGGACCTAGAAAAATGAGGAACCTTCTACATTCTCTTTATGAATTGGAATGTGATTCTTTTCTAAGGACTAAGTATGTGTTCACTAAATGTTTATTAGCTTGATTGACTGATTGTTTCTTTCTTCTTTATCATTAATAAAATATTCAATTATTTTTATATGTTAATAAAACTGATCAAAAAATCAAATTTCAATTAACATACCAGTCTACAATAAAATTAAATCCCCCTCAGAGATAGCAGAGTATTTCCACTGTGTTAATTCTATGTCTCCCCTAATAATAAATTCTGCAATCTCAGAGAGTTTAAGCTCTTTTACTCTCTTTGTTTCAGATTTCCCTTTCAAGGATGAAGGATAATATGAACCTTCACAATTAAATCTATTCTATGCACATGATAGAGTCACTTACTATATTGGGCCCATGGACAGGTAACTGTTCAGAATTCTGCACAGAGTATCAGAAGTAACTCTGAGGAGACCCTGGAGAGCAAGCAAGAGCAGGAAGAAACTGGAGGGCATTTGACTCTCTCGTGAAGGAAAGGGGCAGCACCAGGTCAAGTCCTTGTTTACTAGCTTTTCACTGAGGACGTCCAGGCAACACCTGGGAGAGGGGGTGAAGGGTGCTGACGCTCAAGCCAAGGCTCAGACCTGCTGGCTGCATACCTCGGAGAATCAAGTTTGGGCGGCTATAAATGGCTAAACACTAAGAGGGGAAAAACCAAAGCTAAAGAGCACAAAGCAAAAGATCCTCGAAACTGGAAGAAGCTCCCACCCAAAATAATGGCTGGTCCTTGGGTATAGCCTGGGTGGAAGACAGGGAACTTTCAGTGTGCAACCTCGGGAGCTTCCCTGGTGAAATCCGAAAGGGGCCAGAATATGGAGGGAGGCGAGAGACCGAAGAAAATGGCAGCCGCTCCAGATTGGTAGGCGGCAGGTTTAAAAAGCAAGGGAACTTCCTAGGCTTTTCTTGGGTAGCCTCTAGACGAGTAGAGGTGGCTACCACGTGCCAGAATGCTGAGTTTATGTAGAAGCTGCAATGAGGTTCAGTCACATATATCTTCCGGAAGATCTCAACACATTCCTCTCTCAAGGCTGTGTCCTTGAGGTGGCTCCTAGTGTAGGAAAAGTAAGGGAAATCCACATTCCCCGCGCAAGGGAGAGGGTGAGGAGCCTCCCAGTGCGGGGCGGGGGGGGAGGTCCAGTTCTGAGGTCAATCAGCGGTCATGTCCTGCCGATGGCCTCCTCCAACAGAAACTTCAAGGTTTTGTGTCAAATGCAACAGCTGGGAAGGCTAAAAGAATGAAGCAGTTTCAGTTATGGCTCATTTCAGGGCAGACAGAGTTTAGAGTTTAAACCCAGTCAAATTAACTAACTACCTGCTAGGACAAAAATCAGCACTCTTCAAGAAGGTTATAAAACCCAGAGTCTCTCAGGAGAAAAAGCAGACAATAGACCAACCCCTCACCTGAATAACCCAGACGCCAGAATAGAAGACAGGTGTTTCAAACACCTATTATGAAAATGCGCAAGGGCTTATGGAAAAAATACAGACATAAGGAATGAGGGAACATTATTGCAGAGAAAGTGAAAATCTACAAAATGATAAAATTGACTATCTAGAACAAGACAGTAAAATATACTAAATGAGGAAGTACCTTGATAAACTTAACAGCCATTTGGAAAGGATAGAAAAATTATTATAATAATGTAACTATTAATTTTACAATTTAATATACTATATTTATAATAATAATTGGTATTAAATCATAGGTATTAAGTTATAAATTAAAATATACCATTGTACTTATAATTATATTATTATTATTATTATTATATAAACTCATATGTGCTGAAATATAAACATTAATGATAAAAACTGCCAGCTACTGTCAAGGTCTGTTTGTTTCTAAACACTAAGTCCTGAATGGTATCTGAAATTCACTCTTCTTCATATCAAGTGAGTAAACCATCTAATACAGATTAACACAAACAAAGAGTCAAGCATTTATCTGTGAAAGCAGGAGGAAAGAAAGATCATTATCTGACCCTCATCAACAAAAGGTTTTCATACGAAGTCAGCTCAGACTTTGAACTTGGACCTTTAATCTAAGGCCTAAAGTATGATCATAAGAATTAATGTAAGTTAGAAGAACATGATTCTTAAAGCAAAAGTCTGGAAAAAAATCTTTTTAACTACCTTAGCATCTTCAATTTAATTTTTAATTACTTACAAAATATGTAACTTTACCTAGGAAAATCTCCCAATATCTCACCATTTATTTATTCATAAAGGTAAAGACCTATAACTTGTCCTGAGATGCATACCACAGGAGATACGAAGTGAATGAGACATCTTCTTAGCCTTTAAAAGAATTTAAAAACTAGGTTAGATGCTAAAATGTACATATACATGCAAAAAATAAAAATAGAATATGATAAGTAATTCAAAAACAAAAAAACCAGGGAATGGTAGTCATTCAGAGAAGGAAAAATTTACTTCTAGGATGATTGTCTAGAAAACACTATTAACATCAAAGCACGCCCAACAAATTCCTCATAACTTACTCTTTTTTAGAAATAAAAAAATTATTTCTAATTTATTTTTTAGAAAAAAATATTTCTATTTTTAGAAATAAAACAAATGAAAGAAAATCATACAAAGACATGAAATTAATGCATGCTACAATCTATACACTACTTCTCAAGTGAAAATAAACTGCATTGTTAATAAGCATATTCCGTGTATTAGAAGTAATGGGAAAACAATTTATGTGTATCGTAATTCCATGTAGAAGTCTACTGTGTGCAAAGCACTGGACTAGATACTATAGAAAAAAAAAAAGACAGGTCTCCTTTAAGGAGTTTGCACATTAATAAGGGAAACACATATGAGTTCAGTTATGCCTGAATGAGATCTATGCATTTATTAGTCCAAAGTTCTGAATATCCTTGGCCATTTAGAAAGAACATTTTCCCCTTACCCCCTGTCTGGCTTACATCCTTTTCTTCAGAATCTCCATTATAGTTCTCTTCCTGCATCACAGCACTTCTTAGGCTGCATCCTAATTGTGTGCCTGACTTGCTCTGGTGGACCAAGACTGAGCCATCACCTCTTTTTGCCTCTCACAATCTGGGAAGTCCTTGAGTATTCCATCATACAATAAATATTTCATTAAAGGAGGCATAAATAAATGAGTGGTAACTTTGGTTTTTTTAAGATTTATTTACTTATTTGAGGGAATGAGAGAACACAATCGGGGGAGGGACAGACGGAGAGGGAGGAAGAATCTTCAGGCAGACTCCCCGCTGAGTGGGGAGCCTGTCAGGGGGCTCGAACCCAGGACCCTTAGATCATGACCTGAGCCCAAATCAAGAGTTAGTCACTTAACCAACAGAGCCACCCAGGCATCCCTGAGTGGTAACTTTAAAATCACTTCTGATCATAAACCTTGATTTAACAAAAGAGGACTATGTATGGTGATGACCATAGAAATTCCAGAGCTATAGAGTAGGATGGAATCCGAAAAGATCAAATCTTTTTATTTTCTCAAACTGACTTTAACAATCTTCTCCTAAAACATTTTAAATATCCAAATTACTTTAAATACATATGCTGAAAAGGGTAACCTATCATATATTCTGGTATTCTTTACCAAAGTTCAATTAAATATTTAGATTCATGCTTAATCTAAATTTTACTCATAGAAAAGTTCTCATCTTTACCCGATAATAGAAATAGGAACCAATCATGTGATGCAAACATTTTTCTTATAAAGTTCCATGTCTTTCTTAGAATTTGAAATAATAACAAAGTTTTTCAGGTCTGTCCTACTTTTTCTCTTTTTTTGAAAAATATGGACTATATATTAGAGCAGTTTATTGCAAAACTGAGCAGAAGGTATAGAGATTCCTCATATACTCCCTGGCCCACATAGGCACAGCCTCCCTCACCATCAAAATCCTGCACCAGAATGGTACAGTTGTTACAATTGTTGAGCATACATCAACACACTATCATCACCCGGAGCCCATAGTTTACATGAGGGCTCACTCTTGTTGGGATACATTCCATAGATTTTGACAAACATATATGCATCTACAATTATAGTATCATACAGAATAGTTTCACTGCCCTAAAAAGTCCTCTGTGTTCTGTTTATTCATCCCTCCCTTCCCACAAACCCTTGGCAACCACTGATCTTTTTGTCTTTTATATACGGATTTTATTTTTTAGAGCAGTTTCAGGTTCACACCAAAATTGAGTAGAAGGTACAGAGATGTCTCCTCCACCTCTTGCCCCCATGCACACACTTTTTCTCTTTAATCACTTCCAGTATACAAAGAGAGATAAATGCAGAACCATAAGCCAAAGGTCCTAATTTTAAATCATATGTTTTTCCTTTCATTTTATGGCAAATTCACTTCTCTAAGCAGAGTCCCCCATGTAACAGGCTGGGCCTTTGGTCCCATGCTCCACAAACTTCATTCAGGAGTGATTATGGCCCTTCATTAGTTTTTTAAAAATTCTCTGAATCTTAAAATATGCCACTGCAATCTTAAGCAAATTTTAGTGAATACAAACAATAACACTCAATTTTCTGTGAAGACTCATCTCTCAGAGAAAGTTCTATGTATTCGTGTGTTCGGTCTGTGCTTTCCTTCAAAACAGCATTTCCTGTTAATAGGAAGTTAGTTACCTTGTAAGAAGGAGTCAGTCAACGATGTTCCTTCATTTGAAATAAAGAGCCTTTTGGACTAAATGACATGCTAGTTTCTTTCCAGCAAAAAATTCAGTGACCACACCATCCTTTTCCCCTTCAGAATCAGAATCTTTCAGAAAAAGTTTATTAATTTACAAAATTTAAATATTAATAAAATATTTTCTACTTCAGAAGTGATATCTCCTTCCAAGATTTAGCAAATGGGATAAGATTATATGAAATCAGTTTATCAGTGTATTGGATAATATTCAATTATTAATAACAAAACTATTATTAGATAATAATTAGAGTTATATAGATATTAGAATCATTTTTATAATGTTGGTTAATAATAATTATTGCCATTAAAATTAACTGATGCCAATATCAGAGAATAAATAAAAATATTATGCCAGTAGAGTGCATTTACATGTTCGTAGAAAAGGTTAAGAGTATGACTGGAATCTGCTAGGAGACAGGATGTCTGAAGGAGAAGTTTATCAGTACTTCTCATCAAATAACAGTCTTCTAAAAATAGAGTGACTTACTCGGATCCCAGCCCCAAGATAAATTGGAGGAGGAACCTTGGACATATTGGAGAGTAACTTCCCTGTAAGCTGTTGATAAGACACCTAAATGGGCAATGCACCATCTAAAACAGTACATCTTACTGGAGCACAACATCTCCACCAACAAGGGAGATCGTGAACTCCCCCTGCATTGTGAAAAGAATATTCTTCAAGGCCAGAACCTCAGGAGCATTCTGTTGGCATCATACACTAGGCTGACTCTTTCATGAGATTGTGGAGTCCACTTTGCTGAACTAACTCAAAACAAAATGAGAAACCATGTAGATGGTGGTGGTGACTGCGGGTAACACGTGAGGGGAAATGCCTGGAATTTGGGGGTGAATAAATCCCTTTAAATTATAATTTTGTGTCTTAAGATACCTTTCTTAAACTGTCCTCTGGGATTAAACATTGTTAAAAACAAATTGAAATGTGGGTTTTTATTTTAATTACCCCATGCATCATTAAGCATGCTGGTTTTTCAAGATGCTTATACTTAGAAAATTGGATACTATCTGTAGTTCAACTTTATTTCTATCTGAAAATAATCTACCAAAGATAGAGGACTTCACAGGTTAAAATATGTAAGGAGAGGTTACAGTCCAGTGCACATTCTTAATGTGAAAATGAAGATGGAAATTTCTAAAAATACCAAATGTTATTTAATGATTCATATGGCTTTTCCATTTTTTATTGAAACTACCAACTGATGAAGTTGATTTTATAGACACTAACTTCTGGCTTATGAGTGAAATGATCCAATAATCCAGTTTGATTCCTAGATAGTAGGATTTCACATATTCACACTCCCACCACCCAGAAAACCAACCCTCTTGAAGGAACAGAATCACAGTGGCTCCAGGAGCCAGGGAAGAAGCCAGTGTAGGCACTGCCCCCACTTCTAGAAAGAAATCTGACTTCCCATCTGCTTTACAAAACAGTTCCTAAAACTTTATAAGATGATTTATACCTCCTTGAATTTGAAGCTAGTCAGGTTAGTTAGGTGAAACAATTACTCTTGATAAGATGATCATAAACTTGAATGCTGGTAAAATGTCAAAAGATGTTGGCTAAAATGAGGATTGCAATTTTCTGATTCTAAAAACACAGCCTAAGTAAAGGTTGTGTTAGCCTTTGCTTCAGTTGACTATGTACATTGCTCACAGACGCAGTCAGACATTGCATCCTTTATTGATGAAAAACAGGAAGTTCAGGTGAGTTCAAACAAGAAATTTCTACAGGAAAAAGTTCAGGGTATGGTTGTATGACAGAGATGATTCAATTCAATGCCTCATTTTTTCTATACATAAAAAAAGACAATAACTGAGTTTAAGGATTAGCATGAAGAGCAAAAGTTACATTGTTTTGTAGGACATATAGAGAGGGAGATTTTATACAACTGGGGAAGAAAGGTTATCCACCAAAGAAACCCAAATGATGCTAATTTTAATAGGGTCAGCCAGGGAATACTAGCAGTTTTTAATACTGGAATGTGTGCCCTGACTATAATCAAGTCATGTCTTGAAATTTTAATTATTCATAATATCTTATTTCTCCAGTGAATGAAATTATTTTGAGTAAATATCAATTCCAAAGTGAATAAAAATATAAATCCCAAATTGAATAAAAATAAACCCTTATAACACAGTGACCCAAATTTCTTTAAAAATTAAGAACTCTTGAAAGAATTATAAATCACTTGTCCCAACTCGGCACCTATTAAAATACTATACTAAAAACATTCTTTTCCTGCTGTTGCCTATCAAATTATTATACAAGTCATTATTCACTTGTCAAATAAAGTATTTAGCACTAAAATTAAGTCGTAGCATAGCAGGGCCACCCCAAATATAATTTTTATCCCTGAGACCTACATCAACAATGGAGTACAACCTTTCTCAGCTGTGTCCACTCCTTTTCCCCCTGGCCCACTGCCCCTCATCCATCACACCCTCTTTCCCTCACCTATCATCACGGATGCATTCACTTATGAATGTACTTCCTCACCCTTCACTTCTGAAATCAAACACTCTGACATGTTTAAACAGTTTGCATGAACTCTCTCTTCTCACCCTAATTAAAAAACCTGGCTCTCTCCTGAATATACCATTTTCTCTATAAAAATTCTGCAATTATAAAAGCCACTGTAATCCAGGTAATTTAGGGCTCCATTCTATGTCTACACATGGAGTCTCTACAGACTTGGAGAGGAAACAGTAAAGGGCATTGATCTTGGTGATTCCTCAAACCCTAAGCATATACTCCTCACCATAGTCACTATGTGGGTGTTTGATGATGAAGGTGATGATGATGATGATGATGATGATGATGATGATAGTTGACCAGGAAGGAAAGAAGAGACTCCTCCTCTACATGTCATTTATACCTCCTCCTCCATCTTTTCCCAAATAGAATTGACATTACGTCCCAATGACAGATTAAGCTATTCTTCATTTAAAGTTGTACAGAGTTCAAGAATGAGATTAAAGGTAGCAAATACAACCTGAAACAGATACCTGGCTATCATGTACCACACATTTTCCTGGAATTCCCAATGATATCCTGAAAGAGTGACTAAATCCCTGTTCCTCTTGTGTATTTTATAAAGTTCACAGACCCTGTCATGCACTTTCCCAGGCTTTTCTCCTCCCTCAGGTGTGCAGTAAAGATGGAGGAGCTTTGGTCTCATACAAAAATAATTATGAGATTGTGAGACACCAGATGAGCCCTTTATATGTAACCAGAAAGTTGCACCAGTGAGTTCTAAAATAAATTGTAGCAGCTAATATATATGCATATGGTGGGGAGGGGGCAGAAAAAAAGATTTGAAAAAAATAACGATCAAAGATTTATGAAATTTGAGGAAAACTATAAGCCTACACAGCCAATAAATTCAGCACACACCAAAAACAAGACACACAAAGAAAATTGTACCAAACTATAGCATAATCAAACTCTGTAAAACTAGTGATAAAGAGAAAATCTTAAAAGTTGTCGGAGTTAAAAAAAAAAAGACATTACATGCAGAGGAACAAAGTTGAAGATGACAGCAAATTGACGTCAGTATTAATGGATGTCAGAAGACAGTGGGCCAGTATCTTTAGTGTCCTGAAGGGTAAAACAGTCTGGAAATCTATATCCAGTGAGAACAGTTTTCAAAAGCAAAGTCAAAACAAAGACTTTTTCAGATATAAAAATTCTAAAAGAATTTTCAGCAGATCTGTACTATAAGAAATATTAAAGAAGTCTTTCGGGTAGAAGAAAAATAATACCAAGATGTAATTTCATATACCTAAGAGAATGAAGAGCATGAAAATTATAGGTAAATATAGAAGACTTTTTTGTTGTTATTATTTAAAGTTCTTCACAAAATAATTGAGTGTATAAAAACTCACCAAGCTCCTTAATAAATTGTTTAGCATTGCTTAACAGGTCTTGTCTATATTCTGAGTCAAAGTCAAAAGCTAATAATACTAATATCCTATAAATAATTCATTTGGAAGTCTTAAATGACTAGTTCAGTTCATCAATTAAAATTCGATGTGCTAGGGGGGGGAAAGTGTCCCAAATCACAGTAGCTTAAATAAAGATTCAGTTATCTCATGCAACAAGTCTCCAGGTAGATTAATATTGGATTTAGGCTGGCTATTCTAGGGTAACATCAAGAACAGAGGCTCTTTCCACTTTTTGTTCTCTGATCCTTATATGGTAAGTTGTTTTTTTTTTTCATGCATATAACCTTCAACAGAAAAAAAAAAAAAAGGCTACCACAGTTCCAACAGTCATGTTTACATTCTAGGCAATAAAAGGGAGAAAGAAAGCAGCATCAGATATGCCTCTCATTTTCAACAAAATCTATCCCAAAATCCATCAGTAGATTTTTCTTAGATCTTATTTGCTGAAATATTGTACCCTTAGGTACAATAGGGGCAGCATGTGGCAAAGAAAGACAGGAATGCCATGTGTGTCATTAAAAATAATATTTTATCATGTGGGGCTGAGAATGTTGGCATCCTCCACAAATCAGGTTTCCAGCAACAAGGAAGAAGATAGAAATTGATACGGAATAAGCCACTGTGCTTACTAGTCAATGACTGCAAATTACTCATTGTGAAATGACTTAATGCTAAAGCTTAGAGAAGAAAAATGGGGAGTTGCATGTTCTTAATGGATGACTGCCAACATTTTCACATTTCATTTCTTCAGTGTATTGTGCAATAATTTCATGAAATCTGTGAGATGTGGCAAAAAATTTTTAACAGGGTGACAACCAAAGGAACAGTGATAGAGTGGAAAATTCTTATTAAAGAAATGTTTATCAGTTCATCAAATAAATTGCCTCACCTGATGTCCAGGGCTTTTAGAAACTATCTCCCAGGGCAGTCTACTCCATGTTTGGAATATGGACAGCAGTTATTTCATATGTTTAACCAAGTAAGAATATAAACTCATTATAACTGTGCATAACAGAAAATGTTTCTATTTTCTGGTGGAAGACAGAAGCCCCTCTTAATAGGAGTTACGAGATTAAATTATAAGCACTCTGCAGGATAACTGACTCTTTACTCCTGAAGAATGAGGAGGAAAACATGCTGTCATAAGACTGACATGAGTCTCACAAAGTCCCGAAAGGCACTGACACTAATCACTGATGAGAAATCAACGGAGACCACACAAGTAGCCACCCCTCCCAACCTGACCAGCACCAGGAAATCCCAGCATGACAGCCACTAGCTGAAACAAGTATATTAAGAAGTAGGAAATAGGATGCCAGCCTGTCTCTCTCTATTACAACATATAAAAGTCACTATATGAAAAAAAGAAATCATTAATGAAGTAAAAGGAATCATATAGAAACAAAAGGAAATGGAAAATCTTGTGTCTCACAATCTTATAATAATTTTGGTTCAGTTAAATCTCTTCAGTTCTCAGGTGATTCCTCGATTTGATATATTCTGTTTCTTTGGGAGCTATTACATTGAATGGGAAAATAATTTTTTAGGCAGTTAAATAATAGTACTAGAAAACAATGAATGAATAGGTTCTATAATCAAACCCTTTGTTTAATAACTTTCTATAACTACTTATAAAGTTTTTCTAAATATGCTGGAAGTCTGAAAAAATAGAGGCTTCTTTGCCTAATAGTATTGCTAGGAGCAATTAGGTAAAACATTAGAGATCAGAGTTTTCTAGTGATATTCAGCTCTAATGGTAAAACAAAAGACAAAAAACAAAAAACATGATCACAACGAAGATAAATGAAGTCTTTTAAGTTAAAGCTTTTTTATTTGTTTATAGCCTTAAACATAGAGGTGATAATGATGCATCTCATCACTCAGAATTAATTCAATGTAATCTACATGTAATGAGTAAAGTTGGCCATATGTTAACTGATCAAACTGAGAAACAATTTATAAATAGTTGGCTAAGGAATTCATCAATATTGTAATCAAGAAATGAGTTCTATGACCAAATTTGAGTTGAAAGTAGACAATATTAGTAACATAAATTTAAGGTTATCAGCAAAAGAATTAGTCCAAATACAATATTTTTTATGGGAGTGGGGTAAGAAATATTGAACCTCACCCAGAATTACTTCACACTTTTTTTTTCTTAAGATTTTATTTATTTATTTGACAGAGAGAGAGAGAGATCACAAGTAGGCAGAGAGGCAGGCAGAGAGAGGGGGGAAGCAGGCTCTCTGCAGAGCAGAGAGCCCAATGCAGGGCTTGATCCCAGGACCCTGGGATCATAACCTGAGCTGAAGGTAGAGGCTTAACCCACTGAACCACCCAGGTGCCCTGACTCCACACTCCTTAGTAGAGTCTTGGACATTAAGGCCACATCAGCAAAGCCTTGTTTACTGAGTATTTAAAGTAATTTCTCTTGTGCAGACTATATCCCTTATTCTGATTCTTTGCTCACTAAGTGAACTACCAATTATGATTGGCTAAAAGTACCTATAAATAAAGAACATTATAGCCTGCCAACATCATATCTGGCTGTATAGAAGTAACATTTATTTTTTAAAAACAAATGGAAATTGGCATTCCAGTCTATGCCTGAGACCCCTATGGATTTAGATTAGATAACTGATAATATATCCTTCTTGGTCCTCCAAACGAGAAAACTTCCAGAGGGCTAGTTGCCTTGTGTTGGTTACATTCCTCTTCCTCACCCTTTCACATCCATTATCCCACACTGTTCTCTGAATATGATAATTATGTCACTAGTCTACTCTTAATAAGAGGCACCTAGTAATTCCTCTATAATTCGAGATAGATTGTGATGAACAATCAATAAATAGCCTTTACCAATAGAATATAATTGAAACTCAATCTTGAACATAAAGGTAAAATCTATGGCCAATTTGGGAGAGTGAACCTTCAACTTTAGCCTACTTGGTACCTACTGCCAACTCACTGGGTTACCAACCCAGACATTATTCAATAAGGCAGCCTCGCTTTGTTGCCAGGGAGGACCTGATCTCTGGGTAATGCTAGCAACAGATGGAGACAAAGCCCCCTTTTTATCTTCCATGTATTTTAAAATTTTAATCATTGTCTTTTGCCTATTGTTTTTCTTCTACTTTGACTACCTGCTACACTAATCATAATTACTGTAACATTGACTTATGCTTGCTTAGCAAAAGTTTCAATAATCTCCAGCAAAATGTAGAGCATTTTATGTCTTTATGATGATCTAAAAGATTAATCAACACCAATTAAGGCATTAGTTTTCCCGTTACCTGGTACACAAATGTATGGATTCAAATATAGGTTTTTAAGTAACTTTCAGAGATCATCAATGAATGGATAAAATAAAGGATTTCTGATGCTTCTGAAATTAAACTCATATTATAGCCTGTCCATATCACAATTTGAGCAATATTTGGGGTAGTGAGCTAGCTGGCGGAGAATCAGACTTGAAATATAATAAACCCAGGAGAGGAAGCCCAGGACAAGAAGCTGGAAACAGTATGGTGTTGGCTAATGCCACACTCAATCATCTGCTAGATTAAGTTTTGGCCAGGTCATCTAGCTGGAGGAAAAATGTGAAGTAGTAACTTGTTCATTACAGAGGTGTGAGTTGACTAAAAACAGAGGAATACTACTTAGTAATTATCACCTTTCCCCAACCACCCCCCTCAACACACAACTAATAATGGATGGATATCTGGCATCAAAATCTTTTTTTTTTTTTAAAGATTTTATTTATTTATTTGATACAGAGAGAGAGATTACAAGTAGGCAGAGAGGCAGGCAGAGAGAGAGGAGGAAGCAGGCACCCTGCTGAGCAGAGAGCCCGATGCGGGCCTCGATCCCAGGACCCTGAGATCATGACCTGAGCCGAAGGCAGGGGCTTTAACCCACTGAGCCACCCAGGCGCCCTGGCATCAAAATCTTTGACCACAAAATGAACAAGCAAAGGGTCCAGGAACTGTGCCCCAGGAAAGAGCTCAAAAAACAGACCCTCTGAAAATCTTCACTTTGCTTCTCTAGGTTGATGGATGATGGTGTCCCCAAAGGACCAGTTAAGATGCTCTTCCCAGATCCAAGAATCCTTCTAGGTTAACGAGAGCTAGCCTCTTCTCAGACCAAAAAAATCCATTGTTTCGAAGCACTTACAGCTAAGAGGGGAAAAACTTCTTTTTATTCTAACTCTGTAAATGTCTGTTTGCACTCATATTTTGTCTCCTAAAATTCTTGATGATGCATAGTGAAAGTAAAATACCAGGCTTAAAATAATGTTTTAAAGCCATACAACAAAAACCAGTTGAGGAATGTTGCCCTCTTCTACCTTCAAAACATAGAAAGTTATTGACCCTGATATATATTAAGTAAACTGTCTCTGCATTTATAAGGGGAGAAATAAGGCATTTCCTAGAGACAGAAGGATTTAGACTAGACATTTGTATTCATACAGCACCACTGAGAAACTGTTAGCATTTTTTGGAAAAATTATTTACTTCACAGAAGATCCAGAAATTGGTGTTGTCAAGGGTTGCACACACCTGATTCCTTGTTCCTAACCTTCTGTTGTTACCCCTTTGCTTTCACAGTCTTCTCATTCTGTAATTTGGCCCTATAATTTGGTTTTTGACCTGTTTCCTGCCTCGTAGCCCATGCCCATCCCTATAGCCTGAACCCAAAGGAGCAAGGGAAACCTATGCCTACAGATAATTTGGTGCTACAATGACCATCTGTACATTTGGCTCTCAGTAGTTACTGTTTTCTGATTTCCTTGATACTGATATGACTGGAAAATGACTATTTTCTTCACTGCAAATTAGATGGCAACACTCCTCAAAAATGGAGCTCCCAAAATTCGTCACCCTTTTACCATCAGTATCTGTATCTGAGCACTTCCCTATGTCATTTCTTCCCCAAAGAAGAGATTTTTGTGCTAAGACCCAAACATGTGAAGGACAGGTTTCCTTCTCTGTCTTGCTCTAGAAAGACCATCAATATTTGGCATGAAGTTATCCCAGGATGTGGCATTATGGCAGGGATAACTCTAAACATTAGAATTATGTTCTCATTGGTGGGAGAATCTGCCCTGCCAAGAGTCCCATTCCCCGACTATTTAAACACTAATTGGGGCACTGTTAGAAGATGTAATTAAAGTTACTAATCAGTTAACCTTAAAATAGGGAGTTTATCAGGCCTCTGGGTGGCCCAGTTGGTTAAGCGACTGCCTTGACTCAGGTCATGATCTCAGAGTCCCAGGATCAAGACCTGCATCAGTCTCCCAGCTCTGTGGGGAGTCTGCCTCTCCCTGTGACCTTCTCCCCTCTCATGCTCTCTCACTACCTTTCTCTTTCAAATAAATAAACTCTTAGAAAAATAGGGAGTTTATCTTGGATTATCTGGGTGAGCTCAACGTAACCTTATGAAGAGAAAGAAGGTTTAGTTTTAGAGATGCATTAGAAGAGGAAGAGGAGAGATGTAGCAGAAAAAGGAAGTCAGAGAGATTCCAAGCAGGAGAAAGATGTGACGGTACACCTTATTGGCTCGGAGATGTGGGGGCCCACAGGCAGACCTTCTCAGGTATCTAAGAGTTAAGGGCATGTGGTGCCTGAGTGGTGCAGTCGGTCGAGCCTCTGGCTGTTGGTTTTGGCTCAGGTCATGATTTCAGGATCCTGGGATTGAGCCCAAGTCTGGCTCCCTCAGGCTCCACGGTCAGCATAGAGTCTGCTTGAGATTCTCTCTCCTTCCTGCCTCTCCTGCTTGCGTTCTCTCTTCTCTCAAATAAATACATCTTTAAGAGAGAGAGAGAGAGAGAGAGAGAGAGCTAAGGGCAAATCCCAGCTGACAGGCAGCAAGGAAATGGAAATCTTGGTCCCAAAACCATGAAGAAATGGATTCTGCCAACGACCTTAAGGATCTTAGAAGGGGATTTTTTTCCAGGGGTTCCAGATAAGAGCCTAGCTCTTGATTTCAGCTTTGTGAGGCCCAGAGCAGAGAAACCTATGAAGTCATTCTGGACCTAAGACCTGTACAACTGTGAGTCATGAATCTGTATTGGTTTATACCATTAATTTTATGGTAATTGGTTATGGCAGTAGTAAGAAACTGCTTACAGACGTAAAATACACTCACACAACTTTTTGTGAAAAAAATTTTTCCTTAGGAAAACAATACCTCTGGTTAAGGTTATCATCAATATTCTTTTTTATAAACACAGTTAGAAGTTTATCTTTCTTATAGTTCCTCTACCACTTAACTATTAGTAGCTTTTGTAACCATGTATTGCTTTATTCATTATATATCATTGAGCATCTCCTATGCCCAAAGGTCTTCAACATATACAAACAATCTCTGCCCACGGACTCTTCCTTGTACAGAAGATGAGCTGACCTGGACAGAATAAAGCCTAAATACCATAACATACACAGCGTTCCATTGTCTGCCTTCTGCCTGTAATTCTCTACTTACCCACTAAGATCCAGCCACACATGACATCAGCTGCTTTTTTAAACCCTTGCTTTCCTTTCATGCCTTTAAAACTTGAACTTACAGTGTTATACCTCAAGGTGGTTTTTCCCTCTATCTGGAATTCTCTTCCCCCAGATATCCATGGCCCTCTCACTTCCTCAATTATTTGCCATCTTTTTAAAAACTTCTACCCTGATCATTCTACTTATCCTTGTAAACTACCTCACTTCCACGCTCCAGATCACCCTTATCCCTGCACAAATATTGTCCCACAACACTTAGCAATTTCTAATGTACTATATTTCTCATTTATTTTACCTGTTGGGTGTTGTCTCTCTCTTTCCCCTCATAAAATATAATCCTTTTATCTGAAAGTGGACTTTTATCTGTTGTGCTCATTGAATGATCTCTAGCACCCAGAACAGTGCCCGGTTCATAGTAAATAGACATTTTACAAATATTTGTAGAGCATTGAATGAATCTTTTCAAGGCTACAAATTTTTAATAGTTACTTGCAGGGTGGAGTTTGGCAGAGCCCAGCTAATGTCCATGCAAAGTGGAGGATTAACTGAGAGATCCACTGGTCACTTTGTTAAGACCAGGAAACAGGCTTAGGACTCTACAATTGTCAAGTGTCTGGTAAGCTCAGTGTTCTTCTAGAAATAGTCTGCAAATAAGGAGAGAATTGCTAGACAGGTCTTGGTGAAATGAGGGTCAGTCTTGCATTTATAGAGTACTACCAAAAGTGAACATTTTTTGAATTCTTGAAAGTGAACAGAATAGTTTGAGTCTCACTCATAAATTCTTTCCCCCAATTGTCCCTTTAAATTTCAGTAAAGACAAAAACGGTGCTGAATTGAATGCAATATTTATTACTGCTCTCGTGCTACTTCTACGGGGTACAAGTATCCTTTCCAATACACCCTTCAATCTATGAGGGAAGTTTCTTCTCATCTTTTGTTTTTAAGCCATTTTACCTTGCTATTCATATACCAGGGATACAAGGACAACAACTTTAAAAATTAGAGAAGACTTTCTTTCTTGTTGTTATAAATGCAGTTGTTCACTTTGAGGTCAATCTTTAACATTGTCTAATTGCAGACTCATTATTCTAAGTTGTACCTAGGAGAAAAAAGTTTGCAAACAGCTATCAAGCACATACAAAGCCACATATGGCTCTCCACACATAAGCCAAAGCCACAAATTGATATTTATAAAACTTCAAAAGTTTAAGGAGATTCATCTGGGATATGTGGCTGAAAAGTACTAACACTGTCAGTGACAAGGAGCTAGTGTGCTTACCGGTAAAGAAATTCTAGCTCATGCTGGCCTTGAGCAACATGCTTAAACTTGCCCACCATTTAGTAGGTTACAGTTTGCCAACTTTACAAAGGAAAGGTTTATTAAGGAAAAGTTTCAACCTCTCCATCTTTAGCCTTCTGTATCTTGTCCAAAGCCATTTTGCCAAAGCCAAAGGTTTAAGGGCTGGGCTCAATTTCTCCATTTTAAATAGGGACCACAAATAAAACTGTCAACCAGTAAGAATAAATGTAGTGAGCTTGTTGCCCAAAATGGTAGACTTAGCTTGGCTAGCACTGCCAGAGCAAATACATCCATAGGGCTCATTCAAAGACTGACAAATTTTGACTTGGTCCCAACAACAGCAAGTGGAAAATAAATCAGTCCTCAAATCACCTCCTTGTGGGTTTGCATGTTTTAAGTTATGCCTGCTGCTGAGACCTAACTAGCAGCTATTTCAGACATGTTTTCATCCCCCAAATCCCAAAATGGATCTAATCACAGAGTTTAGTACTTAAAAGCACAACAAGCAAACATGACCAATTTTCCCTTAAAGCTGGAGGCGTAGCAGATAAGCAAAGATAGCTTGAAGCCCAACATGTTTAGGCATAAGGGATGAAGGAATCAGCAATTTATTTCAAAAATCCATGAAAATTCATTTTTCAAAAGAACTTCCAATTTGCCTGGCAAATTTCAATTTTAAAAGCAATCTCGACAGTCTGAAAACTCTGTAATAGCTGCTCCAAAGGGTACTCGCAGTAGAACAATTGCTATTATTATAAAATATTTGATGTTTACAATCCCTAAGGTAGTGGTTGTCAGTACTACTAGTTAGAATGGCCTGAGGATTCTTTTTTTTTTTTTTTTTTTAATCCGGTGCCCAGGCTCTACCCCAGACCAATTACACTAGAATTTCTGGGAGTGAGACTCACTCTCCAAGTGAGTCTAAAATTCAGCCAGGGCTATAAACTGAGGTCTACAGACAAAGGGAAGGTAATAAGAATTGTGAGAAAAAAGTGTTTTCCACTCTTGCCTGATGATCAGTGTCTCCTAATACCCACCCACACCTACTATGTGCCATCCTCTGGGATAATTTTCAGTGCACCCCCAAAGAAAAGGAGATGTGAAAAAAGTCAAGAATACGATGGGGTTCTCAGAGTCACTGAGCCAAGGTGTTAGAGGATTGGAGAGATTCTAGTGGGAAGAATTGGACTGGAGCAAATCCTGTGTCATTTTCTCGTATTCACATAGAGTCACTCTGTTCTACATCATACCGTGTGTTCTGTTCACTCTCTTTGTTTATTGAACCAGGACCTGGAGCACCTTCACCGTAGCCAGTGCCTCCAACTCCACAAGGCCTAAAGATACACATGATTTGGTCATTTAATAGAACACTATAAGATAGTGGTATCAGTTTAAATGGCTGCATCCTACTGTCTGTTTTTACTATTTTTCTCTATTCTATTCTTTTATCTTTACTAATCCATCTTACTCTTTCCCCTTGCAATACTGGGGTGTAGCAGTATTCATTTAATATCTCTCTAATACCCTGTAACCATAAAGAGAGCAAAGACAGGCTTTCCCACTGCACCACTGAATTCCCTATATGATCTGCCCCATGAGACTGCATGACCTCAGTGGCAATGCCTAGTGAATCAATAGAGAACCCTGGCAGGCACAGTAATGGTCTGCAACAGTCTGGAAGGATACACTTGTACTAGTAGGACATGGCAATACCAAGGGCTGCACCCTGAGGAATGCAAAAGAGCACCTTAGGAACAAATGGAGTAACCACTGGAATATTCTCACAAAACTCTGTTGCAACTTGAACAAGACTTGAGGTTCTATAAAGAAGATGAAGGCAAAAAACAAAAATTTTAGAGCTTATCATATCCAAGTTACCCTTCTCTCTACGCAATGCCAAAGGAGTCCCAAAGATACATGAACTTAATCAAAGTTTTTTTAAAAGTAGGATATTACAATAACATATACCCAACAATTTCAATTTTGTTGGAGAAATCTGGATGCATATTTTTAAAACTCTAATGATATAGGAGACATTATTAAATGATTATCTCTGAGTAGTGGGATTGTGAATGATTTTAGGGAATTTTTTTATTCTACAATGAATATTTACTTTTTTCAATAAGACAAAATGTTAAATTATAAAAAATATTGATTGTTTGAATTTTATTTGTATACTGTAGATCTGTGGTTTAAGAAAGTTGTTTTAGGGCACCTGGGTGGCTCAGTTGTTAAGCGTCTGCCTTTGGCTCAGGTCATGATCCCAGGGGTCCTGGGATCGAGTCCCGAATCAGGCTCCCTGCTTTGTGGGAAAGCCTGCTTCTCCCACTCCTACTCCCCCTGCTGGTGTTCCCTCTCTTGCTGTGTCTCTCTCTGTCAAATAAGTAAATAAAATCTTAAAAAAAAAAGTTAAGTTTTTAAACCTCATAATCTGAGATAATCTGTTGGTTTTAAGCCATTCACATAGCAACAGCTTATTAAAGAAATAAATGTGTATACTATGGAACTCAAGTTATACCTTAATCCAACAAGGTAGAGGAATAATTAAGTATTCATTACCAAAATACAAAAATGTTACAGGATTGTTTTTATAAATACAAAATTTTTTCTATAATAATTATCCACTGCGTTGGCCAATATTGTTTTACTCCAGTCTTATTCCCCTAATCTAGACTGTCTTATGAGGCATTAATATTGTCAATGTCATTGTGAATAAAATACAAAAGGCTCTTTAGTTCTGGGACCCAAATGCTAGCACTAACTCAACTATCCATCATGTTCACCATCATAGGGAAGGGAATGGGATGACTTGAGAACAATTGTTTCAACTAAAAGTTGTATTTTTTAAAGGCAGAGCAGAAAATTCATGGTTCTATTCAGTTATTCCTTTAAAAAAAAACCCAGAGTTTCATAATATACTTCACTATAATCCATCTTCATTTTTATTAAATTAAATGCATTAACCTCTTGACCTTAGTTAAAATAATAAAAGTATTCTAATGAGTAACTATTAACTATTAACTAATATTCAATTCTTGTTACATGTAAGAATGACATGCAAAAAATGTCGTATCTTGAGGATTTTCATTATAATTCATATTTTTTCTTTGTTAAGCAAATACTGAAGTTTTTGTATTCACAACTCAATAGATATTATAAGAGAAGGAACAAACATGCTTGGATGACAGTATGGCCAACAGAAACAATCTTCCATAATCTTCAGACCTTAGTACAGTCGGTGACAAAATAGGGAGATAGAGTTGTTTACCAATATAACATACTAAATTAATAACAACTAAATTTATTCATCTCTCTTTCTGATGAGGTACATTCTGAAATGGAATAGCCTTATATAAGACCCAGGAGGATGGAAGTGTCTACTGATTTAAGAAAGTTGCCTGTGAAATTTAATTTAGCTAACTTCATTAAACACAGAGATATATAAGGGCACATCTAAAATATTGCCCTTTGAAATTATAAATGTATAATATATAGCATGTATTTCATTATTCTGTTGATTGATGTCTATTTTATAGCTAAGTTACCAGAATATTGTTCAAGCCTTTATAATTCTCAACGACTTTCCTGGATGACATTCAAGAACGATATGTGCTGTTGATTTTGGTCATTCTAACTGGTGTAAGGTGGACAGGAGACAACAAGTGTTGGAGAGGATGTGGAGAAGGGGGAACCCTCTTACACTGTTGGTGGGAATGCAAGTTGGTGGAGCCACTTTGGCAATCAGAGTGGAGATTCCTCAAAAAATTTAAAATAGAGGTACCCTATGACCCTGCAATTGCACTACAGGGTATTTACCCCAAAGATACAGATGTAGTGAAAATAAGGGCCATATGTACCCCAATGTTCATAGCACCAATGTCCACAATCACCAAACTGTGGAAAGAGCTGAGATGCCCTTCCACAGACAAATGGATGAAGAAGATGTGGTCCATATATACAATGGAATATTACACAGATATCAGAAAGGATGAATACCCAACTTTTATATCAACATGGATGGGTCTGGAGGAGATTATGCTGAGTAAAATAAGTCAAGCAGAGAAAGTCAATCATCATATGGTTTCACTTACTTGTGGAACTTAAAGAATAAAATGGAGGATATTAGGAGAAGGAAAGGAAAAGTGAACTGGGGTAAATCAGAGGGTGAGACAAAAGATGAGAGACTGCGGATTCTGAGAAACAAACTGAGGGCTATGGAGGGGAGGGGGATAGGGGGATGGATGAGCCTGGTGGTGAGTATTAAGGAGGGCATGTATTGCATGGAGCACTGGGTGTGGTGCATAAACAATGACTCTTGGAATACTGAAAAAATAAAAAAAGAAGAAAAAACAATATGCCCATCATTCCTCCCACAGCAAAAATCATCATCAACAATATTAGCATCATCATCATTAATATTATGATCATAATCATCCTAGCAAATAAATTATAACCAGAAGCCACCATTTTGAATTTTATCTGTGGCTTAAGTCATGGCCATGGCACCCTCCTGCCACCTAAAGTTAACCTTTTAAGAAATAATATTCAAAATTCAAGATGTGAAATAGTGAAAAAAAGCAATATTTTAAAAACATATTTTATACATGTATCTTAAATCATAAGAATATAAAAATATGACACAATTTTTATATACTTTTTAATTTTTTGTTGCTTATTTTTTAAAAATGTCATATTGAAGCCCTTCTTCTGTGATCTTATTCAGTATCCTTGAATGTTATCATTGTTAGTCTATTATCATAAACAGTCTTTCATTGGAAAATAAGTTAAAACTATGGAGCCAAATGTATAAAAATGTTGGCAGTAGGATAAATATCTCTTGTAGTACTGAGGATAAAAATGGGTAAGTTTAACTAGAGAGAAAAAAAAATGAGTAGAGATTCACTGAAGCTCAGTTACAAGCA
Organism: Ailurus styani; assembly: GCA_002007465.1. Classification (NCBI taxonomy): domain Eukaryota; kingdom Metazoa; phylum Chordata; class Mammalia; order Carnivora; family Ailuridae; genus Ailurus; species Ailurus styani. The sequence continues at coordinate 7,868,419 of LNAC01000003.1, forward strand.
ATACATGATAGGTGGAAAATCACTGTTGCCAAAAGAACTGAATATTCCATAGCCATGAGAAGTTTTATTGAGCCATATTTTTAAGCAAAGCTTTAGGCAAAATACATGCCCCAGAGGCATATTTCAATTGTGATAGACACTTGAATAGTGACTATAGCAAAATTATTTGGAGAAAGACTGTGTTTATAGTGCAAAACATAACATTTACCTGTGAAAACTGGCCTTTCTAATCCTATCTGAACATACAGATCATACTTTCTACTCAAACCATACCCATCACTAAAAAATGAGAAGATAACAAGATATATTTATCATAAGGGGCCAGGATACAACCATGTTGAACATTGCTTAAACTAATCTGTGTTGAGGAAACTGATGGTCAAGAAAGAGTCAACAAGAATTATACAGGTGGAGGATCAATTGACATATGTCAGTCACTAAAACACAGAATAAAGAAAGAGAAAGGTAAACAGCAGACAGTAAAAAGGAACCAGCCCTCCTTTTAATTCAGGGAGACTAAATGAAGAAGAATCATCCAGTAGAGAAGACAGATAGTATACACAGTAGCACTCCCCCATGTGTTTGTCTTTTCAACATCTTAATGGTGGCCTTTAGAAATCATTTAATTTTGTTCAAACTTTAATTATTAAATTTTTATTATGAATTACATTTTTGATGTTAATCTAGGAAATCTTTGCTTAACCTAAGGTCATGAAGATTTCCTCTTATGTTTTATTCTAGAGACGTCATAGATTTGTCTGTTATATTTAGGTCCGTGGTCCAGCCCCATTTCTTGTTAAGACCAGACTTCCTTAGTTGGATTACTTTGGCACATTTGTCAAAACTCAAATGGCACAGTCTTACTATTTTAAGATGGCAATATTCCAAAAATTGATCTACAATTCAACACAATCCTTACCAACATCCCAGTTGTTTTATTTTTATTTTTAGACTTTGACAAGCAAATCATAAAACTCGTGTAGAACTGAAAGGAATCCAGAACATCCAAAACAATTTTGCAAAGGAGAATGGAATTGAAGGAATCACTCTTCCTGATTTTAACACATACTACAAAACTACAGGAATCAAGACAGTGTGGAACTGGATTAAAGAAAGACATACAGATCAATGGACTAGAATTGAAATCCAGAAATAAACCCTTATGTTAATTGATATTCAACAAGGGTACAAAGTCCATTTAGTAGAAAAAGAAAATTCTTCTCAAAAAAAGGTTCTGAAAAAACTGGATATCCATGTGCCAAAAAACATGAACTTGGAACTCTTCTTTATACCATACATAAAAATAAACTTGAAATGATCATGGACCTAATTGTAACAGTTAAAATTATGAAACTCTTAGAAGAAAATGTAAGAGTAAATCTTCATGATCTTGGATTAGGCAAAGCCTTCAGAGATAATGACAACAAAGCACAAGTGACAGAAGAAATATTAAATAAGTTGGACCTCATCAAACTTAAAAACTGTGGGACTGCAAACTATATCATCAAGAAAGCAAAAAGCCTACAGAATAGGAGAAAATATTTGTAAGTCATACATCTGATAAGGGAATTAAATCCAAAATATATAAAGAACTGCTACCACTCATTAATAAGAAGACAAACAGGGCGCCTGGGTGGCTCAGTGGGTTAAAGCCGCTGCCTTCGGCTCAGGTCATGATCCCAGGGTCCTGGGATCGAGGCCCACGTCGGGCTCTCTGCTCAGCGGGGAGCCTGCTTCCTTCTCTCTCCTCTCTCTCTGCCTGCCTCTCTGCCGACTTGTAATCTCTCTCTCTGTGTCAAATGAATAAATAAAATCTTTAAAAAAAAAAAAAATTTCTTAAAAAAAAAAAAAGAAGACAAACAATCCAAGGAAAATACGGACAAAGCATCCTAACAGACATTTCTCCAAAGAAGATACACAAATGACCAATAAACACATAAAAAGATGCTCAACATTAAGAACACTAGCCATTAGAAATATGCAAATAAAAACCATAATGAGACACTACTCATGTCCATGAGATTGGTTTTAATGAAAAAGACAGATAACAAGTATTGGTAGAGACATGGGGAGATTGAAACTCTCATACACTGGTGGTCAGAATATAAAATGGCACAACCACTTTGGAAAGTTGTTTAGCAGTTCCTCAAAATGTTAAACACAGAGTTACCATAAAACCCAGTAATTCTACTCCTAAGTATATATCCACAAAAAATGAAAATGTGTCCACACAAATACTTGTACACAAATATTCATAGCAGAATTATTAATAGTAACCAAAATGAGGAAACAACTCAAGTGTCCATCAATGGATGAATGGGTAAGTCAATGTGATATATCCTTACAATGGGATATGATTCTGCTAACTGATTTTTTACAAAGAAGTAAAAACAAGTCAGTGAGGAAAACTTTCCAACAAATTGTTCTGGAGTAGTTTGACATCCAAAGTCAAAACTTTGAATCTCAACCTGAACTTCTATCTTATACAAAAAATAAGTCAGAATGGGTCACAAACTTAAATGTAAAATTATAAAACTTTTGGAATAAGACTCAGGAGAAAATCTTCAGGATCTAGGATGAAACCAATAGTTCTTAGACTTTAGACCAAAGCACAATCTATAACTATGGAAAATGACAAACTGCTCCACATCAACATTTAAACATTTAATACTTTTATGTATTAAAAAACTCTTTAAAGAGGATTGAAAAGACAAGCTACAGATTGGGTGGAAATATTTGCAAAACATATATCTAAGAAAGGATTAATATCTAGAATATATGAACAGCTTTCACACTCAACAGTACTAAAACAGATAATCCAATTAGAAAATGGACAAAAGACATGAACAAATATTTTACTGAAGAGCTTATAGAGACAGCAAATGTGCTCATGAAAAGATGTTCAAAATCATCAGCAATTAAGGGAATGCAAATTGAAACCAAAATGAGATATCACTATATACCTATCAGAATAGCTAAAATAAAAAATAGTGACAACATCAAATACTGGTGAGCATTTGGGAAACCATCACCCATGCATTGTTCATGGGAATGTAAAATAATACAGCCATTCTTTAAAATAACTTGACAGTTTCTCATGAGACTACACACCTAACAACCAGATGACCTCACAATTGCACTTTTGGGCATTTATCTGAATGAAGTATATTATAGGAAGTTCAATATAAGGAACAAGGTTGAGACAGAGGCTTCTTGTTGTCAGTTCTACCTTTCTTCTTAACTTCAGCTTAGTCTGAATATTTTTTACTTAAATGATTTAGACAAAAAGTATGGATGCGGGAGTGGGAAAAAAAAATTAATGAACTGTATTTCAGAGTGTGCAGTGAAATTCCTAAACATATGTTTTCCATAGTACTTACATACTGACAGTTCAGTAAATAAAATACAACATATGAAAAATATTAAAATGCAAAGTGTCAAGGATGTATATAAAGATGTTTTTTGTAAAAAAATATATTTTGCTAATTTTTAAAAGATTTACTTATTTGAGACAAAGTGAAGGAGGGAGAGTGTGGGGAGTGGAGGGAAAGGGAAGAGGAAGAGAGAGAATGTCCAGCAGACTCCCCATTGAGCGCAGAGCCCAACATGGGGCTCCATCTTACAACCCGAGACCATAACCTGAGCCGAAATCAAGAGTTGGACGCTTAGCCGACTGAGCCACCCAGGTGCCCCACTTTTTGCTAAAAGTTTTATTGAACAACATGCATAAGTTCAAAGTTGTAGAATTTCAATTTCATAGGATATTGCACATAAGTATTTACATTTTGAGATTTGCCAGTATGTTTATAAAACATCATTTTAACGATATGTTATATTCTGATCTTACCAGCAGCAATTCTGTTAAGCAAACATATTTTAATGGTATACATTTGGGGAAAAAAATCTCTTGAGACAAAAGTGTTGCTTTCTAAATTGCCACCCAGACACGAGAGACCACCCCCCCCAAGTTCAAAATCCAACAAGGATATGTGAAATGACTGGTATTTGGTTGAGATAACAGTATTTTACTTTGAGCGTTCTGAGTTTATATTTTGCCGGAGCTTTACTTTCAGAATAACACACATCTCTTTTGCGTGTTTTTGTAGTGTTTGTTCTAAATAAGTCAGTTCTGTAAACATATCTTCATTTTTATTAGTTTCATAAAAACATTTTCTAACAAGACAATTTTGGGTTAAAAGTGATTGTGCGAGAATTTTAATACACTCTCCAGGTGATTATGAAGAAACCGTTCTTATCAATAGTTCAGACAGTGGAAAGGGGTAACCACTAATCCATTCATTTTCTCCCTCATCTGCATATTTATTAATTACTTGGGATTATTTCATTATCCGTCACCACACCCTGAACGGCCATAGAAGACACATTAACACACAGTCCTTTCTCTTACCACCGTTTGTAAACTGCTCACGTGAAACTGACGATCCTTTCATGTTGATTAAACTCCACAAGATTTGTCCACCTTTGAACACTTGAAATGGAAGGAGTTACTTTCAAGAAGTGTGTTTTCAAAGGCAGCAGGACAGGAAGGACTGAGCAGCAGCCTGGTGAGCAAAACACCGAGAGTTCCGTTGTCATCTCGACCTCCGTGACCCCTTCACTTCACTTCCCTCAGCTGCAAAAACACAGAAAGCGGCATTACCCTTGCTTATCCGTGGACATGAAAAGGAAACCAGGCAATAAAAATGATTGGAGGTCAGATTTGGCCGCGAAGTCTTGTGCAAAGAGGTGAGCTGGGAATCAGAGGAGCCGCACGCTGTTCTCTGCTCTCGGGACTGTGTGGCCGCCATGAGGCAACGCTTTCATGTCTTCATCCCGAAATGGCCGTAATCACAGCAACAAAGTGAATTGCAGGCTTTTTAAAAAAGGAATACTTCCATAGGTACTCTAAAATATAAATAAAGGCTGAATTAATTTGATATATTACTATAATTATCAAATAACAGAAGAAGCTCTGACCTCATAATTCACTTTTCTAGGTTTGAACAGAAACCAAATAAATTTTTAGTCTTAAGGCAAACGTCCTTTAATCAAAGGAGTTTTAAAGTTTTACTCAATAGGGAAACAGATTACCAAAAGACCAAAGAGATTCCTAAGGGACATTAGTTATTGGGTATCAACCTTTGAAAACAAAGCTGGGATAATACATTGAAAGGAATCAGACCCCAGGAGACTGTTCTGTCAAATGATTTTAGAAACAAAAAACGTTTACTCAGATATGATTGGAATCTCAGGAAAGACAAATATGAAATGTATCTTAGGTCATTTTTTCGGGTGTTAATAGTTTGTAGTGATATGTTGAAAACTATGTTTAGACTTTCAAAAAGATGTCACTTAAGAAAAAAGGTAGCAATTACTTTTAACTTGAAAATATCTATTACCTAACAATTGGCTAGCATTATTGTCATTTTTCAGACTCAAGGATTTTTAATGACTCTAGCAAATCAACAGCTTAAAATCCATATCTTTATATGTGCTGTCAGTTCCAACATTCAACACTTAAGGTCCATAGGAGTTAGGAATAGTATCTTTTTTTTTTTTTTTTTTTTTTTTTTTTAGGAATAGTATCTGAGGAAGCTTAGAAACACAACCCAAATACTTCCAACTTATCTGCCTCTTTTCTTTTTTTTTTTTAAAGATTTTATTTATTTATTTCACACAGAGAGAGAGAGATCACAAGGAGGCAGAGAGGCAGGCAGAGAGAGAGGGGGAAGCAGGCTCCCCGCCGAGCAGAGAGCCCGCGGGCCTCAATCCCAGGACCCTGAGATCATGACCTGGGCCGAAAGCAGAGGCTTTAACCCACTGAGACACCCAGGCACCCTGCCTCTTTTCTTGATCAGAGACTACAAAATGCCATGCACTTACTGACTATTCCTTTCGAATATTATTAATTGAATATTAATATTGATATTAATAACATCAAAATATTACATAATATTCAATAATCAAAAATATAATCTTGTTTATTCTCCTAGCTGCATTAAGGCTGCAACATTTTCAATGAAGAAGGTCTTCACATTATATGGGCATTTTGACACTAAATTGTTTTCAGGAAGTGTTTAAGTGACTTGAAGTAAAAGCAGGGCTGAAAGGGAAGTGCCTGTTAGTTTTACCCACACCATCTCAAGGATGATATTGTAGTTCTCTTTTCCTTGCTGAGCTGCTTGCTCTTTCATAGAAAATGAAATTATGTGGAAAGTGAATTAAAAAAATAAATGTGTACTGCAACTTTAAAAGGGGGCGTGGGGGACGACAGAAAACCGCTCATGCAAAGTAGAAACAAACAGAATTGGAATGCAAAAACAGAAGAAAACAATTGCCTTACTTAACTCAAACATTATATCTCTTACTACAGTAATTATATAAACTGAAATCATAACCTAATTTTTGCCTAATTATACCTTATAAGACAAAATTATAATTGAATTTATGCCATGGTTAAGTGATGACTATTTCACTTTACACTACATATCCATGCTACTCTGAAGCTACTCCCAATTAATGTTAAGTCTATATGGAAGGAAGAAAAGTCTTCAGCAGTCTGTTCATGCAATCATCCTCAGTTGAGTGAGTTAAATGATAGTTGGCGAATGTTTGTTACATTATTAAAGTATGGGATACCAAAAAATGGAGCTTATATCTGTGTAATTTTCTTGTTATGCCATTGAATTAATAAAAACTTTAACATGATTTTTAAAAATATATATGAATCTTTAAAATTCATCAATTCATGGAGCTATAGAGACAAAGTCATGATTACTTCTAACCAAACTATCTAAAACATCTTTTCTATTACTTAAGCCAAATTGGCTTCTAACCAAATTTAGCTAAAACATCTTTGCTATTATTCACCCACTGGTGTCAAGGAAGTAAGGAATCTCCTATTTCTGGAATATTCTTTTTTATAGGACCTTTTAAGTACTTTCTCATTTAGTCCTTACAATAATCATCTGAGTCAGCTTTTATCATTTTTATTTTTCAAATGCGGAAACAGAGACACATACACAATTTTCCTACAAAGAGGACAGGGAAGTGATCAAAAGTCATTTCGCTCAAAGAAATTTTATGACAGAAATGCTGAGAAAATGTGATAAAAATAAAAATATAAAGCGGTATTTTTTTCTGTATTTTCCCCAATTTGTGAGTGATTTCATAATGCGAATTGCAGCACCTAAGTAAGGGTTAGCAGAAGTTCACAAAGCAATTAGTATATTTCAGAATCAGGTCAGTGCAAGGAAAGACTGACCACTCCATTACAGATAACTGCATTTGAAATAATATTCTGTGCATTCACTAGTGCCATCTGAATCAGTTTTTTAACAGAGGCCCTGTGAATTCTCTAGAATATTTTAAAACTTGTTTTATTTGTTAATTTTTTTTTTTTTTTTTTTTTAACAGAGAGAGAGAGATCACAAGTAGGCAGAGAGGCAGGCAGAGAGGAGGAAGCAGGCTCCCCGTTGAGCAGAGAGCCCGATGCGGGCCTCGATCCCAGGACCCTGAGATCATGACCTGAGCTGAAAGCAGAGGCTTTAACCCACTGAGCCACTCAGGCGCCCTATTTGTTAATTTTTTAAATCATACTGATGATAATCTCAAAATCACTAATTGCATGAGCACCAATACTGCCTTCTGTTCTGGTCTTGGTGCCTGCTTGTCTTCATATGTAAGCTCCACTGGTACATCTTCCTGGTACAGGCGATGAGAAAACAGAAACCAACATAATACTCAACTGATGTGTTCACACAAAGTAAAAGGCCAATGATACCAAAATACACTGTATTAATGAAGTTTCCCAGAAATAGAGAAAGGTCTGGGAGAATTTATATAACATGCAGTACATGGAACTAGAGACATGCCAAATATTTTTTAATATACTATAGGAATCAGAATTATACCTAATAAGCAGCATTTTAGTTTCAGGAAAAGAAATCATCTGTCATATTCAATTAAATAACAAAGCATTATGAGGTATTTATGACACACACAAAAAGCCACTTCAGGAGTAATTTAATAATATATGAGCAACTCAAGCACTGAACACTGAAGAACACTGATGTGAGAAATTAAAGAAGGACAAATCTGAAAGACTTTTAAGCTACTGATTTCAAGACTTACTAGAGTAATTACAATAATTAAGAAATTGGTGAAAGTGAGAACAGATAAGTAGATCAAAGTAATAGACTAGAAAGTCTACAGATAAACCCACATATACACAACTGATGGGTTTTCAAGAGAAATAGGAAGGTAATTCAACAGGAAAAGGATACTGTTTTCAACAGTGCTGAAGCAACTAGGTCTCAGTTTAGGATCAACTATCCTCATTACTCACATCATGCTATGCAAAAACATTAGCTTAAAATGGATCACAGATAAAAACATAAAAAGAGTTCATCAAATTTAAAAGCATCTACTCTTAGAAAGACACCATTATAAAAATGAAGATGCAAGCCATAGTTGAGGAGAAAATATCTGTAATTTACATATCTGACAAAGCACATATATCCTGAATATATAAAGAAATATTACAATTCAATAGTAAAATAAAATAAAATATTTTAAAAGGCAATATTTTGAATAAATATTTCATAAAGATATGTGAGTAGCTGAACAAGCACATGAAAAGAAATTCAACATAGCTAATCATTTACAAAATACAAATTGAAACTACAATATGACATCATTATACATCTTATAAAACAGGTAATATTTAAAAAGCGGACAATACCAAGCATTGACGAGGAGGTGGAGCAATAAAAATCTCAAATATTTCTGGTAAAAGTGTAAAGTTACATAACAATTTTAGAGAATTCTTTGGCAATTTCCTTTAGGGTCAAACATTACCTACCATGTTACCAATAATAATAAAACACAGATGTCTAAAAAAAGATGTGTAAATGGAAGTTTATAACAGTTTTATTGAAAATAACAGCTTGAAACAATGCAAATGCTCACCAACTATTGAATGGACAAATAAATAATGGTATATGCACACAATGGAAGACCTCTCACAAATTGTGAGAGTCAGATTACAGACATACACAACATGGGTGAACCTCACAAATATTATGCTCTCTAAAGAACCCTGGCACAAAAGTGTGCATATTGTGTGACCCTAGTCATACAAAATTCAAAAACAGGCAAAATTAATCTATAGTGGCAGAATGCAGATGAGTGATTATCTGGGGTAGGGTGGATAGGGAGGAATTAACTACAAAGGGATAGGAGGGAACTTCTTTTGATAATGAAAATGTTCTATCTCCTGATTGATTTGGTGTTTGCATAGCTACATATGTCTGTCAAAACTCATGTACACTAAATATAAGTGCAATTTATTGCGTAGAGATTATTCCTCAATATAGTGTATTTAGAAAAACAAAACAGTACCCTGAATAAAGTAGATACAGAATGTCCCTGAGATTTGTTTTCTTGGTCAGAACTGGAAAATGTGTCATGGTTGAAAATTGCCTTCTACTCCCCTCTTACAGAAATTTTTGTTATAATTGTCTTTATCTTCCATTTGCCAGAGTCTAAAATGCTTTTATGCCCCACCTTTCAGGCAAATCAACAATGGTGAGGACCTGTTGACACTTGTTGATGTCAGTGTTTACTTCTGCAGTTTGCTTTAGGAGGGACAGAAAGAGAGCCTGAGAATAAAAAGGCCACAGACTCCAAAGGAAATACTGATGATTCTATAGTCACGGGAACATATAACCACCAGAACTAGTTTTAAATGTGTCTGATCCAGCAATGACAGTTATAATGTAATGGTAACACCACAACTGGCATTAAATTTGTCTACTTGGTTGGTGACAATGCACTTCAGTGAACATCCCTCTATAACCAAGAAAGATCAGCTCTCAGAATTCCATCATCCTCCTGCTGCCATTAGCAACACTAAACATGCTTCTATGATTGACGTCAACCCACTCATGCCTCTGTAGCCAGCACAACACAAAACAAAATCTTTCTCAAGACTGTCAAGCTGTTGCTCTACAAAATTATGCCCAACCATCAGAGCTCTTTCTGGTGTATGCTGCAGTTTGGGCCTTTACATGGAAGATATTGAGCAAGACACTGAATCTTACCCTTTAGCAACTCCCAGATTTTATTTCACAGATGAAGAAAATGAGGCGTGAAGAAATTAAAGAAAAAATTGTAAATAAACTGATTAATAAAAATATTTTTAATGTAACTAATGATTATATAACTAATATAATCCAGTGGGAACTAAACACCACTCTACTGAGAGGAGATGAGGCAGGAAAGAGTAGGTGCACTCTTTCTCCTCTAGCAGTCACACATGCACACCTGCACACATATGCTCATATGTAATGGACAAAAAAAATTTTAAAATAATAGACACTACATAATTTAGTTCCAAGGTTACTCAACCTTTTCTTATTTAGGCATAAAGAATTATTCAAAGACTAATATGCTTCCTAGTACCAACGGGATCACAGTTTTGTGAAGGAGACATGCAGGTAAGAAATAATAGTAGGGATGCCTGGGTGGCTCAGTTGGTTAAGCATCTGCCTTCTGCTCAGGTCATGATCCTGGGGGTGGATCCTCTGGGATGGAGCCCGCATTGGACTTCCTGCTCAGCTGGAAGCCTGCTTCTCCCCTCCGCTTGTGCTCTTTCTCTCTCACTGTCTCTCTGTCAAATAAATAAAATCTTAAAAAAAAAAAAAGAAATAGTAGCAAAGTAATATGGTAAATAGAAACCAAATAAATCAGACTGGTTCTACATTCCTTATTAGCAATGTAATGCTGGATAAGTTACTTATCCTCTCAGAGTGTCAATTTTCTTGCCCATAAAATGCAAACAATAAAACATACTTTGAAAGAGTATTGGGGAGTTTGAAAATTCATAATAAAATCATTAAAAATCACAGTGACAGAAACAAAACTAGTTGTTATTCTCATTTCATCAACACCATCATTCCCAAGAAAATAGGTAGAAAGTGTTTTGTTAACAGACATGAGAGAATGGTTGCAATTTTGAAAAAAAGGTAATGTGTGGTATGAGCTGACAAGACTGGATGAGTAGCAATTAACTTGAGTGAAAAGGAAGCTTGAGGGGGGAGTGGGAGGGAGTAATGAAAGCACCCCAGGCAGTAGCTAGAGGACACATAAATCCCTGGAAGTACAAATAAGTATTCGTAGTATTTACGCTCTCCAGTAGGCACTGTGCTCTCATTGATGTAGTACTTCATCCACAGTCTCCAACAATCCTAAAAGTTAGATACTTCAGTACTGCCATTGTACAGATGAGAAAACAAGAACACAGAAAGATATTGTATCTTACCCAAAGTCACAAAGCTGTCTTGTAAGAGGTCTGGGAATTAAACCTCAGTAGAATGTGATAGCTTACACTCTAATCCATCATATGATAATATGATAAAGAATGTGCTTTAAGGTATATGATTACTTTATATACATTTCAGAACTATCTATGTCAGTTGAGTTTTTCAGAGGCCAATGAGAGCATTTAGAAAGCTAGCATATTCAAAATTTAATAAATCCTTAATTTTTGCAATATGATTAAATATTTAATTCTGTGTGGTAGTTACAAAACACAGTATAGAAATTCAGGTGTGCACAAAATAAAATTTTATTTTTCTGTTATGTAATTTATTTTCTATAGCAAGCTTTCGAGTAGTCAGATCACGAATTTTCATATTCATTAAGTATCCATTTCACTGGGGTGTGGGTGGGTGGGAGTTTCTGGGCATGTGGCCCTTGTGTACTTTGTATATATTCTGACATCTCCTGGGTGAAAAATCCATAATTCATTTTCCATCAATTTCTCTCCAAACAGGTCACTGCTAAGTCATTGGTCCCTCCCATTCAAGGGGTCTCTTTGTGCATCCCCTCTTGAGGCGACCTCCCACATCTTTTCGGGTGTGTAGGATCATTCTGCTGCTCCTCATCTCACAAGTCACAGAGACTTACAGGATGGGAGGCTATCTATGATCTCTCATAACTTCCTTGCTCCTCTTAGTTTCCAGGGATATTTCTATTTCTGAGGTACTAACCTAGGGTGTGAAAGAAGTGTGTATTTTCATCAGTTGAACAGAGAGGTTTATCCACTTAAGTTCATTTTATCTTTTTCCTGGACCAATATTCAATCCTCCCTTGCTGAGAGATGGGACCATGTAACTGAGTTTTAACCAATGGGACATATGAACAGAGATAATATGGGCCACTTCCAGCCTAGCCCCTAAACATTCCTCCTTTCATTGTCATGACACAGACAGACAAAGCCATAGAAGCTGCAGAGACACAAGCTGTGTAACCTGGAAAGGGCCCTGCTTCCTAAATGAGAGTCAGAATCTGGAACACCCATTAGGACTTCTACTGATCAAGAAATAAACTTCTGTTGGAGATGCCTGGGTGGTTCAGTCTGTTAAGGTCAGACTCTTGATTTCAACTCAGGTCATGATCTCAGGGTCATGAGATCGAGCCTTGTGTCACCCTCCGTGCTCAGCAAGGAGTCTGCTTGTCTCCCTCTCCCTCTGTCTGTGCTCTCTCTCTCTCTCTCAAATAAATAAATAAATCTTAAAAAAATAAATATTATGTTTTTGTCTACCCATTACTATATTAATTCTAGGTTACTAGATTAAGTCTGTCTTTTACCACAGGCTAGTGTATCCTAACTAGTACACAGACCCACCTGATTAATGGTGGTTTCCATTCTGTAATGCTGATGTCTCCATGGGGTATTGGGAAAGAGAATAAAGGTATCACTTGTACCCCAATCTCTCAAACTCATCTGGAATGTGTAAATGAACCCCTGAGTTCATCCGGGACAAGGAGCCATCTCCCTTTTCCTCATTGCTTCTCCATTTTATTCCCTTCTTCCTCCCACCCCCAGCTCCAGGGATCTTTCTTATTTCAATGGGCAGTAGAAAGTTTTGTGTTACTCATCAAATACTCCTTAAAAAATACCATGTTGAAGAGATTAAAAAATCATTAATCGATTAAATACTTTGGAAACAAGTAAGGAAATAAGTAATACTCTAGCTGATTGAGAGAATATAAAAATAGCAAAGGTAAGAGAATCTCTATTCATATTTACAAATATTAACCCATGACATTTGTAGTCTTCTGTCAAATAAATCACACACCTAAGAACTGTGTTATCTCTTAGGATCTTGGTGACAAGCTTGAGTTCTACCCAGGATTTAGGGAGGTGATACTTGAAAATTATTATTTTTTGATAGTGAGAAATTTGCTCAATGAACACGTTACTGAATACTATATACACCAGTCACTGTTCTAGGTATTGAAATCTTCGGAGGTATACATACTTGTAGTGAACAACCAACAATCTCTATTTTATTTCAAAATACAAGTATCCCATGGAGAAACCCTCCCTCCTTCAAACATAACCTACTCTGAAATGGTGGAGCAAGACAGAGACCATGGCAGGTTTTTAAATTCTGCACAGATGTTTTCATAAATTCATTTAATGTGTACCTGGAAACACCTAGGTATGCTGATATGTGACAATATGGGTATATTATTATTACTTGCATTGCTTCTAGAAAACAGAACCCCTCGAGCCCAGTTCTTGACTTGTGACACATTTTCTTTTCTCCCCATCCTCTGGAGAAGTACTCACGAGGTTTTGTGTTACAGGACTCAGATATCTAAGAAAATTGCCAACTGCCTCAAATTCTCTTAAGGCCTGCCTCACTACTTAAACTGGAATAAAGGAGCAAACATTCAAACTGTGTGCTTGACACATGCTTGGACAAACCCTAGTGTGCTGGTTAAATATGCAGAGCAAATTTCAACACTGGTCCCGAGTGGTATGCTGGGTGTTAAGTTTCCTAAAATAATTGTTTTACTGGTTTCTCAGTCATGAATCTGTCTTGGTACTAAACATCAATCCATACTGTGCAAATTCTCACCCTAGCTGGCTAAGCTAAAAGTGAGAAATGAAAATCAGATATGAGTCTCATGTAATAAATATGAAAATTGTGACTTCAATGGCGGAACACTGGAGAACTGAAGGACAGGGGATTTTTAGGTTTCTGGGGAACTTCCTTCTTCCAAAAACAACTTGATTTGCATGGTTTGGGATATTGTGAGGTTATGAGCTGTGGGTTAAATAAAAGCTCAGGGTTCACAAGTCTTGAAAAATCATGAAGTCCTCTTTTAAATGGCATTTCTGGCAACAAGAAGATTTGTAGTGCTTTTACCTGGGACACTAATGAGAGAAGTCAAGTTTGCAAATGGGTAGGGAAAAAAAATAAATAACGCTTGTTTATCACATAACCAAGCAGGCAGGCAATGACCCTGGTGCCAGGTCTGCCCAGTACTTAAGCAAGAATCCTGGAAAAAGCTTCAGTGAGCCACTACTATTGCATTAGCCAGTTTCTCCTCAAAGATTTGGGCATTTCCATCCCACTGTCCCCAGGGAGGGCCTAGGGGTAACTCTGCATATTTGTGGACAATATGGCCATGGTTGGGAAATACCATTGTGAGAACACGCTAGTTACAAAGGCCAATGTGCAGTTTCACCATGTTCAGTCAAATTAATCCCTGCCTCCCGTCTTTCACTGTTTTTTTTTTTTTTTTTGGCTTTTTAAATGATTTCCTTCCATCCTACTCCCATGTGGCTCAAGTTTCCTTTCTTTTTCTTTAATACTGTTACAACTAATCACTGAAAAACTCATTCTCAATTTGGAAAGATGGATTAGAGGCACTTTTCCCTATTTCTCCCACTAGGTATGTATCCTAGACACTACATATAACAAATGAAAGAAGGCTCTGAAGTGTGGAAAAAAGAAGAAAAACTGACTAAGGACTGTAGACCCAAGTAATGATACCACAGTGAGCTCCCTGGGTTTTCTTTCTGCTTCATATGTCCCAGACTTGTAACTAAAAAGTCCAGCAAGCAGGAAATGCTAATAGGCACAGACAACTAAGCTTCAGCAAGTCTACTTTTCTCTGCCCAAAGGACCAGGAAAGGGGCATCTTAGACAATCACAGCTCAACACCAAACAAATGCCACAGAAAAAAACTGCCACCCTCATGCCAACCCCACCCCTCTGGATCAACACAGGCTAAGTGAAACGTCTAGACTTCCACCCTGACCCTGAGCTGTTGGTGTGGTGTTGGAGAAGAATGAGTGAAGAGGTGGGAAATCCATCTCCTTCAAGCATTAATGAGTTCCACCCTACTCTGCAGGTGTCAGTAAACTCTGGACTTCTACCCCCACACTGTGGTAATAAAGTACCCCTCCCCTTCCATACTTCCGTGCTGTCATATGAAGACTAGTGGAGAGTCAGAATTCTTAGCGCTGCTCAGGCATAATGAACCCACCTCTAACCTTGCCCCACATATCAGTGGAGGCCACATGGGAAACAATAAGCAAGCTTTCTAGACAAGGGAGGTATCAGCAAACGTTTAGTGTAAAACCTGAATTTTCATCCTAACCCAGAAGTACTGAAGTACCCTTCAACAACCCAACCCCTGCATCCAACTAGGGTGTCACTAGAGGCCCTGTGAGAAACCTGGATTTCTACCTTTACCCAGCATTAATAAAGAGGTGCTCATATCCTTTCTCAGTGTTAGAGAAGGCTAAATCAAAAGATTTATATAAGATCCAGTTTCATAACATAATATTTACAATTTCCAGGATATAATCACAAATCACTCATCATACCAAGAACCAGGAAAATCTCAACTTGAATGAGAAGACAGTCAATAGATGTCAATAGTTAAGATGGCACAGATATTGGAATTATCTGACAAAGAATTTAGTACCATTCTTAGTTATCAGATTTACTGTAAACATTAGTTTTTCAGTGAAGTGGGAAACTCAATTAAAATAAGTCTAATGAAATATAATTCACATATAATGAAATGTATTTGTAAAAACAGTCACTCACTATCAACAACCATAAAGAAGTTAATGACAGCAATTAAGGATGGCATTTTACAAAAAGGCTGAAATATAGGTTAAAATATTAATAACCAGGATAATAAAGTATCCATGTTTTATTTCATCTACATAAATTATTATCAAATCATTGTCAACTGAGTTATACGGATTGGGGTTCATTTGCCCATATGCACTTACTTCCATAATCTCCTTCATCATCCCTCCCAACCCTGCTTTTAAATCCCATAATCACTTCCAAGTGACTAATTGCTTATAAATTAGAATTCTTCAAATATAGTCAAACACAATTATGAATATTATTTTTTTGAGAATGGAACTAAGTGAAGATGTATTGGTCAGACCTCTTCAGAGAAACAGAATCAATAGGATCTATCTAGTGATTATCTATCAATCATCTATCTATCGATTATCAATCTAATCTATCAACTATCCATCTATCTTTATCCATACATCTACATATCCATAACTATTTCTATATGTTGAGAGAGAGAAAAGAGAGAGATTGATTTATTATGAAGAATTAACTCACACAATGTAGAGACTGAGATGTCCCACTCTCTACTGTCTGCAGGCTGGAGACCCACGAAAGCTGATGACGTAGTTCAGTCAGAACACAAAGGCTTGAGAACCAAGGCAATCTGTGGTGTAAATCTTAGTCAGAGGGCAGGAGAAAACTGATGTCTCAGTCAGCAGTCAGGCAGAAAGGGCAAATTCTCCCTGCTTCCACCTATTTTGTCCTATTAATGGATTGGATGATGCATCTCTATGTTGGGGAAGGCAATCTGTTCTACTGAGTCTATCAATTCAAATCCTAATGTCATCTGGAATCACTTTCACAGACACATCCAGAAATATTGTTTAGCCAAATACTTGGGCATGTTCCAGTCAAGATGATACACAACACAAAAGACAAGCGGGCCATCAAACTAATTTTGTATTTGCTCTGAACTACTTTCCTTCCTTAAAGATATTCCAACCTAGTTCTTTGGAAAACAAGTCCCAGATTATTTCACTGAATTTGATAGTCTTTAAGATACCATTTCACTATAAATAGTATTCCTTCTCTCTCTCCTTTTATAGTTAAATTTTATTGAGTCTTTATTTATGAGATAATGTCATGATTCAGAAGCAATACAAGGCTTTTTATAGATTGTTTTTCCCTCCAAGATAAGACTATAAAAGTTCTCATAAACCTCTCCACTCTTAAAAGCAAGAGTTGGCAGACCCTGCTAGGGTTTCAAAACCACTGGATATCTTCAGTTGCATGGTCATTTGTCTTAACATGATATCTTTCACCTGGTTTTTAATCTCAAGAGAAAAAAAAATTGTGGATCACTATACTTTTCATTTAAACAATTATAAAAAGATAAATTTATCATTCTCCACTTTTATCCGTTTTATTTGGTGTTTTGAAAATCTCAGGGATGGGCTCTGTAGTAAAAAAGAAGGAGAATATTCAACCTGAATAGAAAACAAAAGAAGGAAGGAAGGAAGAAATGAAGGAAAGAAGGAAGAACTGAAGTAAGGAAGGGGAAGAGGAATGGAGGGAGGGAGGCAATTAGTTCTTTTCTTATCCAGCAGTTCTAAGATATTACCATATGTGTAAGGAATTGTTTCTTGTCTTATAAAACAAATAAGACCATCTGACTGAACCAACTAACTGTGAATAAAGTTCTTGAAAGCTGCCCAAAACACAGAAAATGGAACTTTTCTATCCTGGACTCTGTCGTATTACAGAGTTTTCTCTGGTAGAATACACTGATTATAATTCTTTCCAAATTAGCAAACCACAAAAACGTAGGAAGCAGAAAATTACTTGCAAGTAAAATGAAACCAGTTTTTACAGTAATTAAAAGATGAGGAGTTTGGGGGGGGATTAATTTAAAGAGGGAGAAGCTATACTACTTAATTAGATAACAACACTGTTATAGAAACTTTACGGAAACCAGCATGTGCTAAGCAGCCCATGCTCAACTTTCTGGTATCCGAGACATTCCCCCTTCCAGCAATACAGTTTAGATGGAAATATGAGATGCAATCACTTTAGCTCTACCCATGTTGTATTTCCTTTCTGCTTAAATCATTAACGATTGTGTACAATTGGGAAACATGGTAGTGATGTTCAGAAACTCTCAAATCTTTATGAATTAACTTGGAGATAAGGTTAATCCTTCCATTGGTAGGTAAACTCTAGAAATTTTAGCACAAAAGTGAAGAACTTACAAAACATTCTTTCTGATTTTTAGGATGCGGTCATATTTCTGTGTAAATCTTGGGAGGTAGCAAACCTCTGCTCCAGTCGAGTTCTCTGATTGGTTCTGCAGTCACCTCAAACTCCGGACAATGAGGATTTGGAACATTACAAGGGTAGGATGAAATGCCAGGATTTCTGGAGAAAAGGCCTGGGAGGTGGGATATGACAGCTGTCTGAAGCTCTAATAATGTTCAGACCCCCTCCTCCCGGAGTTAGTCTTCCTACAGATGATATCTAGAATCTGTTACTTTATAGTAAATTCCAATAGTCCCAGAGAGTCTTGAAGAGTAAATTGTTAATTGGCTCACCTGTTGAGCACTGCTATGTCACTTCAACAGCTTGTAAGAATCATTTCTGAAAGGAGAATTGGAACAATTTTAGGGGAGTTAAATGACATTAGAGAAAGCAAAGTCGAAACAGAAATCCTGATGGAACAGCTTTTACATACTGCTTTTACAGTTTACAACGTGTTGTACAAGCAACCTCAGCCGATGGCCTATTTCTTCCCATCCAATCATGTTGGATGGGATACAATTCCATGTCTGGATGAATCAGCAGTACATAAAAATCAGCTTGGCCTTAACCAAGCAAATACAATCTGAACTCAATTTTTAAGAAACCACAGATTTTCCCCTTAGGGAATGGACTGTTTGTGGGCAGGCTGTCTCTTTTATAAGAAAATTATCCTCCAACGGAGTATTTTCACAGACTAAAACTAAGAATTCCAGTATTTTTGTTGTATAAATGTAACCAAATATTTCAAGGGAATATTCCAAAACCTAAACATGAATTATTTTTGCAGTTTAAACACCTCTATGAAGCTCTATATAAAATTCTACTCAAGGACTGATTTCCCTGATTGGATAAATCAATGGATTCCAAGTTTTAAAAAATCCTTTGCTTTTACTTAGGAAAAAGAAAGCAATCTCACTTATCTTGTGCCAGTTATCAATTGATCACCTCTCATTTCCAAATCCATCCTGTGTTGCCCTACTTACGATATTGGAGATGGACCCTGGAAACATTTCCCTTTTCTCAGGTGACACAATGTTAAATGTTGTCAGCAGATGGCCAGAAAGAACACTGCAGGAAAAAGAAGGCTTCCTTCCAGTGTGTTTTTTCTTTTTGCTCCTGTGGTACACAATATCTAGCAGGGCACAAGACACCCAGGGGTGCCCCCTCCCCACCAGTGAGTTCTGCTGAATGACACTTCCCCATGGATAACTTCCTCTGGCATTTCGGAGAGCAGCTACCCAGCAAATTCCATGAAGTAATACTTCCCTATCGATAGTTTTCCAAGCACCTGGAAGGCAGCTTTCTGGCAATTTCTGCTGGCATTATACCTCCGAGAACTTCACCATCAGGTGGGTCATGGCCATAACCATAATCGCTCCACTGGAGGGGAGGAGTATCTCTTTCAGACTTGTTCCTTTGTTCTTTGCCTCTCAGGTTTAGAGGTAATGGCTTTTCCCTGTATCTGTTCTGTTATTCTTTAGTTTTTTCTGAGGCAAGTTATCTGGGTAGGCTATTGTTATTAATTCTTCATATTAAACTTTCTTTGTTAAAATTATGTGATTCCTCTCTCCTTATTGGATCCTGAATGATGACCCAGTTTTTAATTCAATACTACCTGCCAATATAAGCATGAAATTGTTTCCAAAAAAACCGTGGTATAATAACATAGAAAATCCAAAACACTATCTTAAATAAATATGATCCCACAGTTATTCTTTAAATAGACATTATTTTTAAGTATCCACTTACCGCCAACATAAATATACCATTTAATAGAATAAATATTATCAAACTAATTTGTTGATCTCTGCTGTTTCAAAGAAAATTTCATTTAGAGAAAGGCTGCTAAAATATCTACACAGGTATTGATCAGTAAAAAGGTCAAAAGTAACGAGATCGACTCTACTTTTAAAAAGAAGTAGATTTGCTTCCATGTTAGATTATATAACTTAAAATACTTCTGAACCTGCCAGAATAGAAGACTGCCAACTCTATCACTAATGGACACATTTTAAAGCACCCGGAGCAAAGGAACTGGAATAGTATTTAGAGATATTAAGGACAACTTTTGCCTTTAGCCAAATAAATATGTAGGTTAACATTTCTTTTCATAATTTTCCTATTAAAAGGTGCACGCTCTCCCTCTCCTCTAGGTGCAGAATACCATCAAGATGTCAGAATTTAGTTTTGTAACTCTTGTAGATTTCAGGTTATTTAGTTGTAAGCAACAGAAACTTATGATGTCCAACTTAAGCAAGTATAAAATTGACTTTAATGTTATTGGGCAGCTCACAATATTAGCAAGAAGTCAGACTCTGGAAAGGCTTGGACCAAGAGCTTCTCTGGAGTTCCAGGCAGTACACATACTTGATCATCCTGTCAAGGATGAGTTCTGAGCCCTCTTCTGTCCTTAAGTCTCTCTACTCAAAAGTCTAAGTCTTCAGAATGGAAGCCCAGTTTCTCCAGCTTAATCATAAGCCCATTCCTTGCTTGGAAGAGAGAGCATTGTGATTTTTCAACCTCACTAGAACAACACAAATCGGGAGAGTTAATTAACTCAGGGGAAATTAGGATGGCATTAGCTGAAGTAGGGTGAAAGGATACTAGAAGCTCAAAAATCTTTTTCACTATGTACACCATCAAGGTTAAGTCTCTCATTCCTTAAGCATTACACCTAAAAGAAAAGCAATAGATGAAATACACTCCAATAGTAATTGACTATAATAGTTCACAGTTTAGTAAAATTTCCTTGTGGGCTAACTATGTTGAAAGAGTAAGATGACAACCCCAAAAAAACACTGAAAAGACTAACTTACTTTGCATGTTCCTCATGCATGTTTCATCAAGTCCAAAACATCAGACATGATAATATGGCACCCATGACTAAAATGTACTCTCTTCTCCAAGAAGGATAAAGGATGTCTGATGACTGCTTAATTTTTCTTCACTGTCCCTAGGACTCACTCCATAAATATGCTCAGATGATCACGAAGAGTCCCCGAGTATATATTAGTTTCCTGTAATTAGTGTAACAAGTTATCACAAACTTGGTGACTTCAACCAACAGAAATTTATTCTCTTACATGTCTGGGGGCCAGAAGTACAATGTCAAGTTTCCCTGGGCTGAAATCAAGGTGTTAGCAATTCTGTGCTTCCACTAGAAGCCCTAGGGGAGTATAAATTCCTTGCCTCTTCCAGCTGTTGGAGGTTGCTGTTATTCCTTTGCTGTGGTCTCATCACTTCATTCTCTGCATCCATCTTTACATGGTCTTCTCCTTTTCTGTCTTCTCTTCTCCTGTCTCAATTTCCTTCCCCCCTCTCATGAGGACACTTGTGATTGCATCTAAGATTCATTCACATAATCCAGAATAATCTCCAATGTCAAGATGCTTAATTTAAGCACATATGGAAAGACTCTTTTCCTTTATAAGGTAACACTGATATGTTCTAGGGATTAAGACCTGATATCTGTGGGTGGCTATTACTTAGCCTACAACACTGAGCATCACCTAAAGAGCTTTGACTTTTGTCTAATAATGTAATAGCTGAATGACTTCAGGCTATTTTCCTTGGAGAGAAGATAAATGTGTTCTATACCCGGAAAGAAAAAGATGGATTATGAAGCAGCTGCCCCATCTAGCAACTAGATGTTGTCTTGTGACTAGTGTTTGTTCAATGAAAAAAGAGTAGAAATGATTAACATATGTCATTCTGGGCCAAAGGTACTAAAAAGCTAGTGTGTCTCCACAACAGTCTCTTTTCCTTTCTGCTGGCTGGATTCAGACTATGAAAAGTGAATCATTGAGACACAAAAAGAAAGAACTGAGTCCCCTTCAATGAAATTATGTGGAAGAAAAATATTTGCTGGTATATCCCAAACAGGAAAAATACAAAGAAATATACACCTGGAAACATTGTAGTGAAAATGCAAACACTGAACAAATAAAGACCTTAAAACCATCAGAGAGAAAAGGCAGACCACCTACATAGGCATGATAGATAGATTGATGATAGATAGATTAATGATGGAATTTTCAACATTCACAAGGGAAGCCAGAAGACAGTAGAAAGATAAAATGTGAGGAAAAAATGCATATCAACCAAGAACTGTGTACCCAGCCAAACTCTATCACTAGAACAAAAGTAAAGACATTTTAGAAACCAAAATCTTTGAATGTTTATCACCTTAATGAGAGGAAATTCAGATGTACTTTAATAAGAAGAAAATTCATTAGAGGATGACAGTTGGAACATAAGAAATATTGAGCAAAAACAATGATTAATGTGTCTATAAATATAAAACAACTTGCTTATATAAATTATTAATGATAATATCTAATTTTGAAAGTTAAAAAAAGAATAGAACTAAACTACTAGGTAGCCACAACACAGGACTTGCAAGGCTGTTGTATTTAAGTCATCTGCCAATTTAATTTTTATATTCTAAATTTAGATTCTACCACAGGTTACAGAGAAGATCTGGCTGAGAATGCCAGTTAAAAAATATAACCAAGGAAACTACATACTGTTATAAAATGCATTTATTTTCATTCAACAAACTAATTAAGGAATCAATCTATTAAGCAATAAGCCATGACAGTTGATAGACTGGGAAGACATGTACTACTTTATGTTTATTATTTGACCATTCTATTTCCTTTGGCTATTGTTTATTTCCAGCTGATCCTTTGTTCACAGGTATTCTCTACCCAAACAGAAGTAAGTGGTCATAACAACCTCCCATAACTGTCTTCAGTAAGATCAGTGCATTCTGTAGACAGGCTGAGAGTCCAATGTTGTTCTTGTCTGTTGGGTGTCAGGCTAAGCACTTTATGTTAACTAGGGACTTAGGCATATTTGATATGCCCCTACACTTTCTGGTTCAAATGAATATTAACCTTATCAGTGCTTTTACATTCAGAATAAATTAGATGTATACAACAGATATTACTTTTTACAAATTTTCTATCAGGTACTTATCAGTATCAATTTTTTCAGAATTCTGGAGATAAATCAATCAGAAGTTTTCCATTAATGGTGAAGTAATGTTCTATCAGAAGACACACCCCACAAGAAGCACCTGTAAAACTCGGATTAATACAGAAAAGCAATGGAGAGTGAACTGAAGCAGACAGAACTGGATGTGTAGTATATCCTCAAGGGAAGGACTGGAGCAATTAGAAGGAGGCATTTTTAGCCTAAAGTTAACTGCAGTCTTTGAGGCCATCCAGTGGTAACAGGGGCACTTGAAAAAACCACACTGTACTTCTGGTTGAGAAGAGCCAGAAAACTGATACCAGAAAAATACCACTGAAGTGATAAAAGACTCTGCGAAGGAAAGAGAAAGCAAAAGAACAAAAAATCCATATCTCTAACCTCTGAACAAACTCAAAATGGCCCTCTCCTTTTAACGTATTCTGCTGCACAATTTCCAATCATCTCAGACTCTGTGCCCTCTAATTTCTGCCTTCTCAATTTACCAAGATTGTCATACTCTACTTGACTTTCTTTTTGTGAGAGATTAAAGTCTTCTTAGATCTTTCCTGGCCTGGACACACCATAGGTTTGCCCAAGAGCCTGACCTTCTACATCCCCAGGACTATGTCAGAGTTTTCTAAAACCCCATATGAACATCTTATTCTCCAAATTTTCCTTTTATGTTTTTGGACCAGCCTCTTGTTTGTCCCAGCTGGTATCACCACCACAGTCAGCTATCTGGATGTTAAATAATTGCCACTGATTGTTTTTCACAAATGCTCTGGGGATATGACCTTACCCACTGAGCAAATTCTGAGTCAGTTCAACTAAAGATAAATCCTTTGAAGTGGACTTTCCAGGTAGCTGCCAGACAGATGAAGTAGTAACAATTATCGGGGGATGAGGGTATTGGAGAGTACCAAACCCATTCTGCCCCTTCAGCGTTCCTTAGCCACTGGCTTTTAAGGCTAATAGGGAGGGAGAGGAGGGGGAGTGAGAATAGGGCAGGTTAAAATGCCACAGAGCTCATTCTTCTTACCTAGATTGTCATTTTTGATGAATATACATTCCTCAGATTGTTATAATCCTTTGATTAATTTACAGAGTGCTAAAAAAGTTGATTTAAAAAAATAAAAAATAAATTTTTAGAGTTGATTTTGATTATTTTCTGTAATGTTCTCACAGTTTCTCTGGATGAATATATTTTCAGAGATTTTTATTCCACCATTTCAAAAGTGTTTTTTCTCCCACATATTTACTTTTTATTTAGCTCTTCATTCTTTCTTACATTTCTAATTGCCATCTGAAATTTTCTACTTTGCCAATGAATTCCTTCCTTGAACCTATTTATAACACCTATTTTAAAGACTTTGCATGATCTTTTCATGATCTGGTTCTCCCATGGATCTTTTTTTAATGGTTTTTCCTTGTCATTTAAATTCAAGATCATGTCTTCTTTTCTGCTTTTTGTTGTACTCATTTGCTTTGTCTGATTCACCTTGCTTGATATTATATGTTAAGTTTGAAGGGACGATATCAGGCTCTGAATGATGTATTTTTAAAGATTTTATTTATTTATTTGACAGAGAGAGGGAGAGAGGGAACATAAGCAGGGGNTGAGCCACCCAGGCGCCCTGAATGATGTATTTTTAAAGATTTTATTTATTTATTTGACAGAGAGAGGGAGAGAGGGAACATAAGCAGGGGAGTGGGAGAGGGAGAAGCAGGCTTCCCGCTGAGCAGGGAGCCTGATGTGGGGACTCCACATCATGACCTGAACCAAAGGCAGACACTTAATGACTGAGCCACCCAGGAGCCCCTGAATGATGTATCTTTTGTTTCTAGCAGGCAACCCAGCTAGAGGTGCTAAGAGTTCACAGTAATCTCATCAGTCATTGAAAAGACTCATATCTGGGCTTTAGTCCCTCCAAGGGCGTATTTCTGTTTTTTCTTGTTCTTGGAGTATAACTTTTCAAAGTGCCAGCACAAGGTGTTTTCCAAGGTGTCTCCTTCTATATGGGTCCTGAACTTCAATCTTTCCCATCCTCTCAGGTTCCATAAGTCAGCTGAAAGCACTGCTCTGGTACACCTCCTCGGAGCTGCCTCTTTAGGAATTGGTAAATGCATTGAAGAGAAAAGCAGCACCTGCTGCTGGGCTTATCCAACTTGATTCCTTCCTGGATTCAAGCCTGTGCAAACCCTCAGTCTTCATTACTTAGGTAGTTCTCCAATGCCTTCACATACCTATATGCACTTTATTTTGTGCAGCTTTTTTTTTCTTTTTCAAGCAGGAATGACTGCTTTGAAGCAATTTATTATATCACACCCAGAAATAAAAACTGCACTCAAAATTTTAGTTCTTGACCTTAGGTTTCTGAATCAGTTTGGGAGAGTTATTTTTGTTTTCGGTGTTGTTTTGTTTTACCTCAAGGAAGAGTCACTTCCCCTCACGTTCATGGAATCCAAAAAAAGTGAATATTGGCCTACTCACGCCACTAGAGACCACCTTGGTTAGAATCAAACCTGCTGACCCAGTCTTTGTGTGTGGCGCTCAGATTTGCATTCTACAAAGTTCCTCTTTCATTTTTAAACAAAGCAAAGATAGGAGAACATTTGCACTAAAGGAAGAAACCAAAAAGATCATCCAAACATTGGCCGGTATATTAGTTTGTAAGGGTGTGGTAACAGAGTATGACAATTTGAGTGGATTAAAAAAGGAAATTAATTTTCTCACATTTCTGGAGATTAGAAATCCAAGAACAAGGTGTTGACAAGATTGGTTTCTTCTGAGGCTTCTCTCCTGAGCCTGTAAATGGTCATCTTCTCCCTGTGTCTCCCATAATCTTCCATCTCTACATGCCTGTGTTTCTTCTTCTTATAAGGTCCACGGTCATACTGAGTTATGGCCCCCTTTAATCATTGCATTTTCTCATGATTACTCTTTAATAACCCTACCAAAATTACAGCCATATTCTGAGGTAATGGGACATTACAACTTCAACATATGGATTTTAAGGAAACACAATTCAACTATAAAACCTGGGGTAATGAATCTTGGTTTTCAAGGAGAAATATCATTATTTCTGTACATTGGTGGCCATCACAACGTAGAGTCAAATCCAGAGAGCTCCTGTGAAGTCTTCAGGAAATAGTTCTTCAGACCACTAAACTCAGTGATAATGTCTAGAGACAACTTCCCCAGGGAATGTCAATGGTTCTTATGGCTTAGTCCCTGAGACTGCCTTACTTTCTGCCTTTTCAGGGGCCTGAGTATTCAACATTTTCTTCAGAGTAATGAGATATCTCAGCATTTTTTTGAAAATTACTTTTTTAACTTAAAATTATCTCATCTTAATTTTTTTAATTTCAGAAAATAGAAAGTTAAAAATGCCCTTCCTTAGCAGACTTTTAAAAAATAAGTGACATACTTACAACTTTTTCAAAAGAATTTACTCATTTCATTAAAGTCCAGCCCTGTGAGGAGCATTCATCTTCAGATTCCTGACTACTGAAGTCTCACAAGCTTTAAATTACCAAAATAATAGACCTCAAACTATAGATACCTAATCTCTGGGGTGTAGGAACATTTCAAGGAGAAGTCAATTATTTAAATTTAAATAGTAGCACATTTATTCAACATTTTCCGAACATCTGTGTATTTTTGCATAGTTTAAAATAGGCTTTGTGGGATTACCAAACAAACAAACAAACAAACCCCATTAACCCATGGGCTCTATCTTCAAAGGGTGTATAATCTAGCTGGGGAGATGCTGAGAACATGAAATGTTACAGAGCATGTTGAGAGTCATTCTTACACTGAAGTCATACTATCCTCTGAGTTATAACCATAATACATTAGCATGTACTATACTGCCGAAGCAAATATAAGGATTACAAAAGCATAAGGTAAGAAAATTAAGATTATATTCAATTCAGCTAGAAATAGCTAGATCTCCAGGGAAGTCAATCACTTACGATATAGATAGTTCAAAAGAGTAGCTAAAAGTAAAAAACATTTTGAGTGCAATATAAAGGTTATAATGGCTATAATGACAGGTCCTGCATTCCTGTTTGAATTCCAGAACAAGAACAGTTTCTTTTTTTGTATGTCTAAGATATGAGAGCAAAAAGAGGGATTCTGGGAAAAAGTTTTTGGAAACATTTTGGTCATCCTACTCTTCTGATTGATTGTGTAGTCTTGTATAACTCCAGAGAATAAAAGAATAAAATGCTGTCACTCAGTACATACTTTTTGTAAAAATATGAATTGGAACATTTCACAAAGAACTGAGGGGTTTATAATAGTGCCACTTCAGAAGAAAAAGTAAAGAAGCTTTTAAAATGAAAGTACATTTATTTTTTTCCTCCACTTTATTAAAAAAGTAAAAAAACTATTCCCTAAATACAGTATTATGACACCACCTACTGGGAATTTAGAAGACAACAATCAAATCATTGCAGTGTAAGGATCCCTTCTTCAACTAGAAGCACTTCTAAATTATCAATAAAGTGATCAGAAGAATGCCTAATATACACACACTAGTGAAGGCATAGAAAAATTTAACAAAATTGTTAGTAAATTTTCACGTTAGGAGAGCCTCTATTTCAATCATTCTTCTTCGCTTTTTTTGAATACTATTAACTGGGATGATCATACCTAGATGAACTAGTTTGGATTAATGAAACTGATTATAGACATTTATTAACCAGAACACTTGTTTATTAATCTGTAATGAGAGATAATTGTTTATAAAATGAACTTGGTTCTATTTTTGCATCAATATACTTGAGAAATGTAATCACATCTAATTGAGTAGACATGTGTCACTGACTGCATTTTTCCAGAAGCTCACACTGAGGCAGAGTTTGTGTGCAGAAAATAGATCACCTGTAGAAGTGATGGGGGAAGCCAGGACTGGATAGTGAGAGAAAGACAAAATGAGGATGAAAGCCTTTGCCAATCCAGTGGGGAACTCTGGAGCATACATGGCCTTGCACTGGGCCAAAATGGCATGACCTTATTTACACCATGCATCTGTGGGACCCCAGGATGGGTGTGCCCTTGGATGAAGCAACCCTTTACCCTGATGCAGGGCTGCCCCCTACCAAGGGAATCTAGGCAGCGACCATCGGTACCCACCTCAACGTGGGATAAGAGAGAGGTTCTAAAGATATTTCAAGGCCACATTTATTAGAAGCTTTATCAATTTGATAAATGTGATCCTATCTGTCATGTTATTTCAACCCTTCTACTTTCTAAAATTCTTCCTTTCCTAATGCTTAGCTGCCATCAAAACGGGAACAAATTCTCTTCCAGCATCAACATCTGAGAGGGTTCTTTATGCAAATTTCTGCAAGTGTTTATATTTACCTCTTGGTCATGGCTTATATAAAATCAATTTAAAAACCATGTTGCTGAGGGCCAACACTTTTCATTTTCTATTTTCAGTCCTTCTGGGGATAAGTTGCTCACCGCACAAAGGATTTGAATTTGCTTCTGCTGCCAGATTCCTGCTGCCACTATCAGCCTGGCACCACTTCAGAGGAAAAAGTTCTCATCTTGAGATTTTTCAGACCACGGATGCAATGTCAATTCTAGCTTCCAACTGTATCCCCAGATAAGCAGCTGTGGCTGTGAATGTCTCCCTCCATCCAGAGCAAAGAATGAAAAAGACATGTTTCTTTACTACCTTCCTTGGGAAAAAGGTTTTTCCCCTTTTTCCTAATGCTTTTTCTTTTTCCTGGGCTTTGTGGTCTTTCCCCAGCTTACTGGCTTGAATTAAATTTTAGGGTCCCAAAGATCCAATTTATGGTGGGAGGAGGAGCTTTTAAATTAAAAATGTAAAATTATGTAGGAAAGTTAATATTTATTGGCATAGAAAAAATAGCAAAAATTATAAAAATATGACAAATACTAACAAATATAATTAAATCCAGTCATCTCAATAATTTTTTTTCTGACATTTTTAGCCACATCTCTTCACATGTTAATGATTTTGTAATATTTTCTATGGGGAGACTAGAAAAGTAATTTAGTCTTCCTTTTGGCATTGTTGATCAGAATGGATCCAGGCTTACGTGATTCTTGGCCATTGAAAGTATTCCTCACTTTCTTCCCAGCCTGAGGGATGCATTAAAACTGCTCTAATATTTTATCCAATGTTGTAAGCATCTTGTTAATGACAGTGCTTTCTAGCTGCACAGGCCCTGATGAATTCTTGAAGATCTTCTATCATGCCTTCTGTCTCTGCCACTCCACTGAGATAACCCTTGTCAAGAAAACGGACTCTCCTGTCCCGATTTTACTCAGAAACACTTCTTATAAGTGACCAGCTCCTACTCGTAGAAAAAGTCTTCTTTAGACTAACAGACACAAGACTATCCTACTGCATTTGATAGTCTCTATTTCCTGCCCTGGTTTTCCCTCGAGCACAGGCCCGTTATGGTCCTCAAAACTCAGCCCTCGGCCCTCCTCTCTCCTCTCTACATCATCTTATTACATATCATGGAATTCCCCTTCACTTGAACTGCATCTCAGAACTGATTCTCAAATTTATATCTCCAGGGGACAATTCTGCTCCGAGCTCCAATTGCAAGCTTACATACATACAGAAAATGAAAACATATCAGATTATAAGAAACTGGAAGCAAGTCCTTTTCTAATCACACATCTTTCCTCCCTCCTCAAAGTAGCCATTATCCTGACTTATATGGTATTCCTTTTTTTGTTTTTTAATTTTACCATTCATGAGTAAATTTCTATATGTTTTGATTTTACCTAGGGGTTTTTTTAACGTTAAATGAATAGAATGATACTGTATGTGATTTTTTTCTTGCTTCTTTAACTCAGTGTTATAAGATTCACCCATGTTGACACATATAGCTGTTGTTTGCTCCTTTTATTGCCGTATAGTATTCCATTATGGGAATATACTACAATNAAGTAGCCATTATCCTGACTTATATGGTATTCCTTTTTTTGTTTTTTAATTTTACCATTCATGAGTAAATTCCTATATGTTTTGATTTTACCTAGGGGTTTTTTTAACATTAAATGAATAGAATGATACTGTATATGATTTTTTTCTTGCTTCTTTAACTCAGTGTTATAAGATTCACCTATGTTGACACATATAGCTGTTGTTTGCTCCTTTTATTGCCGTATAGTATTCCATTATGGGAATATACTACAATGTATCAGTTTACTGTTGACAGCTGAGTTGTTTTTAGTTTTTGCTGCTATGAATAATGCTTATAAGAATGCTTTTGGGGGCACCTGGGTGGCTCAGTGGGTTAAAGCCTCTGCCTTTGACTTGGGTCATGATCTCAAGGTCCTGGGATCGAGCCCCGTGTCGGGCTCTCTGCTCAGCAGAAGAAGGAAGGAAGGGAGCCTGCTTCCTCCTCTCTCTGCTTGCCTCTCTGCCTACTTGTATTCTTTCTGGGTCAAATAAATAAATAAAATCTTAAAAAAAAAAGAATGCTTTTGTATGTGGAAGCTGATACACATATACCCAAATATCTTTAGGAAAAATACTTAGGAATTGCTGTGTAATGAACTTGTAACTTTAGATGTTCTAAAACAATGTTAAATGTTAAAATAATGTTTTCCAGGGTGGTTACACTAATTTACACACCAACCAGTATAACTTGAGTGTTCCTGTTGCTACATATACATCCCACTAACATTTTGTAGTGCCAAAACTTAATTTTTTTCCCAATCTTGCGGGTGTTTGGTGGTATCGTGTGGTTTTAATTTGCATTTTCCTGATTATTAATGAAGCTGAGCACTTTTTCCATATTTACCAGTCATTTGGACTTTTTGTATAGCCTCTATTCAAGTTCACTTTTTTATTGGATTCTCAGGCATTTTTGTATAAAATACATTCTATGTATGTACACACACACACATTTGCTTTGTGGTTGTTTTTCTTCCATGCCTTCATCATAGCCTGAAATGTGTCACCTGTTAGAGCTGTAAGTCCATTTCCTAGAATTTCCTTTTCTGTATGATTGCTAGTTAGGATTGGTCAAAAGAATCACAAGATTGGAAAAGTAGAATTAGCCTTTTTTCTCTGAAGGCCACTGGTTAGATGTGGTGACTAACACATGCAGAGATGCCAATATATTCTAGTTTGTATTTGCTCTCCTCCACTCCACACTCAGCTCTTTGCTAACTCTGTTGACTGTCAGTTGTCCCAGGACCACCATCACAGTGGAGGTGATAGTTAAACAGATCTTTTCATGGAACTTCCTGTGAGCTTTCTTTCCCGAATCCCACTTAGCAGCTGGGCATGCTTGGCTTCCCAGGTTGACTGGTCAGTGACACTTTCTCTAATTTCCCAACTTCTCTCCCAGAATTTCACTGCCACAAGATCCTCCCAAAATTGTGTAGTTTTAGTTATCGTAAGTACTTTTATCTCACAACTCATGGTTCTGCCTCCCACATTCAGCCTCATAAATGTAGTTACTGGTATTAAAGTTGTTCAGGGTAACAGAATCTTCGGTGTGATAATCTATCATTTTTATCTCCAATCAGATTAAAGTGAATTAATGTTGCTTATCATAAAGGCACTGGTATGAAGGAGACACTGGTAATCCATTGATTGCAATGGCAAAATTGTGACTTAAATTATTACTTGAAATCACCTATGATTAAATGCCTCTAGAAGGCAAGACTCTGACTTGTAACTAAGTAGCTGCTGATATATTTTAGTGAAATTAGAGTATAAAGGAATTGATTGGTTACTTTTTTTAAAATTTAAATACAGTCAGCCAACATATAGAATGTCATTAGCTTTTCATATAGTGCTCAATGATTCATTAGTTGTGTATAACAACCAGTGCTCTGAAGAATTTGAAGAAAGAAAACGATGAGAGCAGGCCCTTAAACTGCCATCTTAAAGACTAGGTAAAGGACAAGAAAGCTGCAACCATCCTACATGAAACCCTTATCTCCTGTAACCTCAAGGCCATTTCTAAAACCATACCCGAAGTTTAATTCTGTGGGTGGCTGAATTAAAAAGCAAATTGAATTCACAGAACTACAGGATCTCCTATGTTAAAGTTAAGTCATTGATTGGGAAATAGAGGGACCCTGAAAATTGGAATGGGGACAGTTTCCAAAGAAGGCGAGGACCTTGAACCTCTAAGTTCTGCAAAATAAGGGCAGCCTCCCTTCCCTGAGGTTAGATATTCCTTGTTTGGAGAACCTGTAATGGCCTCATCTGAGGCAGCTGTCTTATAGGGAATTGCTATCTTTTTCAACATTTTCACACTTACCACCTCTTATGCTTGTAGGTCTACATTCAGACTCAAGTCCCAGTCAGCCCCAGGGTTCAACTGTGAAGTGTGACCTAAGAGGAGACATCACACACATAAAAGTAATGCAAAAGTTTATCAATATATATTGAGAGAAACCTAAGGACTATGTGTGAAAATGGTTGTTTGATCAAGGTGAGGGAATATACTGTTGGATTTGGCTGAATCTACTGACNAAAAAAAAAAAAAAAAAAAAAAAAAAAAAAGAAACTTTGGATTCAATTGTTGGCTATGAAGGCTAGGAGCAGCTATTAGAATTTTCTTGGTTGTCTGAAACTTGGGACTAACACGTGGCCAACACTGAACACAACTGAGATGCCAGAANACCAAAAAAAAAAAAAAAAAAAAAAAAAAAAAGAAACTTTGGATTCAGTTGTTGGCTATGAAGGCTAGGAGCAGCTTTTAGAGTTTTCTTGGTTGTCTGAAACTTGGGACTAACACGTGGCCAACACTGAACAAAACTGAGATGCCAGGACTTGCTTATACCATATGTGGAGTTGCCGAAAGTTTAGGGAGATTGCAATGCTGGAGTAGATTTACCATGTAAGACCTGCTCATTCACCTACTACTCTACTGGAGAGTCCAGAAAATATTCAAATATTCCCTTTATCAAATGCTTGGGAAACATATTAGTGAAGTCATCAACCAACATTCTTGACGAACTTTCGTGGCGATTCTCTATGCATCAGAAATGACAATGGGAAATGTTGTCTCTGAAATAGGTTCCCAGAATTCAGTGGGAATAATAGGACCGCAGAGAGATAAGGGTCCTGTAGCATCACTGAAGTAGCAGGGACAAGGTGGGCATGGTTACTTTAATGGCACCACAAAGTCAAAGTCAAAGTAACTGAAAGATGTGATCTTTGGCAATACCAAAGACCTGTGGTGTCCCAGGACTGAAATAGTAAAGTGGCCAATTAAAGAAGAAAAGATTGTAAATCTGTTGTCTGGGAGTTCTTGAATGACCAAAATGAAGAGTCATGGGCCCTCAGCCAATTTCAAAATGTGAGTTTGTAGCCCCAGTGACCTAAAAGAACGGAAGACTTAGTCCCAATAGCGTGGCAGAAGTATAAATACCCTAAGTCATAACTTTCCTCTGAAGGGACTGGTGTCCATTTACCAAGGTGACTGTGCATTGGGGGAAAGGATATAATTGCGCATCTCAGGTATAATAGACACTGTATCTTCACTAATTCCTAGGGGTGCAGGAATGCCATTATGGTACATGAGGAAGAGTAGGAATTTAAGCAAGTCAGATGATTAATAGTTTTGGGTTAGGTCCATCTTAAGTGGGTACTATTCCCAGCAGATTTTTTTCCCTAGGATGATTTCTGTCCTTCTGAAATAGTTTTGTTTTTGACCGTTTGTTTTAATTTCCTTGAGGGTTAGACTGTTTCAAACTCCTCTGATTTCTTGCAACACCTTAGTATTTTTGTACTCACCCACATATTGAAACCAATGGAGTCTTCTGTTTTGCCAGTGGTTCTCAGATCTACTTGGAGAGAATTCCAGATTGGGGATCTTCTCACTTTATGGATATTTATTGGTAGTTTGTTTTCTGGCGGTCTTAGGACACACAAAATTTCCCTTTTTTTCTTTACTCTGCTAACTGCTATCTGCAAAACCTGCCAAGTCTTGCCAAAATATTGTGGTTCCCATAGTTTGATTCCATCCATTTGTATTTTATACTTCATACCTTGTCAATTAGTTTTGTTGAAAAATGTTGTCTATTGGTTTTTCTTAGCGATCTTTGTTGATTTTTTAATGATAAACATCTGAGAACATTTCAGAAAGTATGTCATATTTAATCTTACCCAAGCCGTAAGTCTATTCTTTTTTTAAAAATTTNGAGAACATTTCAGAAAGTATGTCATATTTAATCTTACCCAAGCCGTAAGTCTATTCTTTTTTAAAAANAGAAAGTATGTCATATTTAATCTTACCCAAGCCGTAAGTCTATTCTTTTTTTAAAAATTTATTTATTTGACAGGGAGAGACAGAGAGATCACAAGTAGGCAGAGAGGCAGGCAGAGGGAGAGGGGGAAGCAGGCTCCCTGCTGAGCAGAGAACCCGATGCGGGGCTCCCTACCAGGACCCTGAGATCATGACCTGAGCCGAAGGTAGAGGCTTAACCCACTGAGCCACCCAGGTGCCCCGCCATAAGTCTATTCTTTACATCATCTTATTACTGCATTGCCATCTTCTACATTGCAAATATCTTCCCCCACTCCGTTGCTACGTTGCCTTGTCTTTTTATTCTTTTCTTTTTTCCTTATTGTTCTTTTATTTTATTCATTTTTATTCTCCTTAGGGAATCTTCTGATGGATAGAATCCTTAATTTAATGTGATTAATTTTATCAAAAAATTTCTTTATGTTTAATTCTATTAGGAAACCCATTGTTATTCCAATATCCTGATTACATTCCTCTCTATGCTATCTTCTCAAAGATTTATAGAATTCTGCGATTTAGTCATCATGAAACAGCTGATAACAAAATAACTTTCCTATAATCAATAACCATAACTGGATAGAAATAGATGAAGAAACTTTTCAGTGTTTGGACAATGGACGGTACAGGTTGCAGTAACTGAGGGCAATAAGTAAGCTTTTTTCTTGGAGACACTTTCAAAATATGGGGTAAAGGAAATGCAGTCGAAGCAAAGAGCAGTTGTCTTATTGTGAGATTTCCAGGACTACTGGAGGCATACTTAAGTTTCAAACTGTTAAGCTTAGACAATTTTTATTTTTCAAAGAAATGAAATGACTTCTTGGAAAAATGATTCCTACTTATTTTTTAAAATCAATTTCAGTGTTCACTAGTCCAAGTTTTTTAAAAATCTGACACAAGATTTTTTAATTTAAATTCAATTAACATATAGTGTATTATTTGTTCCAGAGGTAGAGTTCAGTGATTCATCAATTGCATATAACACCCAATGCTCATTACGTCACAAGCTCTCCTTAATGCCCATCACCCTGTTACCCCCATCCTTCCAACCCCTTCCCCTCCAGCAACCCTGTTTGTTTTCTATGCTTGAGAGTCCCTTAGGTTTGTCTCCCCCTCAGATAATATCTTATTTTTCCCTCCCTTCCTCCAAATTTTAATTCTATGTGTTGTATGGAAGTACGAGCACATCATAATTTCTGTAATTATAAGGGGTGGGGGCTGTATAATCAGTACTTTGTTTCAAGACTCAGGCTTATGATTAAAGCACACCAGCCTCCAAAAGGACCAGGCAAAAAACCCATTTTTCACTTAAAATATATCATTTTTAAAAATTATATTTAAAATCAATTAACATGTTGTTTTATTAGTTTCAGCGGTAGAGTTTAGTGATTTGTCAGTTGCATATAACACTCGGTGCTCATTACATCACATGCCCTCCTTAAGGCCCATCACAGAGTTATCCCACACCCCCCCCACACCCCCTCCAGCAACCCTTAGTTTGTTTCCTACAGTTAAGAATCTCTTAAGGTTTATCTCCCTGATTTCATCTTATTTACTTTTCACTTCCTTCTCCTATGTTCACCTGTTTTGTTTCTTAAATTCCACATGAGTGAAATCATATAATTGTCTTTCTCTGACTGAATTATTTCACTTAGCATCCTCTAGTTCCATCCATGTCGTTGCAAAAGTAAGATTTCATTTTTTTGATGGCTGAGTAATATTATATATATGTATATATACACACACCACATCTTCTTTATTCATTCATTTGTTGATGGACATCTGGGCTCTTTCCATATCTTGTTATTGTGGACATTGCTGCTGTGAACATTAGGGTGCATGTACCCCTTCAAATCACTATGTATCCTTTGGATAAATACCCAGCAGTGCAATTGCTGGGTCTTAGCATAGTTCTAGAAAATATATTATTTTTGTTAACATTAATTTTATGTTGACATTTTATCATTATAAAATTGATATGACCAATTTTTTACCATTTCAATTTCTAATATGGTAAATATCAACAGATATAACTTGCCCAAACAACAGCTCTTTTAGGTCTTCAGTAATTTTCAAGTGTGAAGAGGTCCTGAGACCAAAAAGGTAGAGAGCTGCAATTCCACTCCAGTAGTATTCAATCAAAAAACTTTTTTTAAGTTGGAAAGAGCAGCTCATTCAATGGCACCATAAGACCATTAAAACACAGTTAGATACCTAGAATTAAAGACAAATGAAAATAATTTTAAAACTCCAACTCAGGAACCTGTGAACCTAATAAAAGGGAAGACAATATTCTTTTTGGATAGTGAGATTCAATATTGTGAAGGAACTATGATTTCTTTATATGCCAATCTAGATAGGCCAAAGTAACTATAATCAAAGTGCCAATAGGATTTTTATTTGAAGTAAGATTAAATAATTCTCAAGTTTATAGAAAACTCCGGGAAAAAACTTAGTATTAAGAGTGTATGTGCCGGGGAGTAACACTTGATGTATTAGATAGGAAAATGTTTACTAGTTATAAAACTAATATTTTAAATCAATGTTAAAACAATAGTGATTAAATTAGTAATGACAGCTGAAAAGACAAAAACATAAATGGAACTGAGTGTTTATAAATATCAAATATAAAAATTTATTATCTAGTGGAGATTACATTTTAGATCAGCAACGGAAAAGAGGAATTATTTTATAAATGGTATTAGACAACTAGATCATCTTGGCAGAAATTTATGCATCTTTACCTCACTCCTTAAATTAATATAATTTCCAACTGCATTAGGAACTGACATAAAAAATAAAATCATAAAAATATCAGAAGAAAACATGGATGAGTATTTCTTGGACAGGGAAAAATCTTTGTAGACAGAATTTCAAAGGCAGAAACTATAAAGCAGGTCAACAGATTTGATTACATAAAAATAAAAAGTCATAAAACAGTAATATTCTAAGTAAGCTTAAAATAAATGCCAGAAGGAAAATTTCTGCAATGTGCATAATAAAGAATTAATGATTCCTAAGATAAGCTATTATAAATTCAGACATGAATGACCTCCATAAAAGTGCAAAGTATAAGCAGTTAACTACACACAATAAAGTTATTACCATATTATGTTCACTCTCAATAAAAAGAAAAAAATACAATAAACTTTTGTTTGTTATTGAAAACTATTAAAAACTGGTAATATGCTATGTTGAACCTGTAGAAACAGACTCTCATGTTCTAGTGGTGGCAGTATAATCAGATAGTTTTGGTGAAGGTCTGTTTGATAATTTAGCTTGAAATTTTAAACACGGACACTCAGTAGCTCAGAAATTATACTAGAAGTTTATGGAAAGACCAGAGGCATGAAAACATTAGCATACACACAGACAGAAGTAGCAGCCTACACTGTATGTCCATGGATAAATTAGAGTTCATTTCCCTCATAATCAAATGCTATAGAGCAGTACTTTCTAGCACTTCCTTGAAAATATGTCCACATTTATTGTATTTTCCAAGTTTTTTAATGAAAACCATCAAATTATAGTGTTGCGTGTGTACATGTGCACATACATAGAAGATGTACAGAAGGATTAACATAAAAATGTGAACAGCATCTAATTTCAGGTAGGTGGATTATTTCTTTTGTCTTACTAAGTTTGTCTTATGTTTGTACACCTGGTAATTAGACTGTGTGGTATGTGACATGAATGCAAAAAAAAAAAAAAGAAGAAGAAAAACAAAGAAAAAATATGTGAATGAATGGTTGGGAGTGAATTCCTTCTGCTATTGATTTTAAAAATAAAGCACAAATGGATCATTAAAAGGTTTTGATAGAAAGGAGCAACATGATTTCAATTAGAACTAGTGCATTTACTCTTGAGGTACCAGAGATAGTCTACAAATACATTCCTGAATATTTAGCATTTTAGGGATTAACATCTTTGGGTAAAAAGGAATTTTTAAAAGGAAACTAATGTGTTCTTTATCTATTGTCTTTCAGCTCCAATTCCACCCTTCTATCCTTTTCTCTGTGGTGCGGGGACTCCACAAATTGCATTTTCCTGACCCCCTTGACTGCTGTATTCCATTTAGATTCTGCCAGTAAGTACTAGAGAGAAGGTAGAAGGTGGAAGAGGAAAATAAGATTTACTTCTTTGTCTTTTCTTGCCAGTCCTACCAGTGTTGACCTAATAATGCCAGTTGATTCCAGTTTTCAACTACTTTCAGAAGGTCTAGAACTATCTTCTCTGCATCCCTCAGAAGTAGCAAGAGCAGGTAGGTGGTGAACCATTTCAAAGGTTTGTGCATCAAGTCCATGCAGACTCCTCTATAGGACCTCCAAGGTTCTGGCAACCCCAACTTTTCACCCTTTTGTTTCCTCACCCCTAGGAATAGTGGCTACCTCTTGCAGTTAGGATCTCCAGATTGTCCTGTATGCCTCCACCATATCTCCTTCGTTGAAATACCTACTATGGGCTCTCCTGACAGACACATGACTCGAGAGGTGCTAACTAAGAGTAGATACGGTAAAGTGATTAATGGCAGGATCAAGATAAAAACATAAATGCTAAAGACCGGCTTGCTCAGATTAACACTTTAAAGGTGCCTGAATGTTCTCATGTTGTCAAAAAAGGAAAATGTCCGTATCAGCAAGGGTCTTTGGCAGCTCTGTCCAATAGAACTTTCTGTGGTAATGGAAATGTTCTAAAACATGTTAGCCAACGTGTTGCCAGTGATCTCATGTGTCTATTGAGCATTTGGAATGTGGCTAGTATGACTAAGTAATTTTAACTTTATTTGGTTTAGATTTAAATAGCCACATGGGGCTAGTGGTTATCATAACGAACAGAAGCCAAACAGGGCTGGCTAGAAGGCCAGAGAATCTGTAAGACCAGAGTACTCTATTAAGTTGCCAGATAACTTAACAGATGCTGAGGTTACAAAGCCAGGATACTCTCTCTCTCTAAAGGAGCTCTGTCCAGCAATGGAAGACAAACATGCAAAATCTCTTTGGAAGATTATTCTGCCAACAGTGTAGAAGATGGACTGTGGGGGCAAGATCAATGTGACAAAGAGGCCAGTGTATCAACTGTACTTCAACTAAAACAAAGAACTGACAGAGGGCCATTCAGGGACAAATCTAATTGTCCAAATTAAGAGATGAGGGATCTCATCAACAGTGCTAGTGAAGAAATGCATGAGGAAGGTATTAACAATTCTGACCTGCTGACACTTGGTAATCAATGGGAAATAAAAGTAGAACTGAGAATAATGCCCCATGTCTGGATTATTAGATCATTCACCAAGGGAATATAAGAGAATTAGGTTTGGGAAGAAGCAATGAATTCAGTGTATGTGCAAAGTTTGAAGTGCCTGTGAAATATCCAAGTCCAAGTTGACCAGACCATTGGAAACATATATGGGTCTAAAACACATGAGTTGGTTTGGTTAGAAATTAGAGACACAGACGTGTGAATCATCAGCATGCAGACAGTACGAGAAGACAAAGTAGTAGACACAACCATCCAGAAAAGGTGAAGAGTTAGAAGGGAGCCAAGTACAGAACCTTGACAACACTCATATTTAAGCAGTAGGAAAAAAAAAATGACAGGGGATATAGGTAGGAATGAGAAATGAGGGTAGCCCAAAGAAGCCTGTCTCAGGAAGGCAGATTCAGAAAATCAGGAGTAAATAGTGACAAATTATAAAAAGGCTGACAATTAGTGAACACTATGTGGCAGACATTTTCCAAGAATTTTATTTATAGAAATCCACTTATACTTTTAAAAAAGTCCTATAAGGTAGGTTATACTATAACACCATTTTATAGATGAAGAAATACAAAAAGGCACAGAAAAGTCCAAGAATAATAGCTGGTCAAGTAACAGCTGACCCAGGATCCAGACTAGGCAGTCTGGTCCTAGAGCCTGCACTCTTAACCACTCAGGAAAGAGAGAGAAGCTCAGTAGGTTGGAACTGAAGAGCATTTGAGCATAGCTTTGGCTAGAGCACAGACTAAACTGGGCATGCTCTATGGCTGAGGGGGCCCTCAGCAAATGTAAATCCCTTGCCTTTTCACGCTGACACACAAGAATGCAAAAAGCAAATTTTTCCACCCTGCTTGAGCCAGGCTCAGTTAGTCTCTCAGGGTAAGGGCAGAGTTGATTCTTAGAAAAATTAAAGTTGAAGAAACACCTACCAAACCTTTCAAACTAGTTCTCATTTTAAAAGCCTTTTAAGAATCCACATGATAAATAGGACCCAGACACCTTTTTTAAAGAACATTTATGTGGTTTTGATGCACAGCCAGAGTTAAGAATACTTACTTGCCTAGCTCTAGATTATTGAAAAGTGAGAACCATTTGCTAAAGGACAAACCGATGTTTTACAGGCTTTGAGCTGGTATAAGGCAAAAAGCAAGCTTTTTGAATTCTACAGAAGAGCAAAATATGTCCCTCAATTAATGGATGTACTTTTAACTTTTAATGTGTAAGTTCATTTTATACTACGTTTGATTTTATAATTTCCTCATAAGAGTGGGTTATCAATAATACCCATCCCTTATTGGTTAACTAGCTATAAATGTATGGGTAGGCAGGTCAGAGTTGAAGGGTATCCTACCCAGTGGTCCCATCTTCTTGTTAAGGAAAAGGGAAAATCACCCTGTTTTACTGGAGCTGGCACTGAACAGGAAGTGGAGGACAGCAGTGGTTTGAAACAGCCATTGAGAAAACCTGTGCATAGAGTGAATGAGGACACTTGAAATTCCAACGTGTATGCCTGTGTGTATTCAACTGCGTATACAGTTCCCTCAATCATGACTCAT
This sequence comes from Ailurus styani, assembly GCA_002007465.1. Taxonomy (NCBI): domain Eukaryota; kingdom Metazoa; phylum Chordata; class Mammalia; order Carnivora; family Ailuridae; genus Ailurus; species Ailurus styani. The sequence goes on from LNAC01000003.1 coordinate 7,909,679, forward strand.
TTACTTTTATTAGTGTCATAGTTTTTATTATTATTTGGTTACTGTCATTTCTATCAAAGCGCGTTAGAAAAAGAAGGAACTGAAGGCCAGACAGTACAGGAGTGAAGAGAAGAAAGGATGCATAAAATAGATGACCTCTTCCTCTTCTGCTCCCCCCTTCAAAACCCAACACTTTTGTGTATATACTGCATAACATCACCCAAACATGGAAAAATATGTGGCCACAGTGGTTAACAATAGTTACCTCCCCGCCGGGGGTGATGGGGGATGGAAAAGGGAAGTGGAGCTGGTAAAAATAAAAACACTAGCAAAATAGAAACAGATCCATGGTACAAAGTGGAACTGATGGGGAAAAGAAAAGAGAAGAAAAGAAAACCCACATAAACAAGGGCAGATCAACATAAACTATTTCATTCTTTCAGTAAAGATCTGTGCAATGAAAACACACTGAACTGATACTGATTAGATGAATGCATTGTGAGCAATTCCTAATTTGGACTGCTGTAACTTTTAAAGAGTTTTAGTATACAGTGAAAGTAAAAGAAGACAATAAAGCAGATATAACAGCAGAACTACAGACACTTGCATTGTAACCGTGAGGCCAAAGGGAAAAGGCTATCAAACTTTTGTGTCTGGAAAGGAGGTACATAAACTAGGCTGTCACACACTGTGGACTGAATTGTGTCACCTACCCCCAAAATCTTATGTTGAAGCCGCTCCCCCAGTGTAACTGTATTTGGAGATAGGGCTTTTTAAAAAAGACTGAATGAGGCTGTAAGGGTGGGGGTCCTCACCCAGTATGACTGGCGTCCATGTGAGGACACTGCAAGAAGCCTGCTGTAAGCCAAGGGGGAGAGAGACCTCGGGAGAAACTACACTCGCCCACACATTACACCTCTAGCCTCCAGAACTGTGAGAAAATAAACTTGTTCTATAAGCCACCCACCTAGTTTGTAGTACTTTGCTATGACAGCCCGAAGACTAATATATGTGCTTTGGATGAAGTTATCATGGGCACAACAAATGATATTCAATCTGCTTAACGGTGTACAATACATTAAAAAAAATGATTACACAAGGCTATCCCTACGCACTGCCTGCAAGCATCTGAGTGACTGTAGCTTTTGGGGATGGCAGTGGGATTCAGAGGCGGACGTCAACAACTCTGAATCATCAACAAGGACACTGAACTCTGGAGAATTAGGTATAGGAGGAAAAAATCCACCTTAGTCTCAATAAATCTAAAACTAAGAAAACAAATTTTTAGTTCCTTTCTTGAAATTGCAACTGAGGGAAATACTGAGAAGCTCCCAACAAACAAGGGATCAAAAGTAAATGGCAATTAAACAGCATCAATACAAGGCGCAAAAAATGCTACTGACAGTTTTATCTGGTGCTATGGTTCTAGTTTAGACCAGACTGAAAGTTACTGATATAAAAACAATTTGTTTCCCCAGGTCTTCAAAAAGGTCACTTTTTGAAATAAGTACTTCAGGTTCATTAATAGGAATGAATAAACTGGTTTTTAAGTAGAAAGTAAACACAATAATAATACTTACCTTCAGCATGGGCCACATATGATTTCCTGGATGGATGTGCCTTGTGAAGGGAGTAATTTCCATATGGTGCTTGAGCACTTTGTGTCCCAGTGGTCAATCATACACATAATCACAACCAACTTTACCATTATCATCGAAGATCATAAAATACTGACGATACTTTGCAAATGCTTTGATGATACATATGGAGTTTTAAAAACTTTGGACAGGACCTAAAAACCAATGTAGAATACTACTACTGCTCTGTAGAGAATGTAAAATCTAAACCAAACACATTTTGATTGCTACAATGTGCAAAATCTAACCTTACAACAGAAATAGTACCAATTCCTTATCATTAACACCTCAGTAGTACACTGATACCTTGATAAGGAATCTTATACAATGGCTTAATATTTTCTTCTTCCTCCTCTGTCCAGGATCTTTATGAGAGGCACTTACAGAGAGCTCTAGTTTTGACGACGCTATAACAAACATACACATAGTATAATGATATATTTTACTATGCTAACAAAGTATCATTTATAAAGAAATTTTTATAAATTCAAAAATAGGTTATTGGTAACATGATTACCTTTAAAGCATTGATTTTCATTCACAATATGACTTCATTAATCTTAGACAGCAGTTCCATCTACAAAATGTTCTACAGCTTTTTTTTTTAAAAGGAGGGAAATAAAAGCGGGTAAAGATAATTCATAATTTCTAGTTCAACAATATCAACTTCATTCACAGCATTGATTAGTAGAGAACATTTTCAATTAAAGTGGTATACAATTTACAAAAATAGAATGATTATATAATGCAAAACATTGTCCTCCATTATGAAGAGTATGTGTGTGTGTGTGTGTGTTGTATACATAAACAGATTTTTTTTTATAAGTGTCACTATTAAATAGCCCTTATTCAAGTACTTTTTTCTGGTATCTCTTGAAATAATCACCTTGCTATATTATTTGTAAATACATAAAAAAATAAAAGGTTAATCTAAGAAAAAGTTAAAAGTTTCAGTGTGGTTGACTTAAATATCAGCCATTCACTTCAGTGAAAACCTGATTTGAATTCAAAACAGGTTTAGGTGCCATACTAAGTTTAACAACTTAGTCAAAAATATAGATATATTTAAGTGTCAAATACTTAGTAAATTTCCAACGTGCTAACAGAGAAAAATTAAAAGTTTGCATTAATCTATTCATCCAATCTTACACAATCCCCAGACAAAATTCACTTATATATAACTAAAATGATACACTAACATACAATATACCTGCTTACAAACACATAGGTAGCCATAAATAAAACTTTATTCTTTAATTTCATTTACAAGCTACCAAGTATTATGTATCTTACACAGTGCTGAACACTTAAATGGCTGCAGTCGTGGAAGAATCCAGACTGAATGGAAAGCTGTAGATAAAGAAAAGATAAAAGCAAAGTAACTATAACAGAAAGGTGGCAAAAGCATGGTTTTGCCATAATGAAATCAATCAGCTTTGTAATTATACATCAGTTCTGGTTAAAACAAAGTCTGAGCGCCATGCGATTCTCTGCTTTATTGTTTGCAGTCTGGCTAAAGTCTGTATAGTCATTTCGTCTTTTGCAGTTATTAAAATAAAAAAGTTAAAAACTATAGCAGCAACAAGCAAACCCTGTGACAGGAAGGCAAGGGTTAAGAACTAAAAAAAGTTTATACAGTGTGTTTAGGGAAAGTGTGGGCAGTTTATCTTCCATCAGCAGGAGTTCGACTGAGGGATAACATGATTCGGGCAAACCGCTCACAGAGTTCATGTGTGGAATATGAAGGTAACTTCGGTGGCTCATGGAAACCTTTAATCTCAGTAGAACAATCAAGCAGTTTTGGTAGAAAATCTGTCAGCTTCTCCTGGAGGTTTGCTGTAAATACAAACAATTAGATGTAGCTAAAGACAGAGAGGGAAAGAAATTATCACCTTAACATGATTTATTAATTTAGAGCACTCAATTGATGTTTCATTTCAAAATATGCAAAATAATTACCATTTGGTAGACAGAGGTAAAATATGAATGGCAAGGCAATGTGTAAAACTTGGTTTGTAAATAAGAAAAAAAAGTAATAATGTGAATGTAAAAATACTACAGAATATAAAAAGTGATAAAAATAAGTAACATCGAATTCTAACTGTGCTTAATCCCAAAAACTGAGGTGTCCACTAGTAGTGGTTAAACTTACACTCCATTTCTTGTCCAAGATAGGAACACCATCGATTTCTCATGTCTTCCACAGCAAGTATATCTTTCTCTTCCATTTCATCCACCAATAACAAGGGCAAAAATGGGACAATAAACTCATTCATGATAATCAGACCATTGTTTACTTCTCGATCCTCTCCAGATTCAAACAGTTCTGCTGCTTGCTCATTTAATTTCTTAATGCAATGAGGAAAAGAAAAAGAGTTTTCTTTTAATTAAATAAAAATACTTGTGTTAACACCTAAAAACAACATAAGTATGTTTACAAACAATATTAGAACAAACAGCAATCGGGAAAAACAATCTCAATTTATTCTAACAAAAAGTCTCTTAGAAAAAGCTATGCATTTAATAATAACAAAAACAAAAACCTTTTGAAACTGGCCAAATTAAGAACTAACCTCCATGGATACAAACCACTAACACTTCAAGTTTTAAAATACACTCAAATGTAATAAAAGCAGCTGAGAGAAAAATAGTTAAGATCACAATCTCCTAATATTCTCATTCAAAAAATTTAAATACATACTGAAGACTACAATTAGTAGTCTACAATGAAAGAAAACATTTTACCAGCACACCTACTTAAAGTTGTTTAAAGTACACTTAACACATGTAACGTATATAGGTTCAGAAATCAAACATTCTTGAATACTTTTGTGCACGTGTGTGTATTCTGTATAGGAAAAAAAATCACAACTTAGGTGCTCAAAATATATAACAGTGATGTTAATAGTTAAGAATGAAATTCAAGCAGAAAAAATATAAAGATGGAATTGTTTATTTTATACATATTAGCTAATTAGAGAAATAATAACAAAATACTCCAGACATCTAGAAAGTAATCTAGTGCAACAAAACAAAACAGAACAAAAACTGCTAAAAACATTTTTAAAGTTTATATAACAATAGTAGCATTTCTATACATGGATAGTAAAAATATGAGGAAAAAAAAAAACCTACCAATGACTAGATGAGAAAAAAGGATACTGTATTACAATCAATCTTTTGACATTATGTATACCAAACATACGATTTATAAAAACTCAAAAAAAATCTATTATTTTTCCGGAAAAATAATAATTCCTCATGCTCTATGCAGCACCTCTTCTCTTACCATATCAAAAAAGGGAATGGAAGAATGATGAAGAAATTTAAATATAAAAATGTAATTATTTTGATCCTATTTTAAGAACACTCTGGTTTATCACCTGCGATATTTAGGATCAATAAAGAAGGGACAATAAAGAATTGGGTGCATTCTCACATCTTAAGGGATTAAACCCAGATTATAGACATCATCATGGTGATTTCCCCAACAGAATTTATAGTCAGTCATTTACACGAGCCTGGAAGATGTGTTCAATGTAAGACGAAATGATCAAGCAAACACAACTTATGTATATTCAACTTACTAATAAACATTCTCTTCTATAATGTGATATCAATTCTTCATCATGTCCTCTGTTTGGGCCTTTGGACAAGAGTTCCTTATTATTCTGATAAGCACAGATAAGGAACAGCAGGGAATCTATATAACTTAAAAATTAAAAGAAACACATAGCATTAGTATTTCACCTTTGTAAAAAAAGTCAACTACGGTTATAAAATATTTTACGTATACATTTGTGTTTTGATTATTCAGATACAAATACATCAGATACAATAAAAATATCATTTGATGCACGATAAGCCTGAGAGCATCCTTTCAGCAACAGCCACATATGAAACCAGCTATACAGTTATGTCATAAAGTGAAAAAAACAAAAACAAAAACAAAAAATGGAACTGGGAGTTAGGAAAAGACTGGGAAGAAAAAGTCCCTAATTGTTGAATTTAGATAGTTCCAGTCTTCTTTGGAAATTGTTTACCTCATGTCTTCCATTTAGAGTCAAAATTAAGACTGATATGAAAGCCCAGAATCTACTTTTTTATTTTGTTTTGTTTTAAAGGTTAGTTTTATTGTCTTATTGATGACTTTATCTTTAAAATTAATTGGTGTTATTTTTTTAAAAATCTGCATTTTTAATATGAAAATGGTATAATTAGGAAAGAAATATTATGGAACTTATTTTATTTTATCAAAAATCTACTTTTTAAACATGTCATTTTTGTTTGAAGGAAGGAGCAGGTTACCCTGTTCTTTTTTTTTTTTATCGCAAACATCATTTGTCTCATTCAGTGACCAGCCTGGTTTTTTCTATGTCTGGGCACAGTTCCCATCATTGAGAAAAATGTAATTGGTAGAGGGGAGAATATCCAAAGGAGACCCAGGGGAAGTAGAAAGGGAAAAGAATCCTTCTAAATCTGAAAACTCTAGTGGAACACAAACAAAAAAAGAGCATACTGACATAAAAGCTGGCAGTTAGTTCTTTTATATTTGATATAATATTAATATGTTATATTAATGTAAGCCTAGAGGTTATGAAGTTCAAACTAGGTTTTAAAAAGGGAGGAGGGTAATTATCCTCTCTCAATATGCTGTAAGAAATAAATACAGCTATATATTTGTAGAATTGAAATAGGAACAACATAAGCTGTCTCCTTTGTGTGAGTTCTTCTAATCATAACATACCTTCTTTTGGATTAATTCAGAAAAATATAACATCCTAAAAGGTGAAATACTATAAAGAAATACTTTTAAAACTCTAGGTTACTCTAAGTTTTACTCATATGCTCAAATATAAATCAATTCTATACTTCAAAATGTTAAATGTAGAACTGAAATTAATGACAACTCAAATACGCACCTGAAACTACTTGATAAAAAATAAGTTACTTTGTACAGTTTTTTGAAAAGGCTTCTCCCAGGAATTTGTTTTTGAGAAAACTTACGAATATGGCATTTTACTCTGAAATACTGTAAATATAATCTCAGCTAAAGACTTTTTGTTTTACTTATGAAAGGAAAAAAAAGAAGGAAGTGCTAAAAATATTAAATGTTTTGCACCACTAAATTAAGGTAGTCTGTGGGACACCTACCTTTCTTTTATAGTCATTAAGTTCCTATTCCAAAGTCTCCCTGAATGACATTCGTATCTGGTCTTCAAGACCTGAGTCACCTCTCTAAGAACTCTGAAACCATGACCTTGTTCCAATTTTTCACTGAAGTACACAATTTCCGTATTTTATCAACAACGTCTAACGTGCCTACAAACATATCTTCAAACAAATCAGAATAAGACTCAGCAGTCCAGGTACAACATCTTATTTGGAGATAAAACAAGACCATGTAGCCGGTAGATTTTCTTTATCCTCACTTATACTATTGTAAAATTATGGTTCCTAAAAACATGATTTCATTTCATTACTCTCAGACTTGACAATGGACTATCAATCAGTATTCCCATTCAAGGCTTTCAAGTGCTAGGTTTTTATTTTTAAAAAAAGTTGGACAGAACCTTTGGCAATACTTTCTAACCTGCTAGCTGTGGTAACTGCCATATTTGAAGTATAAAATTAACATTTCTTTTTATGATATTTCATAAATATTATTTGTCACCATTAGTAATTTTCTACTTGACCTTTCCAATTCAATAACATTTGCCATACCCGAATATTCACTTTCTGAATAAGTATATATTTGAGAATAAGCGTATTATGAAATTAAAACATACTTCTAAGTTATATCTCAAAGTCCTTCAACAAATGTTAACTAAGAAAAGCTAATATAGAAGTTAATGCAGAGAGCAAGAAAGTCACAGTTTCATCTTTTTAATTCTGACTGAGAAAAATGAATACTTCCTGTACTTACTTGATTTCATTAAATTTTACAAAAATACAGATCTCTATTTCAATTTTTCACTCCCTAGTTAATTGTGTGAGCTTGAAAAAGTTATTGCATCTCTTTGGAGATGTTTAAGTAAACACAGTTCCTTTATCTGTAAAATGTAAATGCCTTATTGATCTTAGATCCTCTATTCAATTATAAGATCACATTACTATTTTTCTCAGAAATATTAATCTTCGATATCCTAAAGTGAACCTAAATATTCCTATTAAAGAAATAAAACTCAGACCAAAATAAAATAACTCATAAAATGGAGCTACTAATCAAAATACTTTTCTATTTCAGTAACCAAAGTGAATTATCTTATAAATTACACAATATTTGTGATGAGCACCAGGTGTTGTATGTAAGTGATGAACCACTGAATTCTACTCCAGAAGCCAATAGTGCACTGCATGTTAACACAATTTAAATTAAAATAAATAAATTACATAAGGACTAGGACTTTAATAATTTGTATTCAAGTATTAACATTATTTTTTAGTTCTGGGTAACTTCTAAAATCTGTGCACTGTCCCACAGAAGAGCAGCACGGTCCGACAGAACTTTTTTTTTTTTTTCCCCAACAGAACTTTCTACAGGGAGTGCTGTGTCCGTGCTGGCCAGTACCAGAGCCACTAGCCACAGGTGGCTATGAAACATTCAAAATGTGGCTAGTGTGACTGAGAAACTGAATTTTTAGTTTTAAAGTTCTTAATTACATTGAAATTGTCACTTGAGGCTGGCGACAACAAGGATGGCCAGCACAGCTCTAGAAGAGCTTGCAGTGTCATTTAAAGACAAAGTTGCATTCACATCTCAGCAGAGGTTTCCTATACTTCATACAAAACAAGAAAAGAAAGAAAGAACATAGGAAATTCAACAACCCTTTTGCTTGAATGCACTATTACAGAATATTTAAAATACAGCACTTCCTAAAAAAAAAATCACTAGTCAAGTACACTCATGGTAAAGAATGTGAATTAAGAAATATGTGGATAAGTCTACGGCCATACCACCCTGAACGCGCCCGATCTCGTCTGATCTCGGAAGCTAAGCAGGGTCGGGCCTGGTTAGTACTTGGATGGAAGAAATATGTGGATAATATGTAAATGCAAACTAGTGAATAATGTGTAGGTAAATAAGTCAATATGCATCTTTTCTTAATAATATTTAAAAGTAAATAATATTTTAGTTTAATAAGTAGAAATTCCTTTAAAACCATCTGTAATTTAAGTGAAAAATGATCTAAAATGTGTTCGCAGTCACAATACTCAGAAGACCAGTGATCAATTCTCTACAGCGATATTTTTTACAGTAACTGCAAGTTTGGACAAAGAGATAGATTAGAAACACTATCTCTGCTCTGAAGTCAAGATTATACTCAGAAAGAATATGAAACAGGGAATACGAAGAATTCTCGTGTTGGGGGCCACAAGCTTCTTTGGTCCCCAGAAAAATTCTAGGCTTCAATCTAATCCTATTCCATCTTAAACTTCCACTGTAGTTTTTGAGAGCTGATAAAATGACTAATTAATGCCAACCTTACAGATTTAACTTAAAACAGAAAATATATGGGGTATATAGGAACTCTCTGTACTAATTTCTCTTTAAATCTAAAACTTATAAAAAGTTTATAAAACATATGTACTGTGAATAAAATGTTTTCTATAGATGAGGACATATCCAAATAGAATTAAGTGCAAAATATAATATATGATCACTCTGCCTTACCTTTCTTTTTGAAAATTCTCTAGCCCAATTATGAGATACATGGTTGTTTCCCTGAATTTCCTATAATCCTGATGCCACTCCTGTAGGTGAAAAAAAATTTTTTTAAAAGAATGCAGAGCAGGATATTAAAACCACAATTAAAAACTGTTCATAAAGTAATGCATTGTTCCGACAACTATTCAAATTAATAGGACCAAAGAATTCAAAATGAAGGTAAACTAGACCTAAATCAAGACTTTTATTTTTGATACACAAAATTACTTTATTAGTATAATAATAAATGTAAAATTATTAGAAATTAATGAGGAATTAAATAATGATTCACTATAACAGAAATACAAAGGCAAGATATTTTTTTTTAAAGATTTTTATTTATTTATTTGACACAGAGAGAGAGATCGCAAGTAGGCAGAGAGGCAGGCAGAGAGAGAGGAGGTAGCAGGTTCTCTGCTGAGCAGGGAGCCTGATGCGGGCCTCGATCCCAGGACCCTGAGATCATGACCTGAGCCAAAGGCAGAGGCTTCAACCCACTGAGCCACCCAGGCACCCCACAAAGGTAAGATATCTACCATATTTTCTCTCTCTCAAAAATTCTTCTGTATAAAGGTATATTATTAAAATATTATTACAGATGTACATCACACTGGATGTAGGAGGTAACTGAAGTTACTACTCTAACAGAATCAATACTGAAGATTATTATATGATGAAAAATGTTAAGGAACTAGAAGAAAAATGTTATAATAAATTTATTTAACCTTTTAATTTTGCCAAATTTATGTTAAGTTTTATTTTAAATATGGTAGCTGAATAGTTTATTCATCTGAGAAATGGTGAAAAGAACAGAAGCATGTCACATTTCATTTGCCCTTCCCTCCAAAAACCCAATAACTGACCATGTAATAGGACTCAACAATTCAGAATTGACACCCTCTAACTAGAAAACAAAATCAGGATTTCTCTTTATCTAAAAAAAAAAAAAAAACTGTTTCAAGGAAAACCATAACTAAATTCAATACAGGATTTAATGAATAATTAAAGTTAGCTTTTCTGCAAAAGTATTCAAACTGCCACTCTATTTTCATTAGAATTGCCTGAGAAGTCGTAAGTAAGTTTTTTCTGTAAAGACCTAGCCAGGAAGTGTTTTAGCTTTGGAGGCTAGGCAGTCTCTGTTGTCACTATTCAACTCTGAGACTATAGTGACAAAACACTCATACCCAACATGTAAACAGGTAGCTGTGTTCCAATAAAACTGTTTTATAAAAACTGGTGGTGAGCTGGATTTGGTCTGTGGGCCAAGGTTTGGTGAGTCGTGACTCAGAGCAAGATAAAGATACCCAGGACACACAGAATTCAAAACACGTCATGTAAATACATGTAAGATTTAACGGTTCTGCAATTAGAATATGAGGAGTGTTCAGAACAAAAATATGTTGAATCCAGTCAGATAAAGCAACCCTGGGGAGAGACTGTAGAGTAGAATCGTAATTAAAAATCAAGTCCCATATAACTTGAATCTTGGGGACATACAGAGCGAATAACCTACTTGCTTGTCATCTCTGGGATATATCATGGGTACATTTATTTGTTCTCAGATTTTTCATTCTGCTGTATTGTTCTAAATGATCTACCCTTAAAGCATAATGGTCAAGAATGGTATCTCCTGATTTCTAGAATAAGCTTTCCAACCCTGTTCTTCAAGAATGTCTGACCTAGACTCAGATGTTCGCATTTCATAAATTTTTTTTAAGTTTTATTTAAGTAGTCTCTATACCCAGCGTGAGGCTCAAACTCATGACCCCGAGGATCAAGAGCTGCATGTCCACTGACTGAGCTAACCAGGCAACCCCCCCCCCATAAAATTTGTGAAATCAGCTTATCGACCTCCATCAAACAACTTGCCAGAAGTTTGATAGCAACTGCACAGAACCAATAAACTACTCTGGGGTAAAATAGCACCTTTCCAATACCAAGTGGTCCAAACATAGTATTCAGGTCTTCTTTCAACATCTCCTAAAGTCACTGGGGCGGCTGGGTGGCTCAGTCGTTAAGGGTCTGCCTTCAGCTCAGGTCATGATCCCAGGGTCCTGGGACTGAGCCCCGCATCGGGCTCCCTGCTCAGCGGGAAGCCTGCTTCTCCCTCTCTTATTCCCCCTGCTTGTGTTCTCTCTCTCACTGTGTTTCTGTCAAATAAATAAAATCTTTAAAAACAAAACAAAACAAACAAACAAAAAAACATCTAAAGTCATACCATCTTTTGCTAGATTTATTTCTAGCTATGGCACACTTCTTAATGCTATTATAAATGATGTCATTTTTTAAAATTTCACTTTCTGATTATCTGATGCTAGGTTAATGGAATAAAACTAGTGTTTGACATAGGTTCTGCAGGCTGCAAAACTCTCTTATTATTTCCAATTAATTTATCTGTAATTTGTATTTTCTAGGTGTAATGTCTCCAAATAATGACTTTGTTTCTTCTTTTCCAACGTTTACTCTTTGCTTATTTTTGTTGCCTTGCTGCCCACTTGAATTTCCAGGACAATTCTGAAAAAAGTGGTTGCAGGTATCCCATCTTTCCTGATTACAAAAGGAAAGCTTTCAATGCCCACGATTCTATATATTTGCTAGTTTTGTTGCTTTTTGAGACACTCTTTAGCAGATTAAATTAGTTGCACCTTGTATTCCAGGTTAACTAAGGGTTTTCATAAAAAATGAGTATTTTTATTGTATGTTAATGTGGTGAATTACAATAACTGTTTAAGAGAATCCAAAGTAATTAAGTTTGTAAATAGGATCAAACATTAATCAAAGCTACTATGAAATCAACTTAAAATTTACTAGATTTACAAATTAAAAAAAGACAATGTTTTGGGACGCCTAGGAGGCTTAGATGGCTAAGCATCTGCCTTCAGCTTGGGTCATGATCCCAGGGTGTTGAGATTCCATGATCCCAGTCCCTTATCAGATTCCCAGCTCAGTGGGGAGCCTGCTGCTCCCCCTACTTGTGCGCTTGCTTGCTCTAACAAACAAATTTTTTTTAAAAGTTAAAAAAAAAGACAATGTATAAAGTTAAATTTAAAAGTCTGAAAAAATACTAGGTTTTTGGATTGGTAAATTTTAAAAAAAGTATTTTTTTTAAAGATTTTATTTATTTATTTGACAGAGAGAGACACAGTGAGAGAGGGAACACAAGCAGGGGGAGCGGGAGAGGGAGAAGCAAGCTCCCCGCTGAGCAGGGAGCCCTTTGCCTGCTCATATCCTGGGATCTGACCTGAGCTGAAGGCAGACGCTTAAGGACTGAGCCACCCAGGTGCCCCAAAAGTATTAATTTTCAAGCCAAAGTTCACAAAGAGAATTTTGTGTACAAAAATTACCATAAGCATGATATGAGCGTGCATGCACGCTCTCTCACATGTACAGCACTGTCCAATAATGATAAATGCATATGGCATACAATGATGAAAGCAAGTTTGCAACTTCCTCCCCAAAATATCTGATAAGGCAAACAAAGAAAAATACAGCACAGCTTCATTTAAGAATGCAGGTTCTGTTAAATTAAAAAAAAAAAAAAGGATGCAGGTTGTATTAACCACACTGTGTAATTTGCTAGATGTGAAACCTTTGGGCTGGTTACTTTACCCTCTCTATACCTTATTGTCTCCTGTGCTCAGCTGTGCTGAAATGAAAGGGAAATCAGTGAACTACAGAATTCCTCAATCTACAGTTCAACCTCTCAAAAGGCACATACCTCATATTCCTCCAAATTTACTTCTTCCGGTTTTATCATTTCAAGTTTTGCTTGTGCAACCTTCATTATGTTGTGACACCTTCAAATAAAAGAAATGCATTCCTAAATCAAAAGCAAAATTCATAAAAACTGAAAAATATGTGACACAACTCAACTACCCAAAACATATGAAAATAAATCCATTGTTACTAAGCAACACTTTTTTTGAGGAAGCAACTCCCAAATAACCTTAACTGAAAATGGTTTTTGGATCAATGTTGGATAGTTACAAAGTACATAAAGAAGACAGCATCAATAATTCTAACTCAAATTTACGATGTTATATTTACATATGGCTTTTAAATTACATTCTATCAATATATATTTCATAAGTAAAAAATGAAATGTGTTTTTTTATAATGTGTATCTATTAAGCAAGCCTAAGAAAGATTAAATCTCATTTTCCCCTTTCAAATGGCATTATCCATAAATAGCAAAAAAGGAATCCAAAATGTGGCTATCATTTCAGGTAAAAGAGACATTCTTAGGCACAGAATAATTGTTAAAGAAATCTCCGCAGAATATATTTAGTTATCACATGGATCTTACTTTGCCTTTCAAGTGTAAGAGAAATTAGACTATCAAAACAAATTGACCAATTTGCAGTCCCTAGGACAAAAACCGCAAAAGAGTGAAAAGTCAGTATGATTACCCCACGAATATTTTCTCCAAATTTAATAGCATATATTCATTGGAACATGGTGTACCAACAACCCAAATAACAAGGGTCATAATGAGTCATATTTCTGAGCTCTTTGTGGTGGGGTTATATGTAAAATAAATGATGTTCCCACAACTACTAATAAAATAGTAATAGCTAACATTCACTGAGCACTTCATTGTCTATCAAATACTGTTGAAGCCATTTACTTGTATTATTTCACTTAATCTGAAATTTCACAGAAGACACATGGTAAAGCAGGAATTTAATCCTGAACGCCTTGTTTTCCATATATTCTCCTCTGTTATACATATTTTTAATTCAGTATTTTTGAGATATTCATGAAAAGATAACCATTTATTTCAGAATTAAAATGGACTACAATGAACTCCAAGATAACATAAATGTTTCTGTATTTTAAAATAACTTCCAATACTGGGATCTTTACCAAAGGCCCAAATTTTTTTAATGGTATTCATTCTAACTAGATTATATTTTAATTTTCTAATATTAGTAAAAAAAATTCTATTTTATATGACTTTATACGATTTTCTACAGGAAAACATTTTTGGGTAAACCAAAATACAGTACTTAACCAACATGGGTTTTGAGGGTGCACTTACACACAGGTTTTTTACAGTATTGTGTTTTTTCTTTCTTATGATTTTAGTAACATTTTCCTTTCTTCAGTTTACTTTATTGTAAGAATATAGTATATATTACATATAATATACAAAATATGTGTTAATTGACTTTATATTATCAGGGGCTTCCAGTCAACAGGAGATTATTAGCAGTTAAGTTTTGGGGGAGTCAAAAATTATACACTTTATGTGCAGATTTTTGACTGCACGGACAGTCAATACCCCTAATCTCCACATTGTACAGGGCTGAACTGTAATTTAACCATTTTAAGACTTCTCTTGATATCAGAGGGTGTTAACTATTTTATTTGTGTATACAATTAAATAATTTTCCCTAGTGATTCTCAAACAGGGTAACTTTGCTCCTCAAGGGATTATTTGGCAATACCTGGAGTCACCACTTGTGGGAGGTACTACCAGCATTTAGCAGGTAGAGGTCAGGAACACTGCTAAATATTCTACAAGTTATAGGATAGCCCCCCACAATAAAGAACTATCTGACTCAAATATACTTAGGACAGAGATTGAGAAATTCTTTATTTCTCAATAAAGAGAAATAAGGGCAGTCATTATATTATACTCTTCTGTACAACTTTACGTTGCTTAGCTCAGTACCTAAATTATTTTCAGCTCAAACTTTTAAAGGTCATGACTATAAATTCCAAGGAAATTACAAAGCAACTGTTCAAATTAAGTAAAGTCAAGTTTCATGCTGCATTTACTGTCTTTGTGTGGGTATAAAACAGACATTAAAAAAACTGCATATAAAGCTATTTTAAAAAGACAATTTCAGCATATAAATTCAATATTTCACATTTTTAAATTACCTTTCATCAAAACTCAAATTCCTATCTCCAAATTGTTCTAGCAATGTTTTCTCAATGATTTTCTTTGGTGCTTGGTTCTGGATAAAATAGACCACTACATGATGTAAACGATAATCGGTTTCCGGTGGGGTGTCTTCTTGGGCCAATTTAACCAATCTTGAATACTCCAACTTAATTGCCTAGGAAATGTAACAAAATGCCAATTTCGGTTAATTATAATAATTAAAATCCTTCAAAATTACAGCTTTAGTTATTCTTGTGTTCATATTCATTTTATTTCTTTTAAAGTGTTACAAACAAGGTAGTACATCTAAAAATTGTCCCATATTCCATAGTTCAAAAGAATTTTCTAAAGCTGACCAAATGTGTACTTCCTTATCCCTTCACTATAATGTTTTTTGTTTTCATGTAGGGAAGTATTAAACTAAACAATAGACCTAAGCGCACTACGTGAATAACCTTGTAAAACTTGATCAGAGTCTGGTCAGTCTACTCTGAAGCATCCTAAGACTGCGAAATCTCAGTATCTCTTATCCTATGCTTTCTAGTGTATCTTGAATAGCCCAAATTTTAGTGTCGAAATAAAGCTTCCTGGAATACCCATATATGAAAGAAAAGTTGGCTCTTATGTGCATAATAATGCCACTATAATTACCTTTTAGCTGAAGAGTCTAAAAATAAAGAATGAAAAAGTAAGCCTGGAGACTGTAGGGACCGCAGAATGATTCCCTTGTTGCTTCAAAAATATTTGAATTTTATTTGTGTAATAATTAATATTATCACTGTTATCACTTTATACTTGAACTTCCTTTTTCTTTATAAACAGAACACCTCAGAATTTATAACTAATTATAACAGGAAACAATACTGATACATGTTTCTACACATGAGTAAACCATTTGGAAAATATTGGCTCATAAATAAATGTAGGGTTATATATCAAATACTGCTGTATACAAAAAACCAATATGATTAAAAATACTTTTTATAATATTCACTTATATTGGACTTATATCTAAATCCTAACTCTATTAACCGTGAAACATTTTGGGGCCACTAGCAAAATAAGTTACAAAAAATTCAACTCTATTAGAAAGGTTTTTTGTTTGTCTGTTTTTATTTTTTAAAAAAAGCATGACTTTTTAAAGCAGTTCTTGGTCATCCGAATACTACGCTATATTTTATAGAAGGGAGAAAATGTAACTGACAAACACTAAATGAAACATTCTAGTTAAACATTCTTATATTTCATTAAAGGGAAGGCTAATAAGTCCTTTCTATATAACTTAGCATTATAAACAGAATTATTACCTTAGAGCTAAAATAAATTGTGTTCTCTTTTTTTGGTTATACATGTTGTGGTTAAAAATAACCATGAAAACTATATTTTGACATGTAGGATTATTAAGGTTCACTTCAATGTATACCTAATTAGCACACATAAGCTTTGCTTAGAACTCTAAAATCCTCCCATTTTCCCAATTTGAAAAAAAGGCACATATATTCATTTAATAATCAAACTACACTGAATTTGAGGATAAATATAAAACAAAAAAAATCAGTAACTGTTCTTCCTTATTATGGTTTTCAGACAATGACTATCATAAACTCTTCCAAGTTCTTTTGAATATTTAAATATTTCAAGGTATAATGCTTTTAGCCAAAATTAGTATGACCAAAATAAAATAAATTCGTATTAAGTCTCTTAAAGTAATACTGTAGGTTTAGATATAAGGAATTATAACACTAAATGGTTACATATTTTTTTACCTACATTCAGTACAGAGATTGTATATTTTTCTTAAAGAGCAAAGAGGTTTCTATTACCAAGCTGGAATACATATCCCTCTTTTATTCTAAAATGATGTTTATCCCTTAATCTCATTCTATTTAAGATTTTCCCAATTTGCACAAGTAAATGCCAAAGTTAAAATCTATATTTAAACCAGTAGAGGTAAAAATGCACATTTAAATTTCTACAATTTCTCAAACACACAAAAAACACGTTTTCACCAGCACAAATTATTTTTTTATAATTATCAATTATTTTTACTTATGAACTTCCTTCTAAAAACATTTTCTGATGTTTAAAATACACTGCAATCATATCTATTCCTTCAAAATTTCAACGGATGTTCCATGCCAGTATATTTAGCATAGTTCTTCACTATTTATCGTTACAAGTAAAGTTAACACTGCTGAGTTGTCCGATTTAATTCATACAACTTCCTCAGAATCTTGCCCTAGAATTATGCTTGTTCTTTTCATACTCTGGCTGCCTATAAAGGTAATTATTTAAGTTAACTACCACAGATACTGCAAAGAGACCACCAAACATTTACAAAATGAAATATAATGCTGGTCATTAGGTGATAGAACTCTTTTGCAATTAATTTTTTAGTCTCTTTCACCAGACCTTTAACATGGTCCTACTATTCAGGTCCAAAGTTACCTATTCAGTCTTATTTCCTATGACTCTTCAACAAAGACTTCCTTCCACTTAGGTCAGGCTTGTCTCCCCACAGATGCACACGGGCCCTTGTTCCTTAAGTTCTCCAAACACATGATGTCCTTTCTTGTTTGTTCCCCATCTATCTATAGATGACCCATTCAATAAGACTAGTTTCTTTCTCCTTTGAAATCTTCAGTTGCAAAGATTCAAATGATTACTACCTAGACTTTTTCTACCTTTCTAAATCATATTATAAAAATCAGTCTAAATGTATAATTTTTACAGACTTTATTTTGCTGTCACTATATACATATATCAGAAGATACCAAATATATAAACATAAAATACATTCTGGGGGCAGAAAGATCTAAGGGAAAATCAGTTAGACTAAGAATCAGAAAGCGAGGTATACTATTTGTTAATTGTGATATAAAACAAGTCACAAAGTTCTTCAAGTCTTAATGCCCTTATCTCTGAAATAAGGTTAGTTGACTTCACAGAGAGTGTGTATGTATGTGTGAGTATGCGTATAAATTAAATGTTTATAGGCTATTTTAAAAAAAAACTGGCAGTGTACCAAAAGATGGAAGAAGACCTACTTCAAATTCCAGGGGATTGTCATCATATAACTATATGATTTGACCACAGTGCAATACATACAGGAATTAAAAATAAAGACAATTCCCAAACTAAACTCTTAGGAATTAAAATAATACTCTCTTAAATTATTCTTGGGCCAAAAGAATCAAAAATATATTAATATTGGGATCATAAGATATCAAAACCTATAGGACATAGCCTATATGACTGGTAGTCAAAGGAAACTTCCAATTTAACCAGTATAGAAAAAGTACACTTCAAGAAGCTGGGGTGAGGAGTGTCAGGGGAGAAGAGGAGAGTTAAGAAAATAAGCTAAAGTAAGGTAGAAGAAATAAAATAATGTGCCAATTAGATAAAAAGGTCAAAAGTTTTTCTTTCCAAAAAGCTGAGGAAAACCAACGTATGGGAGAAAACTTACCACCACATATAAGAAAGGTGAGAAAAAATATCCCAAAAAAAGCTTTAAAATTTGTTTAAAAAATACATATAATTTTATGTCAACAAACTACAAATTTTTAAACAAACAGATAATCATCTAGGAAAATATAAATTACCAGAATTTCTTTCCAAGGTAGAAAAACTACCAAGTCTTTGAAGAGACTCAGTAAAGCTACAGAAGAACTGAAAAGGTTGCCCAACATCTGTACCCAATAAAGGAATCAGGCCCACATTGTTATATTTTTTGTTTTAGAGCTGTATGGTTATGTCAAATCTTCAAGGACCAAATAATTTCTCTATCTACACTACTCCAAAGTCTGAGAAAACGGAAAAGTCTCCTTAATGATTACACAAGGCCAGCATAATCTGAATATAAAATACTGACAAATATAAAAAAGGAAATTGGAGATCAATTTATCTATGAACACAGATGCCAATACTCATCCATTTTTGATAAACTACATTGTGTACAAAAATAATATAAAGTGTTTACAATGTTTACAAAAGGGGGTCGATGTTAAAATCTTTACATTCTAATGATTAAAGATTACAAAGAAATCTGTTCACATCTCAGATACATTAGAATATTTCTAAATTCCAACATCAATCATTTTAGAAGAAACTCTTTTAACTACGAATTTGAGAAAGGGTTTTTAAATTTGTAAAGGGAAATCTATAAAAAAACAGTACTATACATCATACGTGAAAATAAAACACTAGAGACACATCCATTAAAATCAGAAAGTAAGCAAAGGAGCTTATTATTAACATTATTTTCATATTTAACTATATTCTGAAGAGTCTGGTTAACATACTAAAAACAAATGAAATAACAAGTATAATGGAAATTATCCCAATTATGAGATAATTATTGAGAGCCAGTACACTGAAATAATGACAAGAATCAACTAAAAAATTATTAGAAAACATAAGAGCCCAATAGGGTAACTGAACACAATTTTTGAACACAAAAATTAATTACCTTTCCCACTACCTACCCTACCAATAACTTGGTAAAATAAGTAGGGGTAAGTGACTCAATTCATAAAAACAAACTTTTTTGTACATCTAGGAATAAATTAAACAAGAAAGATGTAAGACTATTAATAAAGTAAAATTATAAAACATATATTGGATTGAGGACAGTGTCCTGATATTAGCAGGTAATAAACATGTCTTGATATGCCCATCAAGAGAATGGGAAAAAATTACAGGCTAGTCATACACTAGAATCCCATGAGAATGAACTACAACTATATCCAATAACACAGCTAAAGCTCCAAGCATGTTAAGTAAAGGCAGCCAGACAAAACAAGGACCTGGAGTGAAAGATTCCAAGTGCATAAAGTATAAGAAAACTTTCTTATGTTGTTAGAGGTCCAGAGAATGTTTCCTATTGGGTAGTGGAAGAATGTAGTGACAGGAAGGAGAAACAAACGTAGCTTCTGAAGTACCGTATGTTCCAGGCCCGACTGGGAGTTACATAGACATGTTCACGCTGTGGTCACTGATGGAGCGCACGCTCATGGGCTGTACTGTTTGGCATGTTTTATGCTGCACATATATTTTTACAACTTTTGAGTAAACAAAGGGATAATAAAAATAGGCATTTAAAAGTACAAAAAAAAAGTGATAAAGTTATGTCAACTAGGAACAACTGTTAGGACCACCAAGAAAGAAAGTTTCATGAATACACAAGTGTTCATACTTTATTAAAATCCTAAGGACACTTTAATAGGTTTACCCATCCCACTCCCTGCCCAAAAAAGCGAAAACAAAAGCAAACAAACAAAAAAGACACAAAAATATTTTAATGTCTTTCAAAGTAAATGGAAAAAAGTATACAAATCCCATGATTACAATTATGATATGACCCTCCCACTGCCACCACCTTAATCCATACGAGCAACAAGTACTTTGTGAATATTTTCCTTCTAGCTTTCGTATTTGCTCAGCATAACAGTCTTGTACTGCCTTTCTCTGAATTTCATTTTTACATGACAAAAGCTTCTCTCCTTAAACTACTATAATTTGGGGATTTTCTGTTAACAGCGGAAACTAATCAAAACACTGTCAACTGGGAAAAGAACCCAGGTAACCATCTTTCCTCATTTATATTCTTCCAGCTCTGCCTGCCTATTAACACTCACATTATGTGTTTAGAGGGGACAGACTTCCATGTGGAAGGGCCTGTGGTTAATATTGTACCTGAGATTGAGTTGGTGACTCTCCCTAATAAAGAGGTTAAACCTTAGCAAGTCCACTTACCCAGATACAAGTTTTATCCCGCAATTTATCTTCTTATCAGTAAAAACTAACATTTCATCACATGGTTTATACCACCAGCAAACATATATAGCATTTTAAAAATTGATCTAACCATAATACATATATGCAAGTCCATTTTTAAAAATAGGCAGAGTTGAAAAACTTCTCATAACCAAAAAGCTTATAAAATACACCCAATAAAGATATTTTTGGTAATGCAACAGAAGAGATATACCTATATCTGTATTATCATATAGATTATATGATTATGCTATAATTACATGATTATGTATAATAAAATAAATATTAAAAATAAAAACAAATACATTATATCTAACAGGGAAACAGTAAGACAGAAGCAGCTATCATATATTAGTTACTGTGTTTTGTATATATTTTGTGAATTAATACTGAATGTTGATAATGATTAAAATCAATTGCCAAGAAAACAAAAGCATGTTTAAATAGGCCAATCACTATAGAAAGAACAACAACAAAAAAAATTATAAAAAAATCTACAACCAAAAAAGGGGCTAGGCTAACATGGTTTTACAAATTCTAACTTACTCTCATGGAATAGATAATTTCTATGTAAACTACACCAGTGTATAAGAAAAACAAAAAAGCTTTCGAATTCACTTACTAAAGCTAACATAAGCATAAGATCAAATCTTATGAAGATAGCACAAAAAAGAAAATACAATAAAGTTTTATTAATAGAGAATGTAGAAAACCCAAATAAAATGCTACTGAGTAAATAGTGTGTACATCTTGAATTCATGAAAATAAAAATTTACTAAGAAAAGTGCTTTAAGGGCACCTGGGTGGCTCAGTGGGTTAAAGCCTCTCTCTACCTTCAGCTCAGGTCATGATCTCAGGGTCCTGGGATCAAGGCCTGCTTGGCAGGGAGCCTGCTTCGTCCTCTCTCTCTGCCTGCCTCTCAGCCTACTTGTGATCTCTCTCTCTGTCAAATAAATAAATAAAATCTTTAAAACAAAAAAAAAGTGCTTTAAGAAACTACTGCAGAAAACTTATAAAACCTTGGGTCAAAGAACACTTTTCGTACAGCAATGAGCTCCAGAATCCAGAAAGCAGCAGAAAGCACAGTGTTTTTTTAAAACTTCTTTATGAAATAAAGGTACCACAAACTAACTCAAACAGAAATGGCAGACTGGGAAAAAATAGGGCATATGTCCATAAAGAGTGTAATATAGGGGCACCTGGGTGGCTCAGTCCGTTAAGCCTCTGCCTTTGGCTCTGCTCCTGATCTGGGGCTCCCTGCTCAGTAGGAAGCCTGCTCCTCCCTCTCCCACTCCCCTGCTTGTGTTCCCTCTCTGGCTGTCTCTCTCTCTCTCTCTCAAATAAATAAATAAAATCTTACAAAAAAAAAAAGAGGGTAATACATAATAAATGAAAATACACATCTATACTGTGAAATAAATACTAAATGCAGGTAGAAAAGACAATGTGGTAGATATACTGCCTTCATTTTAAGAATGCCCTCAATATATTTCTGAGTGATATGTTACAAAATAATATGAATATTAAAATTTAAAAATGAAAAAAAATTTCCCTATATATGCACGACTGTGTAAACAAAAGGAATAAATCAGAGAGGTTACATAGTGATAGCAGTGGTTTTTACACAGGTGGTGGCAGAGACTGCCATTCTTAGTTTTAATTTAGACACCTAGATACTATTGAATGATTGCATTGTGTACATATTACTTTTGTTATTTACATGACAAATTCTAAAATTATGTATTATCAGGTAGAATATTCCAAATGCTAATCATTTAGCTATACCAAAATGCACATTAATTATAAACAACTGATAATATTTACATAAGATTATATATATGTGTGTGTGTGTGTGTATGGTGTGTGTGTGTGTGTATGTACACACACACCTCAATTACAGATAGGTGAAAATAAATATACATGGATACAAACTTCAGATTTGCTGCTGCCTCAAAATCAGAGGGTCAACTGAAAAAGAGAAGATATGAAATATGGAAAATACATAAAGGACAAGTCGCATAGGGCATCCCCAGGTAATGGTGAATAAAGATCCCAAGATACCAGTTATTCACTGGGGGTAAAAAAAATCAGTGCAGACAGAAGCAGGTTACAAAGCTCTGGAATAACAGACATATAGAAGAAATCTATTCCAGAATAAATTTCCCCAAGAAAGTAAAACTGACAACAGAATATGGGAAATTTAAACAACTAGTGGAGAGTTTAGAAGCACATCAGTAATACATATAGAAAACTAAGCAAACCAAAAAATATAACAACTCCAAGGAAAATGAAAGCTGAGGGGAGGAAAAAGTCAAAGTAATAATGTTTATGACTCAGCTCAATCCTGAGTAGCATACATAGAAATAACAACACAGGGAATTCTGATTTAATCCAAATGCCAAAATTTTACACGTGTGTGTGTGTAGACAGATGGAAGGGTGGGAACTATGGGGGGGGGGGCGGCAGGCAGGGACAGGAGTAGGAGAGCTCCTTGTTCATATCCACCAGCAGGGAATTAAACAGGAAATAGGTAAACTAAGAACCACAAAAACTCAAGCATTCTGTGTTTACTTAAAGATAGGGAATTCACGCCAAAAGGATTAGATAAAATAACCGGAAGCTGTTACCACAGCAGGGGTGAGGGTGGGGTGTACTGTTGTCTGTAGTGTATATAATTAGTTGGCTCTTTATAATATATACAGGCATCAATCTAAAACATGTGAAATTCCCAATTCAACATAAAGATCTCCAATTTGGAAAAAAAAATGCCAATGTTACTCTAAATGACAAATAATTTTCCCACATGAAATAAATGAAAACTTTAGAAGACATACATTCAATGTATTATAAGAAAAGAAAATATAGGCCACCTGGAAATAAGGTGAATTTTTAAACAAAGTTTTCTTTTGTTTTTTTTTCAGTAACAGCAGTTTTTCAACCTTTCTTACTTAACTTAATAGGGTGATCAACTCATCCTGGGGTCAGTTTGTTTAGCACTTAAAATTCTATATTCCAGAAAACCCCTCAGTCCTGAGCACACCAAGATGGCCTGTCACTCTAATTCTAACAAGTTCAAAAGTATTTATTATTATAAGGTTACTATGTATAAGGCCTTTTTTGATACTACAGAATGAAAGAAATAGTGAAAATAAGCAGCTTTTTGAAGTTTGAGCTGGATGAGGGCAGGATATAGAAAATTAAGGGAAATTTTGAGGTTTTTAAGGTCAAGAAAGGAGACATATAGCTTATAGTGAACTGTATCTCAGTAAAACCTTTTTGGTTTTTTTAGGGAAAAAAACACTAAAAAGGGTGAGAAGTGAAAACAACTTGAAGTTTTTGGTAAATCAAAATAAAAAGACAAAACATACAGTGCTTTCATCTTCCAAAAAATCTAAAACCAATAATATTGTAATTAAAATATTGTAAAGCTCTGTTATGATGTGGGGAACAAAGGCAAAAGAAAAAAAATTAAATTTCCTTACAACTTAAAGCCAGCTCTGGACAAGCCCTTGAGACAAGGAACTTGTGACCTTCCTCTAGGAACTGAACTGCCTGATGGTAACACCCTGCTATGGGTAAAGGCAACCTTATCTTCACTAATGTGAATGCTAATGCCTGATCTCCAAGATCCTGTAAGTCTCCTTTCATACATAAAAATTCCTCTGGAAACTTCCTTCATCTCTAACACCCACCCTCCACCAAGATATAAGTTAGCAATCATCCTCCAAGCATACTGCCCACTGATATACACATGAAGGGCCTCACGACTAAGGTTTTACTAGATTTACTAGATGGTGATTAATGACCTTTTCCTGACAACAGCTAGCCCCTCAAGGTCCTGGAAACCTTGCTTCTAAATTCCTTGGAGATTTATGCTATCCTTAACTCCTTCCCAATTTTTAAGTATATAATCAGCCACCCCTCACAACCCCCGTGCAGCTCTTTCTGCCTACAGGTCCTGTCCCTGTGCTTTAATAAAATCACCTTTCTGGACTGAAGATGGCTCAAGAATTCTTTCTTGATCATTTGCTCCCAAACCCCAACATTTTCACATCACTAGAGGGAAAAAAGATTTGGTCATGGAATAATGCAACTGCTTGATGGTCTCACATTTCTTGAAAGGACTAGGATATTAAAAATTAATTCAGGAGAAAATGTAAGTGAATAAGAAACATAAAAATAAATGAACAAATCATTTTTAAAACAACAAGTGAAGAAAGCAGTTTAGAATCAAATGATGGTGAAATTTTTAAAAAAATACTGTAATACTGATGAATAGTATTACCAATGATAAGAAAATAAACTGTACCAGAAGCAATTATTCAGTTCGTATTTTCACCCATCAATGCCTTTTATTCCCTTCAAATAAAAACACAATTCAAATTCCTGCTAACGACCCAAAGGTGCACTATTAGGGTAACTCAGGTAAAATGCTTTGTTTTTTGTTGAATTATCTGGGTTACCAAAAAAAAAAAATCACTCTTAGAGTCATGCATAAAAGAAACCCTTAGAACATCAGGTGGCCAAGGCTAAAATAGGAAAAGAGAAAATTTAATTCAAGGAAATAAAATATTTTAAGAAGTTCATTTAAAAACATTAGAAAATTAAATGAAAATGTTAATTGTACCTTAAAGAACCCTGCTTCAGGACCACACCTGTCATATACATTCCTGGATTTACCTATCGCCATGATAATACCTTGCATGTTCGGTGTCATCATGATCTGCCACAAGGAATTTAAAGTAAGAGTTTTTGAATGGTTAACATAAAAAAAATATCAAAAACCAAAATAATACCTTGACATGCAAGTTAAAAGCCCTCTGTTTTTCACTACTTATAAATTAACCATTGCATATTTTTTGACAAATATGGTCCAATATGCATATAAGTATCTTTCAAAATCGTCCATACAGGGCCACAGCTAGCTCTAGATGGTGCCTTTGTGCAAACTGCAAAAAGGCAACCACTCTCTCTGAACTGAAGAATTCTAAAAAGGCACCTCCTTCTTGACAAACAATCGAAAAGTGCTGCTAAGAACCGCTTAGACTAAGCAACACTCTTTTTACTGAAAAAAGTGCCTCTTCTTTCAGGTTTGAGGAGCTCAGCATGAGCTCAATTTTACCTCCAGTTTGCCTGCTGGCTGGGCACGGCTGCACAACAGCACAACCTGAACATTATGAGCTGCAGCCCTGATCCATATAACTTAGAGTTCCCAGATACATGCACGGTTAGACTGTCACTCCAATCAGTTACAAAAAACAAAACAAAATGCATTTCTGCCAACAGCATAAGCATTTACACAAAAGACAGTGTTAAGTGATTAATCACAATTCTAAATTTTAAAATGCCAGAAGGCTTACCCTAGAACAAGCAGTCAGGTACTTGGTCAATAAATTAACATTTTTATTAAAAACATGCCAGTTTCCATAATTTTCAAGCAGCAACATGGTAATGAAACAGCTAATTGGAACAATGTACTGCTATTAAGTATTAAACACTTAAGTATTTCTCTGTTTTTGAAATAACTTATCATTCTTAGCTGTTCACATTTTAAAATACCTGCAAAATGAAACAACTCAAAGCACTATGAAGCTATGGTGTCAGAGCAATCAAGAGATTGCTTCCAATACCTCTGATTCACTGAGCCTATCACCCAAATTTTGATTATACACTGAGGGTCACAATATACCTAACATGTGCTTCAGAAAACTCATCTGACCAGTTTCTATCTCATAAACCAGCTTCTTATTCTCCTTATGGCCTATGTTTTCTTACATTGGCACAGTAATCTTAATGTCTTTGTGATACCTCTGGTTTCAGTGATTAACTTTTATATAATCGCATAATTGTAACTTCAAAGTAAGTCTAAAAAAAAGTTACTTGGAAAAAAACTATTTGATATATATTAAATTCTCATCCATGCCAGTAAAAACTAACATGATAGAATCCAAGGTCTTCCAGGAGTTACTACTCAGAAACAGCTTTACTGGCCCTGACGTCAAATATAAGAAATATCAAATTTAAGAGTCTTAAGAAAAAAGTGAGAAAAGGGGGGGGGCGATCTGATGGGACAAAAATAATAGCACATTTTCATCTGGATTCTCAAGAACAGTATATAAAGCACTGGAAGGCATTCAATAATGACGAATTGCTCAATTCACATTCACGTGGAGGTTGCAGAAGCAAAAATAGCCACCACCTATTTGCAATCAGGCTGTAGGATTTTTTGGCAGGAAACAGTAGGCAAAGTATTATAATACATAATTCAAATAAAACAGGAAAAAGTTATTTTTAAATGTTCAAATTTTTTGCTATTAAACAAACCCTACTGTAATCTATCAACCTAGAATAAACTAATCGTTTGTCTACATAAAAGAATTAACTCTAGAAACATTAAATTATTCTTTTGACAAATTCCATAAGCTTTCTACTTAAATTTTCATTTGAAATTCAAAGTTCTGTTAGCAGTTGGTAAGGTAATTTCAGACCATGGGTGGCCAAGCTGTATGTTATGCAGCAATACACATAAACGTGAAGGTGCACGCATGCCCAAAGTACGTGTATTAAACAGTCACAGATAAGTAGGAACAGTGCAGAGGTCTACAATAAAGGTACCTCGTCATCATAACCCCCCTCCTTTGACTCAATCATGAATTTCCCTACATGAGGAATCGCCACCTCTACAACTTGCTGGTTAGAAGGTGGTTGGCTTGTGGTATTTTCAGTTTTCTGCAGAAAAAAAATTATTAGTACGAACATTAGAAAAGAGAACAATGGAATACCAAGTATCAAGGGCAGAGATTTCTGAGTCTTCAAAAAAATATCTACACTTGCTTAGTATGAAATGAAACCACTCAAAACCAACATTAGAAGTGAATGCATTAATCAAGTAATAACATAATATATAACTTTCCTTTTACAACTCAACCACTAGTTTCTTTTTTCCAAAAAAGCATTTTGGACACCAAATCCTTAAAAATAATAAATACTGGAGTTACGTTTCCTACTACTGTCCATAAGTTACGACTGAGGTTTTTATTTTTTTAATTCTAATAATTCTATAAATCCTTTCTTGATAACTCCATCAAAATAAGACACGACCTCCTCTGAACCCATGAGAGTTTGCAGGTTTTCTTTTTATGGTTTTACTTTTCTATCCTTTCTAATGAATTAACAGTATATCCAATTTATATCCATACTCTGTTGTGTTTAACTCACTCTGTACAGCCTATGAGAGTCTTGCATGATGTACTGTATGGTGGTGTATTTATATGTTTGTCTGATGAATTCTTGCTTCTGAAAAGATGCTGGAAAGTGACATCTCTTTTTAACAATTCAGTCAGGTTTCTTTCTTTTTATCCTGTCTTTGGTAACAAATTCTATGAATTTCCCTAATCCACACTGACAGAGCAGAAGATAGTATGAAATCTAGAAAAGTTCACCCAAAGATACTAACATGGTTCATCCAAAATACTGTCCAGATTTCACAAAGATCTTATATTACTGAATAAATTTATAACTAGAATATTCACTATATACTTATAAACAAATTTCACAAGTACTTAAGGTATTTGAAAGTAGCGTGCTTAAGTAATTTCAATTTGTAGCTTTAGTTTTCTGAAGCAAAAGATAAGCTTTAGTTTTGACATAAACAAAATTTTAATAAAAGCAACTAAAGGGGCTTTATTTCAATTTGAAATGTAAGTAAATTCTAGAGATGAAAACATTTTATGCCTTTCCAGAAGTATATAAGAAAAAAGAGTTTAAACAATAAAACAAAACTAATGGCCAAGACTGACACTGTCCTTGTTAAAAGAAATGCTACTTTTAAACATAACATATTTAGAAAAGGTTTCCTTATTTTGAGTCCTCAACTTTTCAAGAGGAAATAACCAACCTGCAAGGTGGTTGTGATAACGAGACATAATATTTAGCTAATCCAAAACCTCATATGTTAATAGTTGTCCTATAATGACAAGTATTACCAGTATTATAATAATATTATATTACTTTAAAGTGCTTGTATTTGAATAGAATAACCCAATATTACTAGCATACATGCCTAGAGAGATATGCTTATGAAAGGATAATTGTGCTAGGTCTCTATCCACAATAGTGAAATCTGATCAGGTAATTTAGGAAATTTGTCTAGATTTTCGGGTCAAACACTTCTCACAATCAAATCGATCTAAAACAATATTATCTTAATAAGAGAGAATATAAATTTAAGTCAAGTAGCAACTGGGAAACTGATCAGTATTAGTACACTGATCCTTGTAAAACAATATATGGCCTTCGGGAAAAAAAGTTGCAGTTAGGAAAAAATAATGTTTAATAAACATTTTCAGTTACCACAGAAGAGTTTCAATAGCATAATACTGATGAGTTATATGTATGCAAACTGAGAAGCCAAAGAAACTTTGGTGAATATAATAATTCTGTTGTATCATTCATCAAGTTTAGATATCCTAAGGTCCCACAAATATTTTCCATATAAAGAATTTGAGGGCTCATTAAAGGAAAGCAGAGGTGTATTTGTCTTTTTTTTAATACTGTCAGGCCCTTTTATATAAACACCTTAACAAAAGCTAAACTTGAAAGGAGTTAATAAGTGCTTCAGTTACTAAACATTCCCCAAAGAATTAAAATACAAAGATTTTTATTAATGGGCTGAAATCCATTAAGTGGATTGCTTTAAAAAGTGGTTTTTCATGAAAGGGCAATTAGAAAGCTATCGAACTACAAC
Organism: Ailurus styani; assembly: GCA_002007465.1. Classification (NCBI taxonomy): domain Eukaryota; kingdom Metazoa; phylum Chordata; class Mammalia; order Carnivora; family Ailuridae; genus Ailurus; species Ailurus styani. Next base: position 7,939,417 of record LNAC01000003.1, read on the forward strand.
TATGTTCTAACCCCCCCCTACCTTTTAACCCAGTAATTCAACTATGGGTAATCTATTCTAAAGAAATAAATTGAAATATGGAGAAAATTTCATTTCTAATAGCCTATTTATAATAATATAAAGGTAGAAACAAATATACAGTGGGAGAACATAAATAAGAATTTAATCACTCAATGGAATAACACTCTACCATTAAATGTTTTTCACAGAGAATTTTTAACATGGGGAAATGGTTATGTCACAATGTTAAATGATTAAAGAAGAAAAGGCAATATATAAACACAACCGTATATGCAGAGTACTTCAGCTACTAAAGAAATCCCAAAACTGTACATAAAAATAAGAATGAAAAAAAAATACCAATATATTACGTGATTAGAGCTTTGAGTAGTGCCACTACATGTGATTCTTTCTTCGAGTATACTTTTTGTATTTTTCAAATTCTTAAATATTTCATTTAAAATTAAACATATTCTTCTAAACAGTAAGGTGTGTATATGTTTAGAGACTCTCTATGGTTTCTGTGACTCTACTTTCCAGGAAATTCTTAAGCTAAGGTTGGAACTTAATATACTGTATATTTGTGAAATGATTTGTATTTAAGTAACAAAAAGAAACTAACAGCTTCTTAGTACCTATACTACATGCTAGGTACCTTCAAAAAAAATAATCTTAATCCCACAAAGATCCCCATTTTATGTAAAAGCAAACTGGTGTTCTGAAAAATTAAGCACTTTATTCAAGTCTGCATAGCTAGGAAGAAGTAAGACCAATATTAAAAAACTCAGGACTACCTAATCCCAAAGTCTGAACACTCTTTTCAGGAATGCAATTTAGTTTCTAAGGTATATCTGTAAGTGAGAAAAACTGGCATGTGGTTATTATGATCCAAAGCAACTAATCATGAGACCAAGAACAGGCTGCTTCAGCCACTATTAACATATTCTTAGACATGCTACAGGATTTATACAAACAACTCCGGCCTACTGTTGGTGCTACTCCAGAAGATAAGTCAAATTGAAAAATATTTATGTTAGCTGTCTATCATATTCTCTCAATGCCATCCTCCTTTCTCAAGTAAAGGTGAAGCAGTAGATTATAGGCTTATAAATGATATTCATATTATATATAATATACATTAGTTATATATATATTATGTATATATTATTATATATAGAAATATTATATATAAAAATATATTTAAGTGCTGGTTTCTACAAATTTATGTCAGACACAATTAGCCAAACTAAAAAACCATGTTTCTCTATTAAGCTAATAATACCTTTGGCTTTCTGATCACAGTTAAAAGGATAATACTTATTATCCATAACATAGGCTTTAACAAATAAAATTCCTAATTAGCCAAGAGCCAAGCAAATTACATTTTTAGACTAGGCAAAAATATTATTCTCTTGCATCTACTTCTCTGCCCTTTCTACCCCCCTAAGTTTTCCTCTTCTACCACCCCACAAGAAGTTAGACATCTTAGATCTATAACAAGAAGCATTTTCCAGGAATGCTTTAGAGTAGAGTTAATAAGGGTTCGTCTCAAGCTCATTTAGAATCTCCAGGACATTTGTAAAATTTGGAATTAAAAAAAAAACCTATATCAAAACATTTTTATAGTAAAATGATATAATTAAAATTTTTCATACAGGAAGTAAAATAAAAAAGTAATTTATGATTATTTTATTCATCAAAATATAACAGAACACCTCATTAATTGAACACTTTGGTTAATCAAGGTCCTATCATATTAAAGACCTCATTGCAATTAGCAGGTTATTGTTGAGTTCACGAAATAGAAAACTGTGCTGAAAAATTGTATGTATGTCCTGGGCACCTGGGTGTCTCAGTAGTTAAGCATCTTTGGCTCAGGTCATGATCCCAGGGTCCTGGGATCGAGTTCTGGATCAGGGTCCCAGACCACAAGGAGTCTGCTTCTCCTTCTGCCCCTCTCCCACTTGTTCTCTCAATCTCTCTCTCTCAAATAAATAGAATCTTAAAAAAAAAAGAAAGAAAAGAAAAGAAAAGAAAAGAAAAGAAAAGAAAAGAAAAGAAAAGAAAAGAAAAAGATAAATTGTATGTCCTGCTCTCTTTAGTTCTCTAGGACTGTAATCTTCAAATACTAAAATTCACTATCAAGCAACCTGCATTACAACTGCTTGTGTTCACTAAAAAAAAAGTGACTACAGCAAGTGAATGTTTTTGTAGTATGAAATTCTAGAAATAGCATCTCTCAGAAGGTCATATGCACTGAAAACACAGTGCAATACCAATGTACTCAATTTACTGCTATAAAAAGACACAACTGAGAGCTACAACACAGGAGGGTTATAATGACAATGCTATTTGGACACTCTACTGAAATATGCATAAACCACTTTGCAAGATCAGATTTATCCTGCTAATAATACTCGAACCTAGAATTTCTATTATTTACTATTAAACATATTCCATGGGACAATGAAAATTATTACCTTATATTCCCAACTATTCCAGTGTAATAAGACTAAAGATAGAGGGAAGGGTGAGGGAAAAAGAGAAATGATGCTAAATTTTATACTTCTCTTTTTTAAGTTCCAAATCAAATGATCAATTTAGTATCTGATTATGATTTTTCATCATTCTCTAACAGGAATACAGAAATTTGTTTTTAAAAAGAAGCATTTAGGGGCACCTGGGAGGCTCAGTCAGTTAAGCGGCCAGCTCTTGATTTTGGCTCAGGTCATGATCCCAGGACCCTGGGACTGAGCCCTAAATTGGGCTCTGCACTCAACAGGGAGTCCACTTAAGGATTCTCTCTCTTTCCCTCTGCCCCTCCTGCTGCTTGGGCACTCAAGTTCTCCCTCTCAAAATAAATAAATAAATATATCCTTAAGGGGAAAAAAAAGGCAGCATTAAAAAACTTAAGCTGGGGAAGCTACAGCCTGGGGGTTAGGTAACAGCACAGTCCCTGATCATGTTAACGGTAGCGTCGGCCCTTGGCCCTGTCTCTCCTGACTCCCATGCAGGCTGCTCTCCGTGACACTGCTGGAAATGTCATGAAGATGGCTATGTTCCGAGAGCTCAAAGAAAAGTTCTTACCGACTGCAAAACTGTTTCAGGACTTTTATCTTCATGCTCATGTGATGCCTTGGTAATTATTCGAATAGTTTCTTCTTTCAAGTGCTTTGAGAAATCACTTCTTGATGGCTGCTCTAGATATTCTGGTTCTCCTGCTTGTGCTTCATAAGAAAAGAATCAGTTGTATGTCTAATACAAATCACAGAGAGCTACCTAAGATGAATCTGTTATTTAATGCTAATTCAAAGTTAGAGACTAACCAATTTTACTTTCATTTAATATACCACTCAATATAGCACCTACCCCAGAATTTAACCTCCCCCTCCAAAATCAGGTTCAAGAGTAGTCAATTACTAAAGAAAATATTCATTTTCTCACAATCTGTGGTTAGAAATTCATAGCAAATTTTTCTGTCATGATAAATACCAAAATCTCATTTAGGAAAATCATCAGCATTGTACCAAAAAAGAAAAAAAAAAAAAAGGATTTAATTTGTATAACAATCCTGGTTTGAGTTTCCAGAGAGAACACAGTGGCTGTTTCTCTGGCCACAGAATCCTTTTTCACACCTCCCTGACCAAACCTAACCCTGAATGAACTCAACCTTCTATCTTTTCTGAACCTGCCCTGGTAATTGAGTGTTGTAAAAGGAAAAACAATTACAACCTGGCAAACTAATACTAATATAAATTCAAGACTTCAAATACCATCCTTGCAAAGAACTCTCAAAGTTTTATCTGTCATCTAGGTTCTGAGCTCCAGACCCATCAATGCAACGATGTGCTCTGAACGTCCCACTAGATGCTTTATCGACAATCCCAAGTGCTTTGTATAAGTGGGCCTCTGCCTCTCTCTTCAACGCAACTTTGTATCCTTTGCTCTCTGCTCTCCTTTTTCAGGTTATCTAATTCATCAAAAAAAAGGTTTTTCTTTTCAACCTTCAGATCTTTCCACATTTTCTTCCCCCTGGCTATATATTCAACCCACTCTCAGTCTCCCATCTAAGAACTTCTATACACCTTTTTGTTTAAATACCACTTCCTTATGAAAGTATTCCTGATTACACCATTTGAGAGCAGGGTTTCCCAGGTTCTTGGCACTATTAACATTTGGATTCATTCTGATTCCTTGGTGTGAAGTGGTCCTGTGCACCTGGCTTCTACCTCCTAGATGCAAGTGGTACTATCCCTCCAGATGTGACAACTGGAAATGTTTGCAGTTTGTCAAATGTCCCCTGGGGGGCAAAATCACTCTCAAATGAGAACCACTGCTCTAAAGTAACTTATTCCTTCCTTTTAATAGCACTTTACCATAATTACGACTTAATTACTATTGTATTTGTTTCAAGCCCATATCCTTTGCTAGACTAAGAATCTCAAGAGCAAGGATGCTATCTCCTTTTTGTATTACTAATTCTTCAACAACTAGCATACAATAAGCACACAATAACTTAATGGAACAAATGAATAAGTAAGTAATGGATATAAAGAATAATAAAGTACACTAAAATGTTTTACAGTGCTACGGGGATTGGTTAAGTGAGCCCTTCCAAACCAACTGGCTTGACACAACAGGGCTACTGCCACCCTTTTCAGTATTTCATTAAAAAAAACACACACACACACACACAAAAACCCTTTCAAAGTAAAATGTTATTCAAAAAGAAATACTATAATTTCAACATATATGCATGGTAGTACATGCATCCAATAAATTTTAACTGTTTAACTATGTGCCAGGCACTAGACTAGACAATGACACTCCCAGGGTGAACAAAGCAGCCAGTCTCTCGCCCCATGAAGTTTAGAGTCAACTATGGAGAATGTCATTAACCAAAGAAACACACATATGAATTGTGACAATATTATAATAATACTTGCTAGGAATAAAATGAGGGAGGGGTAATTTAGATTATGGAATATGAGATAAACTGACTTTTCAGCAGAAGGATGATAAGTTGATCATCCCATTCCTTGATGGAAGGATGACCTGAAAGAAGGCCAGTGTGGCTGGACTACAGTGTAAGAGGAGAGATACAGCAAGAGATGATAGCCGCAAAATCAAGGGGCCTTTGAGTCCAATAAAAGTTTGGAGGATAAAAGGAAGTAAATAAATGTTTTAAGTACAATGGCAATGTGGCAAGGTTTTGCTTTTTCATTTGTTTGTTTAAGACTGTATTCATTTATTTGAGACAGAGAGAGAATACAAGCAGGGAGGAGGGGGAGAGGAAGAGGTAGAAGCCGACTCTGCTGGGCAGGGAGCCCGATACAGGGCTGGATCCCAGGTCTCTGAGATCATGACCTGAGATGAAGGCAGACGCTCAACTGACTGATCCACCCAGGCGCCCTGCAATGTGTCAAGTTAAAAAAGAAAAAAAAATTCTGGTTGCAATGTGAAGAATGGATTAGAGAGGAAAGTAAAACTAGAGGTAAGTGAATGTACTAGAAGGTAGCAGAGCAATATGAGCAAGAGATGGTGGTGCTTTTGGACAACAGAGGCAACAAGAGAGGTAGGGAGAATTGGTAAGAATGAAGATGTATTTTGGACAGAAAGGTGTGGAGGCTGATGTGAAGATGACTAAGTTTTTGGCATGCGTAACTAGGATGATGGAGATAAAATACACTATGACAAGGAAAACCAGAGGAAGGAATGCTTACAATGTGTATGACAGGAGGGAAGTTTAAATAAGTCAAATGCCCTCATTTCTGTAATCCCTGACTTTGCACTGCAATGTTCTTTCACTCCCCTGTATGATGGATAAGATAAAGAAAATTTTAGACTATACCTCCAGCTGACTGTAGGATGTAAACGTAATGCAATGAGGGCCAAGAAATCCATCTGGTCTGGCACTGGCCTAACACACTGAAACATGGACAGTCTATGTAAAATAAGTCCTTAGGAACAAAAGTAATTTTATCTGATCAACACAGTCAAATGTATCTTAGGTCCCCAGGATCAAGATTCCCTTCCACATAAGGCTTTGAATCCAAAAACCTTATGAGCAAGGTTTTGCCTTATGCCTTTGCCTTATTGCCTTTGCCTTACAAAGATCTTGCCTAAATGTCTTACGACAGAACTATTTCTTCTAGAGTCTTCCTTGTGTATGTATGTTCCAGGGAACCTGCATCTGAGTGGTGCCGTATAGTCACTAAGTGAACCTACAAGGATTTAACATCTGGGAGTTCGGAAACCAAAACCCAAACTTTATGCAGCATGCTTACTGAACCCGTGCCATTTATATTAGCAATGAAGAAAACTGACATAAAATTCACTCACTTTAAGAACTCCCAATAAAATCAGATAAATGTATACTCCATTATAATACAAAATGTTGAATACAATAACAGGATTATACATGAGGTTCTTCAGAAGCACTGTGGGCCCAATACACACACTTGGGATGCTGCTGTGTGTTAGGAAAGGTTTCCTAGAATAAATGCCAACTGAGCTAAATCTTGAAGAATTTGTACAGAGGACTACCTTGAAGAGGAGGAAGGAAATTCCAGGCAGAAGGACTAGCACATGCAAAAAGCCACTGAAAACAGACAAAAGATTATAAAATTCTTACTCTTAATGAGTCTTTATGCTGGTAAACAAGCCAAAATATAAGTACAACATAAATGTGGTGGTGAGAATAGTTGGGATTAAAAAGGAGAAAGATAATAGCTGCCACAGGGGTAATATAAGGGGGACTCATAAAGACTCTGGAATATGAGGAAGGTCTTAAAGAACGGGCAAAATTTCAAGAATACTGATCATCAGAGGGTATTTTTTTAAATGAAGGATGCTTCAAGAGATGCCATAATGATAGGAAAGTTCCCCACAAGCAAGAAAATGGGCAATAATATGGTTTATGGGGGCCTGGGTGGCTCAGTGGGTTAAAGCCTCTGCCTTCAGCTCAGGTCATGATCTCAGGGTCCTGGGATCGAGGCCCGCATCAGGCTCTCTGCTCCGCAGGGAGGCTGCCTCCTCCTCTCTCTCTGCCTGCCTCTCTGCCTACTTGTGATCTTTCTCTCTCTGTCAAATAAAAATAAAAATCTTAAAAAAAAATAATATGGTTTATATGAAACAAAGTATTCATAGGGAAGTAGATTTGGAAGAAATACAAAGGAGTCAAATTATAATACATGATCCTTATGAAAAAGAAGAGAGGTTTTGCCTGCATTTTGTTGAACCAGAAGGGTAAAAAATCATGTTTACTGGAACAAATAACCGAAATGAGGAAAATAAAAAGCTCTTTCACTACCCAGAAAGAAGCACTACTAGTTTTAGTATTATATATTTCTAGACTAAACCCACATTTTAAAAGAAAAAGAATTATTCTGAATATACTGTTAATATAATATAACAAACTTTTTTGTGTCAATATAATATTTATTGGTTATAGTTTGTTCTTCTGTATGGAGGACTCATATAACTCATACTCTACATATTGTACATGTAGGCAATTTCCATTTCTTTGTTAGAAACAATAGCACAGAGAGTTTGGCTTTGTGTGTCTATAAATACATACAAGGTTTTTTGTTCATCCTGTAACCCTACAGAAGCCTCATCACTGCTGGCCTGTAGAAAGACTAGGAATTCAATTAAGAGAGGCCAGGCTATTTTATCTGTGTTCTGACACTTTATACACTAATTGGTCCCTCCGCTTAATATATTCTTCAGGCTTCAATCTGGAATACAGCTGGTGATTACCAATTCTCTATGGAGGTATATAATATCCCTGTATCTAAAGTATCTCTTGCATCATTTATTTGTCCTATGGGTACTTCACTGAGATTTTTATTTTTTTTTNGAAGCCTCATCACTGCTGGCCTGTAGAAAGACTAGGAATTCAATTAAGAGAGGCCAGGCTATTTTATCTGTGTTCTGACACTTTATACACTAATTGGTCCCTCCGCTTAATATATTCTTCAGGCTTCAATCTGGAATACAGCTGGTGATTACCAATTCTCTATGGAGGTATATAATATCCCTGTATCTAAAGTATCTCTTGCATCATTTATTTGTCCTATGGGTACTTCACTGAGATTTTTAAATGGTTATCTTCCACATAAGAGATTTTCCAGCCATGTTCTAGNCATGACCTGAGCCGAAAGCAGAGGCTTTAACCCACTGAGCCACCCAGGCGCCCTTCACTGAGATTTTTAAATGGTTATCTTCCACATAAGAGATTTTCCAGCCATGTTCTATGTTCACGATGTAAGGGCTTCATTTACCTATTTGGCCATTAAAGAAGACCCAACATTCTACGAGTACTCTGAACCTACTCCTTTGGTCTACCTTCACGTTGAGTAAGTGATTGGAAGGGCTTGGGAGTGTTGTTCTACTTATGTGTATTTCACGGTTAAGCTCTTCAACATTTTAAAAGAGTTAACTCGATAACAAATTGGCTTTCTGTTACAGCATAAGGAACTGCTTTTTTTTTTTAATTTAAATCCAATTAACCAACGTATATCATTAGTTTCAGATGTAAAGTTCAATAATTCATCAGTTGCTCATCACATCACATGCCCCCCCCTTTTAAAATATTTTATTTATTTGACAAAGAAAGAGAGACCACAAACAGGGGGAGCAGCAGAGGGAGAAGCAGGCTCTCCGCTAAGCAGGGAACCCAATGCAGGGCTCGATCCAAGGAACCTGGGACCATGACCTGAGCCGAAGGCAGATGCTTAAGTGACTGAACCACCCAGGCACCCCTGATGTGCCCTCCTTAACACCCATCACCCAGGATCTTAAATCTACTATCTTAAATCTACTATTTAAAAAAAAAAAAAAAGAGCAACATCTCCTCTTTCAGAAATATTTAATACCTTGCCTTACTGATCAGTCTTATTACATTCATATTTAGAAGGATATTTAAAGATTACTTCAAAGATATGCAGAACATTCATTTCTAGAAATGTATTTAAAATTGATGAGTCCCCAAAAGCAGCCTACGAAGAGCCACGGTAGGCTGGCTGCATAGAAGCAAGAGAGAAACTTTTAAGACTTCAATTTCCTGGGTACCACCACAAACAGAATTGTGGGAATGTGGGGTGCAGAAGCTTAGGAACCAGAGTTAAGCCTAAAATTTACCTAGGACAGAGCTAAATCTGTACCACACATTTTTAGCCTGCTTCTCTAACGTATCATTATTTTGGCTAGACTTTTAAAAATGTTAGTATTCCCATACAATGAGGATCACTTCTAGGAAACTCATTACTGGAATATCCATAGGAAATGAATTCAATTCAGAAAACATTCAAGGGTCATCCACCATATGTCATTTATTATGTAGATTCTATTCTTATAAATAAGATCATCACTCAGTCCCTGCTTTAAAGGAACTTGAGAATACTGAGGATATTATTCATTCCGCCAGGTCTTACTCTCAGGAACCAGCTGTATTTCCCTGGAATATCAGCTTGTTTTTAACATGTAGACAGTATCTGTAGAGAAGTCCCAGAGCCAATTCTGCAAGGCCCCTCTAGGTAAATTTATGAAATCTTATGGAATGAATTCCATACCCATGTTAACCTATTTACCTTATTTTTCCTACCTTTAAAAAAAAATCAGGTAGGCTACACAGGTTATGAGGACTTCAACAGTTTTTCCAGAAACAATATTGTACTGCATGTTAACTAATTAAAACATAAATTTAAAAAAAAAGTTTTTAGGGGGGTCTGGGTGGTACAGTTAAGCAAGTCGGCTTGAGATTCTCTCTCCCTCACCCTCCTCCCCTCCCATTTGTGCTCTCTCAGATAAATAAATAAATCTTTTAAAAAAAGTTTTTTTGAGTAAGATAGAAGAAACACAAGTAAAAGTGCAAAGCTCTTCTCTCCTTCTGAATAATTTGTTTTATAAATACAGCTTGGAGCCATACTGTTTAACCAGAGGTGCCTCTCAGAATTATCTGAAGATCTTTTTAAAGATATATATTCTGGACCCTTCCTTCAGAGGTTCTGATCCCAGTTAAGTCTTCGGTGATTTTACTTAGGTGGGGTGTGCTGCTTATACTCACAAAAAAATTCCCAAGTATAGACCATATACACTGTAGTAAAGAACTCTTCAATCTCTAAACATAAGTGTTCAGGTAAGTTTTTCTTTGCAGTAAGCAGGTTTCAGGAGGAAGCATGGAAAGGACCAAATAATTTTTGGTCCTATCATTTATTACTTAGTTTCAGTAAGACAAGGAATGGTACCAGAGAAGTGAGGTCTATGGATTTCTTGTTCACATGTAAGCAGAAGTGGAACAAATACTCATTTAATTAATACTATGTAAATCAAAATTCTTATTTGGAATATCACTCAGAAGGAACTGGTTTTAATAGTTCTCATGGTATAGCTTTATTGAGAAGATTTGAGAGGAAAGAAAAATCACTCTGATGAATTTTATGAAAAAGACTTCCTTGTACTACTTCCACTAGTCACTCATAATTCTAGTGCACACCTGAGAGATTTAAATACAGGTTCTCTTTAACATGGTGAAAATATTATACCAAATTGAGCAAATTACTTTGGAAACCGTGAAGAGAAATAAGATGACACAGGCATTAAAGTAAAATTTCTCTACTAATGACTGGGGAGGTAAGTGGTTCCAATAAACATTAATGAATTCCCTTATACAACTGTGGTATGCTAAATTGCCCTGCAACAGATGATGGAATTCTTAATAGTATATATAAAATAATACAGTAATAGAAACCAATCTTTTAAACAATAATCTCACTCCCCAAATTTATAGATTTAGCAGATTCTATTCCTATGAACTCAAAGTGTGTGTTTCTAGCAATTCTATAGGGGACACAGTGTTTCCAATTGAGGCAATTACTGCCACTGCTTTCTAAAAACCCAGACTGGAAGATAACTATTGTAATAGTTATATGTGAACTGACCATTTCTGTCTCTTTATTTTTTGATTATTCTCATTCCTCTCAAAAATGCATCCCCATCCTCAAGTACTTTTTTAAATAAAAAAGAAAGACGTGAAAATATATGCCTAATACCTACCTCTGTTTTTTTGAATTACAAAACAGCATTTAAAGTATATGGTGGGAAGTATTGATCAGGATAAAGGGTATGGGGCATATAGATGTGGCCTTTTATACAGAGAGAATATAAGATAACAAATGTAAATGGGAGGGCAAAGTCAGCTAGTCCTGTCCGACAGGAATATTAATGGGGACTATATATTAGTTTGAACAGAAATAAAATGTATTAAGTCTGTAAATTTAGTCTTGTGAGAGATAAGATGAAGAGAAGGACACCATCTAGCCCTTACTATTCTGGTGCCACAAAATCTAAGTGAGCCAAGAATAGAGTTGGAGCTTAACCAATGAATGTAGGACTCACCTTCATCTGAGTGCTTAGGTAACACTATCACTTATGCCAATTAGGCAGCCACATCCTGCCAGGAGTAGGATAAGAACAGCCACATGCAAATGGTGAGCACAAAAGTCAGTGGAAGTATAACAAAGCAGCTCCATTGGGGTAAGTTCTGGGGATTGGTTTGAGAAGGATATGTACAGAAGACAAAGGATGAAATCACAAAGGGATAGAATTGGCTCAAAAATGAAAAGAATTATAATGTATATACTATGATTTGAGCACAAAAATCTCTTGATGTCTAATGAGTAGACAAAGTCACTATAAAGAAACTGCATTACTGTGAAACCACAGACCTGCATGTGGTCTACACGGTGGCTCTTAATGTATGGAAAGAAATCCACTCCTGCATCATGGTAGAGATTACCACACTGCAATTGTGGTATTCAGATAGACTATACTGCATTTAAGTATCATAATATTGGTATCTTTGTTGGTATAATACCATTACCTTGGTCTTTTAAAAATTCTGAATCAATGCCTTTTAACATCAAGATCAAGGACTCAACTAATCAATTTACGTGAAAACAAGTTGCCAAGTCTAGACAAATCTGTGTGTGCCTGTTTTATTCCAATACCATACTGTGGTACTGGACATCTTACACTGAGAGAAAAATTTCTTCTAAAGTTCAAATGATAACGCTAAAATTCACCTAAGTAATGATGTATGGGAACTGGTCTGTAAAAGATAAAATTAAGCAAACACCTAAAATGCTTTCTTAAAAAATAAAAACAAAACAAGCAGACGTTGCATAAAAAGGCCATTCAAAAAGATCCAATGAGAGTTATAAAACAGAGAAATTTGACAAAAATATCTGTGTTTAATATATCTCTTCTTATTCCTCCAATTACCACAGAGAAATAGCACTTTTTCACAGTAGAAAATATGCTGCCCTAAAATATATTAACTACTCTGTGATGATGGAAGTAATCTTTAAAAACAAAACAGAAGACATTTTATTTTCAATTTTGCTAGAACATGTTTATTTTTGTACTGTGTTTAAACATTTTATTTATTTCATCAACTAATAACTTTAGAATATTTCAAAATGTTAAATACTTAGTTTCAGCTAATTTTTTTAATTTTAAAAATTCTGAAAAAATCAAGTAACTATAATACTAGCATAATTACACAAAATATTAAACTATTATACAAAATATATACAGATATACCAATAGTACTATTTTGTTCAAATAGGAAATTACTAAAGTTCACTCTCTTGATAGCTTTAGTGAAAAGGTTTGGATTACTTGCTGGCTTTCATGGCTTTTCTAATCTTTTGGCCAAGAAGGGTCAGGCCCAATCAAAATGGGCAGGAAGAGTTAGCAGAATCATCTCACTTAACGTGAAAAAGGCATATACGTATACAGCAGTGCCTGGCAAAGGGGTCAACTAAATTGTTACCTGTGTCACTCAGAGGAGTGATGGAATTTTAGATGATTTTTACTATCTTCTTCATACTTTAAAATAATTAAAGTTTTTTTTAAATAAGCGTATCTTATTTTTATAATAAAATATCAATAATAAATATATTGATAATAGAATACAATTTAATCAAAATGTACTAACCTGTTGTTACAGAGGACTCTGACTCCCTCAGTTTCTGAGATGCTAAAAGCTTTTCCTGCAAAGCTTTCTGGGCAAGTTGTGCATCCCATTCTTCTAGTTCTTTTTCAAATCGCTGGTTGTCTTCTTCAACAAAATCTCTTAAATCCGGTGGTAATGTTTCTATTCCAACGAGAGCCTGCCCAGTTTCTTTATTTAACTCCTCTGCAAATCATATTTCAAAAACTAGTATAAAATTAAGAATTAAAGGAAAAATGCAAAGCTCAAAATAGGATGCATTTCAAATGGGATTTAAAGTATGAATTATTACCATTTAACAAATCAATATTAAAAATTAAAAGAAAACTCAAACAACTGCTTCGATAAGCAATGATGCAAATATTTGATAATCTATTATAGAAAATGTTCTCAGCTTTTTTTTAAATCTCTAGATTAAGAGAATAAAAAAACGGAACAGGATATAAAGCCAAAATCATTTGCTACTCAAATACTGACATAGTACTAATTTTCTATTTTAAGCAAATACTAGATGTTTGATTATTCATGAAGTAAAAATCACAAAATGAGAATAACTCATAACCTTAAACTCAAACAGAACTAAAATTATTCTTCATCCAANATACTAGATGTTTGATTATTCATGAAGTAAAAATCACAAAATGAGAATAACTCATAACCTTATTAAACTCAAACAGAACTAAAATTATTCTTCATCCAAAGCACTTAAGCATAGCAATATATTTACAGGCAACTTAAAAACTAATCAATATAGCAAGATTTTTCCAGAAACATTACAGAAGTAGTTTTTAAGGGAGCTACTAAACCTCTACTGCATACATATGAAATACACTGCAGCTTTCAGTCATAAGTGGACCACCTAGCTAGTGTTGCTGAATGGTTAAACACAAAAGTAAAGTTGATTTTTACCAGTTTCAACAAAACTTTATTTATGTTCTATATGCAAAGCCTATATTAGAATATAAGATATAAAACAATTAAGACATAGTATGACATGGTCCCTGGTTTTGAGGAGATCAGAGTGAAGTGGAAAAGACAAGTCAACACACAATCCAACACACATAAGTACCCCATAGAGGTATGCTATGAGAGCACAAGGAGAGAGATTTTCTGGTAGAGGTAAAAAAAAAACCAAAAACAAAAACTTGGCAGAGCAGATGACACCTGAAATGAATCTTGACAGATGAGGAGAAATCAGACAAAAGAAGAAAAAAATAAAAACAATTCCTCCAAAAAATAAAAAACATACAAACTAAAGATATAAATGTGTGAAATCATTTGGTGTGAAGAGAATACAACAAGCAGTTCAAATATCAGTAAAGTATATATTGTTTGAAATGGACAGTGGTTATAAATGAAGATTGAGAGAAAGAGGCCAGAAAGTGGAGGCCTTATATATTACGTTAAGGAGCTTAAATATGAGTCAATGCATGATATGGTCCTTAAAGGGATTTTAGCAGGGAGAAATTGGTCAGATTTATATTTTATAATAGTTACTAAATAGCTAACTTTGAATACAAAATATATTCTAATTGTCAGCCCTGATTACATTACTCTTCAATTCCAGTTCCTCGCTTAGAATAAGCCAGCACACTTCCTAATCATAACCATTACCCTCTGAGTCAGTTACACTTAACTAATCACACCAGAGACTGGAGTCACATAAAATAGTTACTTATTTAAAAATAGTTTAAAAACTACCCTATATATTTCATGTTCTTACCTTTTATTAAGAATTGTGCCTTATCATTTATGTACATTAAACAGTATGCACTGGCATTTCTATAACCACCAAAGGAGTCCCTCACTAGCTCTTCCCATGATGATTTTGTCACAGCAATATCATTGTACTTCATCCACCTGTTTTCACGATGATCAAAAATATATGCCCAGTAGTGCCCGGCATTAGCTTGGCCTTCATGAACTAAAACAGCATGTAAGCGATAAGGAACCTAAATATGAAAACAGAAGAGTTAAGCCACAGTTAAGTAGTCTATTAATACCACATTCCATGAACCCCATAAACTATCATCTGATTGAAGAATACCATAGAAAACTGGCTGTGATTAAATTTTGAAAAAATTACACTATGAAATAAAAAGGGGGAGATAAATAAGCTAATGACATGTAAAGCAGGTATAGAAATAGGATGATTTTTGAAACCTTGAAAATGTATTTCTTCCAAATGAAGAACTTAACAAATATTTTATATATAGCACATGATTCGTCTAGACCTTCCCAATTATAACTTGATGACTGCATTACCAATATGGCCTACATAATGATACCAAAGTGTATAAAAATGTAACTGAGCCCTATACTTCACCCCCATCTTAATATCCTTAACCATAAAATTTCTCCCATAGGACTTTTTGTAAACACTAAGACCTTCTGAAAATTTTTGCTAAGTTTTATTGTAAAATAATTTTTAAAAGTACACAATAAATATGAGAATACAACTCAATGTGGGAAATATTAATATGGAATCTTTAAGATCAGCAATTTTATAAAACAAAAAAAATTAGCCTAAGAATTAGGTTAATCATACAAATAAAAATATGTGAATAATTTTGACAATACTTACCAACTTAAAACTTAACTTACTTGGATCATAGATTTGTCAGAGTACATTAGTTCAATTGTTCGATGGATTCTGGATATGCTTTCCTGCAAATCTAAGTTTAGAAAATGTCATTTAAGATGATTAACATCACGTATGTCTCTATTAGATATTAGATAGGAACAAATGGTCTTCCTATCAGTACATTAGAGGAATAAGGAAAAATTCCTAAAACTGTTCTTAGAAACATTACTATCTGGAGTCTGTATAAAAGAAAATATAGTTCTCCTTAATAAAAGATATAGCACCCATGCATAATTAAAAACAAAAACAAATATGACTCACTTAGAAAATGTGCTGAGTCTATAAAAGTGAACTTTATTCAAATCTATACAGGAAAGTTTCAATAAAAATGGAACGTAAAGCCCCTTACATATTTATATAAAATAGGAAAACTATGGAATGAAATAAAATAACTTTGCTACAAACCTTGTGTATACATGTCACTGAATAAAATTCTACCACAATCACCAATAGAAATAATGTTGAAACTCCCATTACTTATTACTTCTACTTCCAGTAGAAATCCATTCTACAGAAATATTCACAGCTATACGGCCCATAACAATTAAAAAATTAGAGACAACCTAAATACCTGTTAAAGGGGAAATGGTTAAATTATAGCATAACCTATACTATGAAGTTGTTAAAAAGAATCGGGAACAAACCATGAAAGACTATGAAAAAATATTAGTAACTTCAGAGTGGCAATTTCTGAAACTGACAGAAAATCCAGTAACCATATAGGAAAAGGTAAGACTCTCTCCCCAAACTTAAGAAAATCTATGTTATAAAAACAAAACAAAACCAACACTAAAAAAAGCCAAATGACAAAGACAATTAAGAAAATAATATCTACAGCATACACTACAGGCAACAGATTAATGCCCATAATGTCAAAGTTTCTATTGAGCAGTAAGAGAAAGATAAATGGTTTGATATAAAAAAATGGGTGAATGTCACAGGAAATTTATAGAACAACAATTTCACTCATAATTAAGGAAATGCAAATTAAGACACTAACATACCATATTTTTCAACATTCAGGCTACCACAATTTAAAAAGTACCCAAGGCTAAGGAGGATGTTGGGAGACAGGCTCTTCCATACAGTTAGTGGGAATAAAAACTCATTCAATGTTTTGAAGGGAAAATTTTAAAACAGGTAAAATTTAAAATATATACACTTTGGACCAGAAATGACACTTCTAAGAATATATCCTACTCACAAAAGTGTGTCAATATGTACATAGGTCAGCACTATTTGCAGTGAGTATCAATATAGAAATTAAATAAATTACGTCCTACTCAGATGTTGGAATAGTATACAACAGTTTAAAAAATAATGCTAACAGCTAATAACGGGGATAAAAGAGAGGAAACAAATATTCCAAGGAAAATCTTACCCAACTCATTGTATTACTATGGTCCAAAGTATTAGGTATTAAGGTCCAAATCTTATCAGATGAACGTCTCTCAAGTTCCTCAAACTTAAAATGCCCAAAGTGGATTCATCTTATTCCTACTTCCTCCCCTGAGGTGGGGACCTGCTCACCCACCAGTCTGCCCTTTTCCAAAGTACATTCTATCTATCTATTCATACCAGCATGAGAAACTAAAGGAATCATCCCTAATTCCTCTCTTTCTTTCTCACCTCTTGTCAGTGACCTACCTCTGTCAGTTTTCTCCAAAGAGTAGATCATATCTGTTCATTTCTTTCTTCCCTCAATGCCACTACCTTGTTGTCAAAAGCTTCCTAGCTTCCACCCTTCAGAATGTAATCTTATAAAAAAAAAATACAACCTGCCAAGCCCAGCAGAAAAGTATTTAACACCTAGTACAGTGTTCAGGGAACAGAGTGTGCTCAATAAAATGTTCACTAATGAATTCTAATGTAAAAATATTCCCTTATATATGAAAAATAACTAAGGGAAAGGTTTACAGCTACTAATGCTAATTGTTAGTTGCCATCATGCCGCCATATTTACGTTAATTATATTACATTAGGACTGCTCTTTATTTACATATTGTCTACAATGAGTCAAGTTGGGTATCTAAAATCCAACAATCCATACTGCTTAAAATAATTCCAATCTTTTGGTATAAAAGAATAGCTCCGAGATTTTTCTTTTGTCATAGAATAAAATTAGGGGGCGCCTGGGTGGCTCAGTGGGTTAAAGCCTCTGCCTTCGGCTCAGGTCATGATCTCAGGGTCCTGGGATCGAGGCCCACATCGGGCTCTCTGCTCAGCAGGGAGCCTGCTTCCTCCTCTCTCCTCTCTCTCTGCCTGCCTCTCCGCCTACTTGTAATCTCTCTCAGTGTCAAATGAATAAATAAAATCTTTAAAAAAAAAAAAGAATAAAATTAGGATAAAATTGGGTGACGATAATAGGATATTATGTTTTGCATATAAGGAAAAATTATAATAAAATCTACCATAAAATACTAATATCACTTCATTTAAAAAAAGAAAAAGGACATTTTAACAACAGTAAAGAAGAAAGGATATAATTTCAGAATAAAGGAGAGTTCCCTCCAAGAAAGGCCAGATGGCAACTTAACACCAACACATACACATACACACCCGTACACTCATACTCCCAACAGAGCATTGTCCTTATTTTTCTTATTTTGCTACATCAGTTAATACACATTACAGACTGGCACTGAGCTCACAGATCATATCTGGGAATCTCTGTTAGAGAAGATTTAAAATTAAAATTCACATTTCTGGGGCACCTGGGTGGCTCAGTTGGTTAAGCATCTGCCTTTGGCTCAGGTCATGATGTCAGGGGATCCAGCCCAGCATTGAGTTCTCTGCTCAGCAGGGAGTCTCCTCCCTCTCCCCCTGCCCCTCCTCCTGGCTCAAGCTCTCTCTCTCTCTCAAATAAATAAAGATATTTAAAATAAATAAATAAATAAAATTCACATGTCTAATTCCTAAATCTAAAAAAAAATTTTATCACTTTAACTCATTACACAAACATCAGGAGGAGGACGTAAATGCTAAGTACACAACTTAATTGTATGAGCTTTCACCAATGGAGTAGCTGTGAATACCAGTGTGATATAAATTTAGAGCACCAAACAAGAAAATCAGGCCATCTGCTATGTCATTAATCAACTAAGTAGTCCAGAGGAAATCTGTTGGTCTCTCTGAATCTGATAATAAGATCATAAAAACAAATAGTCAGGGTAGTTTCTCTTATAGAAAATACTTTCCAGAAAAAAAAAAAAGTATGTTATAGTATTTACATCTGAAATCCAAAGGTGATTTCCCATCTCAGTTTTCATATTATACATATCCATCTGAGGTGACAGTAGCTATGCTATGAGAAGCTGCTTACCTCTGGTGTCATTTTCTATTTCTGTCCTCCAGCGATGTAAACAGCTTTCTAGCACAGAAAGTTCTTCTTCTGTTATGTGCCTTGGTGCTGGATGCATGGGCAAGTCTGGGGGTATCCGAGACTGAGTGAATGGTTTATGTATCACTGATCTTGCGGACATGGCTGCTATCGATGCGGGTGACGTGCTTGGCAGTTCTGAAGAAGGGGCTCCCTGTTGTTCTGTTGTGCTGTATTTTTAAATCATAAAATATTTATTATTAAACTTTCCAAGTGGAAGCTCTACACAAAAATTGTGCCACACACATAGCATTAAATTGGCCTATAATTTCAAAAAGAAAAGGCCTTTAAAAAAGAGAAATATGTGGATTAATTTAATATCCAATGAGTTATTTTTATTAACATATAATGTAGTATTTGTTTCAGGAGTACAGGTCTGTGATTCATCAGTCTCACACATTTCACAGCACTCACCATAGAATATACCTTCCCCAACGTCCATCCCCCCAGTCAGCCCATCCTTCCTACCCTACTCCTGAGATTCTTAATACATGAGGAATACATTATTATCAAATGAAATTGTGGCTTTATAGAAGAAATGGCTTAATCATTTCAATAAATCTTGAGTATACCAGAATGATATAATACTTATCAGCTTACATTACAGGAAAAACTAACTTCATAGTATTTCCACGGATAAAAGGTGGAAATCTAAATCAAAATAACAAATAATTTGGGAAAGAAAAAAATATGACGAAAATTTCAATCCACAACCACAAAATCTACTAAAACAGTGAAATAAGAAAGCACCCAGAAGATATACAATCTTCAAAGTTACTCTAGTATTTCTGGAGTCCACTAAAATAAATCACAATGTGCATTTTATAAAACACTCTTTAAAGGCATCAATTACATCCCTGTGTAATACAAGGAACATAGCTGGCTCTTGAATCAGGAAAACTTTTTACCTTGGTGATGTCTGTGGTGTGGAACCACTAGGTGGGGAACTAGCATCAATATCATCAACGGGAGATGTACAAACAGGTTTACTTGAAGCAAATTCCAATGCATACTGTAGAACATCTACCAAGGGGAATCGTTTGGGCCCCGAACCGTAGCTTAAATATCTGTTAAGCATAAAATGTATAAATGCTTTCAGTTGAACATAAAGCACATTTGGTTGTTTCTAATAATTGTTACAAAACATGATAAAAACACTTTAATAAATCTCCTTCAATGATGCAATTAATTTTATTTTCAAATGAAGATGTTATAACTAAAGACACATTCAAGAAATAACTTAAATGTTCTCCAAATTAAGGAAAACAAAGCCGATTACAACTGGATGTGTCTGTACACTCTTATAAATTTTAAATGCTGCTCTAAGGTGTAACCCAATAGGAAAATGAAAACTCACAGTTCCATTTCCTGAGACTGTTTTTATTTTTAGATCTGTCATCTGGTCTCATGATTAGGATGGTAACTAATATTATCCTCCTACCTTCTACTGCTGATTAGTTTTTAATATGATTACTGATACCTTTTAGAAATAAAGATTAATGAAATATAATACATTATTTTGTTTAAAAAGTTTGGGGCTATTAATTTCCAAATTTATACTAAAACAAATATAAAATACAGATTAATAAGAGTTTGCAAACTGGGATCTCTCAGGCCACTTTTCAGTCTGTAAACTTCTGTCTGAATTACAGAACATTTGTCTAGATTCCAGCGTCTTTTGGGAAGCTCTCAAAAACAGTGAGAGATACTCACACGTGGTGTCACACATGATGCCACCCGCTTGTGCAGATAGTAGGCACTCCCTCTCCACAGGGATATGCTCTCTAGGCTCCCCCTCCCCACCAGCTCACACATGACTTGCTTCCTTTCTTTAGAAAGTCTCCATGAGGCCCTAGTAGGCATGTAAGTTTGTATCTTCCATATCAAGGAGAAAAACTCAGTCACCACTCATTTTAATGGAAATCTCAAGAGTGATGTTTAATTTCATACAAGAAGAAACCTTAAAATTTAGATTAATTTAACTTTGTTTTGTTTTTTAAAGTAATTTCTTCACCCAATGCAGGGCTCAAACTCATGACCCAGAGATCAAGAGTCGCATGCTCTACTGATTGAGCCAGCCAAGTGGCCATTTTTATTCAATTTTTTTTTTAAAGACTAGTTTAACTTTGTATCTCTTTCAGCACCATAAGCATTACCAGTGGACAATGAAAATATTTAATTTTAAACACTAAAATAATCACTAATGCCAACTACGAATTATTTTAGTTTCTAAGAAAACTCAGAACTAAACTATTCAAGCAAAATATGAATCTAGCGTGATGACTAGTAGAATTATAAATCACCCAAAGCAAATTTAAAATGAAAGACTCCAGATGGTAACTAAAATATGACTTCCTATAGTTAGCTCATAATTTCATAAAAGTTACAATACCTTTCTAGTCTTTGTTGTAATACTGTGAGGTAATCTTTTAGTCTCTTGATTTCTTCCCTCTTTATTCTTGTTATTTCTCTGTTTCTGTGCATGTATCTACCAGGAAAAAGAAAAATAACAACATCCTCATTTTAAATATCACGGAAATAGATACAATATTAAGTCTAGTCAACACAACAAAAGATCAATTCATCTAAAATTTTACAGTGAAATATCAAACACAAAAGAGTATTCCTTAAAACTCTTAACAGTTGCAATACCGATAAAAAAAATAAAATTTTTAACTTCCTTGTAACATTATTCCCAGTAACTATACTTTTCTAAATAGAAAGAGAACTCCATTTTCCTTGACAAATAGTATTAGACATATTATGCAAAAAAGTAAAGATTAATTCTAAAGAAATTAAACAAAATTTTTCCTTACAAACAATAATTCTTTATTTGGTTATAAAATAGTTTCAAAACTAAGTCATGCTGTATACCAAACCATACCTGTCCAGATACAACACCTGAGGAAATTCTAATTTGTTGTGAATTTTTTCTGGTCTTCCCAATGCCTGATTGAATTCAAATCTTGACAGTTCAAATGTTAACACAGGTGGTAGTTTGGTGAACCAATGCTGAAAGAAAACAACAAAAATCCTTACTATCACCTGTTGTTCTCTCCACTGCAGTGTTAAGCACAGGATGTAGCACCAGTGTTTTTACATGAGTCATCACAATGCTGACACCACAAATACATGACCAGGTACGCAAATTTAGTTATAGCCCAACTCCCTCCCCAAAGTTTTCCACACCTCTTGACAATTCCAAGGATGGGAATAATATCCAACCAGGAAAGAAAAAAAATTTTCTAACAACTCTCTTCCACAATAGTTTTTTACATTAAAATTTCTAACCTAAAGTGACAGACATTAGTTAAAATTATGGCTTAGTAGCTCAAATTTTCTGGCTTCTTCAAAATTATGTCACTATTACTGCCAGGAATGGTACATATACTTATTAATCAACCACACTTCAAAAACCTTGACAAAGAAACTTGTAGCACACACAAATACACACACACACACACACACACACACACACACACACACAAATTTTATAGCATAAATGATCAGAATTCTTACTAAAACCTAGAAACTGATATTCCCTTGTTTTAATTTTAATTTTCCTACTGGAATTCTGACTAATGTAAGAAAAAAGATCTATTACTAATACGGAGTTTATACTAACGGTAACTATATTTAAAATCTTTTTAAATGACTGGTGTTTGGAGGTTCTAGCAGGGGAGCGCAGCTACACATAGACCCTTGACTGAAGAATGGTCCTCTCCTCTATCGGGGAAGGTCCTCCTCTTCAAGCGCGCAGCTTCGGGAGGGGTGCACACGGAGTGGTGAGGGAGGAAGGGACACCCGCCTAGCCAGCTGGATCAGCCGAATCAACCCTGCCGATCAATGGGGTGACAGATGTCACAGCCAGATCGCCCTCACATCCATGACTGGTGTTTAAAGAACTGAATGCCTCATTGCTGTGAGCCAATTCCTCCACAAACTTTGACAACTATTCAGTTAGGCTTGAAATGTAACAAAACTACAAAAGAGAATTATTTTCATAAAGAAGATTCCGGTTATACATACACATATTTTTAAAGAGAAATGAATAAAAACTCATGAATCACCAAATACAGAAGTAAAGATAATATAACATATTTTTAAATGCTTATTATAAACCACACAGTATACTACTGTAAAAAATAACTGCCATACATTAAACTGTGTATGATATTTGCAAGTGCCACAAAAGGCCACCACGCAAATAACAACTAGCTAAGAGTACACTAATTTAAATTCAAACATCCAAAAAAAGCAGTAATAGGGCACACTTGGCAAACTGGATTTGACTAAGATCATGAAAGTTGCTACTTTTCTCTAAATAAATAAAAATGGTTATTCAAAACTATTTCTTCCTCCCAAAATGCTAAAGCTTAGGTGAATTGAAATTTCCTGAGTTCGACTTGGTTTATCTTTAAACAAATATTGAAGTTTAAGAAATGTGTTTTATACGACTATTAAAACTCAACTTGACTAGAGAAAGTTACAAAAGATCTAGTATCAGAAGAATCTCTTAGGTTTTGAAATTTCTTGCGCAAAGTCTGCTTATTTATATTATTCTCACCTGGCACTGACAAGAATGTGCTTAATTTTTTTTTAAGATTTTATTTATTTATTTGACACAGAGAGAGAGCACAAGTAAGCAGAGAGGCAGGCAGAGAGAGAGGAGGAAGCAGGCTCCCTGCTGAGCAGAGAGCCCGATGCGGGGCTCAATCCCAGGACCCTGAGACCATGACCTGAGCCGAAGGCAGAGGCTTTAACCCACTGAGCCACCCAGGCGCCCCAAGAATTTGGTTAATTCTAATACACACCTAAAATTACTACTAAGAATTAGAACATACCCATACTTATCACAAAGAAAACTTCTGGGTAAACTTCTTAGGGTAATATTCTCTACTACATTTTATGATACTGAAGTAAGTAAGCAGGCTTCGAGAACTATCACTTCCATATTTTTTTACAGTATTTTAAATGTCACCATTAAAATTAAACAGTTACATACTTTAATTCATGGAAACCTACCATGGCCAATAGAAATAAAATCACCCAAATTGGGGCTATGCTTCTCGGTAGACCATGAAAAGTCCAAGAAATAACTTCCATACCTTAAGAAAGAATGTTCACAAAAGTTATGTAATATGTCTCTGTTGTGAATGTATTTCCTTTAACAGCAGTGACAGTTTTTTCCTATAGGAGTGGAAGGATTTCACTTTCTTATTCCAAAGCTGATGGGGATAGGAAGAGATAGCCAGACATTCCTTTAATTCATATTAGAAAATATTATGGGTTTGTCTAGCTCTGTGATTTTAGGATTACAAGCATAGCAGTATATAACTAGAATTTTCAATATACAATGAGACATTTTTCTTTCAAAATAGTATTTTTCCGTTCAATAAAAAAACTATATTTGCTTCTCTAACTGGTATGCCATGCTGTGAGACACAGGTCATTAAAGGTAAAAATAATGCCTATAGTTCCCATGTCTCTAAACATTTTATTATTATTTATTATCATATGACATTATATAATGAACCTACAGAGGTAATAGATTAGGGCAGTTAGTAAATAAAAAACATAATCAACATGGGCAAGAAAAGTGTTCTTGAACTTATTATGACTATAAATCTAACTTAGCAAAAATATTTTCTAGAGAGAACGCAGTCATCTTCATGAGTTGCAACAGCTGATTTTTTATTAATGTTTTAAATACTTTGCTTTTGTGAGAGTACATGAATTCAGGAAGCAGGGGACAGAAAAATCAGACCTATCATTTCAAATTCCCACAGAACACCAAACAACACCAGGATGTAAATCAAGCACAAGAAGCAAACAGCTCCTATCCCAACCTGAAAATTAGTTTTAGTCTTGAAAATTGAAACTCGAACATTTAGTTTTAATTGGGTTCACCCATTTTCCCTTTGATTCTAAAAGATGTATTTCCCATATAATATCTACATATATCGAATATGGTACGTGTAGGTACTGTTCTCTAATTTAGTTTTTAAAGTTCCACAAAGTTTCTTTTAGCACTTTGACTATAACTCAGTACAACCTTGTGAAGAGAAATTTGGCAGTACTTATATTTTTAAATGAGTATGCTTGGTGACCAAAAAATTCCACTTCTGACTATCCTTCATTCCTAAGTTCTCAAGGGTATTTATAGAAAGACATTCCTTGAA
The DNA here is from genome assembly GCA_002007465.1 of Ailurus styani. NCBI lineage: Eukaryota > Metazoa > Chordata > Mammalia > Carnivora > Ailuridae > Ailurus > Ailurus styani. Next base: position 7,964,640 of record LNAC01000003.1, read on the forward strand.
ATAATTATTTGTCCAACTACTGTCTCACAGAAGAATTAAATAAATTTAATTTTAGAAATACAGGCTATGTGATACTATGCAGATTTTAAAAAGAATGGTGTAAAGCCATATATATTAATGTGGAAGGATGCTCATGACTCATAGGGGAGAGAAAAATGCAAGTCACAGGACAGTATGAACAAATACAAATACTTATATGTGCACAGCGGTAGTCTAAAAGAAAATGTACAACACATTATTAGTAGTGAATACCCACACCTGAAGTGAAGTATTTACTACCTGAAATTTTTTTGCTCTAATAGGCAAGCAAAAAAAAAAAAAAAACAAAAAAAAAAAACTCCAGGTTTCCTAGAAAGTTTGATCCATCTATAAACTGCATACCATTTAGTTGAAATTTGTGATTTAGAAAAATATTTTATAATTCATATAATCATTTTTAATTTATTCACTTGTCTCTTGGTATGGCATTCCAGAAATTTAAACTCTTATAGGCCACTGGATATCTTAACATGAGTGATTCAGGACTAGAGGTCTTCCTAAATTACTTAACCAGAGCTATTTCAGCAAAAAGAGATGTTTCCTGTATCAAAGTAAAATCAGAAACGTCTACTAAATAATAGTGTAAGATATAAAAGGTGTTATCAGGGACAATGTTAATTTACAAACAAGCCTTAAATGTTCCTCATTGGTGTTTATAGATACCTAAGAAGAAACAGAACAGCTATCCTGAAGGACATAATGAAATAAGATGATAATTTAAGTACACTATTAAAAACTTTTAAGATAGTCTACTTTAGCCAGTGATAGTCTTCCTTAAACCAGGCTGAATTATGATCAAAACTATTGTGCCCTACAAATCTAGGCAACTGGTAATAGGAATACAGGTAACTGAATCTGCTCTTATTAAGACTGCTTACAGACGGCTGAATTCAGAGGAGACAAACCACTCTGTTAGGTTGGATGTAAAAACCTAAGCAGAAAATATAAACGCAGTATAGGGCATTCAGAGTATGAAACCAAAGATGGAGGATCAACTAGGTTTTTTTTAAATAAATAATGAAATCCAGATTGAAAATAAGAAAAACATTTTTAAAAGCTGGGAATATGTAAGAAAGATTATTTATCAATTAATTACTAAATTATTTACCAAGAAAGCAATGTATATTTCACTTAAAAGCTACTCTGATAGTGTAAGGGGAATGTCATCCCTCCTTTTCCTGCCCAAACCCATCATCCTTTTGTTTAATAGAAAAGAGATCACACTTTAGGGAAGGGCCTGCTTTCCTGTTCCATTATGGAATCCTGAGAGAATCCCAATCTTTAGAGACCAATCAATAAAATAAATAAGCTTTATTTAAATGTTATTAATTGGAGATCTATCTGGAAATCACTGGTAGAGCTCTTGGGCCCACATACCACATTTCTACCCTAGATTCAGATTTGACAGCTTTGAAGTAGGGCCGAAGCATCTGCTGAGAATCACTGACGTAGATGATCTATGATGTAGAGAGAAACACTATCTCAAACATTTTCTTTCTTTCCCTCCCTCTCCCCATCTTAAAAAAAAAAAAAAAAGAAAGAAAAAAAAAGGCCAGAAAATAGTAAATGTTATTTCTTCTTTTGCTTGGGTATATAAGGGAAGGGAAGGAAATGAGGATGAGGCTAAACAGGAAAGAGCTAATCACATCTTTTTTTAAAAGCACATATTCAGATAAAAGCAATTTATTTTCAAAGACACAAGAACTCAGTCCCTGTTTAAAAACAGAGATATTATCACTTAACATTTAGGGATAGAGTCCTCAGAAACTTTTTTGGTAACGCTGAGATGTTTCCTTCATTCAGTCAATAAACATGTATTACATAATTCTATTTGCGGTCACCATACTAAACACTAGAGATGTAACAGAGAATGACAAAGATGAAGATCCCTACCCTCATGCATGGAGTTTACAAGTAGACAACTATCAGCAACTGCTTAATGAGAATTGCTTTTGGAGTAAACGATCTGTCCTTTGCCTTCCATTATAATAACACATAAGGAGGAATACGCGTATGGGTGGACGGTTATACAGATGGAGCTAATGACATGAATAAAGAGAGAGAGATGGGTGGGGCAAGACAGAGACCAGTGGAAACGAATAAACAGGTTTGTATTTTTTAAGTTTTATCTTTCTTGAGAAAGCAAGTTCTTCCATATGCTCTTCATATAATTTATACAGCAATCTTACAGGAAAAAAAAAAGGAACCTAGACAAATTCCAACACTACTTGATATGACACATGTCTATATAAAATTCCACCCTAATATCAGTGTTTTTCTTCTTTACTTCCAGGACTAGCATGCTACAGTGACTGATACCTTCCCTCAAAAGTCCAAGCAGACACAACAATGTCCTAAAAAATGATTTTAACAGAAAATTTTAAACTAAATTGTTTTTTTTAAAGCTTTTATTTATTTATTTGACAGAGAGAGAGATCACAAGTAGGCAGGAGGCAGGCAGAAAGAGAGGGGGAAGCAGGCTCCCCGCTGAGCAGAGAGCCCGATGCGGGACTTGATCCCAGGACCCTGAGATCATGACCTGAGCCGAAGGCAGAGGCTTTAACCCACTGAGCCACCCAGGTGCCCCTTAATCTAAATTGTTAAGTGAGAATTTAACATAGATTACAGACTTGTTTGTGCCCTTTCCCAAACGTCTAAACTACCATAATTAAATCCAAACACATAATCTGAGTATTCTCTCAGTTATTAGGCAGCTATATAATTAGGGCCCTAAATTGTGCTTTATTGCACTGCAAGAAAGACCTGGGGAAAGAGGAATAATGAAGATGCTAAACTCACCTCTTGGCCTGATTTTCCTGAATTCTCTGAATGTAAGGACTCAATTTCTCCTTCAATCATAGCAGCTTCTAGGCACTCATGTAGATCTTTGAATCCATTGACCTGAAGTGGATACTGACCAAACATTTCAGTATTTTCAAATTTTTTACCTATAGGAGAAGGGAAAGTTAATCGTTACTCAATAAGGCCTTTTAGCCACTAAAAGTAAATGTGAATATAAATTACCTCCTGAACCTGAAAACCATCACTCTACGTTCCACAGGGTAGTCACTGTCATTTCCTTGTTGGTTTATACACGCACATATGCACATTCGCACCCAGCCGTATTAATTACACACCAGTATGTATGTAAGTAATCACAAGTGTGTGTGTGTGTGTGTATACATATTCTTTTGAAAAATACCTCCTAAGGACAAGATACTATGCTAAACACTGAGAATATGTATAGCAGTGAACAAAAGAGCTATATATGGCCCCTGAGCTGAGGAAACTCTCAGCCTCTTTTGGAAGAAAGGCATTACATTTTATGTACATTAACTGTACATACTATTATGAACAAAAAAATACCGAACCTTGTAAGTGTTATAAAATGTTTGGTGAGACAGTGCTGTGAGAGGGTATAAAAAGGAGAGCTAACCTAGTCTTTAGGGCTGGAGGGTAGAGCAGAGAAGACTTTCACAGCAAACTGACATCTACACTGAGACTTGAATGGTAGGTAGGAGTTAGCCAGGCCAGACTGTCAGGCTGCTATGGAGAATTCGTGGCCAAGGAACAATACACATAAAGACTTTAAGGATGCAAAGAGCTTGGCCTGTTTGAAGAATTAAGGGGAGCACACTGTAACTTAGGGGAGCAATGGGAAGATGACAATGAAGAATTAGGTAGGGGGCCAAAATCTACAAAGTCTTACGAGGTCTTGTTAAGAATTTTTTTCTCAGTATATTCTGAGTAAAACAGAAAGTTACTGAATAGTTAAACCTGGGAATAATAGGATCAGATTTATGTCTTTGAAACATCCTATGGCTTCTGTGTTAAGCGGGTGACAGGAGACTACTACAGTATCCATCCAGAAATAAAGGCAGGGTGGAATACGGTATTAATAGTAAAAGTGCACAAATCAGATGAAATTACACAGACATTTATACGAATACTCAGGAAGGAGTAAGTACGACTGGTAGCTGGCTCACTAGCAGAATGGGAGGCAGATGAGTAAGGAAGGTATCAAGAAGGACACTTGATTTCTATCAGAAACAACTGACTTGAAAAGGGTTCCACTAAAGAAAGAGCAGAGAATTTTTTTTCCTTTTGTTTTAAGGTAGTAGTGGCAATCATTATTTTAGAATGGCCCAAGGGATTTCAAGTTAAGAAGACAGTTGGATATGAATCTATAACTAAAATTAATCTTCTGCTCTGAAGCTATAAATGAAAGAATCTCCGGCTACTGACGGGAGTTAATCAAGGAGTGAATGAGACCGCCAAGGGAACTGACAGACAGGAAAAGGCAGGGGGCATGAGCTGGGTCCCTGGGATCTCCTCCCTTTAGGTAAAAGAAGGGGCTTTAACTACAACTTCTAAGAAGTACCCACAGAAGCAGGAAAAAACAAAAACAAAAACAAAAACAAGAGACTATGGTGCCACAGAAGCCAGAGAAAAGTTTTTAAGGACAGAATAGAGGAAAGAGGAAAAGGAAGAGAGAGTAAATAGCATGAACAGTGGATAATATCAAGTTCAGAATGAGAACTGAGTGGAATCTGGCAGCCTTAAACACATGTTGGAAATTGATAACCTTAGAAAGATCCCTTTTGGAAGAAGTCTGGGGCCAGAAGCAAAAGTGGCATGGGTTGAATAAACTAGGATTTAGCTGATAAAAACAAACTCCTCTCCTAAAAGGGGCTTAACTGAATAAGATTAACTGAAAAAGACTATCTGAAGGGAGTTCTTTTTTGTTTAAGATGTGAATTACCAGACCATGTCTACATACTGAGGAGGAAGACAGCAGACGGGGAAGCTGAAGATACAAGAGAAAAGCAATATAATGGAGAGAGTCAGGTTTGAGTGAAAGCATGTGGGGATGAGATTCTGAACACACACACACAACCACCTCTGACAGAAGACTGAATAATTCTTTATTATCTGGAGGGACAAAATAAAAAGAATATGGTAGAGGTAGGAATGGATTGAGGCTGTGGAGGCTGAAGCTCACACATTTAAGAAAGTTGTGCTTAAGTACTATGATACAAAATTACAGAGAAGATTAGATTCAGGACCTCAGACAGGACCTATGGCTAGATTTCATTAGCTTCACGGTAAACCCATAAAATCTGAGGGAAGGTCTTTCTCAGAGAATGAGGAGCCAGAGAAATGAGATTAGAAGTAGAAAAGATAAAAATCATTACTGCAGAAAATGGGATAGAAGACAGTGATTTAACAAAATAAGTATGACTGGCAGTAGTGTTACAGAATTTGGACCAGTGAAGCTTAATTATCTACTATAAATTCATGACCCATTTACAGGTAGCCCATTTAAGTGATTTTTTCCCCAGTAACATTCAGGTACTCAGGGCACACAGAAGATGAATAGCTCTGTGATGGTCAGATAATAGCCACAGACGGAATGGGGGGAGGAGAGAGTTAGATGCTTACAAGAATGATCATAATGGCCAAAGAAGGAAGAAAAAATAAAGGGCAAAAGGAACAAAATGAAGGGGTCAATGGACTAGATGTTCTGGAAAAGCTGACGAACTTTTGTGAGGAGAGCACTTTAGTAAACAAAGGAAAATCACCTCCAATTGAGAGCTGCTGGTCTAAAAGAAAGCATTAGGAAGATACACGTAAAAGTGATTAAGAAAGAGCCCGAAAGCAAATTATTTTTACTAAAGCAAATACACAGTTCACCTGGAAATGTATTAAAACCACATTTAGGTAGCACATTAGTTTGAAACAACTAATATCCAGTACAAGGACTTCAACACTGATTGACAATTATTTCAATAAATCACTTTTAAGAATCAAGGTACCACAAGTAGAAAGGATATAAATAGTGCAGTCACCACCTGACTAGAGCTACTGTATTGCTTCAACTACATTGTTGTACTTCAAGTAAAAATCAGTATGACAGTATGGACCTCCCAAATTGGAAAGTGATGTCCTATGTAAAATATTCCACTAGTTATATAATGAATATTTAGCATCTCAAGCCAAAAAAAAAAAAAAAAAA
>LNAC01000003.1:7971569-8040290 GCA_002007465.1 Ailurus styani
AAAAAAAAAAAAAAAAAAGTACAAACACTTCAGTGTAACGTTTTAAATGTCTGACTAAATCCAGAGTTATCTGCCTTTTTCTGAATCCCAAACTATAAAATTGTATTAAAACAAACTTCATAGGACTCCATTACTTAAAATCCTGAAGGAAAACCGATTTTCCAAATTTTATACTTCAGATGATTTGGGTTAACTTTCTAACAATTGATGCATTGGGCCATTTGGAAAATTTAGAAAATTTTTCAAATGTTTCAAATTTTTTCACAACTTCATGCTCTGCAATTTAGTAATTATTATTATTTGAAGTATATTTAATGAGTCAGTTCCCTTCCCTTATTAGGAAAACAAAAGAACAGCTAACTGGTCAGACCCGGATTTTAAGTAATAGGCATTTAGGATAGATAGAGTACTATCACCCTTAAATGATTTTTTAAAAGACAAGAGTATGATTCTTTTTTGATAATCAGAGCCTAAAGAATTTCATAATCACCTGAAAAATGTAATACCTTGACTATACTAAATTGTTAAATGCAGGTTTCAACATTCATAGAATCGAAAGCCTCAAAAATAGTATTCGACCCCAATATTATTTTCAAAACCAACCGTTCCCTCAACCCCTATACCCCAACAATTCACAGAATCACAAAAGCTTTCNGTACTATCACCCTTAAATGATTTTTTAAAAGACAAGAGTATGATTCTTTTTTGATAATCAGAGCCTAAAGAATTTCATAATCACCTGAAAAATGTAATACCTTGACTATACTAAATTGTTAAATGCAGGTTTCAACATTCATAGAATCGAAAGCCTCAAAAATAGTATTCGACCCCAATATTATTTTCAAAACTAACCGTTCCCTCAACCCCTATACCCCAACAATTCACAGAATCACAAAAGCTTTCCCAGGGAAAGAACATCAGGATAAAAGTATCAATTAGCATGTGATAATGCACCCCCTGTACCTTCCTTTTCATTCACTCAATTCAATCTTCTCTTATAAATGGTTAGTANAAAGCTTTCCCAGGGAAAGAACATCAGGATAAAAGTATCAATTAGCATGTGATAATGCACCCCCTGTACCTTCCTTTTCATTCACTCAATTCAATCTTCTCTTATAAATGGTTAGTAAGTAGCAATGCAACAGAAACTACTAGACAGAGTAAATCAAATTAAAATTAAAAACCATTCAACAAGTAAGGAGTCACTATCAAGACAAGAGCTAACAGATAACATCCCTAGAAGTGTAATAAAGAGTAAACATGTGTGACCGCACCTTCAAGTACTCCCACAGCAAGGAATCTTCCATAGAACAACTCTACCATGGGGTTCTTTGGCTTTTCCTCATCCCTAAAGCATGGTAAAAAACAAAAATGTGGTTATAGTTTTTGGACCTGAAGTAATAGAGAAAACGTTCAAAGAACAATAATACATGCCAAGATGGTAATGTTTATGTGGTTGTCACTCACTCAGTGCTGCTACTGACATTACCTTAGTCAAGGCACTTATTACATTTATTCTTTCATTTTTTCATCTGTCCACTGAGGATAATAATAGCAACTGAATTCAAAAGGCTGTGGTAAGGGTTAAAATGAGTTGCTGCATGGGACATTACAAGAGGACCTGACACAGTCTGTGTTCGTGGAGTGCCTGATCTTTCCTATTACCATTGTTCATTTCGACCTTACACTTTTAGTCTTGTACAATACATGCTTATTTGGACTTGCTGAGAAGAAAAGCCACTCTTAGAGTAAATTTCTATAAAACTTTAACATGTCATTTTCCACATTTAAATAGAAGAGTGAACACCATTCAAAAATGGCAGCTGTCACCAATGAAGGAGCAAAATACCAACTTTGACCCGAAGCAGCTCAGGAGCTACTCCATCCTTCACACTACAGGAACAATTGGTCATTAGTGAATTTTCCAAATTCTTTAACTTACACATTTTTTTTCCCTTTCTCCCTTGAAGCAAACAGAAGTTAATGATTTTTTAACCTTTTCTTTTTATGTTTTGTTCTCTGTGGTCTGAAGACCGTTTATGTTGGCATTACTACATGAAAGTGTGTGGTACCCACAACTGTGTACAGAATTTATCTTCAGGAATTTTGTGCTTAAACCAATAAAATTGATTTGCTAAAAAGAAAAAAGGGAAGGACATGGTCTCTTTTTAAACCTTTAGTACATGCGTCATCATTTACTCCTTTAAACAACTGGTGGGAAGTACGTCACTTAAACAATACTCTGAGGTAGGATGGTAGTTGTTAGCGATACTCAAAAAGATTTCTGGCCCTCTACTTCCAGGTATGTGTTTAAGACGTACTTTCCCACTCAAATTTATTTAAATTTTAAAAATCTGAATTGTGCTAGATACACATAACACAAAATTTACCATGTACCCATTTTTAAGTGTTTGGTGGGTAGTGTTAAGTATATTCATATTGTTGTGCACCCAATCTCCAGGAGTCTTCTCATCTTCCAAAACTGAAACTCTACACTCGCTGAACCACCCCACATTTCTCCCTCCCCACAGGCCCTGGCAGCCACCATTCTTACTCATCGTTTCTTTGAGTTTTACAACTCTTGACACATCATGTAAGTGCCATACAGTGTTGGTCTTTTTGTGACTGGCTTATTTCACTTAGCATCCATGCTATAGCATGTGTTAGAATTTCCTTCTTTTTTAAGGATACTGCACTGGACGTATGCCACATTTTGTTTATCTGTTCATCCACAGACACTGGGTGCTTTCCACCTTTTGGCTATTGTGAATAATGCTGCTATGAACATGGGAGTACAAACATCTCTTCAAGACCCTGCTATCCATCCTTAATATATACCCAGCAGTGGAATTGTTGGGTCACATGGTTAATCTTTTTTCACCTTTATGAAGCATAAATGACAAAGTTTAAAGTATTACAATGTGATGACTTGATATATATTTTAAAAGGATTCCCTCCCTCAAACAGAGGACCAGAGCTGTCAGCATCATAAACTTCTAAACATGCCAAGAAGAAAGCAGCTTTCAAATGTCCCCCTCTTAAGAAAGAATTTACCAAAAATATAATTTTTTTCCTCAAACACTGTAGACTTAGCACCATAATTAATCTCTTCAGAGATTTCTCCCAACTTACTTTAAGTTCACGTATAATTGTTGGCAAGCAACTGGCCCTCAATGACAGGCATCCAGGCAGAATTAAAACCAGTGATCTGCTGTGTATAACATATCCTAAAAGCTGTGCTACAGATTTTGGCAACAACTTGAGTCTGGACTGCACAAAGTTCCAGGAATATTAGATAGCTGGACTGAGAGCTAAAGGGTTGAAGTTTTGCTTTAGTTCTAAAATTTCAAAGGTAAGAAACCATTCAGTGTTAATCACGTGTGTCCTAATAACCCTCTGAAATCTAGAATTCAAGCACATGAAACTGACCATCTGAAGGACTGAAGGCACTATACACACCCACGTGAGGGAACCGGCTGCAGAACCCCAGCTCTACGCAGGCACAGAAATAACATGCCTGTAGATGAGACTGAACAAACTTAGACACTCAGAAGTGACTTTTATATTTTATTAGACTTCAACCACAAAGGCAAAAAAAAAAATCTGATTTTCAAATGTAAAATTTCTTTGGACTTTACCTCAAAAGATCAAGGGAAGGGGCCCTAGGAAGCTCAGTTGGTTAAGTGTCTGATTCTTTTTTTTTTTTTAAGTTTTATTTATTTTAGAGAGAGAAAGCATTGGTAAGTGCAGAGCAAAGGGACAGGCAGAGCGTAAGAATCTCAAGCAGCCTCCCCACTGAGCACAGAGCCGGACAAGGGGCTGGATCTCAGGATCCTGAGATCATGACCTGAACTGAAATCCAGAGTCAAACACTTAACCAACTGAGCCACCCAGAGGCCCCAAAAGCATCAGACTCTTGACCCTGAGCATGGAGCCTGCTTAAGATTATCTTTCTCCCTCGGTCCCTCCCCCTGCTCTCCCTCTCTCTCTCTCAGGGAAAAAAAAAAAGATCAAGGGAATATAATATGGGAACTTCCTTTCCCCCTGAGAATGGAGAATGAAAGGAGGAAATCTATATCTATATTAACATTTAGGGATATCTCTTTTTGAGTAACACTGTATAAGTAGAGTATTTTTTTACTTTAGTCTCATTGAGGACTTGTTACATTGATGTTTCCTGAACAGTAAAGCTGGCCATAATTTAAAAATAAGAAAAAAGAGAAGGGAGAGAATTTTCAGCCTTGGAGTTCTCCGTGTCTCCTAGGTAGACGGAAGACCTTCTAGGCAGGTCTTCTACCTGCTTCTTGTTGGACCACATCAGAGTATACAGCGGCAAATCCTAAGTGATCCATGAGTATTTGACAGAGATACACAAAGGAACCAGTGGTTGGTATTAGGAGAGTGGCCTAGGAATGGGAAGGACCATCCTGAAAGTGTGCAGATTTCTTGGATAACCAAAGTCTTATTGGTTCAAGCTGATGGAAAGAAAATAAAAAGCTAGAAAATGTTAAGGAGGAACTTCATATCCTTGTCGTCGTGATTCCATCTGAAAGGACTTCATCACAAGGAACACTCCTGGTACCCTGCCCATCACTAACCCCTTCCTCCTCACGATAAAGAGACTACTGAATCCAAGGAAAAGAAGGGCATATGAGATTAGCCCTTTTAGGGGTTGCTTTTTATATCTTTCTGACAAGATTCTAATCTTACAATAGAAATCTAAAGCCACTCAGCATTTAGTCCACAAATTTCAAACAACTTGTCAATACAGCTACCACCTGGGTTCCCATACATCTCTCGGTTTTCTATTTCTCCACAGACACTGATACATAAAAGAGAAAAAAATGAGTATTTATCAATCTCTTAAAACTCCATCACTAAATTTCATGGTAACTTACGTCTCTTCTTCAGCTTTCATTTGGAAGGCATCTTCTAACCAATCTAGTAATTTGTGTGTAAACTCACTCACATCTTGCTGTGGAAAGAAAAGTCTTGTTCATATTTCAGTCTACTAATAAAAATACTAAATATTGCAACATAAAACTTACAGCCAGTCACATCAAACATTAAATTAATGACTCCTCACAAAAATACATGAAATGTTTCACATCAAATACAATTAAATATTTATAACCTAACCAGATAATAAAATCAGTATCGAGAAAAATAACCATTATATCGATAATCACGGTGATTATCGATACTGGGTTATCAATGATCAATTATTGGGTTTCATCATGGGAAAAATAAATATAAATTTATTATACTATTATTAATTATTAAATAATTACTAAATTATTAAAACAAATATTAAATTTATTATAAATTTGTTATACATATTATATACAATATATACAATATTACATATACACACAAACACATAAATTCTAATTTAAAATGAGATTTTTAAAAATAATTATCACTCCCAAAAGAGTTCTCTAAAAAATCTTTATAAAATGAAGGACCCACATTACCAAAGAGTTCATTCTTTAAAGACTGTTACTGGCTTCTTAGAAGGAAGACATATTTTTCAGCAATTCATTTTCTTAATTCAACTTTTACACACAACTTTTTAAGCCACATCCATTTTCCTGAGATATGTTAACCTGGACAGGTTTAGTTTAATCAATCACTGACTCCCTGACTATTGAGTCCACCATACCATGAACTTCAAATGAATTCTCCATTCAGAACCAGCACCTACATCACCCTTTGCCATCCCTTCTTTCAGTGCTAGTTCCCCAAACATAGAAAAATAGGAATAGGCAGTGGCAGCTGTATTCATCAACTACCACAGTTCTTTCAATAATGTAAGGTGGAACACAGAAAACAGGTTCATCCAGAACCTCGGGCGAAAAAAATAAACCAATTCTACTAAGACTGGTTCATCAAAGACAGATGAATCAGTGTAAGCAATCTGCCTTTATTTATCAAAATAGCCCCAAGAAATAAACAAATCTACTACCATAGATTTTTCCAACTAGAAGTTTTCTAAAGGGCAGCTGGGTCAATCTATTGACCTTTAAAAGCTGGAACTTGGGGGCGCCTGGGTGGCTCAGATGGTAAGCATCTTCCTTCCACTCAGGTCATGATCCCAGGGTCCTGGGATCCAGCAGGGCATCAGGCTCCCTGCTCCGCAGAGAGTCTGCTTCTCCCTTTCCCTCTGCTCTCCCAGCTTGTGCTCTCTCACTGTCAAATAAATAAAACTTAAAAAAACAAAAGACAACCAAAAAAAAAAAAGCAAAAACCCATTTAAAAAAAAATGTTGAAACCTGGATCTAAGAAGCTTAAGGAAATTGTTCCAAAGCCATATAGTTAAAGACAACTAAACTCAGCACAAAAACCCAGTTATAAACATCCATACCAACTGTAGAGGGTTAAATAGTGGCCTGCCAAAATAAATGTCCACCTGGGACCTCAGGATGTAATCTTATTTGGAATATGGGTCTTTGAAGATGCAATTGAGGTAAGGATCTCAACATGAGATCTATACAAAGATTGGAAAATAAAAGCAACAATAACAAAGTTAATGTAGTTCAGAGTTCTGAGTAATTAAGGAAACTACTTCATGCCAAAAAAACCAGGCATACTAAAAGCATGTACACTACACTGGCCTTGGGTTTATCACACATTCGTGAAGATTTGTAACAAACATTTGTGAATGTTCCTAATTTTACCCAATGTTTTCACTTATTAATTTCTATCACAATATAAATTACAGTTTCATTTATCTTAACACTTTCCAAGATCACTGTTACCTTTTACTTAACTTAAATCTTTCAAATAAACAATATTTTAAATGGCTACCACTTATTTTTAATAAAGAGGAATAACAACATCCTCAATTCTCATGTATCTCTGAAAAAACTGCTTAAGGAATGATCAGATTAAATAAAATACAAATGTTAATAAGCAAGTACAAAAAAGCTACCTGCTGAGAGTCATTTGATTTGAAAGCATCCTTAAGAATTTCAACTGCTCTTGATGGATCAACATATTTCCTTTTAGTACCAACAAGAAGTGCAAATAGATACCGCAGCTCACGCATAAAAGGCAAATTCCGATGCTCCTATTGGGGGAAAAAAACCCTTGATTAACAAAATCTTTACTGGTAAACAGATATTCATTTTAATAAACCAAAAATTTAACTAATGTCGACTAGGGAGGAGCCCAGCACCCCCACATCGTAATTAAAGAAAAATGTTGTGACCTAGGACACTCAAAGGAGTCCAGGATGAACACCGCAGAAGACTAGGCTTAGCTCACAATTTCAGCACAAATGGCACATTTTCATAGCTAATCACGTTATTACTCTGCCAAGAATATCCTCTCCTCAAGTCTATTTATTATAATCCTTTCCACTCAGCCAGGCCCAGCTGCTGTGGACAGTAATAACAACAGCCAACATTCAGTGAGCGCTAACTTGGTGCCAGGCACTGTTTAAGAACTTTTCCTCAATAAGCCCATTTAAACAAAGATCCCTCCTCCTCCATGAAGCTTTCCCAGACCCCTCCAAGTCAATAATTCCTTCAAACTCCCCATCTACTAAAACGAATGCCTTCCACTCAGCAATGAATACCAACTGGCACTGTTGTGGGATGACCCTAATTATCAGACAATATTAGTCTAATAAGTAATTAGAGTAGATACTAATATAAAACGAATGTATCATCCTTCTAGTGTTCCTCTGAAATCTCAACTTTTGTTTCTCAATAAGACTGTAAACTTCTCAAACACAACAGCTTCTGTATTTCTTCCACAACTTTCTGCTACACAAAGCGGGCATTCAATTCTTACGAACATCTGATCTCACCAAACCCTCTAGAAAAACCAACAACCCAATATTATCAATCATGAACAATCTATTTTAAAACAAGAAGGAAATTTTTTTAAAGAATGTAATTCACATACCTCAGTGAAATAACTTAAGGTAACAAACAAGCAGTTCTTACTATAGTTAGCTCTTGCAATAATAATTTTAACAGATAAAGCTTATATGTCTATTTAAATATTAGAAAAAATTTCCGAGACTATCTATGGTTGGTGTTCTCAACATCATAGAACTATACGGGCGTGTATGGATATGTGTATAGTTGCTGTCCAGAATAATTTAATCAATATAGAAACAGTTGTTCCCAGAATATGCATTAGAAAAAGGAGTCCTGAAAAATAGATGCAAAGGAATAAAACAATTGATTCCAAATACTTGTCGCTTGATCCAAAAACGATATACCATTACAGCAATCACAAAGTGCACTGTCTGAATGAAAATACTAATTTATGGAAAAGATGGATTTTATGGAAGTTATAATAAATTCCGTCATCAGGGCGCCTGGGTGGCTCAGTCAGTTAAGTGTCTGACTCTTGGTTTTGGCTCAAGTCAATGAACTCAGGGTCCTGAGATCAGGCCTGAGAAGGGTTCCATGCTCAATGAGCTTGAGATTTTCTCTCTCTCCTCTGCCCTGCATGCCCCTCACACCCCTGCACTCTCTCTCTGTCTAAAATAAATAAATCTTTTTTTAAAAATGCCATCATCAATGATAAAGTTTAAAAGTTCTAAATGAAAGAAAACTAATCTATGATTTTTCTGTTGTACTTTCTACTCCCCCACAATTGCCTTATATAAATATTGGGTTTTAAAAGTGTAAACACAAAGAATTTTAATACAAAAAATAATTTTCAGAAATATCCCTAGATATTTCTCTTTGATCTAGAGATCAATTTCTCTTTCTTTTATCACCATATGTACATCAGTGCAGTTTCTTGACACATTCCTTTCTAAGTAACAAGGATGAAATAAATGACTTCTAAAAATAAGAGAATTTCTGCTGAGAAGCATATTGGAAAAATAATATATATATAATATAATGAAACATTTTGGCTCTCAGCCAATTTCCATGGCTAGAAAATATTTTTGAATTTCAAAAGACAAAACTGTAACGGATCTTAAATACAGGTCCAGCATTTGGCCAAATTACGAAAATACAGCCACAAGCTTAGTCTTTTTTTAAAAAGACTTATCAAGGTATAGCTGATGTACAATATACTGTACATTATAGTACCCAATTTTATGAGCTTCAGACATGTAGACATCCGTAAAACCATCACCACAGTCAAGATAATGTAACTATTCATCACACCCACAAGTTTCTTCAACCCCTACTCCCCTCCTTGATCATCCCAAAGCAACCATGGTCACTTTATATTTTCTAGAAAGTTACATAAATCAAACCATATCCTATGTACTCATTTTAATCTGGTTTCTTAAAATAGAAGTAAATATCTTGAGGTTCATCCACACGACTGTGCGTGAACGATTTGTTCTGTTTTGTGGCTCAGTGGTGTCCCCTGTATGGATAACCTACACTTATTTATCTAGTGACCTATTCTGATGCTGAAGATATTATTATTTTAAGTATCTTTGTGTGGACATATGTTTTCATTTCTCTTAACTAAAAACCTGGAGAGGGCCTATGTCTTTAGGACACAATCAAACTATTTTTACAGAAGCATTATACTATTTTATATTCCCACTGACAGCATAACGGGAATTCTAGGTCCACATTCTATAATATTTGGATATGAATTATATTTTTAACCAGTTCTCCCAGTGGGTCCAATGTGGCACCTCTAGTTTTAGTTTGCATATTCCTGTGACTAATAATGTCTAGCACCTTTTCCTGTAGTTATTTACAGTCTGCATACCTTTGGTGAAGTATCTGTTCAAATATTTTTTCCAATAAAATATTAGGTCATCTAATTATTGAGTTATGCAAGTTCTATATATATTCTAGACACAATTCCTTTATCTAACATATGTTTTGCTAATATTTTCACTTAGCTGTGGCTTAACTTTTCATTTTATATAAATTTTTCCAAGATTACAAGTTTTTAATTTTGATGAAGTCCAATTATTCAATATTTTCTTCTATGATTTGTTCTCTTGTTTAGCCTCACTTAAGAAATCTTTTCTTAACCCAAGACACTAAAATTTTGTTTTCTTCAAAAAATACTAGTTTCAGTTTTCTTTTAGATCTATAATCCATTATTAATTTTTTATTTGAAAAATAAATGAGTATGTTTTCTAAGGGTTGAGGATTATCTTTCTATGATACCATTAGTTTAAAAGATTTTCCTTTGTCTGAATTGTTTTGTCAATTTTAATTAAAATTAACTCACCTTATATATATAGGTCTATTTCTGGACTCTATTTTGTTCCATTTATCTATAGAGCTATCTTTTCACCAATCAGAATGCCTAAAAGTTGATTCCTCCAATATTGTCTTTCTTTTTAAAATTACTATGGCTATTCTACATTTTTGGATTTTTCCACATAAATTTTATGTCAATTTGTCAATTCCTATGAAAAAGCCTGCTGGGATTATGGTTGAGATTGCACTGAATCTATAAATTACACTGGTGATAATCGGTACCATAATAATATTGAATCCTCTGATCCTTGAACATATCTACTTCTTTAATTTCTCTCAGCATTATTTTGTCATTCTCTATAAAATTTTACCACTAATAATCTACATTTTATGCTACTGTACATAAGTATTTTTTAATTTAAATTTCCCATTGTGTGTTGTTAGTATTTAGAAAAACAACCTATTTTTGCATGTTCANGATTTTATTTATTCATTTGACACAGAGAGAGAGATTACAAGTAGGCAGAGAGGCAGGCAGAGAGAGAGGAGAGAGGAGGAAGCAGGCTCCCTGCTGAGCAGAGAGCCCGATGTGGGCCTCGATCCCAGGACCTTGGGATCATGACCTGAGCCGAAGGCAGCGGCTTTAACCCACTGAGCCACCCAGGCGCCCTACATAAGTATTTTTTAATTTAAATTCCCCATTGTGTGTTGTTAGTATTTAGAAAAACAACCTATTTTTGCATGTTCACCTATCATGTAACCTTGCTGAATTCATTTTTTGGTTCTAGCATCTTTTATGTATTTATTTGTTTGCTTATTTACTTTTTAGGATTTTCCACATAGACAATTAAGTCATATACACAAAAGGAAAGCTTTTTTCTTCCCTTTCCAGTCTTCGTGTTTATTTCTTTTTCTTGCTTTATAGCACTGATAAAGGACTCCAGGTTACTGTTTAAAGTAGCGGTTTGGAATTATATCCTTGCTTGTTCCTGATCTTTCGGGCAAAGCATTCAATCTTTCACCATTAAGTATTATACTAGTTTCATAAACAATCTTTATCAGGATAAGAAAACTTCCTTCAGTTTCTAGTTTCTGTGAGATTTTAAGATACATTAGTTTTTGTCAAATTCTTGTTCTTTACCTACTTAGATGATCATACGGTTTTTCTTCTCTACTCCGTTAACATGGTGAATGACACTGATTTTTGAACAGTAAACCAACCTTGCAGTTCTAAATAAACCCCAGTTACCAATGAAGTAGCATCCTTTATTGATATTTCAGGATTCATTTGCTAAAAATCTGCTACAACTTTCTGCTTCTATACTCATGAGGAATATTGGTCTTTAGTTTTCTTGAAACACCTTTTTCGATTTTGGTTTCAGGGTAATGCTGGGGTCACAGAAAGAACTGGGAAGTTTTATCTTTTCTTCAAGTTTCTTGAAAAACATGTAGAGAACTGATATTACCTTCCCCTTAGATGTTTGCTATAATTCACCAGTAAACTACTTCACTGAATTTTTAGCTAGTAGGTTCTTAGCTAAAAATTCAATTTTTTAAGGTAATATAAGGATACTGTCTGTTTACAATATCCCACTATTCTAATTTTCTAGAGAATATGTAATAATGTCCTTCTCTTTCATTTTTTATATTGCTAATTCATTTCTTCCCTCTTTTTTCTTGCTCAGTCTACCTAGAAATTCATTAATTTTACTGACCTTTAGAAGAAGCTTTTGGTTCCATTAATTTTCCCTACTGTCTTTCTCGTTTATTTCAATGACTTAGCTCTTTATTATTTTCTTTCTCCTACTTTCAAATATTAATGTGCCTTTTTTCTAATTTCTTGATGTGCAAAATGATGTCATAAATTTGAAACCATTCTTATTTTCTAATGTGTTTAGTTCATGTATTTTCCACTAACTACTGCCTTAGCTGCATCCCTCTAATTTTGGTATGTCATATTTTAATTTTTATTGTTTAAAATATTCTAAAATTTCCCTTCTGATTTGTTCTTTGTCCCCTGGGTTATTTAAAGGTGTATTATTTAATTTCTCTACTATCAGGGGGATTTCCTAAATATCTTTCTGTTATCAAATTCCATCTTAATTCCACTGTGGTCAGAAAACATACTTTGCATGCTTTGAATCCTTTAAGATTTACTAAAACTTACAAATCCAATCTTGTTACTTTATTCATGACTAAAAACAGAAATTCCAGAATGCCTCTGTTATTTGTAAAATTCTAAACTTCTTCAGGTATTTGCTCATTGGTATTCAACTAAACACATTCCCTGTTCATATGCTTTTCATCTCTGACTAGTGGAAAGTGTGAAAATATTGTTTATTTGGAAATATCTGCCCTTAAACCAAGACTTTAATTAATATAACCTTATGAGTAATAAGGTTTCAGCTATTTATATGGAGATTACCTCTATTATGAACTTATGCATCTTTGTTTTCTCAACATTTAACATGTTTTGTCATCAGTTTGTAACTTTTTAAGACAAAAGACACTATGTGTGGGAGTGGGGAAAGATGAGGTGTTTACAGTGAGAATCCACCTTTAAGTTTCTAGTAACCTTACAATTCTCCTAGACATTAAAATGACAAACAGTACGGGCGCCTGGGTGGCTCAGTGGGTTAAAGCCTCTGCTTTCGGCTCAGGTCAGGATCTCGGCGTCCTGGGATCCAGGCCCGCATCGGGCTCTCTGCTCAGCAGGGAGCCTGCTTCCTCCTCTCTTCCTCTCTTCCTCCTTCTGTCTCTCTGCCTGCCTCTCTGCCTACTTGTAATCTCTCTCTCTGTGTCAAATAAATAAATAAAATCTTTAAAAATAAATAAATAAATAAATAAATAAATAAATAAAATGACAAACAGCNAATAAAATCTTTAAATAAATAAATAAATAAATAAATAAATAAATAAATAAATAAATAAAATGACAAACAGCACAATAAGTATTTATGTGTAAAATTAGATTCAACTTCTAGAATAACCAAGTCTACCTAAAATACCAACTAATTTCAAAAACTACATCTCTTATTCTCACTCAATATGTATGTAATATTCATGACTGATTTACCTGCTGATAAAAAACTCCTAAAAAAAATCCTAATTAGCAATGCATGCAAATGATATCTCTGTGATCTGACCAAAGGGATCCCCAAGGGTATTCTAAATCTCAGCACATTATTTTTCAAACTCAGTGTAGCAGTAAACATTACATAAGTTGGATATAAATTTATTATTATATAATAAGTAGCAAGAAGTCACATTGATACCTTTTTTTTTTAAAGATTTTATTTATTTATTTGACAGAGCGCGAGAGCATGAGAAGGGAGAAGGTCAGAGGGAGAAACAGACTCCCCACGGGATTGGGAGCCCAACACGGGACTCCATTCCAGGACTCCGGGATTATGACCCCAGCGGAAGGCAGTTGCTTAACCAACTGAGCCACCCAGGCGCCCAAACTGATACTTTTTTAAAAACCTGTCCCTTTTATCACCTCAGCTGAATGTAGCACCAATCAGTGGCTGATAACTACCTCTAAATCCCACACGTTTGCTTTAGAAATGTTAAGTGATAGTATGTAGTGATGTCACCATGCCAGATTAAAGAATAACCTCATTTATGGAACCATCTTTTATAAAACTGCACAGAATTCTTCCAAATAAGTATCCTTTTCAGAATGGAAATAGAGATCCTTTTAATTCCTTAACCCGAAGGGACCCCTGGACATGCTGGCCCTTACACTGCAAGAAAACAAATTTCTCTAGAAAGGTGTTCAAGATTGGATTTATATACATTTTCTGGTAATCTGCTGAACAATCTTAAAACTAGCTCTGGTACGTAAGCAAGGATATCACAACTGTTTTTTAAATAGGATTATAAAACCGACTTGGTCTCACTTAACATTTTGAAGAATAAAATAAATTAACTCTGTAAAGCACTAAAATCCAGAAACAAAAAAGAAAAGGTCAAGATACATATGAATATCTAATTGGAAGCAATATTTCCAAATAATGTCATGTAAATTATAAATCTACTTCAACTGAGATTATAAGAGAGAACAGGATTATTAATAAGTTGCAATAAAGAGAAGCAATAGTCCAAAGAGTTTCACAGAAAAATATAATGAGTGAAGGGGTTTTGCTTAATTTCTCTGGAGGTGTGTGGGGTTATTAAATGATCTGGACTCCCTTTTGAAAATGGCTTGTTTACCAGCCTGACACTTTATAGCTCAAAGATTATAGCCTAAAAAGCAAGCTATAAATTGTTACATTTCCACCAGCCTGCATTATAAATGTTTCATGTTTGCAGAACAAGTGGTTTTCAAATTACACATTAAAAGAAAAACATGATTTAATGTTTTTAGGTATGATTCAGGTATCATTAATACAGTAAGTTACACAAAGTTCAGCACTTTAATGAAATCTAAAACTTCAACTTCTTTGTGCAACCAGTCTCCTTTAGGGCTACAGTTTCTTTATGACAGGGTCCCTAAAGCCCTAAACATTCACATACATCATCTCTATAATTAACTTTTTTCATTAAGTATAAATTTCTGCATCAGTCCTATCTTTGAAAAGCTAATATGAATACAGTAACTAACATCATCTGAGGTACTTACTAAGTACGAGGCACTTACTTTGTATGTTTTATCTCATTTAATTCTCATAACTCCGTAAAATAAAAACTATTATTATTTACACCTGTCAGATAAGGAAACTAAAAAGACCGGTCAAGCCCTAGGTCCACAGCCAGAACACCCAAGGCAACCTAGCCCTGATTATCTGTGCACTCTTGTCACATTATATTGCCTAACAGCATTAACTTAAAAAACAGAAGTTATAGATTTGCACTGCAAAGACAGCAAGCACAAAACTAATCTTTTAAAAGGTTCATCTACACAAACAGTTGAAAAAAATTTTTATTCCCACACAATTTTTCAGGAGGCAACTGAAAAAAGACCTTAAATTATAAATTGAAACCCATAAAGTTTACAGAAATTTGACAGTCCCAAAGAAAGAAAAAAGCAATTACTAAAATAACACAAAAAATCGGCATATTACTGACACACATGTGAAGAAAAATTCATCTTTATAATATACTGATGAAGAATAGAAAATTACTGTAGTAACTGAGATTAATGGGTTGATATTCAAATTTAACAGTTCCAGATTTGATGAGATAAACTACCCCAAAACCAAGCACAAATAAAAAAATAGGATGACCTATACACACACACACACACACACACACACACACACGCACGCACTCTCTCTCTCTCTCTCTGCTTAAAAATGTTTCATAATTTTACCTTTTGGTTTCGGGGTAAATCTTGAGCATTTGACGGAGGTTTGTAATTCAGAACTAATCTTCTAAATTCCAAAAGATTGAATAATGACTGAAAAAGAACAACAATTTAAGTAAACCTAAGGGAAAATTCTATTAACAGAACCATAAAAATATGACTGGTCTCAGAGATTTATTTTTGACTATACTACTTAGACACAGGATTGCTGCCACTAGCACAATGCCTATTAGCTCCCAGAGAAAATGTCAAATTTCTTATATACTAACAAACTATTCTTGACCATTAATAATATTTATTGTACTGGAAAGAAGAAAATTTTATGTGGACAATTCAAAATACCTACTGTATGTCATATTATTAAAGGTTGTTTTTCTTTCGGTGCTTAATAAGCAGCTTCCTCAAAATAAAAGGTGGATAAATGCAAAGTCTAGAACTTTTCAGACAGGTCATGTTTACTGACTTATCCAAGGTATCAATTCTACAAAAATACAGTACAAATACATTTATGGGCCAGTTGCTAGGCAACAGAGACATAAAGAAATTATGTATTATCTCTATGCTCATGGAGACACAACAGCCTAGAAAGACAAAGATATTATAACAACAGAAATTTGACTCCAACATATAATAATATTGATCTCACAGAGTACGAGAGCATATGAAAGACACCCAAGGAAAGGCTTCCTAGAACTGCTTTTAAGATTTTATTTATTTATTTGACACAGAGAGAGATAACAAGTAGGCAGAGAGGCAGGCAGAAAGAGAAGGAAACAGGCTCCCTGCTCAGCAGGGAGCCCGATGTGGGGCTTGATCCCAAGACCCTGAGATCATGACCTGAGCTGAAGGCAGAGGCTTTAACCCACTGAGCCACCCAGGAGCCCCCTTAGAACTGCTTTTTAAACTACAGCTTATAACACATTGTCATCATGGTGAATATTTGTTTAAAAAAATGAAATAAAATATAATTGAAAATATTAAAACATGTCATACATAGTAAATGCACCACAGAATATTCTTTGCAAAATTTTCACTATACATATTTTACACATACACATATGTATCAAGTGCTTTACAATGTAAAAATTACTCCCTTCTGGAAGTTGCAATTTATAAACCTTGAAAATCACTGTACAGTAGGAGGCAATAATGTACGAGGTCTTAGTAAAGCTATGTGAGCCAACATGATAGAAGATAAAGGTAACACCACAAATCAATGATAAAACAAGGTTTTGTTTAGGAGTTGAGTGTTGGGAAAACCAAAAAGAAATAGAATCAGATATAGATACAGATATATATAAATATGGACATGGTTTAAAGACCTAAATATGAAAGGAAAAATCATAAAGCTGGTAACAGAAACTGTAGGAAAATATTTTGGTTATCTTGTAATCTGGAAGTATTTCTTAAACAGTATGAACACATGAGATAATTCATTTATTCAGCCACTTAATAAATATTTATGAAGCATTCACTACATGCAGACACAAGAAGACAGGCAGCAGAAAATAAAACATATTGAATCTATGACAAAATAAGAATAGCATGGAAAGTGAAGAGTACGCAATCAAATGGAAAAGGAGCCAAGAAGCATGTGCTTTCAAACATAGCTATATATCAGAGTAATTAATGGTGGAACTTTAAAAAATATTTAAGAAGCCTCTCAACAAAGATACAAAGTACCACAGAAAACTCTGAAGTACATCAAAGAATCAATGGCAAATTTCAAGAAGGACAAGATTAGCAATTCAAGTCTTCTTGATTAATTACGGAGTTACATCTAGATAAACCACCATAAGTTTAACACATCATTAAAGGGCGCATGGGTGGCTCAGTTGATTAAGCAACTGCCTTTGGCTCAGGTCATGATCCCAGAGTCCAGGGATCGAGTCCCGCATCAGGCTCCCGGCTCCATGGGGAGTCTGCTTCTCCCTCTGACCTTCTCCCCTCTCCTGCTCTCTCTCAAATAAATAAATAAAATATTTAAAAACAAATAAATAAATAAAACATCATTAAGTTGAAAATGCATTTTATGCACCTATCATACCAAACATATAGCTTAGCCTAGCCTAGCTCAAAAGTGCTCTGAACACTTATATTAGAGTACAGATGGGCAAAATCATCTAATAGAAAGTCTATTTTATAACAAAAGTGTTGATCATCTCGTGTAATTTATTAACTTACTATACTGAAAGTGAAAAACAGAATGGCTGTTTGGGTAAAAATGTTGTAAGTCTATCAGTTGTTTACCCTCATGACCACGTGGCTGAGTAGGAGATACTGTAATCACAGTAACATGACAAGAGAGGACTGTACCGCATATTGCTAGCCCAGGTAGTGACCAAAATTCAAGGTAAGTTTCTACTGAATACTTATTACTTTTGCACCATCACAAGTCAAAAAAATCATAAGTTGAACCATGATAAATTGGGGGCCATCTACATACTCTCAAATGTTGCCAAATCCAATAAAGGGCAAAAAAATAACCTTTGGATTTGGCAACTGGGAAGTCACCTTTTCTGTAGAATGGCAGAAGAACAGCAAGCAATGCGTACTGAAGAAATGGGATATAAAGGGAACGAAGTACAGACTGCTTTTAGGAGAAATTTAAATAGGAAAGAGAATAATGATAAAATAGGATAAACCCAATCCCACTTCTTTGCTCTAAGCTCCCACTGGGGAACATTTTCCTTCTTCCTGAATAATTAGAATTTCTTCTGGTGCGCATCTGCTGGTGATGAATTATTTAGCTTCTGTTAGAGTGAAAACTGTTTTTCTTCATTTTTGTGTGATTTTTTGCTGGTTATAGAATTCTAGATAGCCAGTTATTTTGTTTAGTCCTTTAATGATAGAATTTCTATTGACAAGTCAGCTAGCTATTAGTCAAGTTCTGCTTCTTTATAGAGGTAATACAGGCATACCTTGTTTTATTGTACTTCACTTTGATGTGTCCAGCAGATATGGTGTTTTCTATCAACTGAAGTTTTATGGCAACCCTGTGTCAAGCAAGTCAACCAGCACCATTTTTCCAATAGCACTTGTTCATTTTGTGTCATTTTGTTCATTTTGTGTCACATTCTGGTAATTCTTACAATATTTTAAACTTTTTCACTATTATTATATTTGTTATGGTGATCAATGATCAGTGATTTTTTATGTTACTAATGTAATTGTTGTGGGGCTCCACAAATCATGTCCAAAAAGACAGCAAACTCAATCGGTAATGTTGTAAGTGTTCTGATTGTTCCACCAACTGTCCATTCCTTGAGCTCACTCCCTCTCCTCAGGCCTAGCTATTTCTTGGGACACACAATATTGAAATTAGGACAGTTAATAACCCTACAACGGCCCCTAAGTGTTCAAGTGAAAGGAAGATTCAACTGATGTGGCAAACTTCACTACCATCTTATTTTAAGAAATTGCCACACCTAACTTCCAGCACACACCCTAGTCAGTTAGTAGCCATCAATATTGAAACAATACCCTCCACCACCAAAAAGATTATGACTCACTGAAAACTCAGATAATGACTAGCATTTTTTAGCAATAAATTATTTTTTAATTAAGGTATGTACATTGCTTTTTTTAATGTAATCCTACTATATACCTAAAAGTATAAACATAACTTTTATATGCACTGAGAAACCAAAAAATGCACTTGCCTCATTTTGTTAAGATATTCACTTTATTGTGATGGTTTGGAACAAAACCCATATATCTCCAAGGTATGCCTGTACATCTTTTCCACCTGGCTTCTTTTAGGATTTTCTCTTTGTCTATAGTTTTTTCCATTTTATTATGATGTGCCTTGCCAATAGTATTCCTTATATTTATGCTACTTGATTTCTACTGCATCCAGAATCTGTGGGTTGATCTCATTTATCAACTTTGGAATATTGTCAGTCATCTCCTCAATTATTATTTTTTTTTTCCCCAATTCCCTTTTTATTCTCCCTCTGGAACCATAAATACACTGTGTTAGAACTATTCACCATGCCCAAAATATCTCTTACAAGCTCTTATCTGTATTTCATGGCTTTAATCTGAAAATGTTCTTCAGACCAATTGTCCAGTTGACTAATTCTCTCTTCGATTGTGTCAAATATACTGCTAAAGTCATCAATTGATTTCTTACCTTTATTTTTCAGTTCTAAACTTTCTATTTTGCTTTTTTTTTTAAGTCTACTTTTCTACTGAAATTCTCAATCTTGCTTTTAATTCCTTGATCATATTAATAGCTATTATTATCTAAATTTCAGGTTTCATATTACTGGTTATTTTGTCTTAATTTCTGGATATACCTTATTTCCTGGTATGATTGATTATAACTGATTTGAGTGTTAAACATTTATTTTTATGTGAAAAGTGGAGAAAATTCTAAGTTCTAGATAATATTACCTTCTAACAGAATTTACATTTCTTTCTGGCAGGCAGCAAAACTGGGGCCATTTGCAATCCCAGATCAACTTAATCCACACAATTCTGAGATGCTGGGATTCAAAAACTATGAAGCCTGGCCTATTTTCAGTTCTCATTAATCCAAGGTTCTAGCCCTCTAGAACTTAAAGTGTTTACTACCAACTCCAAGTCTGTACAAAACTTTGCTTACCTTTGCAGCCACTCAGCAGCCACTTGTGGAATTGCTTCAAGGATAAAAGCAAGCCAACATACAAAGTTTATTCTAAAAATCCTGTTCTCTCAGACCTTAGCCTCAAAATCCCAAACTGCTTTAGTGCTATGTGACATAGTCTTCAAAAGTTGATTTGTTGTTGTTGTTTTGGTTTGGCTGGGTTAGGTTCCAGCAAAATACAACCAGGTAGACAGTCTAAAACAACTTAATAAGTTATTACCCAAAGTAGAACTTGTAATGATTATAATAAGTCATGAAAATGAATGTTTTTAAGTCACTAACACTCTATATCCTCAATCACGGTCATAATAGTATTGGTCAACATATTTCTTCAAGAAAGATGGGAAAGGGTAATTGTCACTACTGCCTAAATTGTGTTTGTGACTGATGCACCCTGAAAACAAGTATCCTTTCATTCAGTGCAAAGCTTAAAGGTATATTTTGAAGAGCACTTGATAAAATGGAATTTGGCTAAACTCTTGCTAGTAACAGAAAGCTATAAGAGATGAGATTTCAAATAACTTGCGGAAAACAAAGAGTGATAACAGGAGAGCAAAGGGATATAAACTGTCTATAATGAAGATACTGAGGAGAAGCAAGATCAATTCTCCTTGGTGGATTAAAAAAAAAAAGGAATAGTATCACAAAAGCTCAAGGTGAGGTAGGGACTGAAAACAGATGGCATGATTAAAAGATAAAAGTCTGTATACAGAGTAGTTAAATCCCCATGTCCTTCCCAGATACAGAAAAGTCAGACAAATACCACCTCCTTCTGTAGAATATAGGATATTCAGTCTTTGGATATAATTGAACTGAACTGACTTGGGGTCAGAAAAATCAGTCATAGTGTGTGTGAGAGGGAATAAGATTCAGGGCTACAAATAGGAGGATTAAGTAAAAACCCTGCAAAGTGATCCCCAATCAAACTTCCCACAATCTCCATTCTCTTAGGCCTGCTCTGGAAAGCCAGCAATCATGCTTAAAACACAAAGAATAGGAATCCAGTTTGGACTTGAGACAGAGAAACCTTCTGCAGTAAGAAGAAAGAGAGTAAGAGAGAGAGAAATATACCTAATATGTTTACACATATAGAATATATTATTAAGACCATAACAAAGATGTTAGAGTATTTAGAAAATTTTAAGAATAAGTATATAGAAAAGATAAAGAAAAATAGGTGTTTTCCTGACAATGCCAGGAAAACAAAGGGGTTTCCTGGGGAAAACAAAGGGATTACAAAGGGGTACTCCCAGTAAATCACTGTAATGTTTACAAAGTTATAGAAAATGTAAAAACTGACTACTGACTATTTTAGACTTATGATATAACTATGTTGGGAATGAAAGGAAAGGCAATTCTAAGTATATGAAATGACACAGCTAAATCCCCATTTATCTCATTAGGAAGGCATGTCGTTTAGGAAAATGAAGATAAAAGGAAAAACAGCTAGAACTGGTCGTAGTTGCTATTAAGAAGCAGAACTATGAAGCAGGGAGGTCTGGGGCAGATTACTACTGTTTTTCATTTTAAGTCTTTTATTACTATGGAATGTTTGATTTTCTCTTTGAAATAGGTTCTTAAATTCTTTGATGAAAATTTAAGATGTAAGAGCAAAGAAATATGAATAAATATGTTAAGTGATACCTTAACATTTTTTGAAAACCCCCAGCATCTTCTTAATCCCATTCATCATTAGGGTGATAAAAGCATCTAGAGTCAAACACTGTATTCTATACTGGTATGAAACAATAACGCAGAAGATGAGTTCTCTGCCTTCAGGATGCTCGTATTTTAGTCAACCTGGAGTTACATGATTTAGGAGTAAGCTGACCATATCCTTTATCTTTATCTTATGAGTAAACTGACCATATCCTTTATCACAACCCTTCTGAGTATGAAAGAGAGCTTGAAGACTTAGTAATAGGCACCAGTAAATCTATAATAGAAGTAAACTGGAGTTGTACAAGGCAAATGGAGAAGGAAGAGCACCTTACTTCTGAGCATCTCTCAGAGGCATCCAAACGAGAAAGGTACCAAAGGTCATCATGAGAATCCATAAATTATACCCCAAACTAGCAAGAGAGGAGTATACTTCTAAGTAGCTACTTCATTCACTGATATCCTAGTGGAGAAAAAGCAGCCCCCATTAGTCCTTTCTAGGTGTAAGTTCCAGAATAAAAATACTCCTGACTAGATAAGGGGTTAATGACCAATCTAGGAGAGTCAGGCTAATATTGCTAGCATACATAAGGTTATTTAAGCCATCCTCTGTCCCATCTTCTCCTTGCTTTTACTTCCTTTCTGATATCATGTCCCTTTTCTCCCAAAATATTGGTCCTAGTACCTAAAAAAAAAAAAAAAACTAGTATAAAGCTATTCCTCTGTAGCCTATCCCTACAACCTATTTTGCAGTTAGAGGTTTATTATCCACATAAATTTCTATATTGGCAGGTATACTTATAAGGAAAAGAAATCCCAATTGTTTCACACTAGTCCTGCCAACTAAGTAAATTTCATGCCTGAGAAAATTTTGTAATTGAAACTTTACAGTACGTTTACATCATAATTTGAACAAGTTCCAATTCACTTGGAAAATACAATAAGAAACTTCCAACACTAACAGAGATTTCCTGCCCAACTTTTCTTTCATAGGTGAAAAATTCCATTTATGATGATAAACTTTTATATCTCAGATGGCATCTGTGGAATTAAACAATAATGTCACAAAACGAAAAAAAAATTTAATTACCAGAGATGAAAATGAAAAGCTACATAAATAGAATACAGTAAAATTACAGTAAGGAAAAAAAAAGAAACTGAAGTGATCTTTTGACAAATTTTTCTTTCCACCCACAATTTTCCAAAACCTGAAGTTTAATGTATTTCCACACACCCAAAGCCAATGATCTAATACTTCATTATAACCCAAATGTTTCAAGGCCAGAGGTCACTTCTCCTCAGTATCCAGATTTCTCCAAAAAAAAATTTAAAAATATATTAGTAAATAATCCCAAGAACCCTATACTGGCCGATGTTAGGACACTACTTGTTAAACAGCCACTACATTAAGGTAAAATTTAGAAATCAGTAAAATCACTTCAAATTTTAAATAGAACAAGCAATTTTTCCAGTCCATTCTCCTCCCTGCCAAAAAAACACCAAAACTTTGAAAAGTAAAACAAAAGCTAGGATCAGCAAACACCACTTAAAGTAGAGATAGATGTACAACAGTTTCAAATTTGAACTAAGATACTGAAACAAGTCTATCCTATGAAAACAAAGAGTGGTTTTATCCCCATTTCTGTTAGTAT
The DNA here is from genome assembly GCA_002007465.1 of Ailurus styani. Classification (NCBI taxonomy): domain Eukaryota; kingdom Metazoa; phylum Chordata; class Mammalia; order Carnivora; family Ailuridae; genus Ailurus; species Ailurus styani. The sequence goes on from LNAC01000003.1 coordinate 7,994,970, forward strand.
GAATGTAGTTATCATTTCAAACACACCTTTCTTACAGTGTGGTGTAGAGAAATAAAGAGCACCTATTCAGGCGTCTGGGTGGCTGGCTCAATGGATGAAGCCTCTGCCTTCAACTCAGGTCATGATCTCAGGGTCCTGGGATAGAGTCCCACATCGGGCTCCCTGCTCAGTGGGGAGCCTGCTTCTCCCTCTGCCTGCCGCTCACCCTGCTTATGCTCTTGCTCTCTATCTCTCAAATAAATAAAATCTTTAAAAAAATAAAAATAAAAGCACCTATTCTAACTAATACTGATTATTTGTTAGCTACTTGCTTCTAACAGTTTTCTGAAAGAGGCTTCTAATCAATGAGCCTCACTAATTGGCCATTATAGTATAGTGATAGCATCTACTTGTCCAAATACAAGGAACAAAGTGTATTCATGAAGACTCACATCACAGCCTTAAAACTGTGCTTCATACTTTTAAATCATGTCTAAATTATGAAATTTAAATTTCAATAATAAATGTAAAAACTCTTACAGAGCAAGTAAAGCAAGACAAAGAGACTAACAAAATTTTAGATATTATGAGTATCTAAACATTCATTGATAATTAATAAAGGATAGGAACAAAGGTATTATTATAGATTTAGATTAATTCAGGTATTCCTTAACATTTTAATAGCCTGAAAAACAAACAGTATAGCCTATTACTAACTAGTATATACCACAGAGTGAGTGAGACAAAAATCTAAAGAGTAAGACATAAATCTAAAAAACCAAGGGAAATCAAATTGTATGGTATTATTTGCCAAGCAAAAAGGTGGGGGGAGGGAAATTGGAAATTATAATACTAAAGTAGAAAAAAGTTAAAACTACAGATTAATCACCTAGAGAACACAATTAACAATCTTAAAGAAAATGACCTAAATAACCAGTTAGCTGCTTTAATATCACAAAGTTTATGCCATCATACGTGGAAAGCTACAAAATGAAGAGATATTTTAAATATAAAAAGAAATGGCAAACAGAATGATTTAAATAGTACTCATCAGGAATACTAAATAATAAGCTACAATTCAACTGTGTTAGGAAAATTAAACAAAACATTTTCCCAACGGGTAATAAAGAGTATGTTATTATTCATAGATTGTTTTAAGGAGATCATTTAATTCAATGTTTTGTAATCTGATGGATAACATTATCAATGTCTAACTGAAAATGGTAAAGAATTCATAACAATAGTCCTATCTTATAAAAGAACTAAAAAAACAAGAGAGAAAACTAGTGCACATTAAGAAGATACATAGCTATGAGTATAAAAATCTTTCATTTTAGAATAAGGGTTTCAAAAAACATTTCATAAGGGCCTTCCAAGTTAAAAAAAAGTGTTATTTTTAATTATCAGTATTTATTCTTTACAGAATTCTCACATAAGCATTGAGAATTATCTCAATCTATACCTTCCTCAAACAAAATGCCTCCTTATATTAAGAAGAGTATTTAAATGACTATAATTCTATTAATAACATTTTCCATTATACACAAAAAACCTGATTTGATTAACGACAATAACAGATCTGATTTCATATCTCAGTTATCTCCTCCTCAAAATTTGCAAAGGATTACACACAAAAACATTTTTCACTCTTTCCACTCTGACAACAAGTCCTACAAGTATGGAGGGAGGAGAGATTAATTCCAAATAAGTGAAAGGCATAGGCAAATGCTCCCCTGTCAAAACTCCAAATTGAGGGTAAGGACAAGGGAGAAGTGAAGAGTCCTACAAGCCACAAATTAGTTCCTTAGACAGAAGGGCATGTGAAAACCTTGCCTGCATTTATGTTTCAAGTACACAATTTGAAAGAAACACAACCCCAACCTACTTTCCACTGCTATCATGCCCCCCAAGTAAGATCTCCGTAAAGATCCTTACCTGAATAACAGCACTAAACCAGCAAGTATTGCCAACATTCTTTAGTCCAACAGGAGCTTTGTCTTGCCTTTTTCTATCATAAGGGTTTCGAGAATCCCTCCAAACTTCTGTAGGTGTTCTCTTTAAACATGCTTTATTTTCTGCTATGCTGGCTTCAAGAACTCTTAAGCAATGGGGAGAAAATGATGAAAAAAAAAAGAAAAATACAGTATTAATTTCATGCCATACCGTAGGAAAAAACATACCACAAACAGGATTTTAATTACTTAAGCTTTGGATAGTGTATTTAGGGAAGTACTATTAAACACTAACTTAACTCAAGTAGATACCAGTTTTAAGAATATAGAAGTGGCAAACACACCAAGAAACATGCAGCCTTTTTTCCTAAGAAAAAAGGAAATCTCAAATGCACAAAGACAGTGTTACAAAACAGAAAATATGTTATGTTTCAACAAATTCAAGGTTTAGTGCCAGGAATATAGTAGTTAGATAAGTTTTCTAAGAAATCACTATAGCAAATATTTACAAAATAACATAATGACTAGTTTTTTGTAACAATCGCTTTGAGAGCACCCGGGTGGCTCAGTTGATTAAGTGACTGCCTTCAGCTCGGGTCATGATCCTGGAGTCCCAGGCTCCCGGCTCATAGGGAAGTCTGCTTCTCCCTCTGACCCTTCCCCCCTCATCCTCTCTCTCTCTCTCTGCCCCTCCCTCCCTCCTCTCTCATTCTCTCTCTCAAATAAATAAAAATTAAAAAAAAAAACAATTGCTCTGAATCATCAGGGAAACATTAAAAACTAAACAAAGTGCACTTTTACTCCTCACCATTCATTTCCTTTTCTATAAAAAAAAAAGCTAAGGTAAATTCTAGGGTTCCTCTTAGTTTTAGAGATCTATCACTCTATGACAGCTAACTAAAGAGAATACTTATGTGTTTACTTCTTCACCAAAAGTTGACTTACATACATATCAGAATAATAAAAGCTTTACCTCTTCAAAATAAGCTTACCTACAGAATACCTTGAATACATCTAAACATTACAAGAATAATGCTACTTTGCTTAAAGTAGCATTTACATGCTGTTCTTGCTCTTAAGCATGCTGTAACATGCTGGAAAATCCTGATTCCCATATCTGAACTAACAAAGCGTTTTGTCTGCTCAAGATATATGTTATTAACTACTCTAAATAAGCATACATAATATTCAGGTGTCTTAATCAATTTTGTTCATTTAAAAAACCTCAGCAAGAATGAGTTTTTCCAACATTTTGGCTTAAGAAAATCTCAGTCATGCTATACCATCTTTATTTTAAATATTTTGCCCTATCAGATTAATGTCAAATTAATATAGCTATATTCCTTAATTATGGGGACAGAGCAAATTATACTCTTATCTCTAACAGCATTATTTTCAATATGATGTGAGATACAACGCGGTAGGATTCAAACTCATCATTATTTAAAATAACTTATGTGAATACAGGATACAGCCTTTCTTTGGGAATCAATGAAACCACATCTCAAAAAATAACCGGTAACAAGAAAATGTTATGTTACAATGCAGAAATTGAAGTACAGTCACACATTTAAAAATGAACAGTTTACACCTCTGTAAACTATTAAAAGTGATCCAACATGAGCAGCAGTACTCTGCCCAAATATCAGCTCTCGCATGCAACCATAGCCCCGAGGCGACTTTTTCTTATAAACTCTTTACCACTAAAAGGTACCACAACTCCTTGGAAGATATTTACTTAGGTGAACTGGGACAAAAGAAAATCAGAATTTATCTAGAACATCCCACTGTTATCAAGTTTTCAAGAATGTTAAGGGGAAGATAAAAAGTCAAAAAGTCAACCTGAAAGACTTCCCACTGTCAAGTTGTACTGTTCACCATAATATAATAAGAATAAACTGGAACAAACTGATTTTGTACAAGGCAACGAGTTTATGCTCAAAAGAGAAAAGTTAATACATAGTACACAAAAGGCAAATGTAACACAAAAGACTGCTGTATATAAGAAGGTATATTTAACTTTTTATTGACTTCTATAATGAGTGTTTTCACAATTTTGTTCTTTTTGTAATGCATATATATATATATTTAGATGTGTAAATAAGGGAAACCAATTTCCACCTTGGTAATTAGAGATGAATGAACTAAAACAAGCCATGCATTCTGGAAAAAGTAGCAATAATACCACAAACAGGACAGAAGAATTAGCACCAGTGGTCATATATAAAAGATATCTTCAATTCAGTCACATGGCAGATCTCATCATTCATTATGACAAAAAGATGGGCTTTATTTTTTTTTTTAAAGATTTTATTTATTTATTTGACACACAGAGAGAGATTACAAGTAGGCAGAGAGGCAGGCAGAGAGAGGAGAGAGGAGGAAGCAGGCTCCCTGCCGAGCAGAGAGCCCGATGCGGGCCTCGATCCCAGGACCCTGAGATCATGACCTGAGCCGAAAGCAGAGGCTTTAACCCACTGAGCCACCCAGGCGCCCAAAAAGATGGGCTTTAAAGAAATAGGTTTATTGTAATATTTCTTAACCATACCATAAGGCAGAACTACCATACTAAAAGATGTGGATGAAAGAATGCCATACTTTGATCTTCTTGATTTAGAGCTTAAAACAATGTTTTGTATCAACAGGGACTTACAACATGATTCTATAAGTTTCCTACCACCTCTTCCTGTCTCCTAAAAAACTATAAATACATTTATCACATTGCACCAAAATTATTTATCACTCAGCATCTGGAGGTAGAAACACAGAGCTGTTTCATTTCTAAAGCATACATGATAAATACTAGGGGCTAAACAAAGTTTGGAGTAAATAGATGATTAAGATATTAGATGTTGCTACCTCTTTGCTTTTTTTTAAGCAAAAGCCCAACCACAGGCACAAATGCTACTCTATTCCCAAGTCCCCATTCCCATTCTGTAGTCCAGTACTGGCAAAATGAATATAAACTTTCTATAAAGTCAAGTGCTACATAAGGGATCCTTCCCTGGCCTCACCAAAGTAAAACCACTGATAAAACCCTGGCTATGAAGTATAAAGTATGCAATAGCTACAAATCCAGGTATCATGTCTGTCAGTAGAGAGAGGAAAAAAAAAAAAAAACTAACAGTGCAAATCTCAGAGCTCAGAAATAGCTTATAACAAAATATAGCATGGCAAGAAGGCAACCCCGAAAGCCACAAATCAAAAACTAATTCCCACTACCTGTCACCTGCTTTCTTATCTTCCCAACACTGGTCATGACCATGCAGCAACATAAAAGGATGACAAAACGTTTCGCTCTTTTCATTCCACACACTATATGGAATATTTAAAGCACCTGCTTATGATAAATGTTCGCCCTCCCATTAAATTTTTATTGTACTGATTTTGTTTTTTGGGTTTTTATGCTAGTTTTATTATGTTTGTATTGTTGTTTAAATTACTTAAATTGCATTATAGCAGTAATGTTAAAAACATCCCACTTTAAATCATCTAAGTGCACTTAGGGAAACATCATACTCACTGAAAAACATACATAACATTTAAGCTGTATAGACCAACAAAAAAGAAAATAAAAAAGTAAGAAGGAAGGGAAGGGAGACAAAAAGGGAGGGAGGGAGGGAGGGAAGGAGGGAGGGAGAAAGGAAGGGAGGAAGGAAACATTTTATTGATTTCCTTTTTAAAGAAAATATAGTACTATTAGAATCACACCAAACCTATGAGTCAGTTTAAGGAGAATTGACCATTTTTACAAATGTTCAGTCCTCCAGGGTGCCTGTGTGGCTCAGGCAGTTAAGAGTCTGACTCTTGATTTGGGCTCAGGTCATGATCTCAGGGTCATGAGATTGAGCCCCATGTGGGGCTCTGCACTGGACCTGGAGCCTGCTTAAGATCCTCTCCCTCCCCTTCTGCCCCTCCCACCTCTGCCCACACCCCCCCCAAATTACAACATTCAGTGCTCCAATATGTAAAATACAATATATTTCTAATTGTTTACATACTCATTAATGTGTCTCAATGATAACCTCTAATTTTCTTCTTGGAAGTTTTTGCACATTCATTAAATTTATTCTTATTCTTTTACGTTATAAATGGTAGCTTTTTAATATTTTTCTCTATCATTCTTTTTTATACATAGAAATATACTTTTTGAATACTGATTATCAAACCACTCAAAACATGGCTTTTTTTAGAAAGAGTACTTCAGGGGGATAATCTGCATATGATAAGATACACAAATCTTAATGTACAGCTCAGTAAAACTTTTTTTTTTTAAAGATTTTATTTATTTATTTCACAGAGGGAGAGAGATCACAAGGAGGCAGAGAGTCAGGCAGAGAGAGAGAGAGGGGGAAGCAGGCTCCCCGCTGAGCAGGGAGCCCGACGCAGGCCTCGATCCCAGGACCCTGAGATCATGACCTGAGCCGAAAGCAGAGGCTTTAAACCACTGAGCCACCCAGGCGCCCGTAAAACTTTTTACATATGTATACACCCATGTGATTACCACCCAGATCAAGATACAGAAAATTTCCATTATTGTAGAAAATTCTCTCATATCCTCTTCTCAGCCAACAGTGTCCTCTTCACCTGCCAGAAATGACTTTAGTCAGACATTCTGACTTCTATCGCCATAAATGGGTTTTGCATGTCTTTAAACATCACATGAATGGAATCACACAGCAGTTACTCTTTTTGTGTCAAGTTTTAATTGTTCATAGTTTTTAGTTATTAGCAATGAAGCTACTATGTACTCTTTTCTCAAGGGTCTATACCTAGGGGTAGAAACACTAAATACTAGCATAGTATATGTTGAAATTCATTAGAAATTCCCAATTTTCCAAAGTGGTAATTCCATTATACATTCCTACCAACAATATGTGACTGTTCCAGTTACTCCGCATGCTCACAAACACTTGGTATTTTCTGTTTTTTCATTTTAGCCATTGTGAAAACATACAGTAGTGCCTGTTCTCTAATGGGATGGCTGAGAAAGTATGCACTACTGAGATGACCATCACTGCTGCAATCTGCCATCATACCCAGCAAGGCAACATATCCACAATCATATGTTGAGGAAAACTTAAGAGATTCTGTGAAACCAACAGAGGCTACCATTGCCTGTCAGACATGTGCCTCCTGCCAAAAGTTAACTTGTTTGTCTCATGATGAGGAAGGATATAGGGTGTGACTCCTGCCCAATTCTGGAAGACTGACTACATAGAACTTTTGACCACCCGCCTCTCCCCTACTCACCCCAACTCTTCTTGGGACTATCAGTGGTGCATTATCGACACTTTTTCAAGTTTCAACATTGCTATTCCAATCTTATCAGTCAACTCTATCCACAGTCTCACAGCCCTTGAAACTAATCAGTTTCATATTTTCAATTGCTCCAGACCACTCGTAATCCGACAGCGGTATACATTTTTATCATAAGAGCCACTCAAAAAATGGAATAATAAGCATTCTATGGATCTTCAATGATCCATAGGCATGTGATATTGTTGAGCCCTGGAATATTTTCACAAAACAACTAAAAAGATTTATAATGGCCCCCCTCACATACCCCTGTTCAACACATCTTCTTAAGGCCATTTCCTCTCACAACAGCTTCCTAAATAATTATCAGGATGAAAAGGGTGGGAGTTATAGAAACTATTTTAAAAATTCAGAATCCCATCCCAACCATTCCTAGACATGGTGCTTTTTTCTTTCCCCTAATGACAACCCTAGGCCACCCTGATTGGGAAAACCCTAGGTTGCTCCCAATCTTCTACCCAACTAATTCAAAGTCATTTCATGAGACAAGGCATTTTCATAACAAACACATCACAGACACAAACCAATTACAATGTAGTTTATTAGCAAATTTCAACTATCCATATTCCACTTGTTCCCCATCTAAGCATTAGTAACCAAGAGATAATTATAATACATCCAACCCTAACATTAATTAAGGAGTAATTATATTAAAAAGCACACTTTAAAAATGTTCAATTTCTTAAGAAATTCACCATGGAATTTACGAGTACTTAAACAGAGGATTTTAAGATATAAAAAGATAGGCTGTAATTCATATAATTATAATGTAGTGTTCCAAATGTATGAATTCATATTAAAGTATATGTGCTAAAATACAACCATCAGCAAATGAGTCTAGGAATTTGGCATAAATTTGTTATGTGAACTTAAGTAATGAATAGTTAAATTTACTTTTAAGCATGATATATAAACTTTTTCTTAAAAATACATCATTTCGCCTTTTGAATTTAGAATCCTAAGTCTATTAATAAACCCATAGGAACAAATATCTCTCTGCCAAATGTTTAGCTAGAATTCTCACATTTCCTTTTTTCTGACACAATGATTTATATATGTGCTTATTAACTGCATATTTCACATCTAACACTTTTTTGTTAACAGTAAATTATAAAGTCTACAAATACCACAAAAAAATTATATTTTGCAACAATAAATTAATAATACTTTTTACTTCTACAGAACATAATTTTATGTAACATTTTATGGCATATTACACCACAAAAATTTCTATAATATTATCTACAATAAAAATATTTATAAAATATTCACTATTTCAAGAGTATATTAAAATTTAGAAGACCAAGAATAAAAAAGAACACTATCTTAAGAGATATTTGTTTCCATCTGGACAAAAATGAGTATCTAGAACAATATATGACATATACATTAAACTTTATAACCAATTAGGAATAATTTTAATCCTTTAACTTTAAAGTTATTTTTACTTAATTAACTAATTAGTACATGTTAATTAGTACATGTTAATTTGAAAATACATGATACAAAACTACTATTTGGTATATAAGCTTCCAGACTTTATTCTATTTGTATACTAATATAAATTCATTTAAACAAAAATATATAATTACTTTTAAAAACAAGATTTGGTATATATTTATGTACAGATATATATAATATGGTATATGTCCTATTTTATAATCTTTTATACATAATAGATCACTTTCCTTAAATAAGGTATCCAACTCATGTATTTCACATTTAAAATATTTCTCATCAAAGTTGTCAATTTTTATAATTATTCAAGACAATTATTTCATTCCAATCCATTTTTGAAACAAATGTAATTTTACAATTTCTCTAAAGCCTTCACAAAACAAGCCTAATTACAATATCTAAGGATAATGTATGAATTTTTGGTTTTTCATTTAAAATTACTGGCATTAATTGGTATTACCCCCAACTGAAAAGGACAAATGAATTTTAAGTCTTTCTTTCTACTACAACATCTTACGAAATAACATTTCCAAAGTAACATTTAAAGATATTAAAAAGTATTACTAAAAAAAAAGTATGTACCTGCCTAACATAGCACTTTGAGACATCTCCTACCACACAGTAATCTCAGATTACTTAGAAAGAAATATACTAATAATACCATGCCAAAGGAAATTATCTGAGAAAGCTGGCACATTCCAAACAACTTATGTTATAGGGAAAAGAATACTGGAGTGGTAAAATTTACTTTAGCTGTGTACTTTTGGAAAATCATTTAACCTCTTAAAACATCAATTTCTTCTTCAGTAAAATAGTTACCACTACCTCCACAGAGTTGTTTATAAGATTGTATTTTAAGTATTTTTTAAACAATCAAAATTGTTTTATGATAATCAAATTTATTTTTATTTGATCCATAAATGAATCAAAATGTTCCAAACTAAAAAGTTTTCATTATTAAATCAAAATATACATTCTATCACATATCTTGGAATCTTGCCTAGTTCTTAAAAAAAAAGCAAAAAAAAACCCTATAAATATACCATTATATTATAGATCAGAAGATGGAGAGAACTAAGGCCCATGAGCTAAATCCAGCTGGCAGCCTGTTTTGTAAACAATATTTACTGAACCATAGCCAAACTCATTAAATTATATATTATCTATGGCCGCTTTGGCACTACTATACTAGAGCTGAGTAACTGTGAAACCAAATGGTCAACAAAGCCTAAATATTTACTATTGGCCCTTTACATAAAAAGTTTGCTGATCCCTGCTATAAATGACTACAAACTGATTTGTACAATATAGCCAAAAGAGATGAGGGAAGAAAAAACAAATCAAAAAAATATTAAAATATACACTTAAATTAAATGCCTCATAATGCCACTCCAAAATCCTAAAAATCTAAGCTCCAAATGCAATCAGAACTAGAATATGGAAATTTTGGTGACAGAAAATATAAAAACCATACTAAAGTTTATTAATGGTGTTATTTAGAATAACAAAGTATATCTTTGTGCCTCTTGAAATTAAAGCCAATTATTATTTCTATTATAAAAAGTACTTATATCTATATTTATACAAATTATGTTTTTACCTGCTAATGGCTTGCTCCTCATCAGTTATTCCAGTCTCCCTGAATGCCCTGTTTGATTCCGCCAAACTCAAGGCAATTGCTCTCTGAAGATCATCTTTATCATCTCCAGTGAGATCAATCACATCTGAAAAGCAAAACTATCTTTCTCAAAATTAAAAGTCAAACAAAATGAAGGTAATTCTTATCAGGGGGATTTTATACCCAATATATCCTTTCAAACCAAAATCAGCACCAATTTAATTCTCCATAAGAGCCTCTCTGAAGAGTATGCAAACACATTTTAAATTGGTTATATTTTAAAACTTAATGTTCTTCCCTAGAAAATAATCCTAAAGCATTAAAAGCATAAATATTTTTCACTGCACAGGAATCTCAAATTTCTATGAAGCCTCTGATTAAAAGCTAATAAGCAGAAAGACCGCCAGAAACAGGTTTTTACCAACAAAAATTAAAATCAACATAATTAAACATTTACATTTATGCTTTCTGAAGTTAATCCAAATATACACACATTACAGTTCATGCATACTACCACCTAGACATTATCTAACAAAGTATAACTGAGATCTCAAAAATTATGCTTCAGAACTAAATGACCATAAATACATAAACATAAATGTTTATGTATGCATTTTTTAAAGGCTAGAAGAATGTATTAAACTGTTACCAGTGATGAATTTTGGGGAGGACGGTTATGGGAAGAGGAAGGAAGTATCAGGACCTTTCACTTTCTATTTTAAACACTTCTCTATCATCCAAATTATGGAATGAATATGCAGTCCTCTCCATTTAAAAACACTTTTCATTTCACAAAAAGAAATATACAAATAAATGATACCATTTTCTTTTGTTAGAAGTTGGTAAATTTTCTTTTGTTAGAAAGAAAGTAGTCTTGATGCTGTTAAGTATTCTTTTACCAAAGAATAGAGGATACAACTATTACTACCTTCAGAAAAACCATTTTAATCCAATTTCCCTATACATACTGGTCAATTTCCTTCGCTCAAAAGATGGCAATAATGTCCCCGTTATCATTAGAACCATAATACATTGCTAAGTAGAGGATTACAAAACAGTATAAGACAGAAAGCTACAGCTTTGTGTGGTTAGGCTTACGCTTACAGGTATTTTGGATATGTTTTATATTCATTTTGTTTATTTGTATTTGAGACATGTTAAAAATAAAATTTTTTCTTTGTAATCTTGCAAAAAAAAATTTTTGCAAGAGGGGAAACATAAAAAGGGGTAGGGGGTGGGAAATAAAATACCTGGATTTTACCATCTGACTCTAGGATTATATGTAGTTTCTCAAAAAGAATATGCCACACTTACTGAGAAAGAAATAATGCATACTGACAGTTTCAAAAGTCTACTTCTATTGCTATCCACACTTTTTCTCTGAACAGTTGCTTACAAAAGAATATTAAAAATATTAGAAATAATAGTTGGCTATGGAAGGTGTTCTTTAAATGTCTTTAGAGAGTATAATAAAACCTCATGAAAATGTAGTAAATAGGGTCCAAAAAATTTAGTCAAGTAAAATGTAGAACAGAACACAGCAAGGTAAATGAAATGATGGAGCATGCCTACATAGACCAGCAGGCCGAAGGTTTCCTAAGTCTTGTTTACAAGACCCAAGTCCACCTAGATCACGGTTGTAGATGGATGACACCTGGGTGGAGCCATTCAGTCCAGCTTCAAAACTGATGAAGAAGCTAGGACTAGAGAGGAAATGCATGCACCTCAAAAAATGAGAACAATCTTGGTTATTAAACAACGACTAGAACTCAAGTGAGTAAACAGAGAACAATGGAACTAAAAAAACATAATAATCTGAAAATCACAAAGAAGCATAAAAACTGGTTTGGGGGATATGATTAATCAGCCCTCAGACTCCATTCCCTCATCCTCCCAGTGTGCTTTCTTCCACCATAGAAGGTAGAAAGATTAAAACAAAAAAACAAATCTATTTTCCCAATTCACTTACAGTTACAGTTCTGAATAGAATTTAGGCTCCACCAGCTAGACGCACTCACAGGGGACACAGAAGCCGCTAACTGAGGCAGAAACCATTATCCTGCTGCTTTGGGCTATTTTCTCCAGCATGACTGAACAGATACAGGTTGTTCCACATAGCATTCCAGTGTCCAATTTCCAGATTCAGGGGTGTCAAGAGACAGAGAGTAGAAGTGGCAACTAGACTCTGCATTCCAATGTTCAGGCACAGTTCAGTGGCAGTTACCTAATCCTGCCTGCTTGTTCTCTGGGCTACAGCTCCAGAAGCATGTTCTTGAACTCAGTAGTCCCAGAGGCAGCCTCCTGATTCACTACCTTCCTGATAGTGGCAGAGGGCGCAGCTTCTCTGGCTGGCCAGCCCTGCAAGAATCTGGGAATCATTTCACAAGGTTGAGCTAGAGATCTTCCAGTCTATCCAGTGATTTTTCTTTTTTTAAGAACCTAATCCCCTGTATTAAATTTCTTCTTTGAAACTATCTGGAGTGTTTACTGTTTCATGTCTGACAAGTAAAGGACACTGGCTAGAACAGAAACTCATTTAGAAATAACAACTTATAATTAGAGCTTTTCATAATTTAATTGTTAACTCAAGCAACATAAAAGCAAAAAACAAGGCAAGCTGTTTTTAACCCTATTTCATAAACAACTGAAGTGTGAGAAATGAAGTATACCATCATTAAGAAGAAAGAATGGTGGACAAGCTTTAAATTTAAGTCTTCTATTACATCTTTCCTCTACACTAGTGGATCTCCAAGAGTGGTCAATGGAGCCTTGGATATTCTCACATGACCCTAAGAGAGAAGGGGGTTCCATAAGTAAAAAATACTCTCATAAAAATACTAAGATGTTATTTGCTTTTTCTCCCATATCATATCTACACTGATAATGCAAAACAACAGCATCTTTGCCCAAATCGAGGCAGTAAGCGCCAAGTTCTTTGGGCGATTCGCTGTATTACAACTACACACACTACTACTACTACTACTAAAAAAAAAAAAAAAAAAAAGTCAGTTTCTCTTAGATCCTTGATAAAAAGGGAAAATTTTATTTTATTAAATCTCAAACAGTGATTTACATATTCTTTTAATTCTATATGACAAAATAGGAAGTATGCATAGTACTTCTGCTGCATCCAAAGTAAGCCTTCACTCAAGAGAAAACACTAATGCAATGCTTGAGTTGCAAGCCAGTTAAACTGGTTGATTTTTTTTTTTTTATGGAACTAACAAACTACAAACGAGGATTTCTCAAACTTCAGAATTTGGCAGACATTTTCTCGAGAATAAACAAAGTGAGCCTGTCACCTGCAGGAGAACAAATGAGGAGGGTATGTGTTGCGAATGAATAATGTGGACTTTTCAAGCAAAAATGGTAACTTCGGAAAACTTGTTTCTATCACTATGCATACATCTTCCCAACACCTAAAAGCTTTTCTGGGGAAATCATGTGATACTAACAATTTTGAATTGTTTTAAAGTATAGACATTCTTCCAACATTTAGAATGAAATCTTTTCCATGGCATGATAAAATTATGCATAAGTAAATCCATTCAAAGAGCAAGGTAAGTTTCTAAGATTTGGTTTTGGACCCATTTCCTGACACAGAGTTCCAAAATCACTTAGAATTTCCTGGGTGATAGGAGCATCTTTCGCTCTAATGAGATGACTCCTGGTGGACTCCTGTATAGCTTCAGGATGAATGCTGGTCACCAGAAAAACCAAACCATGATGAGAAGCTTGGAACTTTGAGAGGAACTTTTTTCTCCGGGGAGGAAAAAAGGGCTAGAGATTAAGTTAATAATCAATCATGCCTACCTGACGAACCCTCCATAAAAGTCGCTAAAGTACAGGGTTCGGAGAGCTTCCTAGTTGGTGAACATATTCAGGTGCTGGAAGGGTGGCACACCTCAACTCCATGAGACAGAAGTTCCAGTGCCTGGGACCTTTCCAGACCTTGCCTTATGTACCTCTTTATCTGGCTGTTCATCTGCATCCTTTATCATATTCTTTTTATACAATCAACCAGTACATGTAAGTATTTCCCTGAGTTCTATGAGCCATTATTGCAAATGATCAAACTCAAGGAGTAGGCTGTGGGAAGCCCCAATTTGTAGTCAAGTCAGACAGAAGTGTGGGTAACACCTGGGGACCCACTACTTGGGACTGGCATCTAAAGTGGGGGGCAGTCTTGTGGGACTGAGAGCCCTTAACTTATAGAATCTGAAGCTAATGTCAGGTAGAGAGTGTCAGAATTGAATTGAATTGCAGGACATCCAGCTGGAGAATCAGTCAGGTGTGGAAAAAAATTCACACATCTGGTGTCAGAAGTATTTTGAGTGTAAGCAAAGGAAGAAACAAGCAATAGTATTCTTTAATGCTAGAATGATAGGCTAATCAGAGACTACTGGTCCTTAACTGAAAAGCTGGGGCTTTTTCCTTTAAGCCACGGAGGAGATTTATTTATCATTTGTAATTTCATTATAATTACAATAATCTTCTCCACAATGTTCCCATTACTCCATAAAACTTCTTTCCATAGGATATTTTGAAACAATATGGCAATCCTCAAAGACTATGATAACCTACTCATATACCAAAAACATGATTCTAAGATCAGATATCAACAAATTAAATGTTATTTCAATAGAATGATTGAACATGAGTGTCTTTTCTAGAGTTAGAACAATTTCTCCTAAAACATGAAGCATGTAATGAACTATTTGTTTCACAATGAAAACTCGCCTTCTATGACTTTCTCACATGCTTATACTCAAAAAGGAACAGAGAACACACTTGGCTATAAATAATTTCTAACTGAAACAATTTCTAATTTCAACTACAAAAATTTAGCCTTTTTAAAATTCCGTCCAAACACCAGAGTATTATGAATATTTTTATATCTGTGTCAAGGGAGGACCTCAGTGAAACACCAAACTTTGTTTCAATCAACCCTCCCCCTAGTACTAACATGAACACAACTCAAGGGCACAAATATGTTAGTGTTAGCTGAGTAACACTATAGAAAATCTCATGTTACAAAAGCCCCCATTTCCAAGTCTGCCCAAATTAAAACATTTTTTTCTGTAATATATACCAAAACATAATACTCACCCTAATAAATCTTTCACTCTCCAAAGAATTACCATTTGAGTAAAACTTAAATACCAACTATGAAACATTTCTTATTCCAAAATGTAGGCAGTCATGAACTTAACAGTGAATTAGACTTTAAATGAATGCATTTATAACTCATAATTCATTTTCCCATAAAAACAGTATATTAAATGACATGAGACTTCCAAGTTAGTTTACAAAAGTCAATTTAGCCCATAATACAATTGAAACTACAATACATGTAAAGATTTTGATTTCAGGAGAAAAAAAAAAAGTTCTTCCATTGTTTTTCTTACCTACATAGGGTTAAACCCAAGGGAAATCCTTTTTTTTTCCCCCTCCAATAAGTCAAGTTTATATTTACCACCAGCAAAGATTTCTAGGAAGGGAATGATATGAGTAGAAAGACCTGTTTGGAGAGTTAGGAGTTAAAGTGTTGAATAAGAGTTTGACAAGAAGATGTGAGGGCGATCGGGCTGCGACATCTGTCACCCCATTGATCGCCAGGGTTGATTCGGCTGATCTGGCTGGCTAGGCGGGTGTCCCCTTCCTCCCTCACCGCTCCATGTGCGTCCCTCCCGAAGCTGCGTGCTCGGTCGAAGAGGACGACCTTCCCCGATAGAGGAAAGGACCGTTCTTCGGTCAAGGGTATACGAGTAGCTGCGCTCCCCTGCTAGAACCTCCAAACAAGCTCTCAAGAGTTTGACAAGAGCTGTAGTAATAAATACCAGGCAAGAGCAACTGAAGGGAAAAGTATACAAAAATTGACAAAACTGTAAACTAAATGATTATTTTGGGAGATTAGGAAGAGCTTGTTTAAAAAAAGAAGAAGAAGAAAAACCACTGGGCCACCAGAAGAATGAGGATGCCCTTGAGAGAGGGGCAAATATGAACGAAGGGATGGTCAGCAGATGAGGAATATAAGAAAACTTCCGCTCTTACCCTCATTCGCTCTGCTTCAAAATGGCTGTATCCACATCATTCATCTCTTGAGCCAAATATACTCCTGCATAGCCTGGGATGCACCTGCCTCAGACACCCACAAGGTTACTCCCTAGCTTCACTCAGTTATCTGAATAAATGTGAACTCATCCAAGGGGCCGTTCCCTGATGGACTCTTTGTCTTAGCACATCTCCTGCCTGACATGCAACCACATCCCTGTCACCCTCTGTCCCTTTACCCTCCTCTACTGTTTTTCATAAACTTATTACTACCTGACATTATTTATTTATTGTTCACTGTCTTTCCCCTAAATAAACTGAGACTCTGTTTCCTAATGGCCTAAAAAATACCTGATACAGGTGAGGCAATCAGTAAATGTTTGTTAAACAAATAAAGGCTAAATCGAGACTAAGGAATAGAGATAAATCAGAGTGGCACTAATTAGAAGATTTAAGAACATATGCTTTATCCACCTAAAATTTTTTCTAGTAAGTAAAAGGACAAATAGCGTAATAGAGTATCATGTTAGAAGAACAGTACTTAAAAGCAAGAAGACAAACACAATGTAAATTGTGCTTCCCAACCCATTCTCCCATTCTCCTCTGCTCCCAGTCAGCTCTTAGGATGTTTCGACTTTTTAAATCTTCTCACTGCTGAACTCGGTTTCTCTCAAACAAGCAAGGTCTGAAAGAACCTTCTGTGATGATGAAAATACACTATTAAGCTACACTATCCAATATTGGTAGCCACTAGCCACATGAGACTCCTACTCTGGAAATGGATCTAGTGCAACAGAGGAACTAAATTTTAGCATCAGTTGTAAGTTATTTAAATCTAAGTTGCCACATGTGACTACAGGCAACTATATTGAACAGCTCAGCTCTAAATGATCTTGTTCTGTTTTTAATAACAGCTGCTGAAATTAGAATGGTGGCAGCATTGGTAAGGGAAGTGAATAGTAAAGGAGCCGTTTCTGAGTTTTGTCACAGACTTGACGGTTTTCCAACTTGGATTGTGAAAAAAAAATTAACATTCAGTATTAGTCAACAGAAGTTATAGCCCATGGCTATCATTCCTGCCATAAAATTTAAGAAAATTCATAAAGTTACACAAATCATTTTGCAGTACATGCCTAACAGAATTCTAAGTACATGCTTAGAATACAGTAGAAGCCTAACCTATTTGCATCCACTGGTTACAAGTAACTGCCACACCACTGTAGCATCTCAAAAAATTTTTAAGCCTAATCTTGACTTTTGGGGAATCATCAAAATAGTTTTATGCATTAGAAATCCCTATGGAAAAAGAGATTTAACTTTCTTTGCATTAGTTGCTCTTCTATCCATAGTTACTTATTTAACATACTTGAAGAAAGGGGAAAATATTAGCTTTCAATTAATAAAATCCTAAACTGCCAAGCATAAGCAATTTACCCTTGAATGCACTAGATCTGGATCTATTTCTCACGTGAGCTTTAAATCACTTTAAATCACTGTGAGGCTAGACAAGCAATCTAAGAGCAGAGTTCTAAGACAGAACCTCTCACTTTCTATGTAATCCTTACCTAATAATTCAATTCCTTTTTGGGGGGGGGAAATACTCTGATTCTAAATTTGTGAAGGATCGACCACCTAACAGTCATTCTGATGTGTTATAACAATTTCTCTAAAACTTAAGCCAATAATATGTGGCATTACTTTCTGTGTTAAAATTACCTACCTAAAACCCTCTCATCTTTTGATCCATACTTTGATTGCTCAATTTTACTACATCTTGTTCTGGTGGGCATATACTGTTTTTTTCCTGTTTTAAAAAAGTTCAAAAGAATTTAATGGTCATGAAAGAAAGAATGTAACTATTTGATTTCAAGTCGGGCAAAAGCCTTATATGGTCATGTCTATGACAGAGTTTGCCATTACACAAACACTTAGCAGAATCTATTAAGTATATACCTATGATATCTCAACATCTTGCATTGTCTCCTAGTCCACTCTGCATTAGTATTTTTTTACTGCAAAACTCCAACACAATTTTATTTCCAATTTAAGCTGGAGGCGTGAAGCATTCATTTGACAATCCACAATATCCAATCTGGACAAGACTGCCTTGTGAAAAAAGATGCCTAAAATTTTAGCTGATATTACTGCAAATGATTTGGGTCTTTCCTCAGAATTCAGTAGGGTATGGAAAATTACAAATGCAATAAAAAGGCACCAAGTACATTATTACTTAATTCCTTATTATGCAGAGTATAAGCTTTCCTTGAAATGTTTTCTTTTTCTCTCAAAAATTAAAGATAGAAAGGACATTCACAGTCCTACTAAATATTGAGAATGTAATCACTTCTTCGATATTAAATAACAGCTCACAAATATATGTTAAGTCTTTAAACAAAGTGATATAATTTTATCTTCTGACATATCCAGTTGTGCATAACAGGAAATTTCCCCACAAGCTCCAAATGTGACTTCTATAGAATATTACTTTAAAAGCTAACTGCTTCTAGTTCTTTAAAAAAGGATGTATTTTTATTCCTTCTGAAGGAGCTTATAACAAGGAATCTTATGTATTCAGCATTAGAGACTTTTATTTCAAAATATAGATGTTTTTTGTCAGCACCATAACCAAGAGATGGCACACTTAAAGTCAGCAAGGCTTTATGTTTTAACCCTGGTTGTAAAAGACTTAATACTTAGAAAAGAAAGAATAAAAAATTTTTTTTAATTAAAAAACACGCCATATTTGAAAAAACTAAGTTATACTATGGTCAAATTTCAAATAACAATGCATTTCATATAAAATTGAGAAAATGCTCAAAAAGGACCTTTTTATCACACATTCTGATCACTCCAATACACTAGACTCCTGTAGCACTTACACGGTTTTCTCAATAGAGGCCTGTGTTTGAATATATATTTGTAATTATTTCCTATCTTTCCTCCTCACATGTTTTACCACTCCTTCCAAGAATTAAAAATACACAAAAGATTTCATTTCTTCTTAGAACCAACAGCATAGAAATTAAAAAAAAAATCTGTTGACTGCACAACATCTTACTTTCTCACTTTTACACCATGTAACTCTACTGTGACACAGCCAAATTTAAATGCTAAATTTCCTAAAGGCAACTGTGCTTCTTAGAACATTATGAAATATGGTACAAATCTGTTAAATGGAAAAGAATGCTACCTCATTCAGATGTATTTTTCGCAATTTGGTGCTATTATAATACAAGCACCACATTACATTTTTACAAGGGTTTTTCTCAAAAATCTGCAAACAACTTTATGGACACACCATCCAACTTACTGAATTACTAAGTATAAATTGGCACCTCGATGAGAAGGATAGCACATTTTATTGATAAAGAAACCACAATAGCATGCAATTTGCTCAATATGATAATCAGGTTGTAATGAAATCAGAAACTCCATTTCTCTACCATTTCTTTAAAATGAAATATAAATTACTAATGAAGGGCAAGTGGGTGGTTCAGCTAGTTGAGCGACTGACTTTTGGTTTCAGCTCAGGTCATAATCTTGTGGTCTCAGAGATCAAGCCCCATATTACGCTCAGCGCTCAATGCAGAGTCCGCTTGGGACTGTCCCTCTCCCTCTGCCCCCCACCCCCACATAAGCATGGGCATGCGACCTCTCTCTCAAATAAATAAACCTTATCAAAAAATTACTTCATGAATATTTTTCAAGAGCTACACACACAAACACACACACACAATTTTTAATTATCATTCATACGGAACACGCGCCTTCCGAAATCAGGTTTGCCTTCTCCCTAAGAGCATCTATTCATATCTCTTTTGTCCATAACATTTTCAGTATTCCTTGTCAGAAGTCTTGAACAGCTGTCGACATCTGGCTTAAACAATACTTGCTGACTTTATAGAGCAAATAAGACATGTTCTTTTGTTTAGGAAAGTCTTATAAATTCTAATTTCCCTACCTACTTATATATATATACTACTTCATGTCACAAAGTCAACCATCTATATTAAGAATCCACAGCTATCAGTCTAAAATCTTGTCATCCTTTCCACTAAACAGTGAACCATGTTTAGTCAACTTCCTGTTTCCTTCACTTTAACCAGTTGCCTTCAGTTGAAAACTTTTTTCCCTTTCTCTACCTAATTTCATTTTCCCCCAAGTCTGAGAAACTTGAAAGATAGATGTTATTCTCACACACTAATTCCTCCACTATTTATACTACTTCTCTTTTTTTCTAACTTCTTGCAACAAGCTTCTCAACCTCATTCCTTTTCATTGGTTCTGAAACAGCTTTTTTATACACATTATCTAAAATAATTCAATAAACACTTTTTGAGAAACTATGCAAACTCTTCTAGTGTGATGATAGGCACATCAATGGTCTTTTGCCCTGTTAAGCTTCCTGCTTGGTAAGCAAGAAAGGCATAAGCAAATAATTTCAAAATAACGCAGTACTCATTAAGACCCAAGTATGCTCTGGGTGCTAGAGAAGCACTTACTCCAACCTAGAAGCCAGGAGAAACATTCTAAGGCCAGAAGCTCCTGATCTAAGTCTTATAACACCAGAGGTAATTAAGCTGGGGGTAAAAGCTATAGGGGATTCCAGACAGAAGGAACAGCAAGTACAAAGAACAGACATTAAATAGCACTGGGTAGATAGGAACTCCAAGCCATCCTGAATTATCACAGTTTTATAAAGTAAGAAGAGAAAAACAGTAGAAAACGAAGTTAGAGATATAGCTAGGGTCCAAACCACAGTTTTTCTTGAACGTAGACATAAACAATTAGGTCCATCTCACATATATCAAACTACTTTCATCACCTATTCCCTATGTGAGGTAGGAATATTTCAGCTTTTGGCACATATGATCATTTGTGAACAAAAATATTAAAATTATCTCAAAATTTTGAAATATTTTATCAACAAACATTAAAATAATCTTTACTGACAACAGTTATAAACAACCACATGTATGTGTTCTTCCTACTTATTTCTTAACTCTGAGGAAGTATAAAAACAAAACCAGAGGGATGCCTGAATGATTCAGTCAGTAGAGCAGGCAACTCCTGATCTGGGGGCTGTGAGTTCAAACCCCATCCTGGGTGTAGAGATTACTTAAAAATAAAATCTTAAAAAAATAAAAAACAACAACTCAGAAATTCTTTTCAAATATAAGTTAGTAATCAAACTTCTCAAATACAGAATGCATAAAAATAAATGCCTTTTATTTTATAAAATAAATATATTTTATATAGTACAGTTATTATATCATAATGAAATATAGTGGTAACTAAACATATTTTGAAAAATTCAGTGTTATATATAAGCATGAACTATTCACATTATAAAGAAAAAGTAGAATCCCACATAAAACTTTCCATATAGGGTGCCTGGGTGGCTAAGTGGGTTAAGCCTCTGCCTTCGGCTCAGGTCATGATCTCAGGGTCCTGGGATAGAGGCTTGCATTGGGCTCTCTGCTAGGCAGGGAGCCTGCTTCCCGCCTCTCCCTCTGCCTGCCTCTCTGCCTACTTGTGATCTCTTTCTCTGTCAAATAAATAAATAAAATCTTATTATAAGTAAGTAAATAAGTAAATAAATAAATTATAAATTTTTTATAATTATAAATCTAAAATCTTCATTTTGGGGAGGCCGAGGGTTGAGGGAAGGGAAATTCTGTTAAGTGGTAAACCTATCAGTAATTAAAAACAATAGCTTACCTTCAAAAATAATACTAAGGCCTCTACAAACACTTAAAATCCATAAAACAAATGTCTGTGACCATTTAAAATCCTGGAAATGTTTCTTTCATGAGTAATACCTATAGCTGTTCTATATCTCAAAACAATGAATACTAAATGAAATGCTCTATGAAAGGATACATAACTCAAATACAACCTTTTACATTTGAACTGGAGAAAATAATGCAGTGAATAAAAACATATATTCTTTTCAACTACACTAAAAAGAACTAAGGTTTAAGTAAAGTGGTTCTTTATCCTTCACTTCTGCTTACACAAAATATACTCCCAAGGAAAGTTTTTCATTACATTCTTATTAAAATTTAAGAAAGAGAAGTAAACTTACTTGTGTCTGCTTGGCTTCCCACACTGATGTATCTATCATTGCCAGGAAGTGCTGTTTGGTAGTAAGTTGTTTCCTCCTGCTGAGGGGTCTTGGCATTCTTTGCAGTAAGGAAAGCCACTGCTAATTCCAAGTTTCCATTACTATCCTTCAAATATCAAGAATAGAACATCAAACATTTTGGAATAACTCCATGCATTCTCACATGATTTATTAAATTTTCTCCATAACAACTAATACTTGGGCGCCTGGGTGGCTCAGTGGGTTAAAGCCTCTGCCTTCGGCTCAGGTCATGATCTCAGGGTCCTGGGATCAAGGCCCGCATGGGGCTCCCTGCTCAGCGGGGGGCCTGCTTCCTCCTCTCTCTCTGCCTGCCTCTGCCTACTTGTAATCTCTCTCTCTCTGTCAAATAAATAAATAAAATCTTTAAAAAAAAAAAAAACTAATACTTAATAGCAAAAATCACTTTTAGATTTGAAATCATTCTATGTGATCCTAATTTTATAAACTGATCATAAACAAAGTATATTCTATCAATAGTAATTCCTTTTTCTATTAAGACAACTAATAAAAGAATCAATTCTATAATTTCTTAGTTTCCCATTACTTTCATTTCTCCTTAACAAAAGTCAATCACAAAACTTATGATTCTAAACAAATAAATAAACTAAAAATGTTTTTTGGAACTTGCCATACAAAAGGAAAAGAATGAATATTTGAAACAGTACTTCTGCAAAAAAGAACTATACACTTTAATATGGATGCTGAATGCATACCTAGAGGCAAACTTAAGCAAATGTCAGACTTGCAGGCAGGAAACAGCAAAACATTCTGAAGCCTGGTAGTACAGACAGACACACAGAACTAGGCAAAAATACTCAATCCTGTCAAGATGACAATCCTACCCAAATTAAGTATATAAATTTAATAAAATTCCCATCAAAAGCATATCTGGACAAAATTATTCTGAAGTTAATTTAGAAGAAAGCAGAAGCTAGAAATCACGAATTTTTATAACAGCAAAATAATGAGAAGAGACATGAGCAGTTCTATCGCTTTATTCTCTGCAGAGTTAATAATAAGTATAACAGTAGCTCTGGGACAGCTAATTGAAACAACATTAGGAAACCCAGATATTAATAATGAAGTGATCTTTGTAATAGAAGGCCAGAACACCTAAGACTATGCAGGCTTCATGAACTTTAGCAAACACAGACACTGTAATAGGAAGCCAGTGGAGGGTTTTGGACAGAAATGACATAGTATGACTTACATTTTAAAAAGGATCACTCTGGCTGTGTGTTGAGAATAGACTACAGGAGAGAAAGGGCTAAAGCAGAGAATCCAACATTATTTGCTATCACATTAAATGTGAGAGGTGACAGAAGGAGAAAGATCGGGATGATTGCAAGATTTGAAACCTGAGCAACTGGAAGAATGAGGTCCCCAACCCACCCCAACCCCAATTCTAGTTAGCCAGGGAAGAGAGAAAAAAGTAAGAGTACAGCTGAAAAAGCACCAATGCTTTAAATTTTATATTATAACCATTATAAGACTCTTAAATGACTCACCAGCAATATAATATAATCTACAGCTAGATAAGTAAAATAGCTATAAAATAATGTGCAATAATAATGGCTACATTTATTGAACACTTAATATGTCCCAAGAAATGTGCTAAGTACTTTTTATATACTACCTTATATAATAATAATAAACTGAATATAACAGGGATTTACACAGTTTGAAGATCACTTACTTTGAAGGGTTAAAAATAGATTCTTAAACTAGAAGTATTGAAATCAATCAATGACTTCATGTTTCCCAAAAGTAGATTCCTTGTCAGTATATTACTGGGAAAGTCAACTCATAATTAAACATCTTACAAATTTATCCTGGGTAGTAGTTAAGGTTTAAGTATACTCATCTCCCGCCACCACCACCAACTACTAGTAACTGAAACCAAAGTTAAAACAAACAAACAAAACAAAAAAACTATAGCACACAACTCACCTCAAAGAAAACGTGGACAAATAGTTCATTTGATTAACTCTTTATGTTCATTTAATTAAGCATATTTTACGTGTTTCCCACGTTAAAAAAAAGAAAGTGAATCCCACAAACTTGCCCTGACAAGGTGAGGTGTATAGCCTCACACTCAGAGATACAGAATGGTAAAGGCACTTTCTGAAAATAGACGTGGAGTGATTGAGTCATATTTATCAGAATAAAGAAAGGACTAGCAATCATCTAAATGTCATAATCATAAAAAATGAGGTCTGACATTTTTGCTTCCTCTCCAAATGCTTACAGTAGCTTCATAAAAACCCTGCATTAATGCTCCTAACAGTACTGTTTCATCATTTTCCTGATCGGAAAAAAAGATGAAGCAAAGCCTGTAGTAAAAGTGGAAACTAAGTGTGGCACCCCAGGATCAGGATGCTTGGTTTCTATTCCAGCTCTTCCGCACACCAGCACCTGACTCAACAGGGTTACCAGGAGGATGTTACCCACATAAAACACTCTGAATAGCACCTAGTACTACGGGAGCTTAATAACCGCTAGTTATTATTATCATGATTACAATCATCTAAAAGATAAGGTTATTTTTAGAAACAAATGAAGAACTTTTGGCTCAGAATCAAAAATTACATAATTAAACTCATCTCACAGAGCAAGTTCCAAAGGACTGAAGTTTTATGTATGCCATACAACAACAAGAATACTATATTGCTGTTAGCCTTCAGTAGCAATACAGAAATAACCTTAAAATGCAGTTCTAGTTGTTTTTTGTTTTTTGTTTTTTAAGATTTATTTATTTGAGAGCAAGAGAGTTGGGAGGGTGGGGGGAGAGGGAGAGAGAAAAGAATATCAAGCAAACTCTCCACTGAGCAATGAGCCCAAGGCAGGACTGGATCTCACAACCCTGAGATCATGACCTGAACTGAAATTAAAAGTTGGTGACTGAGCTACCCCAGTACCGCTGCAGTTCTAGTTCTTAAACATCTTTTATTCACTTGATCTTTTTCAGTGGGCATATCCATGTGATTTGACTCATCTGGGTTTCTCCATGTGGAAATGTGGGAACATCAGAAGAGGCAACCAAAATGATGCATTTAATTTATTGCATATACTAACCAGCTTGCTATTGAATGTTCTTAAGGTGCAATTAGTTAAATGTTAGCCAGGTTTTATTTCTCCTTGGAAAGAAAAAATATGTTTCTTACTCTCTTCTCTCTCCTCTTCTCCTTTCCTGTACTTCTCTACTCCACCCCTCTCTACCCCCATTTAAACTCTAACATCACTGGGGCGCCTGGGTGGCTCAGTGGGTTAAAGCCCCTGCTTTCGGCTCAGGTCATGATCTCAGGGTCCTGGGATCGAGGCCCACATCGGGCTCTCTGCTCCGCAGGGAGCCTGCTTCCTCCTCTCTCTCTGCCTGCCTCTCTGCCTACTTGTAATCTCTCTCTCTGTATCAAATAAATAAATAAATAAATAAAATCTTAAAAAAAAAAAAAAAACTCTAACATCACAGCTCTTGAGTACAATCAGCCATCGCATTTGGATTTATACCCTTCCATTTTGCATGAGAAGTGTTCCATACAGAGAAAGATTATCTGTCACTCCAAGTATCTTGGAACATTAGGCTGCTGAAAACTAACATGCTTAAAATTACAGCCTAAGTAAGGCTCTTCCACTATAAAAGTTCTTTCCTATATCTCTATTACTACACCAAAAATGTAACGAAAAACCTTCCAAATATGGTAGGCAGTAGAGGTGAGGGTGTAACTTAAACTGTATGCCGCAGAACAGAGGCCATACCTTCAAGGCTTGCTGTAGTATCGGGGCATCATTAATCCCGGTGATTTCTCTCAGCTGATTCAAAAACGTCTGCTGGTGCTAGAGGAGAAAAAACGAAATTACACTTTAAAATCTGAAAATATAAAAGAATAAAAAAATAAATGAACTTTGGGTTAAAAAAAACAGAAAACACAAAATAAACTAGTATAGAAAAGAAAAAATAAAGAACTTGACAAAGACTCAACAAATTTCACTATTTTAGGAAGAATAAACCATACTGTGGGGAGCCCTTACTCCATTCTCCCATTTCCAAAGGGAACTTCTACATTACTTCCCAAGAAGTCTTACTGAATTAACAGTTTCTGGCCCATTCTTCACTGCCTAATTCATTCCTCCAACAAGAAAAGGAGTCATATGCACAATGGTTAAGAAGAATTATAGAAAACAGTTTTATCCACTGGGCTACTTTCACTAGGGGCTGAGACCACTGAATGAAAAATCCTGGTAGCTCTAGCGTCTCCCCCTGCCCCTAGGGTCAGCCAGCATCCATTCCCCTAGGATGTCTGAAAAAGACACACCAAAGGACAGGCCATACGCTAGGTAAGTATATTACATCACAGGGATCCTAAGATCTACTTGAGGAAAAAGATCATCTCACATTCTCTAATCTGTCATAAAAGATCCCAAACAGAATTAATCACATGCCCCATTTGCTTCAGATCTGTTGGTCTTTATGATCTACTGTACTCTGCTGGAGAGAAAAAGAGAAAAAGGGATGGGATTTCACTATCAAACGCTGCCCTGAACATCCCTAATTAAGAACCATGTTCCTTCCTACATCTCCATAACCCTTTAAACAAGATCCCCCAAAACTGTAAGACAGCACCATGAAATAAAGAAAGCTCAATGGAAGCGAAATGTAAAAGCAGTCATCACTAGAATAAAAGGATCTGCTGAAATCTTTCTTGAAAATGTTTTACATTCATCTCAGTAGTAAACCAGTCGAGAATCCTCAATAGATGATAAAACTACAGAGTAAAAGTTTGATGGAAGACAGGATAGTTACATAGTTTCAAACTCTATTCCTACAAATTAAAAAGGGAGAAAGAGTATAACTTTATAATGAAGAAACATGACAAATGCCACCTCAATCAAATAACCAGATTTACTATTACCAGTAATGGGATAAAGTGACAGTACATGCCGCCTGACGTGGGGTACACCACGACGACAGTCCCACCTAAGGCACTCCTGCCCAAAACGCATAACCTCATTCCAAACTTGTAGATGCACCAGACAAATCCAAACTGAGGGACACTTTACAAAGTAATTACTTAGTTATCTAAAAATGCTTATATCATAAAAGACAAAGTGTTTCCAAACTAAAGAGGACAAAAAAAGGTTTGATGATCAAATGTAATATGGGAAACCAAACTGCATCTAACACTAAATGCTATACAGGACATTCCTGAGACAACTGGAGAAATATGAATATAAACTATTTAATAATAATATTGAATTAATATTAAATTCCTGAATTTGATAACTGCACTATAGTTATGTAAGAAAATATCTTTTGTCCTTAGGAAATATACCCTGAAGTATTTACATTTTAAAGGAGCATGATGTCTGCAATACTCTCAAATCATTAAAAAAAAAAAGTTGTGGAAGTTCTTTGTACTATCTTGCAATTTTAAACTTAAAAGTCCTTCAAAATAAGGTTTTAAAATATTCTGTATACAGATTTGTTAATGTTGTAACTGTAAAATGTGCATTTCAAAACATACTTGACAATTTAAATATGCATAACATATAAACCTCCAGAGTTAAAGGGTCCTAAACAAATTAAAAAATGAAATGAAAAAATAAAAAGCAATTTGAAAATCAGGTTCAAGGTAACCTATGTCTAAATATCTTTTATAGAGACCACATGTATAAGTTAGAAATCACATTCACCTACAAGTAACAGAGTCCCATCTAAATAGGAGCTTCAACACACTGCAGTGTCTGTTTCTTCTAACATAATTAGACTGGAGGTGGGCAGTCTACATCTGATAAGGCCTCCCACATGCTATAAAAGATCTAAGCTCCTTCTGTCTTCCCACTGAACACTCTTCTATGTGACATTCATCAAACGTCTGTCACTCCATGTCTCCTCCTCAAGCACCCCATCCAAGTTCTAGGTAGGATAAAAGGAAGGGCACAAGACAAAGGGCATAAGCCAAAACATTCAGACTACTGTAAGACCCGTCTAGTGACTTCCACTTAAAGCTTCCTTGAGCAGAACAAAATTGCATGGCCACTCATAGCTGCAAAGGTTGGGAAACGTATTTTTCAGCTAGGCAAAAAGCCACTTTGAAAATGAAATCAAGGTTCCGTTTGTGAGGAAAAGCAAAAAATGTGTATTAGTTAAGCATGGGCAGTACCCATCATGCCATCAATGAATTTTCATTCCCAAAAACCTTATTAAAAAGCTGAAATAACCAAGACTAATAATAAAATAAAAATAATAGCGTATATAAACAGGGTCATATAAAATGCCAGGAAGAATAAAACAGCTGAGTAGAAAAATCAAATTGTCAAATTTACAGAGGTGAAAAAAGAATCCTCTTTAAACCTGTCAACTTTCCTATGTTCGTTTAAAATAGTACCGATAACTAGCAATGGAACTATGACTAAGTTACTCAATACCAAAATCATAATATTAAAGACGTAGAAAAATTTTACAGAAATTCGTATCTAAGGTCTCATTTTACCAAACATAAAAAACTTAGAATTCATACGCCTCTCTGTAATCTCACCACCACCAGCACTCCCAACTTCATTCTTTACACAGACTTATTTCCCTCAACTGCAAATTACCAGGTCATGGATCAGGGAAAGACTACTGAATACCTCCCCCAAATCAGTCATTTATACGAATGTTACCAGCTATTATTTACAATGCTGGAAAAATGCAAATAATACATATGTCCTCACACTATGGGAGTGCTTCTAAACTCTAATGTGCAAAGAATGACCTGATGATTTTGATAATAATCAAGATTCTCAGGCTCCAGCCCCAGAGAGACTGTGATTCCAGAGGGGTTAGGGTTGAAGGCTAAGGGATCTGCATTTTTAATAAGTACCTTAGATGATTTTTATGTAGATGGACCTAGAGGCATACTTTGAGTCAGGCAAACAATTGCATATTTTTACATAGCAAATATATAACCTATATAGAAATTATCTTCACAAAGTCATATTAAGCTAAAGTGATGAAACACAAAAGAATATACACATTGATGACTACAAGTAAAATGTAAACAGAAATATAAAGCTCAGAAAAGATTACAAGAGCCCGTGTTAGACTCCCAATTCTCTTATCTCTGTATCCACACCCTTTGCCACTTTTAATTTCCTCCCACCAGAGAGACAATTTCCTTGGTGCACTGATGATGGGCTTGGCCAGGTGATGTGCTTTGATCAATGACATATTAGAGACAGTCATGCAGATACAAAATGTATCTGCATGATTGGGCTTCCCTCCTGAACTTCTGTCACTTCCTTAAGAAGATCATGATCCTGGGTAGCCCACTAACCCCAGAAGAATGAGGCACCCGTGGAGAAGACCCACCCCAACCAAGCTAAGAATCTGTGAACACGATGACCATATTTTGGTACACCGCTAACTTTTGGAGTAGCCTGTTATAGTGAGAGTTGATTGACAGAGAGTCCATTTTTTAAATTTAAAACCACTTAAATTTTAATAAAATAGTATTTTATTAAAGAAAACCAACATCTTTGAAATTTTATAGCTTGTAGCTATAATTTGATGTTTTATCTTTCACAATAAAGTCAACTAAGTCTCTTAGAAAAAAATTATCCAGACACATCTCTAGCATAGTTCATAATCTCATGAATTTTGACAGAAAATGAAATAAGGAGGAGAAAATGCCTGAGATGGAGAAGGCTGAGTGGAAAGGAGAAAAGGTGAAAAAATGTCTGTTTGGTTAGCAAGAAATGGGAGAGAGATCAGAAAAGGTGAGCTATGAGAAAAATTCCAAGTTTATGGCACAGAAGGCATCATATTTGTAGTTTTCTCCTCTGTTACTAGCATCTTCCAGCTGTGCTTTTCCTGTCTTTGAAAACCTGCACCGTTTCCTACAATTATATGTTTTTGTTGTTGCTATTTCTGTTGTAATTAAGACCCTGGTCTTTCTTTCAAGGTTTACACCTTTCTATTTATCACACTTCTGGTCTGCATACACCCTGCTCCTTGACTAAAAATGTCCTACATGTGGGTTCTGGACCCGCGACTTTGGACCCAAGATGGATCCAACCTGCTTCCCTCTCTAGAGCTCATTTTCTGAGCTCTGAGGTCTTTTTGGTATGAATTTATATACTAAAGTCTAAGGAGGAGGATGCAATCTGTTCACACTGCTGGACCAAGAAAGGCAAGACACAATGTTCAAAGAAATTCAGCCACTGCAAACACCACA
Organism: Ailurus styani; assembly: GCA_002007465.1. Classification (NCBI taxonomy): domain Eukaryota; kingdom Metazoa; phylum Chordata; class Mammalia; order Carnivora; family Ailuridae; genus Ailurus; species Ailurus styani. The sequence goes on from LNAC01000003.1 coordinate 8,025,714, forward strand.
GAAATCAATAAGCTAACAAGCCAAGACTCCATGCAGGCCTTCCAATTCCTTCCTCAATGTTATTTTTATTGCATGATTACATCTTTATGTGCCCACTATGTGCAAAATATAGTACTATACACACTTCCGGGAAAAGGAAGCATCAGTAATTCCAATATAAATTAAGACTCAGAGAGTTCTACAGAAATTCTTTCCCTCCCCAGTTGAACCTACCTAATGTTGGATCTGTTTTAAATCTGTTTCAATAAATATACAGCATATTTAACACTGGCATGTTCTCACTTCTTGAGAATGCAAAAAAAAATAAAATAAAATAAAAATCACTTACCTGGTTTAGACCAAAGAAAGAAGGTAGCATTTCTTGCTGTATGCTAAGTGTTTTAAGTGCTTTCAGTTTATAATCTCACTTAATATGAGCACACACCCTCCAAAAAGTTACTCTCATTTCATAGCTAGCAAAGGCTTTAAGAGATTATTAAGTACACAGACAGGAATGAAAACAGGTTTTTCAAATTCCATGGTCAGTGTTCTTTCCATATTTTCTCTACATTTGATTTTGGAGATCAAAGATTCAGTGAAAAATGAAAACTCAGTGCAAAAATCCAATATCATCTTCTATGTAAAATACTTAAATAATGGCACCAAAAAAGTGGAGCACCACTGACTACAAGGCAGGAAAGCTTTCTACATTAAGGGGCAAATGACTCATAAGTCAGTCAATGGCTCCTGAATTTCCAAATATATATAAAACTTGGTTTAGTGCAAAAGAAAGAAAGTCAAAGGTTTCCATTTTCAGGGGGAAAAAAGGCAACTCTTAGAATGACCTCTAAAAACACTTTCAAGTTTTTTTAAGAAAAAGAGGGGAAAATCCTAATTTGATAGAAAATTCCAAGGCATTCTTAAACTTCAGGATCACATCCACTAAGGCACTGGTGGGCACCATGTGGTATTTCAGTCACCTATCAATGAAAGGATTAATCATACTACTGCCTTTAAGGCACACAACCAGACATACACCTACTTTTGCAAATATCTTCTGGATCTACCTGGTTACACTAAACTTCCCTAGCTCATGTTATCTCTTCCCGTAGCAAGAAATCCCCAAATTTCCTAGACAGATAATTCTACGTACATAAATCTGTCCTTCGTGTGGCTTCTTTGTGAGCCCCAAACCTACCTCTGCCTCTACCAGCTATATAAGCCAAAACAAAACAAAACACAAACTTACTTCAATAGATTAAGGACATGGGGAAAAACCTTCAACGCACACTAGGTTCCCAGTATTTACCCACCACACCCCCTGCCTGACTCCAGACCCTCCCACAGTCCCACTCCCTCTTCTCTACAGAGACCCCCCCTGAAAGCCCAACGCAGCAGTAAGAGGAAGAGCAAAGGTTCTGTAGGTCAGCCCTCTCCCTTTGTACGTTAAACCAGAGAGTTCTATGAGATCTACCAGCGATTCCCACAGTACCTGGGGTAGAAGGTCCCTGATCACCACAGGCATGGCCCAGAATGCACAGATGGCATTCACTTCCATCAGAAAACTGTAAACCTTGAGGCTAGAGTTGGCCTGAGCCAACCTCCAACTTCAAGATGGCCAAGAGTAAACCAATGACAACACCAAATAAAAGACCTAGGACCATAAACCATACCTCCTCACACAGGACCCAATGCCCTGAGGGGGCTACTCTGGTTCCCACATCCCCAGAAATCTAGGCTTCCTACCAAGAGTTGAATCCAGCCATCTCCTATGCTGCCTTCATCTATCCAGCCAGAGCTGGAATAAGCTCGGCTGCAAGGATGCTCTTCCCCTGAAGCCACCAGCAAGTAGGGAAACATACCATCAGTTTTCTATTATTCTGTACTCTTATCACTGATTTGAGGTCCTGGTCCCACTGGGGAAGAAACCCAGAATTCAGTTCTGAGAATCCATATGGTGTGACCAAAATAGGCACAGAGTAGCCACTGACCCCAGGAGGCCTGTGCAGAGAGCTGCTGCTTCTAAAAACTGAGCATTTTAAATCTGAGACACTGGACTGCTGCTAGTTTCCTTTAAATCTTCCACAGCCCTGCTCTGCCCCACAGTCTGTCCTTATAAGGCCTCATGGAAGACTTCAAGGGCGTTCTTGACGAGAAACCCAGACCAGCTCAGAGGCCTCAGTGGAACATACAGCAAGTCCCACACCCCAGCTCAAAGTTGTTTCTGCAGCTCCACCCCCAAAAAAGAAGATACTTGATTTTGCATGTATTCTGGCATGAACTGTAACATATAAACTTGTGTATACAGGAGTGTACCACTGGTTCTCACATTAGTGTTACCATAGTAATGGACGTTGGCAGCTAATGCTTCTTCATTCCTGGTCCCTCTCTCTACACTGCTCCCCCACACCCAGCTTCACTGAGGACCTGGCTCTCAGCTCTGCAGCCAATCCTGCCCTCAGGCCTAGTACCATCACCTCCACCTCACCCACTTCCAGGATGAACAGCACCAACAAAAACCTAGCAAGTAAGAGCTGTTTCCTTTTCCAGCTCTTCAAAACAGGCTCTTCTTTCTTGTTCTCTCATGGACCAAAAACATCAAGAAAAGTCTTTCCGACCCAAATGCTTACCTCTCTACTGTTTAGCCCACCCATCATTGGTCCTCCAAGTTCTTTCCAAATTTCCAAACCAACTACAATGTTAAAATATTTTGTACCCTGTAGAACAAAAAAATACATCATAAAGATTTCTCTTGTGTGTACAATTAATTATCAAAGATATTAATTTAATGTTAGTATGAGGCATGAAGAAAAGGATTTTCTATTTTTTAAAAAAGATTTATTTGAAAAAGAGCGAGAGAGCATGAAGCAGGGAGCAGAGGGAGAAAAAGGACAATCAGACTCCCCACTGAACGGGTAGCCTGACAGGGTGGTTGATCTCAAGGACCCTGAGATCATGACCTGAGGCAAAACCAAGAGTTAGACACTTAGTCACCTAAGCCACCCAGGTGCCCCTGAAAAGGGCTGTCATCATTCAACAGTGAGCCTTTTTAACAACTGTTTTAAAAAATAATAAAATCAAAGACAAACTGTGGAGTTTCATTTTGTTTTATGAGCATATCAGTACTTGCTCCTAAAATGTTGTACCTCTAGCAACATCTTTAACTTTTTTAGCTATTTTCAGGTATGGAATAATTAAGTAACTACTACTATTGCTCATCCTGTAAGAATGTAAAACTGGATAAAACAGCTGACCTCCGTAAAATACAGGGTTGAACTGTGCAAGTCCACTTATGTGTGACTTTTCTTTATAAAATACACTATAACATTGCAAATGTATTTCCTCTTCCTTTTGATTTTAATAATTTTCAATATTTTATTTATTTATTTGAGAGACAGACAGACAGACATAGCCACAGAGAGCATGAACAGGGAGGAAAGGGAGAAGCAGACTCCCAACTGAGCAGGGAGCCCAACACAAGGCTTGATCCCAAGACCCTGGAGCATGACCTGAGCCAAAGGCAGAAGCTTAGCCGACAGAGCCACCCAGGCACTCTGACATTTTCTTTTCTCTAGCTTGCTTTATTGTAAGAATACAGTATATAGTGGTGCCTGGGTGGGTCAGTGGTTAAGCATCTGCCTTCAGCTCAGGTCATGATTTCAGGGTCCTGGGATTGAGTCCCACATCAGTCTCCCTGCTCAGCGGAGAGTCTGTTTCTCCCTCTCACTCCCCCTCTGTTCTCTCTTTCTTGCTCACTCTCAAATAAATAAAATCTTTAAAAAAAAAAAAAAGAACACAGTATATAATACATATAACATACAAAATATGTATTAATTGACTATGTTATCAGTAAGCCTTCCATAGTAGGCCATTAGTAGTTAAATAGTGGGAGAGTCAAAAAGTATACACAGATTTTTGACTGCATAGGAGAGTCAGTGCCCCAGCTTCCATATTGTTCACAGATCAATTGTATATGAGAAGCAATATTTAAAAATCCTCCAAAAATGGCCAATAAGCACATGAAAAAATGTTTAAAACCACCAGTCATTAGGGAAATATAAATTAATACCACAATGAGGTACCACTACATACTCACTAAAATGGCTAAAAGTTAACTATACCAAGTGTTGACAAAAAAGTAGACCAACTTTAACTCTCATACATTGCTGGTGGTAATGTACAACAGTACAACCACTTAGAATAACCATGTAGCAATCTTTTATAACAACTTTACTCGTCTGTATTTAAACAAGAGAAATGCTACTGTGTCTCCTGGAAGACATACTTACAAATGTACATGTAACAATATCACTTGCAAGGGCCAACAACTGGAAACAACCCAAAAGCCCACCAACAGAAACATGTTTACACAGCTTGTAATATTCATGTAATGAAATATCATTCAGCACTAAAAAGGAACTACTAACACATGCAATAACGTGGCTCAATCTCAAAAGCATTTTGCTGAGAAAAAAAGTCAAATGCAAAAAAGGAAAAAAATGAATTTTAAGATTCCATTCATGTTAAGACCTAAGACAACCAAAAGCAGCCTGTAGTGATAGAAATCAGATCAATGCTTACCTGGAATAGGAATGTGGAGCTACTAAATAGAAAGGGTAACACAAGTGTATCTTTTGGAGTTGCGAAAATTTATCTAATTATATACTTTAAATGGGGGTTTGGGGGCTCAGTTGGTTAAGAAGCTGCCTTCAGGTCATGATGCCAGGGTTCTGGGATCAAGCCCCACGATGGGCTCCCTGAGCAGCAGGGAGCCTGCTTCTCCCTCTCCTCCCCACTCATGCTCTCTGTCGCTACTTCTGTCTGTCTCTTTCTCTCAAAAAAATCTTAAAAAAAAAAAATGAGTGTTTTTATTTTTTGTAAACTATACCACAGTAACATTAACTTGGAAAAGTCAAGATAGCAACTAGTGGGACGTGGAAGGAAGGGACAGGTTCAGTGAGGCACAAAGGAAATAGCTAGAATAAAAAGATGTTCTGTTTTATGTCTAGGGTGGTAAAAAGGGTAGTAATATTATTATATTTCTTTAAGGTATACATAATCTTTCATATGATTTGATTCACACACACACACACACACACACCTTTCAGAAATGATTAATACACACAAACACACACCCCAAAAAGAAGAGAAAGAGGAAGACTTCAACCCTAGCACGTACAATTGTTTCCCAACTCCTTGATGTGTGAGTCAATTAATAGACTAAATCTGCCCTACTGAAGTTGGGTGTGGGGGGCAAGTGTCCCACCTATGCACCTGAAGCTTTGGATTTCCATACAGATGTTGGCCATGAAAGCCTGAGACAGAAGGCATTTTCTTACAACAGGAAAGCATATCAGTGAACTGGTGGGGAGAAACACCTGAAATAGAAAAAAGCCTGTATGTTCAGAGACTGCTCCACCATTAAGTTGGGTGTACTGTAATAATTCAATCCCCGGAGGAGCCCCACAGTCAATTTACACAAGTGCTGAAGCATTCTCATCAGTAAGAATATTAATTAATTTCAACTAGTGGTCCTCAGACTTTAAGTACAGAAGAATCATTTGGGATTCCCGTTAAGAATGCCCTAGTCCAACTCTTGGGCTTGAAACAATAAGTCTGGGGCGAGGCACAGAATTCTACAGTTTTAGCAAGCACTACAGGAAGTGAATAGTTCACAAACCACACTGTAAGAAACTGTGATCTAAACCTATATCGACAAGACTAAAAAGACAAGGAAAATATTGCTGGACATTTTTAAATATTAAGACCAAGCAATTTTTAAAGCACAGACAGACTGTGCTAAAGCAGTTAACTAAAGGAAGAATAGGAGAAAACTTTCAAAAATTACCCATCATACGTGTATAACAAGATATCCTGATGAGAGAATATTCTTGAAAATTAAGCCAAGATTGCCAAAATAAACACAAGTGGCCATTTTATAAGCTCAACTTTCAGTTCATCTACTTAGCCACATTGCATAGTGACATTCCAAAATGGCCTTCACAAGCCAAATTTGGTCTTTCATATATTATATACATTAATGATGACTGTAAGCTATGATACCATACTCGCCATATCTGATTTTATAGGAGGAAGGATGACAGAGAAATAACTGACAAAACAACTATCTCCCCACCCACTCCCAGGGGGCGTGGAGTGAAACTTTCAGGAGTCACCAGGACTCAAAGGAAAACATACATGCACACATCAAAACTTAAAATACTACAGTATTCTTCAGTTCTTTAAAAACATAACCCTTTTTATAACATGTAAGTTCACACAACTAACTGCTGTAAATACTTTAAAAAATCCATTAGACACCATCCCAAAGTAAGGAACTGTCCATTAAAAATCAGTAATAAGACAATATCCATTATCATCACTTCTAATCAATTTTTATTAGGAGTCTTACCTAGTACAATAAGAAAAAATAAATTACAAGCATAAAAATTAGAAACAAAACTATCATAATTTATTCATGATATAATCTTTTACACAGAAAATCCAAAATCATCTCTGAAAAAGTATTAAAAAATAGAAAAGTTTAGCAAGATGGCTAGATATAAGATCAATATACAAAAGCCAGTTGCCCATGTACACACCAGTAACAAATAAATACTTTAAAGCACCATATAATTATTATCAAAAATTACCAACCATCTAGAATAAATGATAAGAAAATTCTACAGTTAAAATTATAAACTGAAGAGATATTGAAGACGACATAAAGAAGACATAAAAGAAGTATACTCTGTTCTTGGATAGAAAGACTCAATATCATAAATATGTTAATGATCCCAAACTGGTCTATACAATCACTTGAGTTAATAAAAACTTAAACAAGGGTTTTTCAGAGGACTTGGTAAGATTATTCTACCATTTCTAAGGAAAATAAAGTGTCATGACACTTTGGAAGGAAAAAAGCCAACCTACTTTTCCAGTACTGGAGATTATTATGAAGCTACAGCAATGAAGACAAGATGGTTTTCACAAATGAAGGATGAAACAAAAGACAGCACAAGGGAAAAAACAGCACCATGTAAAGCTTTCGTATATGATAAAAATGGCACGTCAGTTCAGTGGGGGAGAGCATTAACTTTTCAATGAGGTAAAATTAACAACAACAAAACAAAAAATCACATACAATAAAAATTAAATTGGATCCCCACCTCACACCTGTTATAAAAAGCAACTGAAGATGGAATAAGGTCTAAATGTTGCAAACACAACTTTAAAACTCTCAGTAGAGAAGAGAAATGAGTATCTTTTAGCTATCAAGGCAGAAAAAAGTTTCTAAAGTCAAAACAATAATTAAAAATATATATCTTCAACAATTTATAGAGCTGCAATAAAAAGGAAATCAAAGGGAGGATAAACGTAGGATTCAAGATGATTACAATCGGATATGAAAATAGAGGGATGGAAATGAAAATGAGGAGAATATTTGGTTAGTTTTAGGTTACTTTCAAAGTTACAGCTTTATTTTAAGTAGGATTCATGTGTGTTTGTTATTAAAAGGTAAAAATTCATGAGTATTATTAAAAGTTAATAAGCAATTTCATAAATAAATGAAAACATATTTGCATGGACAGATGATCATAAATCAATATTTATGATTAATTCAACTCTGCTTATTTCACAACTAAAATGCAGATTATTAAAACAAGCCCTCAAAAAAAGTATATGATCACCTATGGAACTAGTACATCCACAACTGGCATTACAAAAATAGTAATTTGTAGGGCGCCTGGGTGGCTCAGTGGGTTAAAGCCTCTGCCTTCGGCTCAGGTCATGATCTCAGGGTCCTGGGATCGAGGCCCATATCGGGCTCTCTGCTCGGCAGGGATCCTGCTTCCTCCTCTCTCTCTGCCTCTCTGCCTACTTGTGATCTCTCTCTCTCTGTGTCAAATAAAGAAATAAAATCTTTAAAAAAAAATAGTAATTTGTACAATCAAACTGAAAATTTATCTCAACATGCAGAACAAAAAAGGAGAGAAAGAAATTACAAAATAAAATTTGTAGGAAGAGAAATGAATGGTACCTAATATTCAAATAATGTCATTACACAAGGAGGGCAGGGGAGAAGGAATAGAGTAGAAACAATAATTTTAAAATATACATCTTTTTCCTGAGAAGAACATGAAAGTTTTCAGACCAAAAATCCTAGGCAGAACTGTTAAGAACACACACGAACACACACACACACACACACACACACACACACACACACACACAATTACACAATTTCTGGATTCTAAAACCAAAGAGGAAATCTTACAAGCTTATACAAAGAGTTTACAACTTACCTACAAAAAAGAAGTAGAGCAACATCAAACAATATTAAATTTGCCAGGAAAACATATAGTTAAAATTAAATACCTAATTTTTAAAACTAATTGGTTACTAATCGGTTTACAACACAAGTAATATTTTTGATATAAGGTGTATCTTAAGAAATTTAAAATGCCATTGTTTAGAATACAATACCATATTAACCCAACAAAATCAGGAATGTTGTAAATAAAAATAAGCTAAAAAGTTTTTCTTATTGGGGACACAGGTGAAGAGAGAAAACTATTTGTTCTGACAGTATCAGAAAAATATGTTTAGATATATATTCATTTAAAATTAAGAGCAGAAAGGAGAAAGAGATTTACTAATCACAGAAGATACAAAGAGGCAAGGGTGGGGGAGGTGATACATGAAAACTTCATCAATCCATCAAAACTGGGCAAAACAAAACTAATAAATGGAAACTCAGGTGACAAAAGAATTATCAGTTACCGCCATATACATAAGTGATGAAATCCTACTAAACGACTAGTAAAAGCACACAAGTTCAGATTAGATCCATTAGAAATAAAAAGAATTTGGTGAAACTACACTGAAATTTCATTGACATCTCTCAGAATTTAAGAGACAAGAAAAAACCATGAAATATTCAAATCACACTATAACTGTTCATTTAATATATACAGAACTTTCAAATACGTATCTTTTTCATGTGCTCATTAAAACCTCACAGTCATAAGAAATCTTAATTTCTACAACTATCAGAAATGTTTTCTAAACAGTACATTGAAACTAAAAATCAAGAAATTTAAAAAATGCAACATGTTAGGAAGTATACCAGAAAAGAAAAAAATCTTTTAAACAATGTAAGAAAAATGAAGTCGAATTCCAAACAAAATCAGATGAAAACCCACAGCCCAAAATGCTTATTATTTTATACGACTGGAAACTCACTAAATGTGGAATGCATGTATAAAAAGAGCAATAATAACTACCACCCCAAAAGAACAGAAAGGTGGAAATACTAAATACAAAAGTAAAAATTAATAAATTAGAAGATACACAGAAGGAAACAAAGAATTGGATTTCGGAAATACCAATAAAACATCTGGCAAACATTACTGAAAACAAAACAAAACAATCAGGAGTAAGAACGGAATCTATCTACATAGACAGATTTAAGATAAAATGTCAGACCTATACATACATACATATACGTCTAGATGAAATCAAATCTAAATCTATAAACGTTTTTAAAATTGACTCTGGAAGAGGTAGAAAACCTAAAAGGTTCACTGTCAAAATGTGGAAAGCTTATCTAAAAACTTGCTCTAGATACATGGTCAGCCTATTATAGTCATAGTCACCAAATCTTCAAAGTAGTAAGTACTGAGGTTAAACAATAAAACATGTCTAAATACCACCAATTCTGAATGATTTAACCTAATCCTACACTAAACAATTCCAAAAACAAAGTTAAACCTAAAAAGCTTTCTAATGATTTTATGAGCTAACCTTACCCTGATAGCCCATATGTACAAAAGCAAACTACATAACCAATCTCATTTAAGAATACAGATACTAAATTCCAGACTAAAATTTAGTATATTGAATTTGGAGGCATCATGACTACATGAGATTTTACCAGAAAGCAGTAGAGCATAGCATAATGGTTAAGAACCGGTGAGTCTCAGAACCCTGAGTTTAAATTCCACCCCAACACATACTAGCAATGAAATGTTGCTTTAGTTCTCTAATACTGTTTCCTCAACCACAACATGTGGGGGGAAGGGGGAGGAAGAAGAGAAGTAAAAAACAGTGCTTACCTAATAATAATGTGTTTGGGAAGATTAAATGAATAAACAGTTTTAAAAAATTTAAGCACAATTCCTTAACATAGGTATATATAACATATTGTATATATGTTATCTACAACAATTTTTGTGTTTATTTTTGACACACAAATTATCACATCGGTCTTGAAAAAGGATAAAGAAAAAGGGATCTGATAATGAATTAACATCTAAATCTGATTTCAAAACATTAAGACTATAAGGAAATCTCCATATCAAAATGAAAGAATACATAACAGAAACTAACACTAATCCTAGCAGTATTCTGTAATCTTAGCTAAAGCAATAAAAAAAATGAAAAAAGAAGTATGAGTATTAACAAGGAATAAGTCAGAGTGATAATTACTTGCAAATGACAGGAACTATATACGTAGCATATTAAAGAAAATCAAAAGAATATTTATTAAAACTGATGAGACTTCATTAAAGCAGCTGGATACAATGTTAGTATACAAAATTAGGTGAGAAAGAGAAGGAATAAGGGAATAAGCAGCTGGATCCTCTTGCCCATACAAAGTCTTACGCTAATAATAACAAAATCACTATTTAGTACCAAAGAATATCCCTTTTATGTAATGTTTACAGTGATTTACATAAATTTCACTGTCCTTTGAAATGCTATACCATATTTTTATAACTTTAAATGATAACTAAATTAGAAAATACTACATAATTTAACTAAAAAATTTACCCTGGATCCACCTTGTATTGTTTTTCAAGTTTTGCTTTAACTCTTAAATTGGTTGATCTGTGACATCCATGCCACCTGACCCCCCACCGTAATTAAGTGAAAGCTGACCACTGATTCATAAAATTCCTTCTGCCTCATTCTCCAGTATTTCTTTTATGTCCTCCCTGTCCAGAAATAAATGCATGCTTAGCTCCACTAAACACTCAGATCTAAATGAGTTGCTCATGTCTAATCATACTAACTTTAAGGCTTTAAGGGAAGATTCAGAGGCAATTAATGACTTGCCCAAGGTCACAGAAAGGTGATTTATACCCAACCCACACCCTACAGTCTTTTCACTACACAGCCTATATTCCAACAGTAGTCCACGGTTTCTCAATAATTAAATCTTGAGATTCAGTTAGGAAACTAAAATAATTACTGCACTCACATTCCTTTTAGAAAACATTTGCTCATTATTTCATTCATCAAATATTTACTGAAACCTACTATGTGCCAGAAACCATTCTAAGCTCTAGGGTGAAACAAAATAGGCAAAATACCTGACTTTGTGAATCTTATATTTTATTCAACTCAGAAGGATGCATTTAATGTAAAGAGTACCCAACTCACTTTCCTCTATAAATCAGTTTGGTCCCTGGGAGGAAGGAAGCCTTCTATCACTGCCCTATAGAATCCTCATTTAGGACCTGAAGCTATGTATGTATTAAATTTTTGAGACCTAAGGATGGTACACTTAGGTAAAATATCAAACACAAATGTTGAAGATACCTGTTCAAGACCAAAATAATGAATAGGATTTAACCAACTCTAATCTGTATTGCTTAAACCTCAGAAGAGCAGCTTTCTGCAGTTTTACTACATGTTTTAACTCTCTACCATAGCCAAACTTCAGCAATCAAGCAAAGAACACATGAGAGGAAAAGACAGACAGGCCCTTGCCTTATACCGTGACAAGCTACTTTGCAGGTGAACAAAAAACCTATGAAAGCTTTGTGTTGTGCTGCTTAAAAAAAAAAAAAATACACACACACACACACACACACATTACTAATTATCCTACAGGAAGAAAAAAAAAGAATCTTGAAAATATAGGAAACTGTTCCAACCACCAGAATAGAGCTACATACATAAAACTAAAATGCATGTGCATTCACGTAATTTTTTTGAGAGCGGAAAATACACTAAAATTTTGGTTATGCAATATGCTTGTTTTCCTGATAATTCATAAAGTTTCTAAGTGAAAACAAAGTTTCACTTTTGTTTCTTCTACAGTATGAAGGTCACTTCCTAGTTACTAGCTTGTAGTCCCCTTCCTAGTTACTAATTTGGTGAATTTAAATCTATCAATTTATTTGTAGTGGATGGTTTAAAATACTTATACCTATATAAATATTTTTAAATAGTTTTTTTTAAGATTTTATTTATTTGACACAGAGCGAGAGAGAGATTACAAGTAGGCAGAGAGGCAAGCAGAGAGACAAGGAGAGGAGGAAGCAGGCTCCCTGCTGAGCAGAGAGCCCGATGCGGGGCCCCGATCCCAAGACACTGAGATCATCACCTGAGCCGAAAGCAGAGGCTTTAACCCACTGAGCCACCGGGGCGCCCTTTTTAAATAGTTCTAATATGAATAAGAAAGTAGTAGTATATGAATGTGAAAAGCAAACAAACACATTGTTTCTTTTCAAAAAAAACCCATAAATACCATTATGGAAGTATAAAAATAAATGCATCATATTGCTCTAAAAAAACTTCCCAATATCTAAAATGATCTGACACACACACACTAACAATAGCATCATAATGGTAATATTTTGATTTCACAACTACTCCCTTTGTGTAAGGAGGGGGGGGCTCATTAAACTAGGAAACTGGATTTGATGGCCAAGATCATTTTCAGTAATTTGATTCTAGACCCTACAATTTTATGCATAAACCTCTGAACCAGGCAGATTGGCATTATCTGGCCCTATGCTAAAGAAGTACTTTAGTCAAAAATCAACTAAAAAAAAACAAAAACGCACAAACTTCATGCCATTGTTCGAACTTAAAAAATGTGAAAAATAGGAGCCACATTTCCCACTTTCAAACAATCAGGCTTTAATACTCAACACTGAAGAGAACTGTAAACAAAAACGACACCAACCTATTAAATACTGCTTAGCATACATATGAACACAAAATCCTCCTCTAAGTATTAACACTTTATCACATACTTAACATCAAAAACTAAAGTTTAAGGTATTCAAAACAGAATAGGAGGATTAGGAGATAAACTGTTCTAAACGCCCACTATTAAATCTAGAATTATTTCACTGTAAATTGCAGTCTGCAACAATCTTCTGAATTTACCAGTAACAGTTAACTTACACGAGTTCCAAAGACAACTTTCCCAAAGTGCCTAAAATAACAATGCACTATCCTTGCTTTCCAAAATTCTTGAGCATCTTCAATTACCTCAAGCATTATCATAGAATTCTAAAAATAATCTCAAAGCAAAAACTTAGCGGACAGTGAGTGCATACAGACAGTCTACTTTAGGACAGCAGGCCTTATTCTGAAATCAAGCACAGGTAGGATACAAACTACGCCAAAACTACAACAGGGTGGGGCATTTATTACTCACCCAGATAAACCACACACAGCTTTGATAGCTGCTCACAGTAAACCCTAGCTACCCCCCAAATTCCAACACGACTAAAGCAATGTTTTCCTTTTGCCCAAAATGCTTTTCACAAAATGACTTAAAAAAAAAAGTCATAGCCAACAACTCTTCAGGATATGGTGCAAGCCATGATAGTGCACTTGAGAGTCTGAAAACAAAATCTCAAATAAAGGAAACATCTCTCACCACTCAGTATAAAAGACCTGAGGCTTCACATAGATTTTATTTTTTTACTTAAGTGAGTGACCATGTGAATATGTGGCTGAGGCAAGAGGAAAAGGGTGAAGGATGGAATAAGGTCAAACTTAGGGGACAAAAGATTCCTGGAATAAACATGGCCAGAAAGGTTTTCTTTCTTAGGGACAGTTTCTATACTCGAAGAGAAAGAAAAGGAACCCGAAAAAGGAAAAAGAACAAACCAAATTCGCTACTGCATGGAGTCCACCTGGTACATGTACCTGACCCGCCAGGCAGGCAATTCTAGTGGAGACCCCTTTTGCAAAACTGCAGGCCTGGAATGCTCCCACCTTCGAAATACAAATTGTGTGCAGAAAGGATGACAATTGGCTATTCTTTAAAAGAAAAAAAAAAGGAAAGGAAAGGAAGTGAATAAAGTTTAATTCCGAAGCCCTATAGAGGAGTGTAGGAATGCGAGGGTCGCTCTCAAGACAGAGCCCGCACTGCCTGCTACAGGAAAACAATCGGCAAGAAGGAAGTGGACTGAAACCCACGAACCGCACGCCACTTCCCACACGCAGCCTCGCACTGGGCGCGACGCCCCCAAAGGCGACGCGCAGGGGCGGCGGGCGGCGGGGGAGCAAGCCCGGGGCAGCCGAGGCCCGAGGGGCGGAGGGGGAAAGGCCGAGGAGCCCCCGGCGGAGGCGGGTGAGAACAGTACGTCGGAAGGAAGAGCGGGGCCCGGCCGCGCCGGCTCCCGGGCTCGCCTCACCTTCTGCGCCGCGCTCTGCTGCAGCACATTCTGCTCCACGGTCATGGCCCCCGCGGCGCCGGCGGCGACACAGGCGGCGGTGTGCGGCTCCTCGAGCCTCCGCCGGCCCAGGCAGCCGCGCTCCGCTGAGCTCCAGGGAGCGGCGCGG
>LNAC01000003.1:8040760-8171298 GCA_002007465.1 Ailurus styani
GGGGGGGGGGGGGCGGGGCCGGGCCGCCTTGGAGCCCCGCCCCCCAGTCCCGGCTCCGCCCCGCCCTGCGCGGGCCCGGCGTTCCCGGGGTGGGGCGAGGGCGCGCCCCGCGGGCCTTGCCTAGGAGCCGCCCCTGCGGCAGGTTGCGCGTCGTCTGCCCTTGGTTCTAGGAAGCTCCAAGCCGAGGCCGAAGGGCAGCGTTCTCTCGGTGCGCGGGACTTGTACGATCGCCAGCTCTCCGAACTTCCCCAAGACATAACCTTTCCCCTTGAGCCTGGTAACGTCCCAGAACCGTGCTGGGTCCCGAACCCCGGCTCCTTTTCTGTGTCTCCGGGCCTCTCCCCCTCGCCTTTCTAGGAATTTCACGAGCAGTAAACTTGCCCGAAGGGAGAAGTCAAGTGTGATTTAAGCAAAGGGCTGTCACAAGTCCTTATGCTAGAATGTACTTTTCTCCTTAACTAATCATTACATAAATGAATATTGACATTCTCCGTCTACTTCGTTCATACAAACATGTACCCGTAGCTCTGAGGCTCTGGAGAAATAAGGTTTATTTCCCTAAGATTTGATAAAAATGAAATATAGTCTATACAACAGACGACAAAAGAATCACTGCCCAGATGGTACGTAATTCTAATATATCAGTTGCCAAATAATTATCCATTAACCTTCCGGCATGGAATACTTGACCGTATATGGAATTGTAAGAAAAACTTAACATCGAGAAAGCGATCTCTACCCTCAAAAAAATTCTGAGTTTCAGGAGCTAATCTGGGCATAGGAGGTAAAGGTGTGGCAGTGAGAGGGCAGAATAATTAATGCATATTGTCACAAATGCAATACACACATATACAAATCCAGGTATAATTTTTAATCTGATGGCAAGAAAAGCAAGCTTAGTAAATTATCACTGAAATATTATCTGGTTTTATATAATAATCATGGATCATAGTGATTCTTAAGGCTTTGTAACAAATCTGTGCACTTGACAGCCATCTTTGCTCCACACCTCAGATGTATCACTTCAGACACATAAATACCTCAAGTATATATATACCTCAGATACATAAACTACCTTTTGAGATCTTTCCCTTGAGTCTTCATATGTATTTGCCCATTTGATTTTGACACATGACAAATTTTATTTTATTGATATCCTGTGTTTCACCAGAGGAATTGGAAAAGTTGTGAAGTGACTGGAAATAAAGAATTAGAATATAAGAAATTAGAATAAAGAAATAGGAATAATGCTGCAGTCCTGATAAAATGCACAATTTTGTTACGAGAACACTGAGTTCCAAAAAGGCTACTTGCCCAAGAAAGTGAACTAGAGCTTGTTTTACCTCATTTATAGACCAAAGTTCTTTCCAACATATCATCTTCAAGTTTCTCTGTATTATGGATAAAAAAAAAGAAAGAACTCTATCCAGTTCATGACATTTGAACATAAGAAAGCTAAATTTAACATCCAATACTGTGATTTAAAAAAAAAAGATGTTGCCATACACTAAAGTTTAATTTCAAGAATTTGGTAATCAGGGTGCCTGGGTGGCTCAGTCGTTAAGCATCTGCATTTGGCTCAAGTCATAATTCCAGGGTCCTGGGATCGAGACCCGCATTGGGCTCCCTGCTCAGAGGGAAGCCTGCTTCTCCCTCTCCCACTCCCCACTGATGGTTTCCTAGAAAACTTTAAAGTTTTAATTGTTTTGTATGAAGAAAATTCCAAGTGTCCTTATAGGCATCCTTTTTTAGAAAGCATACAATTAGAATGAATAGAGGATAGAAATTTGAAAAATTGAGGTAAATTTGCACATATGACACATTGCCCCATATCTTAAGTCATTTTAACAATATGTCCCAATGTCAGTCAGCAGTCAGCCTTAATACATATGGTCGTTAGAAGTATATAACCTTATGGGTGCCTGGGTGGCTCAGTGGGTTAAAGCCTCTGCTTTCGGCTCAGGTCATGATCTCAGCGTCCTGGGATCGAGGCCCGCATTGGGCTCTCTGCTCAGCAGGGAGCCTGCTTCCTCCTCTCCCTGTCTCTCTGCCTGCCTCTCTGCCTACTTGTAATCTCTCTCTCTCTGTCAAATAAATAAAAATAAAATCTTTAAAAAAAAAAAGAAGTATATAACCTTAGGATATTATTTAGTAATTCCTAAATTGTATTACTCTGGATTCTTGACATGCAGGTAAACACTTAGAGTGACAGATTTCATTAAAATAAAAACTTTAGGGGCCCCTGGGTGACTCAGTTGGTTAAGCCTCTGCCTTCAGCTCCGGTCATGATCCCAGGGTCCTGAAATCAAGCCCCAAGTAGGGCTCCCTATTCATAGGGAGTCTGCTTCTCACTCTGCCCCTCCTCCTGCTTATGTCCTCTCTCTCTCTCTCTGAAATAAATAAATAAAATCTTTATTAAAAATAAAATTATATTAAAAATTTAGTTTTTAACGCTAAATCTGTTTTTCTATGTGGCATCAAAAAGATGTTTCTAACAATATTCCTTATGGTGCCTCATGTGAACCAAGGAAATTGGTGTTCTATCTTGACTATTTAATTCTCTTCATTTAGAAGGAGTTTGTATACCCATTTCTGAACACCAAAAGTCTATTATGTTGCCAAAACACATTTGTAAGCCATGAGTAAGAGAGAAACATTCAATCACAGCATAGATTTGAGCAATTTCCATGACAAAAGAATGGTTCCTAACTCTCCTCTTGAGGAGCATCAGAATTATTTTCCTTCTTTGGGTGTATTGCCTGCCATTCTAGGATAATTTTATTTCTACCAATAAGGGACCCATAAATAATCATTGAAAGAGGAGGTTTCGATGATGTCACAATGGTACCATTCACTGATAAGGTGTTCATAAATTAGAACCTGTAAGAGTACTATCTGCCTAACACACGTACAATAAAATGCTATTGAATTAAATGGGCAGTCATGAAGGAGAGAAAACAAGTTTGTTTACTCTTTTGTAGGTCATGGTTAGCTCTAACTTCTCATTCCTACCGGACAGGTCTGTTCCTAGCGGCCATATTGTTTATCTGACAAAGCATATCAGTATTGGTACCTCCAGCTGCCAGTGGCACCTCATACACTGAAAGTCTCCAAATGTTGCTTCTTTGGTCAGCGTATTCATTTTCTAGGGCAACCATAACAAAATACCACAAACCGGGTGGCTTTAATAAGAGAATTGTATTCTCTCACAGTTGAGGAGGCCGGAAGTCAAAGATGGAGGTGCCAGCAGGTTGGTTTCTCCTGCACCCTCTCTCCTGGGCTTGCAGATGCCACCCTCTTGCTGCCTTTTCATATAGTGTTGATCCTCTGTGCACACATTTACCTAGTGTATGTTCTTCTTTTTATAAAAAGATTGGACTAGGGCCCTATTCTAACAGCCTCATCTTAACCACTTCTTAAAGAACTTATCTCCAAATACAGTAATATCCTAAGGTACTAGGAATTGGGACTTCAACATATGAATTTTGGAGAACACAATTCGGCCCGTAACAGTCATATTAAATCTACTTCACTTAAGCCTACACTTCATACCTGTGTACTCTCAAATGCCCTTTTTCCTGCCCCACCCCTAACCCCTTAGGTTAGTAAGAGATGCATTAAAATGTTAAAGAATTGTACCTCCACATTTTCAGTCAATATCCACTCTTCTATTTGGAATAGTTCTGGGGGGGAAGTTCTATGTATTGAAAAAGGAATCCAATCTAATGTGAGCTATTTCTTTGCAAGACCTACTTTGAAAGTAAGGTCTATATAGAGAAAAAGCGCTACTTTATCAACTGAGAGTCAGCACAAAAGTAAGGATTTCTTGCATGAATCATTTGTTCCCCTTACTTTGAACAAGCCCAAAAGTGTACTGTGACCCTTAAAATGACTTAGAGTTCCCAGACCCTTCCTCACTTCTTACCTTTCTTCTGCTTCTACTGTGAGTGGTAGACACACATTTCCCTGAAAGTATCCTATCATGATACGGACAGAGAAAAGTATGTAGTCAAAAGTGACTAATGTCACTTCCTAAGACCTCTTTATCCCACAGGGTTTAGAGTACATGATTCAGAGCATGTGATTGCTACATATATACAAATCCCAAAGAACAACCCAGAGACAGATAGCTCTGTAATCCTGGGCAAATTGCTGAAACCTTCTGCATAATCCTTGCCTATTTGTTTTCAGTACATTTCTTACACTTCATTGCTTTGCTCTGAATCACTGAAAGGACTATCCTTGCATGTCCCATGCTCTCAGGTCTGCTGGTTTCCGATGGAGTTAGCATAGGTAAGGGTATTGGAAGGTGAGAGAAAAAGAGAAGCCAGGCTATTTCTCCTTCCCCTTGGGTGGCTTCTCTTGAACAGTAGCTCTTCAGTGGGTCCAACTCTCTCCAAACTGGCCGACCCTGGTTCAAGGTCCTCCTGGTGAGCTCTAGAAATTTTGCCTCCTTCCATCACCCCTCCAAATTAAGAGTCATAATGATTTCTTGCTGTTGCCAAACTGGTTTAACTCCCTGTCCCTGTTTGGCTTCTTTGTTCTTTCATCCCCTATATAACCAATTCTTTGGATTAAATATACCTTGATTTAAATATTGAAGGAGTATTCTGTTTTCCTGACGTGACCTTTACTGACATATGTTCTCTGGGTCAGTTTTGTCATCTACAAAATGTGAATAATAAATATAGGGCTATTTTGATGATTAAATGATTAAGTACATGTAAAGTATTTAAAACACCGTAAGGCAGAAAGTGAGTGCATAGTAAAAGGAAGCAAAGTTCTTACTTTTATTGTTATTATTATTACTATTATGATTATTATTATTAGGTTTTCCTTGTGACCTGTACATTGAGAAGTTAAACCATTTGGTGAGCACCAAAAAGAATTAGTCAAATGGGGTTGAATATTCTTAGTCTAGGAAAACGAGACATGAAGCAGAGTTAAGCGATGTCAATTTACAAAATCTTACAGTCTAAGAAGAGACTGTGTCACTGACATTTCTGTAATAATTTCATATCAAATCATGTGTGAAAGAACTTGTTTAATTACTCCTAGGCAGCTACTTTACCCCTAGTTTCAGACCATTGGTGATTATTTGTGCCCTTTCTTGGATAGTAGAAAAGACACAAAGGTCAGATGTAAATACCTTTAATTTTTAAAAAATACATTCTAGAGATACAGCACATCAAAATTTGTTCTTGGATGAAGAATGTTATTAGCAAGTAGAAACAGAACAAAGGGAAAACCTTAAATATTAGGCAGAAATGCTACCCATTTTTGGGTTCTGCACAATGACATCCTGAATGGGTTCTCAATAAGTATAGTATAATTGAAAAGAATTTATAAACAAAAATGAAAACAAATGTTTAAAATATTTTGCCCTTTTAAGGCTTTCAGGAAATGTTTTTAGTATATTTAGTATATCTGATATCATTTTATAAAATGAGATATGTAAACAATAATCTATGATCTCAACATATTAGTTTGGTATGCCTTTCATCAAGAACAACATATAGTATTTTTTTTTAAAGATTTTATTTATTTATTTGATACAGAGAGAGAGAGAGATTACAAGTAGGCAGAGAGGCAGGCAGAGAGAGAGGAGGAAGCAGGCCCCCTGCGGAGCAGAGAGCCTGATGCGGGCCTCGATCCCAGGACCCTGAGATCATGACCTGAGCCAAAGGCAGGGGCTTTAACCCACTGAGCCACCCAGGCGCCCTGTATATAGTATTTTTTATGTGAAGGTTAGTTAAATGGTACTGTTCAAATATACCATAGCTTTCAGTTTGGGTTGTCATATTATAAATATCCATAATTGTATGGAAATACTGACTGGCAATAAATGCTGTGTAAATAAAGACAGGGTAGCATATTTTAAAATTAGATTTTATTGGTTTCAACTTCAGAACCTTTGTTCCAAGACTGGCCATATTGTCAGGTGAGATGAAATGGCTGTTCTAGGCCTTTTCTTTTGAGGGGAATACAAGAAAAAGTCTATGATACATTGGACTCAACAACTACTCTTTGCACACTTACTATAGGCCAAGACCCATGCTAAGCACTTCACACTTCAAACAACCTAATCTTTATAACAACCCCATGAAATTGGAATTATTACACTCTTTTCACAGAGGAAGAAGCTGTGGCTTATTAAGTAAATTTCCCAAGGACACACAACCAAAACATATTAAACCGGTGTGAACCCAGGTAGAAGGTCTGCCTGAGTTCAAAGCTTCTTCTGCGGTTAAAGCCCCTACACTGTGGACCAGTCATTTTCTAAGTGTGGTTGATAGATTTCCGGAGGTACTCAAAACCCTTCCAGGGGGCTGGCAAGATTCCCCCTTTTCCAACTACATATCTGTGTATATATACACAGATTTTCCTCTTATACTTCACCCAAACAATACATGGTGACAGAATAAAGCAGATTAGAGAATTATGTTGTCCTCTGTTAAACCAGACATTAGAGATTTGCAAAAGCGTAAAGCAGTCTCATTCTACTCAATGATCTTTTTTGTTTTGAAAAATATAGTTATTGTCATAAAAGTAATATTTATATTAAAATATAATGGGCTGATTGGTTTTACATAAAATAATAAATAATATGTTTGAAAATTCTCAGTTTTAACTTCTCATACCATGAACAGTGATAGATACAACTTATAGACATAAAATGTCATTGAAAGCCTCAATAATTTTTAAGTGTGTAAAGTAGTCCTAGGATCAAAAACGTTGAGACTCACTGCTTTAGATTTCCATCGTCATCAGTCATTTTGCAAGAACTAGCAATAAGACTGATCTGACAGCTCTTTATGTCTCTCAGGTATCATGTATCACTATTGTGATCTTTTAAGAAATTGAAGTAGAAGTAAATTGGATCCAAATTTCTTCCTTATCCAAGTACCATTGAAAAACTAGTTTATTTCTAGGTTTAGAAATTGCCATGTAGAAAAGTAGAGCCCTAGAAATGTGTGGATGAAAAAAATGAAGGCCCTCTTGCTGAGAGAAACAAAGATGAATTATTTGAAAGTGGCCTGAAGATGGTAAAAGGCAATTCAAATGCATATTGTTATAAGTTATTATAATATTTGGTAGTAATGAAATGATGGTACTTAGGAATTGGCTTTAGGAGATAACCATAGTGCCATTTAATAAATATAATTCTATTGCACTAATATAATATATTACTATATTATATATGTGTTATAACAAATACAATAAATATAACTTTGCATTTAAGTGTTCTACCGCATGTAAGTCACTTGAATATATAGTATGTTTCTCACTAACTATGCTATGGACCTACTCTATATTCATTTTACAAATGTGGAAGCCTAGTGTCAGCGTGGTTAAGTGACTTACCAACAGTACATAGCACTATATGGTTGTGTTAAAACTTTTACCTAGCATAATACGTCAGCAAATATTTAATGAAATAAAAAATAAATGCATCAGGCCTTTTAATTCCTAGTCCAGTGTGTTAGCTCAGGGTAATGTATTTTGCAACACTGCCTCATTTGCCAACACTATTCAAAATGAATTCAAAAAGGCACATTGTGGGTATTCATTTAGCACTCACTTATGTAGATCTTTGTCAGGAGAGCAATAACAGATGAAGATGATATGCATTCTTTTATTAAGGGCTTGAACTCAATCCTCAAATTTTTTTTCTTTTCCATCTTCAAAGAGTAAGTGATGTAATGCTAACTGTCTTTCACATGACATATTAGGATTAACTTCTAAAAAACCAGAAACACACACACAACCCCCCACAAGTTTCACTGGAATTTCTAAAGTATGATAATTTTGCCAAATAAATGGGAGTGTAGTATACACCTTGTTTATGACAAGTCCACTTAAGATAAACTGACGATCCCACCCTACTGGCTCTTTAGAATTCCAGTACCATGGACAAAGATGAAAAGAAAACAATCTCTACCCCCCAAAAAGCTTATACCTTGATGGGGAGTCAGCTACAAACACAGTGTCATAGTGTATAAG
This sequence comes from Ailurus styani, assembly GCA_002007465.1. Classification (NCBI taxonomy): domain Eukaryota; kingdom Metazoa; phylum Chordata; class Mammalia; order Carnivora; family Ailuridae; genus Ailurus; species Ailurus styani. Next base: position 8,048,765 of record LNAC01000003.1, read on the forward strand.
GTAATGAGGACACTAGGAATAGGATTAACCTAACTCTTGCTAAATAAGATGGTCTTTACTCTGACACGGTTCACAATCTGATGAGAAAATCAGGAATATAGATAACAGATAGATGTTAATAAGCAAATATATTTAAAAATTACTGGAAGTCAAAGGAAGGAGAAATGGTTTCACCCAGGTGACATTCGATATAGGCGTTATGGAAAAAGAATGAAGTAGAAGTAATTGACAGCAGGATCCTCAGGTCCCAGCCTACTAAAATTTTAACCTTTCCCTCACAGACACTTGAAGTAAAAGACCATTGAACCTGTTTGTTTTGGGTTTGTTCATTTGTTTGTTTTTTGTTTTTGTTTTTTTGATCCAATTACCTGCATGTGATGAACAGGAAATCCTGTTGACAGAGTCTTTACAACAGTAAGGCTAGTGAGTAGGGGACGTGGACACCCTCAAGAATGGCGATCATACTTCTTGAACATTGCAGAACCATTGTTTCAGTTAAATGGAATCATCCACAGCTGTGTATATAAAGAGCAACTTCTGGGAAGACAGGAAGTCTCCAGAACCATTTCGTGTTATCTCCTTCTTTATATAACTACTGCCAAAAGTGGCCATACACTTGGCCATTAAATAATCTTACTGTTAAGTTTTAAAATTCTCTGAGTTTAGGGGCGCCAGTGTGGCTTAGTCGGTTAAGCATACAACAGTTGATCTCAGCTCTGGTCTTGATCTCAGAGTCGTGAATTCAAGTCCCATGTTGGGCTCCATGTTGGGTGTGGAGCCTACTTAAGTAAAATAAAGTAAAATAAAATTCTCTGGCTTAATTCCAAGTCTTTCTTGCAACTCATATCTGCTTCACATTTTTATCGACAATATATCAAACTAAGCTTATTTCTTGAAAATGCCTATACCTTGTATTGCATATATCAGGAGTTATGTTTCAGGGTAAAGGCAGCCCACTATCTGAACCCCATGTCTGGGCACTTGACCATTGTGTCTTGGGAGAGGTAGGGCTCCACATTCTGCCACAGAAAACAAAAATGCAGACACTTGCTCTCTCAAAGCCACAGAATGAACTCTGCCAATCAGATGTTCCCCCAGGCTCGCTGAATCTCTAGGTAGTCAAACAAAGAAAGAGGCAATTTAGAATTCTTTCTAATGGGAGTGGGTGAGGGATAATGAGAAGGTGGTGGTGGTGAGGGCTTCATCAGTGGGGTCTAGTATCAATCCAAGGACATAGCAACACACTGCACTGGCTTGAAGGTCATCTCTCTAACTGGAGTTCTAACCTTCCCCACACCTTAGTTCTTATTCATTTTCCAACCTGAGTTCTCTCTGCTACCTTTTATTCCGTCAGCTGCCAAGTAGGTTTCCAACACACTTTTTGCTTAACGGCAGAATTGATTTCTGTCACTTATAACAAGGAACCCTGACTGGCCCAGTTTTTCCTAAGTACGAGAATGTATAATGTAATTGCATCTTCTAGTACTTCTAATTGGAAAATTTCTATGAGAAACGCATTTTAAGAATTTCCTAACAATTGATAAATGACAGGTGACGGCATCCCAGAGGACGGATGTCTTTATGGTTGAATATGAAGAAAGATACATTAATTTGAGTAGCTCACATGGAGTCCTAAACCCAAAAGGGATAAACTTTCACTAGACTTTGCAATTTCGATGCTTGCTAATTATAACCAAAACATAGCTAGTTAATGGATACGACTCATTCTGCAGTTGGAAGAGTCAGAGGAAGGAATAAAAGTAGATGGAAAGAGCAGTTTCCTAGCAGGGTTGAACATAAAAAGAACCAGGATATTACAAGAAGGAATTCATCCACTAATTAATTCATTCAAAGAATATTCAAGGAATGCTTGTGTCTAAGCGAAGGAAAACACAAAGAGAACCGAAGAGGAGTCCAGCTCTCAAGAAGGGTATGAAAATGTAGACATGTAAAAATATAATGATACAAAGCTGTCATAGTTTCCTATGCTATTCCAGAGGCTTGGGCATTAGTTTTCTACCCTGCATCATAAATTACCACAAACTCGGGGGCTTAAAAATAACTCATTGTATTATCTCACATTTCCTGTGAGTGAGGAATCTAGGCCAGCTTCCCTGGACCCTCTGCTCAGGGTCTCACACACCTGCAAGCAAGGAGTGACCCAGGCTGGGGTCTCCACAGGGCTCGAGGTCCTCGACCAAGCTTCCATGGCTGTTAGCAGATCCATTTCCATGAGGCCATACCTGTGCTGATGGTTTTCTTCAAGATGGGAAGGAGCGAGGCTCTAACCCTCTGGAACAGGGTCCATGGGATTAGGTCTGGTGGTTGCCAGAGGGGATGTGGGTGGGGGATGGGTGAAAGAGATAAAGAGAAAAAAAACCCACACATACTTTCAAAGCATTTCAATAGACCGGAGACACTGGTAAAAATCTTCAGTGGGCACTAGGCTCTTCCAACATTCAGTGGGGGCAATTCTGTACTAGAACCACACTGATTTCATCAAATCCCATCTAATCCACATTTTCTTTATTGTTACCTACCCATTTAAGTTTGAAATTTGTTTTATTAGTCATTGAAAGTACAGAATTCTTACAGGACTGGCTGGTACACTGGGACTTTGGTCCTGAAGACCTAAGAAATAACTATCCCTCATAAAATTCTAGCCTTCTTACTACTCCCACTTTTGACATTTGTCTGAACAGTTTACAGAATTGCAAAGGATTTTGTTTGCAAGTATTTATTCTCTAAAGACTCTAAATTATATGCTTGATGGTGAGATATTAATTTATTATCAAAAATAAGCAAAAGAAAAATAAAAGCAGACTTAAATACCAATGACTACACATTTGGACATGAAAAGGCTTTTACTTTCCTCTTGAAATTTGTGTTTTGTTCAAAAGCATATACCTGAACAAAAGTTTTAAGAAAAGTCATTTTAATTTTCCAACTAGTTATATTGTTTGTTCAACTTGGACCAAAATTAATATGGAAACTATTTTACATTGAATAGACTGCAAGGATCACACACACACACACACACACACACACACACACACACACACACATCAAAAAGCCTCATATCTGAGAATCCCCAACTTATGGTTAGTAACATTGGAACAGTAAAATAGTTTCCATCTTACTTTAGTTAGAATTTACCCAGCACAAGTACTTTGCTGTTTAAATATTTATTGATATGTTTAAATATTAAAAGAAAACCTCTCTGATACTAGACATGCACTAAAACAAATTGAAATCGGTTTCTGAGTTTCAATATTGATATTCTCTTTGGGAACAATTTTGAAAAAGAAAACAATGACAAGAAGTTGCACTCGGGGATGTTCTCAAAGCCAAAAATAAGATATATAAACTATATGTAGATTGATAACTAAAAATCCAGGAAATTTTACATATTTTTATTCCTGAATTCAGCTAAATAAGAACTTAGTACACTTTCTCACTCTTAAATTAGGCGACTGTGGAAGATAAGTAAAATGTACCTGGTTGGGAATTATTATCTTCTCTCTGGGGGTATAAAGATTTTTCAGATATCTTATTTTTATTTGTTGATATTTTGGTCCTTCCTGAACATAAAGTTGGCATTTGAGTGACTATATTCTGCCTATATTTTGTGATACAACAGCACTTATTGGATTTATAAAGTTAAATAGTTTCCTTTCATATTCTGGAAAAAATAGCATATTGGTAGTTGCTCATTTTCCACATTGTGATCTGTTTTTTTGTTTTGTTTTGTTTTTTACTAATTCTATTCTTAAGGTGATCAACATATTCTTTTCCCTTCTCTTTGTACCTTGATGAATAACCAGCCAGTGCCTCAAATTCAATCATACATGTGAGTCATACAATGAATGTGAATAAATCACAGGGCTAGAAATAGATTTTTCCCATTTCACCACAATTGAAAAGGAATTCTAACAATCTCAAAGTTTTAATTCAGGTCTATGCTAATTCCAGGGTATAAGTGGTCTGTTCTGCATTAATTTATTACCTTAACATAGGCTGTTCTCACTTTTAAAAGATAGTGATAATTTTTCACAATATTCTTGTGCTGTGAGGCATTCCATTTTAGTGATATATGTTCAAACACAAATGTATGTCCTATTTTTTAGGATGGGAATTAATTTAGAAGCCTTTCTTGTTGCTTATCAATTTTTCCTGGCATCTTAACCATAAAGTTTAAATTGATTTTTGTAACACAGGGGAAATAGTGCCCTTCTTGATGCTACATTAGAATGTTAATGACACTTCTAGAAGACAGCTACCAGCTAATTATCAGGGTATGCATATATAGGCCAATTTTACAAACACTCTGGTAGTGGGGAGGTTAAGTTTATTTTTTTAATAAGTCGACACTATAGCTGGAATTATTCCTAATTAAGAACGATTCTATTTGTCAACAGCATGGAGACTTTCAGGAAAATTTTTTCAGATTGGTATTCATTCAGTTTTTTTATTTTTATTTTTTGAGACTTTAGAGAGCCATCTCAGACTTTATGAAGTAGTTGAAAATCACACATCTATCCTGTAATACACTATTGATGCTAATTCTGACTAAATTCTTAAGGTTGTATACTAACCCAAGACACTTTAAAAATAGAATACGAGAGTAGGGAAAAAAGAGCCCATGACATACCAACTTTTCTGAAGCAGAATTATGCCTTAATGCAGACTATATACCCACATTACTTTTCTTTCATCAAAGACTGTGTCATTTAAGTTTGGAAATAAACATTCAAGTGAATATTCATCCAAAGAGTCAAAGGATATTTACATCAGCCAGGCAGTGGCTGAGGTTCAAGAGCAAATAAGGACAACAGTCCTTGCTCTCAAAAAGCTAATTTCCTACTAGAGACAAAACACAGTAAATACAAAGTGAGGATAGGTGCAAAGGAAAGAGTATGTTCAGGGCAACAAAGGCAAGTGTGATCCCTTCAAATGGGGACGATCAATGTAGTGGACTGGTGTCCCCCAACCAAATTCATATGTTGATATCCTACTCCTCCTTGTCTGAAGAAGTAGGGGCCTTTGGGAGGTGATTAGTTCGTGAGGGCAGAGCCCTCAGAAGGAGCTACTCCTCACACATGGATTAGCGCTCTTCTACAAGAGACCTCAGAGGGCTCTGTCACCCTCTCTCAACCACAGGATCCAATGAGAAGTCAGCAGTCTGAACCCAGAAGCAGTCTCTTCTCAGAACCTGACCATGCTGTCACTCTTGTCTTGAACTTCCAGCCTTGAGAAGAGTATTAAGTAAACCTCTGTTGTTCAAGCCACCCAATCTATGACTCTTTGTTACAGCAGCCAAAACAGGATAATAAGGTCTTCATAACAGCACTGACACAAATTGTACCCCAAATGGAGGTAAGCACTCCTGGGTGAATGGACAGAACAGCACAAGCAAAGGCATAGAAACTCAATGCATCTGGTGCTTCTGGGAACCTGGGGAGTGCTGGTCGGCAGCCTGAAGGATGGTGGGAGAAGGCTGGGAGGCTGGTGGAGGCCCGGTGATGCAGAGCCTTTCACCATGGAAAGAAGGTTGAGCTCGTAAGATACTGTGTTGTCTATTACTTGATTTCAATATTTTAGAACTACTTCTAGAATTGGAGCTCCTTTTCCTAGGAAATATCATGTGGAAAGCCAATGTATAAAATTATACGTAAGTGAGGCCTCTCTGATTGAGTGTGAGGTGCCAGAGTCACTGTAGGGATACAAAGACCTATTTCAAATGCTTGTCACATAAATACATACATTCAAAGAGCAGGCAACTTGTCTTTTGAACATTGAAGATGGCATGTCCACTCAGCTCTTTGCCAACAGGATAAAGGCTTTTATTCTTAGTTCTATAAAAAACATGAAGAAGTGCTGCAAGAGAGGAGAGTGTAGCCATATGGAGAAGGTGTCTATTGTTATTTTAGACCCCTCCACACCCACCTGGGAGGAAACCTGTTTTTGTTTGAAAGGGTCCTGAGAATGAGGTTGGATGCAGGGGCTAGTGAAGCCAGGTAAGAAATACATTACCTTTTTGAACGCCCCAGTTTATGTTTTGCTTGAGTTATTTAAACTTGGAATTGCAGTTGATGTAAGCAACAAAACAGAGGCCTTACTAGACACTGTGTGAAAGAAGAAAGGAGGAAAGAAAGAAAAGGGGGAAAAAACTAATTAGATTGGGAAGGAAGCCTTTGAGAAAGAAAAACATAAAGAGCCCTTACGTCTAGTGAAGATTTTGCTTAAGTTTCTGCAGGGTCGTGTGTAACATGACACATTCCCCCTCTCTCTGCACAACCTTAGCAAACCATCCATTTCTTGTTATGGCTTGACAGGGTTTTGAGTGTTTTGTGAGAAATTCAACAACATGCTAAAAACAGCTTCCAGGTAGATAAGGAGCCAAGGGTGAGACTGGCCAAGAAACCTCCATGAGTGAGTTTTGGAAAATTGATATATAGTTTATTCTGAAACCTACCCTTCCTGCCATATTAACTTAGAAGATACATGTCACTTTGATGAACTGCTAAGGTTGTGTTGTCAATTAGGGTTATAAGGCCATCTGATCCTGAGCTTTCCCTGCTACTTGGATTCCAAGTTGTAGCTGCTTTTACCTCTTTGTCCTGCTTGGCTAAGCAACTGGTACTGAATTCATACCAACTGTGGACAACCATGAAGTGACCAGGGGTTATTTTGAACATCAGTCCCTCAAATCCTCTTTAGAAGCTACAAAATTCACCTACATCAAGAATTGATTAGAGGGGCGCCTGGGTGGCTCAGTGGGTTAAAGCCTCTGCCTTCGGCTCAGGTCATGATCTCAGGGTCCTGGGATCGAGCCCCACATCGAGCCTGCTCCCTCCTCTCTCTCTGCCTGCCTCTCGGCCTACTTGTACTATCTCTCTCTCTGTGTCAGATAAATAAATAAAATCTTAAAAAAAAAGAACTGATTAGAATAATAACTAATAGGGGTATGGGCTTATATTTCCCCTGGCCAGAAACGTTCCAGCTTCTTAATTTCCCATCGTAACTTTGGTGAGAGTTTTAGATGCCAGACTGAGGACAAATGAAGAAGCGACCATTAAAGGAGGAGGCTTAGCTCAGCCCCAGGAGGCTCATCTTCAGAGCCTACATTCATCTTGCTCTCAAACCTTCAGCAAAGAGTAAAAGGGGCAAGGTTTGGGGATTGTTATTTTTGTTTTTGTGAGACCCATGAAAAGGAGAACCAACTGATATGTCTGAAGAAGAAGGAACAAGTCAACTTTTGATATACAGGAGCAATATAATGGTTAAAAACCCAGACTCAAAAACAGTGCTTTTGAAACATGAATGAACCTACACATCACCTGGGAACCTTATAAAAAGTCAAATTCTGATGAGTAAGATGGGGGCACAGGATCTGCATTTCTAAGAATAATACCAGTGATACAATTCTGTTGGTCCAAGAATCCCACTTTGGGTGACAAATTCTAGAGTCAAATTGCCTGTGTTCAAGTCCTCATTTTGGGTTGCTCCAAGCTATTACCATGGGTAATTTGATGCCCACTGTTTTCTCATCTGCAAAATGGGGATAATACTATTACCTGCATCCATTAGCTGTTGCAAAAGTTAAAAGAGTTAATACAAATAGCACAGAGAAGAGTATCTGGCATGTGGTAGGTATCAATAAATATTTGGTGAATGGTAGCCAAGCTATGGAAATAACTCAGATGGCTATCAACAGATGAATGGATTTAAAAGGATGTGATATACATACACAATGGAAGAGTAAAATGTTGGTTACCGGGAAGGGAGTTGGGGGGGGTAATATTGATGGTATTTAAGGGTACAAAGTTGTAATGAGTAGTAAATAAACCATAGAGATCTAATAGATGATACAGTGAAAATAGTAATTCTGTACTATAATGATGTAATGTGATAAATATTGCTTCAGTGGCAATCAAATTACAATATATAAATATGTCAAAGTAATACACCACACACCTTAAATTTGCAAATTTATTTTATTTTATTTTTTTTTAAAGATTTTTTTTTAAAGATTTTATTTATTTATTTCACAGTGGGAGAGAGATCACAAGGAGGCAGAGAGGCAGGCAGAGAGAGAGGGGGAAGCAGGCTCCCTGCTGAGCAGGGAGCCCGATGCGGGCCTCGATCCCAGGACCCTGAGATCATGACCTGAGCTGAAAGCAGAGGCTTTAACCCACTGAGCCACCCAGGCGCCCAAATTTGCAAATTTTTACATGTGAAATTTATCAAGTAAAAATATTTGGTGAATGGATTACTTAGCAGCAGAATAGGAGGGATAGGAGGAGTAAAAGAATCTGTGCTTTGAACTCAACTCTTCTACATCTCCCCAAAAGATTCATCTGCCCTAACTTGGTACCATTGGTTGTTTTTGAGTCAACACTGTAGAATCCTAATTAGGGCTCAAAAGAATAAAATGGGAAGCCTCTGTAGAAGCTAGAGGAGTTTTTTGTTTTGTGTTGTTTTTTGTTTTTGTTTTTCCCACCTGGAGTAGAAAGTAAGCAGATTTGTGTTTAAGAAAACCACCCTGAGGACAGATTGGAGACAGATAGTAGGACTTGGACAAAATGAGGTCTGGGGAGATAAGCTTACAGACTCATAACAGAGTAGAAAAGTGACAAAAAGGCCCTGAGTTTAGGGCAGTGGAGAGAATTGTGTAGGGGGACAATACAAGCATGATTAAGGAGTTTGACCTGAAAAAAAAAAAAAGGAGTTTGACCTGGCAAGATGTGGCATTAATTAGTGGGCATAACTGAAGTTTAGGGAGAAGAGTGGGAAAGTCTCCTAGTTTTTTAGCTTAGGTAAGAAGACAAATCTTGGGGATCATTTGCAGAGATAGAAAGTAAAAGGAGAGGAACTACATCATAAAGGGGATGAATAAAGCAGGAGGAGAATAAGATGCCCTTAAGATTGATTTTGGACACGATGGAAATAGTTGTGAAGCTAGATAACCACAGGCAATTAGCAATCCAGGCCTGGAGCTGAGGAGGCACACATGTTGACCAAACAGACTTGGAAGTCATCAGTATTTTTGAATTCAGGACCAGGAAGTCTACCCAGCAAAGTAAGAGCTGTAAGTGGACAAAAGAAGGAGGCCATGGAAGAGACTGAGAAAGGAGGGAGAGGTAGAAAAAAGTCAAAAAAGAGGAACAGAAGGCAAGGGAGGAGAGTGCTCTAGCAATGAGGGAATGGTCCACAGGGCCCATTTCCACAGAACAACAGCTACTGCCCCAGAAACCATTCCATCCTTCATGATTCCTCTATATTGCTACGGGGCCCAATATCCTGAAACACCTTTTTCATTGTGCTATATTTATTCTCTTCCATACTTTATAATGTATTTTTTAACTTGGAAAATAAATTTTGTTTAGGAACATAAGCATCTGTGTATCTAAAGTGTTAAGAAATGCATGACAATAATAAATACCAAATTTAGGATGATAATTACCTCTGCAGAGGGTTATTATCAGGGAAGGAAGCACCCAGATTTCAACTGCACTGGTAATGTTTAGTTCTTGATCTAGGTAACAGGATCATGGATTTAAGTTCCTGCACACTTAAATAATACCAAAAAAAACAACAACAACAACAAAAAAAACCCACACAAAAAAACCCCACTACCACCAACAACAAAAAACTAAGAAATACCTTATAATGATAGCAATCTGAAATTCACCCTGAAATTTTTAAGGTCTTCTCAGTTTGGGATCTCTGTCTCAACTATTTTCCATGATTCTATACAGTATTCTCTTCTGAATCCATCTTTTTTCTACATCATCCAAAAAGGTCATTGTCAAGTACATTTCTTTGCCTTCTTTCAGTCATAGTGCCCTCCTGCCAGACATGCATCTACATGTAGTCAGGTAGTACTCTCCATTATCTTTATAGCCCTTTAAGATCAGAAACTTTTGTTGCTGATTTCTCCATTGGAAATGAACTCCTTATCCTCCAATATCTCATGAGTATGAGTGTGTGTGTGTGTGTGTGTGCATGTGTAATATTCATATCTATCACTTTCAAGTCTATCTGCATGATATTTCTCTTTCTATATTGTTCAATAATTTTAATCTTGGTTACACATTAAAATTATCTCGGTAACTCTTTAAAATATTGGTACTTGGACCCCAACTCAAATAGGCCCCTCTTCAAACAGGCCTGAATGACAGAATTTTTAAAAAGCTTCCAAGGTAATTCTAATATACAGTTATAGCTTAATCTATGCCTTGAAGATAGGGAAAACTCTTCTTAGCCATCTCAACACCAGAATTTTACATATATAAGAAATGAAATACAAGCATGTGAAATATGTAAATATGAGCTCAAATTCCAATTTCAGTCAATGAAAGTAGGTAAAGCAAATAATCTCAAACTGTTACACTATTCTTCTTCTGACATTACAATATATATTAAAAAATCCATTTAGCAGTAACTTGACCTTCAATGTTTCAGCATAATGAATCTTTGGAAACAAGTTATGAAAATGTGCAAAGAGCAAGAGCTGAACTGAAATTGAACACTGACCAAAGGGATGTTAAATACTAAAATCCAAAGAGACAAGGCCATTAATAAGAGCTTTTAGTTTCAATGTTTGACAAATGATCCTTAATCCTAGAAAAGACCCAAGTAGCAGTAGACAAGCATAAAGGCTATTGCATAAAGAATGTAGAGCGTTTAGTCAAAGAATGACAATGTAAATATGTTAAAAAAAATTTGGTCAGGATACTGTACGATAGTGGGGAAAATGTAGGATCCTGTTCTAATTTTCTTAATTAAGTCATTACTGCCTATAATTTGTATATCGCATTGCTTTTTAGAGGCAAATGGTATTTAAATGCCTAAAGTTGTTTCACCTATGCTAATTCTGTTAAATTATATGCTTCTATTTGCAAAAGTCTTGACGGCAAGAGTTAGATGATTGTTTACATCATTGACATCCCATTAGAAAAACAGAACACATAGTTAATCCAATTTTTTCAGAAGGAAAATGAGTAAATACACTAGACAGATTTTAATGTCTCTTTCAACCCTTAGATTCTTTCAGTTATTTCTATTGATCTATCCTCAAGCTCACTGATTCTTTCCTTGGTCATGTCATATCTACAAATGAGCCCATAGGAGACATTCTTCATTTATGTTATAGTGTTGTTGATATCTTGCATTTCTTTTTTTATTCCTTTTTAGATTCGCCCTCTCTCTGCTTATATTATCTCACATTCTTGCCTATTGTCCATTTTTTCCATTAGGCCTGCAACAATATTAATCAGTTATTTTATTAAAGAATTTTTTAAGACACTTTGTTTTCTGTCAACCTTATTTCCATTTTCTGCTTGAGAGTCTGTGGATGAACAACTTAAGACCCCTCAGGGGTTGTTCTTACCCATCGAGTGGCCAGAGCAGTGGGAGCTGCAGTTCTCAGTGTTCTCAGTGGCAGGCTGAGCACTACAGTCTTCAGTGGATAACTGCTGGGTAGGCACAGAGGACACCGGCATGCCTTTGGACCAGCCTGTGACCTTAGGTTGAGCAGCAGTGAGCTTAGGAGCTGGAGCAGTCCATTCACCTTGAAATTCCTCCTGAGTCACATAGCCTTTTCAGCAGTGATCTGCTCTTCCTTCCTTCTTTTTTTTTTTTTTAAGAAGATTTATATTTTTGGATGCCTGGGTGGCTCAGTGGGTTAAAGCCGCTGCCTTCAGCTCAGGTCATGATCCCAGGGTCCTGGGATCGAGGCCCGCATCGGGCTCTCTGCTCAGCAGGGAGCCTGCTTCCTCCTCTCTCCTCTCTCTCTGCCTGCCTCTCTGCCTACTTGTAATCTCTCTCTGTGTCAAATGAATAAATAAAATCTTAAAAAAAAAAAAAAAGAAGATTTATATTTTTATTTGAGAGAGAGAGAGCAGGTGAGCACACAAGTGAGGGGAGGGGCAGAGGGAGAAAACCTTCAAGCTGACTCTCTGCTGAGCACGGAGACCCTCACAGGGGCTCAGTCTCACAACCCATGAGATCATGACCTGAGCTGAAACCAGGAGTCTGACATTTGACCAACTGAGCCACCCAGGCACCCCTTTGCCCTTCCTTTACAATCTCTTTTTAGGATTTCTGTAAAAGGAGAAATCAGACATGACCTCCTATGGATGTTCACAAACGGCGCCGCGCATGTGCAGAACTTCTTTGGCCAGTTTCCACCGCATCAGACCCACCGAGTGAGCTCCCTTGTTGCACAGGAAGGCAGTGCTCACACCGCGCAGGGGAGAGTCTGTGTTACACCGAGCCATGGTAGGCAGGTTAACATAAGACCCTCATGTGAGAGGCTGGTGGTCAGCCCTGGGATCAGTTACTACCAGAAGTTTTAGTTCCCAGAAGACTGCCTGGATCTGGTTCCAGGTTCCGGAAGGAAGTGACCAGCAATAGGAGTGGCTCCAATGGCAGCAGGAAATTCCAGCACAGCCTTGCGGCCAGTATTCTCTCAGGCGATATGCTACTGCCATCAGCTGGGTTTTCAACGGCAACAGTGGTATGAGCCGTCAGCAGAACCTTCTCTCAGGTTCTCTTCAGATGACATAGATGCCACCAGTTTTCCTTTGATGGATACACTGTTTCATTTGGAAGGTCAGTGCCACCTGAGAGGGCTCCTGCTGCAAGGAATTTGAGGATATCTCTCCCTTCATTTGCAGGACACCAAGGCTCCAGACACTCTGAAAGTTTCCCTTTAAGTTACAATGGGAACCCAGAACAATGCTGTATGGACCTCTCTGGATAGTGCAGGAAGGCTAATCATAATTACTTTAAATTCTCTGCATGATAATCCCTCCATCTGTGTCATATCTGAAGCTGGTTCTAACATTTGCATTGTCATTTTAAAGATTGATTGATTGGGGATTGTGAGGAGGGGAGGGGCAGAGGGAGAGGGAGAAGGGGAGAAGCAGACCCCCACTGAGCACGGAGCACAACTCAGGATTAGGGGCTCTATCTCAGGAGCCTGAGCCCAAATATAGAGTCAGATGCTTAACCGACACAGCCACCCAGGTACCCTTGCTTTGTCATTTTAGACTGTGTTTTTTTCTTGCCTGTGGTAGGCCTTGTAATTTTTCTTGAAAGGTGAATATGACATGCATGAATAATTAAAACTGAGGTAAACAGGCCATTAGTGTGAGGCTTTATGTTAATTTTTCCTGTCACTGTAGATGCCAGAATCTTCAAATTCCTCTAGGTCTGTATTTTATTTTCCCGCTTGGCATTGGGCTTCCCTAGGTATGCCACCTCAGAAAAGCCTATTCCTTGTGGAACTTACAGGTGTCATCCACTGTTAGATTGGAACCCTAATGGTTCCAGTTGGTTGGTGTTGTGGTATGATGAGGGCAAGGGGAAGCATTCTATAATCTTTAAACTTCAGCGTTTTAGTGGGCCTTTGTTCTTGGACTGTGACCTTCACAAGTAGTTCTCTAGGGGTAGAGCTTCTCCTACCTACTACCCCAGACTCCCTTCCATGGCTGCGGCAGTATGAATCTATCTCCTTGAAGTCCTGATCCCTGTTGACTATGTTGGGGGGGTGGGGGTATTCTGGTTTTTGTTTTTGCCTTTTTAGGTGAAATAAGAAGGCTGGAGGTGGGCGGAGGGGAGGGAATTCCCTTCTGCCGGCTGTGATAAGGCTCTGAAAAAGTCCTTTCCTTCTCCCTCTTCGTCTCTCCTTCTCTTTCTTCTTCTTCCTCTTCTTCTTCCTTTTTTTCTTCTTTAAGATTTATTAATTTTGAGAGAGAGAGAGAAAGAGTGAGAGAGAGAGAACGCAGAGTGGGGAGGGTCGGAAGGAGAGGGAGAAAGAATCTCAAACAGGCTCCCTGCTGAGTGCAGAGCCTGACATGGGATTCAATCCCACCACCCTGAGATCATGATCTGACTTGAAATCAAGAGTCTGACACCTAACCCACAGAGCCACCTAACCCACAGAGCCACCTAGGTGCCCCAGATCTTCACTTCCTTTTGAAGGCTCCTGTGTCACATAAAACTTATATTAAATAAATTTATATGCTTTTCTCTTGTTAACCTGCCTTTTGTTATGAGATCCTGCCAAGAACCTAGAAGGTTAGAAGGAAAAAGATATTTTTTCTTCCTGACATTACAAATAAAGTTTTATTTTTGTCTTTTTTTTTTTAAGTGTGAGGCGGTCCCTGACAGATATTTTAACAAATCAGCAACATTCTCCAAGTTTAATCATTATTTTGGCATATTATAGGAAAGATTTCCTCATTGGAATGGTTCTACAATAAGTTGATATCTTGTGTCATATGCTGGGCCAGTTGTAGATCAGAGATGGGATACTTTGTTTAAGACTGTGGTTTAATCAGCTAGTCCTAGGAAACAGGGTGCCTCTATGACTCACCTTCAAGGTTTTTGCTTTCTTGAATTGCTCTGTAAGGACAGGCTTAAATAGAAATAAATTTAAACAGTGTGGTATTCTTAGTTGAAGTAAATAACAATCCTGAAATTCTGTAGGACAATGAAGAAAGAAAAATTTGGAGCTTAGAACTTTTGGATACAGCCTATGAAGAATGGAAATGAATTGGGACTTCTCACTTTTTTCCAACGAAACTAAATTCTACAGAAAGGCCCCAAATTATTTTAGCTGTCTGAGAATCCTCTAGACAGGTACGTGACTTGCCTAAGAGGAGAGTTGGTGGGATATTTGAGAGTCATATCAATCTCTCCCCTCCCAAAGCTATGATACACATTCTCCTCTCTACAAAAGCCTTCAACTCCTCATCCCTCTCCCTCATTCTTGACTGATGGTCTTGTTTCTTATTTCATGGAAAAATATCCATTTGCCAGCCTGCATCTGTAATCACACATCCTATATTCCTCCTGTGGTTAAACATGATGCGTAGTATTTTGTCCTAAAGTCAACTCCTCCTCTGGTATACTGACTCTCATCACCTCTCACCTGCTCAAAGACTTCATGCCTGCAATTGTCCCTTCCCTCTTCCATCATCAACAACAAAAGGACCATAAACTCTTGACTTTACATCTCTTTCAGCTCCATTTTCCATTTCCCTGCTTCCCTTTGCTATGTAACCTCTTAAAAACAATTGTCTGCACTCATTCTCTACACTTCCTGTTTTCCCACACTCCCTTGAATCTACTCCAAATCTGCTTCTGTCTCTTCCCCTCCACAAGAATTGTTTGTTCAAAGTTACCAGTGACCTCCACGCAGCCAAATCTAAGTCAATTCTCAGTCCTGTTGTTGCCTTACCTAAATGCACCTTTTGGCTTACACAAATGATTTTGTAGCTTTTGACACAAATGATTATCCCTTCCTTCTTGAAACACTTCCTTTACTCCATGCCAAGGACTCTTCTTGCTCTTGATTGACACCTATCTCTTTGGCCACTCCTTTCCGGTCTCCTTCGTAAGATCTGGTTCTGCCTTGATAATCTCTAAGTTGGTCTACCCCAGAGAATTTTTTTCTGTCTATATATATTCACTTTCTAGGTAATGTCATTTAGTTCCATGACTTTCATGCCATCTGTGTAACAATTTTAAAATTAATGTCTACCTACTCAGCAACTCCATATAGATATCTATAAGTAATTTTCACATAGATTGGCTAAAACTAAACTCTTGATTAGATCTGTTCTTCCCTAAGCCTCCAGTGTGTACGCATTTGGGTATTATTATTTGCCAGGTACTAAATGCCAAAAAACAGAAAGGTAATTTTAAAACCACTTTTAATAGTTAAAATTTGTTTTCAAAATATAGTATGATATAATTTCTCCAGTGTGAATTATGCTTCTTTAATTGAAAATATCTCTAATTTTAAGGTGATGAAAAATAACATACTAACAGGGAAATTATTTCTTCCTTTTTTTCTTTTCAAACCAAGAAATACTGATTTTATTGCCATTTAAGGGATTATTTGGGCTGTGAGCAGCAGTGGGTCTGAGAAGAGAGCTTTCTAGAAGACTGTACAATGAACTGTGACATGGGGAGTTGGGGAGTTTGTCTCTAGGAATGTGATATGGACTGGGAGCTCCAGCCTCAGTCAGGACCTTGGTTCTAGAATTCAGTGTAGTCAAGCAACTAGACTCAGTGGAGTTGACTGCAGCTTTGTAGTAACAGCACTGAAGGTGAATGATGCATTTAGAGAGGTGGGAAAAAATCAATTGCTGTAGACAAAGCCCTTCATGATGATGATGCTTTTAATGATGTTAACTGCCCCCAAAGAATATAATCAAAATGAGTTCATGATGGTTCTGATGACAAATCCCAAAACAGATATAATACCAGCCCCAGCTACAACCCAGTGACCAAATCCTGTGACCACTCTTCCCGTTGGTTCATCCACACTAGTGAATGAGTTATTAGCTAGTAACTCTAGCTCAAGTACAACTGCTGTCTCTGCTTGGATTCCCACTTCTGATCTGTACCCACTGCTCCAGCATCACAGACAGGATCTTCTGAACCTCCATCTCCTCATGCAACTAAATAAGAGAAACCTGCACAGAAGCCAGTGGAGACTCCGGTAACTACAACTAGCCCAATACCAACCAAATGGCACATTAGGAAACTCTCAGTAAAAATTTTTTTGAAGATGCAACAAGAGCACTTAGGACAGGTTGGTCTTATGACTATATGGCAATGAAGTCATGTCGAAGAACTGGTTTCCACAACCCAGAGAGAGCAGTAAGTACTTTTTTACTTTATCAAATGTTTTAAAAAATTACTAATAAGCTTTATTTTTAGAGCAGTTTTAGGTATGCAGAGAAATTGAGCAGACATTGAGAGAGTTCCCATATATCTCTTCCCCCCACCCATGGTTTCCATTAACTTCTTGCATTGGTATGGTACACTTGTTACAATTTATGAACTGTTTTGATACAGTCTTTATTATTAACTAAACTCCTTTGTTTACATTAGGGTTCCTTCTTCATGTACTGTTCTCTAAGTTTTGACAAATGTATGAGGTCACATACTCAGTGTCACAAAGATTAGTTTCACTGCCTGAAAAATTCTCTGTGTTCCACCTATTCATACCTCCTCCCTCTCCTTCCTGCTGGCAACCACTGATCTTTTTACTGTCTCTATAGATTTGCCTTTTCCAGAATGTCATATAGTTGGAATCATACAGCATGAAACCTTTTCAAACTGACATCTCTCACTTAATAATACATTTTCACAGTTTTCCATGTCTTTTTGTGGCTTGAAAGCTCATTTCTTTTTAGCACAGAATAATATTCCATTTTCTGAGTGCAACGTCATTTATTTATCCACTCACCTACTAAAGGACATCTTGGTTATTTTCAGTTTTTGGCAATTATGAATAAAGCTGCCATAAACATTCATTGTGCAGGTTTTTATGGGGACATAAATTTTCAGCTCCATTGGGTAAATACTAAGGAGTGTAATTACCGGATCATACAATAAGAGCATGTTTAGTTTCGTAAAAAACCACCAACGTGTCTTCCAAAGTGGCCATACCATTTTGTATTCCTACCAGCAATGAATGAGAGTCCCTGTTTCTCCACATCTTAACCAACATTCATCTAGTCAGTGTTTTGGATTTTTGCTGTTCTGATAGACATGTGGTGGTATCTCATCATTATTTTAATTTGCAATTCCCCAATGACATATGATGTAGAACATCATTTCAAATGCTTATTTGCCATCTGTGTATCTTTTTGGTGAGGTGTCTGTTCAGATCTTTGGCCCACTTTTTTTTTCTAAAGATTTTATTTATTTATTTGACAGAGAGAGAGAGAGCACAGCATGGGGAGTGGCAGAGAGAGAGAGGGAGGGCAGGCTTTCCACTGAGCAGGGAGCCTGATGTGGAGTTTGATCCCAGGGCCCTGGGATCATGAGATTGGGCCCCATGTCAGGCTCCATTCTCAATGTGGAGTCTGCTTGAGATTCTGTCTCTCGCTCTGCCTCTGCCCCTCCCACCACTTATGTGTGCACTCTCTCTCTAAATAAATAAATAAAATCTTCTTTAAAAAAAGAGTTCTTTGTATATTTTGCATGCATTGCATATCTTTTATCAGATATATGTTTCACAAACATCTTCTCCCAGTCTGTGGCTTATTTGCAATTATACTAGTATCTTTTGATGGGAAGTTCTGGAAAGAGAAAGTCAGGTTATGGTTGACTTTCTCAGGCAGTGAGAACTGGTTTCCTCAGTTCTGAGCAGTGGCTAGAGTTGCAAGGTCTGTAGGATTTGCCCTTGAACTTTTATGAAGTCAACCTTAGTTGACATGAGATACATCAGTCAGCCGAATCTTTCACTGCTTCCAGAATTGCTACCAACAGGTCAAGAAAATCTTCAAAGACTTCAGCAAATTAGCCAACATTAGGAATATTGATTCAGATGTTAAGTGGATGAGTTCTAGAAGCTGGTACTCAAGGAGAAGGGGTGGAAGTGGTGGGGGAAGAGCTGCAGAAGCTGGAACCACTGTTAGGGACTGCATGTTTGTGTCCCCCCAAGATTCATAGGTTGAAATCCTAAGCCCCAGAGTGATGCTATTGGGAGGTGAGGACTTTGGGAGGTGATTAGATCATGAGAGTAGAGGTCTCATGAATTAGATTAGTGCCTCTATAAAAGGACCCACAGAGAGCTTTCGTGCCTTCTCTCTACCATGTGAGGATACAAGTCATCAGTCTGTTATCCGGAAGAGGGTTCTCACCAGAACCATGCTGGCATCCTGATCTTGGACTTCCAGCCTCCAGAACTATGAGAAATAAATTTCTGTTGTTTCTACGCTATGCATTCTGTGGTGATTTGTTGTAGCAGCCCTAGCCAACTAAGACAACCACATTCAAGTACAGTATCGGGAAAAAGACACTATCAAAAAGTTAAAGATATCAGCGTTTCCTGACGAACTTGTGATATAAACATATTTTGCTTTTGAGAAGATTGAAAAGGACTTTTTTTTCCCCCTCATGTTTTACGTCAGTGCATTACGTTAACTCTTCTCCTGGACCATGTAGGATGATTTAGGTTAATGTGATAACTTGGTGAAAGGTAGTATATTGTTGGGTTTGGAAAGGGAGAACTATAGGAAATAGGGCAGAGATGGCCACAGTGTATGTCTATTTAAATTACATGTCCATACAGCATGTAGAATATTGTACGATCAAAAACCAAAGATTGAAAAGGACTTTTTTTTCCCCCTCATGTTTTACGTCAGTGCATTACGTTAACTCTTCTCCTGGACCATGTAGGATGATTTAGGTTAATGTGATAACTTGGTGAAAGGTAGTATATTGTTGGGTTTGGAAAGGGAGAACTATAGGAAATAGGGCAGAGATGGCCACAGTGTATGTCTATTTAAATTACATGTCCATACAGCATGTAGAATATTGTACGATCAAAAACCAACCTCTGTAGGTCTTTATTTCTTTCAAGAAATAGTAGGAAACTTTCCTTAGATGTGTATTCTTAGTGTTTCTAGATCCAGAAATTCAGGGTCATATCTTGTTTTGTTTTGTTTTGTTTAGAAATAATCGGTTTTAGAAATAATCTTTGCTACCTAGAATCTCTAGTTTCTATTTTACGGCCACACTGGATAATGGCTTTGTGAAATTGACAAAATTTTGGAGCAACTGTAAACAGAAATGCCACATTTTTGCTGACTATTGTTGCTGCTTCAAATATGTATAATATTTGTGTAAGAAAACACATTCTTTCATGAGAAATACTTGTGGAAAAGGGGATACCATCTTTTTAAATGAAAATAACTACTAATTTAAAATGATTTCTTGATTATTGAATGTAAGACCCTTCTTAGATGATTTAAGAAGCTGTACAATTATAGCTACTATATGCAAATACAGTTAGTTTCTTGTTCACATTGTTTGCTTGGGGTAAAAATTGGTAGTTGTCTAAGTTTCAAAATAATCATTGTGGGTTTCATTTGGATATATCCTTTCGGGCAGTGTACACTTTTGAGGCCAATGCAGAAATGGAACAGTTGCTTTTCTTCAATCTTACCCTTCCTTCAGCAGAAACGTATTAACTAGTAAGCTATGAGTTCAAACTGCTGTCTTTTTTTTTAAACCTGCAAAATGATGATTGGGTTAAAAACCAAAAGAAATCTTTCAAAACCAGGTTTCTAACATTTATAAAGGGTTTTTTTTTAATCAGATAGAGATATATGGCAACTAACGTTATATTTAATGTTATAATGTAAAAAGAGAAGGACAGAACTATCCAGCATCTTTTATTGCATCAAGAAAATGGGAGCAATCTTTGGAGCATTAAGAGATGCACCTGGGAACATATCTTAAAAATATAAAATCAAGATTTTTATGGCATATTAAAAGTAAAATCTTAATAGCAAAAAATAACAATTTGAATGTCTTTTGGGTTGCATAAATATGATACACAATTATCTACATAGAATCTCTTGTATGTTGTACTAGTACTCAAATCTAGTACTCCTTGAATAAAATTCTTGGTCTCTCTCCCAAACCTAATTGTCTCCAAGATTTTCTATGTCAATAAGTTGTAGCACTAGGCCTCCTTACTCTAACCTATAAATATACTTTATTAAATCTTTCTCACACATGTGTAAAAAGCAAAATCTTAAGACTTGCTATTGTTTGAATTTTATTTGTGGTATTTCTGACATGCCAAGGATGCTGGATTTTATGTCATTTAATCTGTCAGTACTTTCTTTTATAATTTATGATATTAGTGTCATGTTAGAAAAGCTATCCTTAACCAAGAGATATTATCTATATTATTTTAAAATTCAATTTGAAGATCTGATGTATCTGATCTATTCTGTGGAAACTTTTTGACTTGGTCAACGGTTGGTTCAAACCCCCACCTGAGGTCTTTTAGAATTTCAGACTGAATTATCCAGAATAGGGTGATTATTATAGGGTGTTATTATAGTAGTTATTATAGGGTGGGGATGGGGTGATAGCAGTGGTGATGGTGATGGTAGTAGAATGGTGGCCATGTTGTTTTGATGAAGAAGATGATGGTGGTGATGGTGGTGTTTGTAGTAGAGGGGATAGAGGTAGAGATAGATAATAGTAGTGTTGGTGGCTTTTTTCCACAGATCACAGAAATAACTTATTTGATTACTAGGCTTCCTGATCTTTTAGTGCATCAGAAATGTATCTAATATAATCAGACACAACATAATTACATTCTACTGTATTATTGGGTGATTATATCCTCCCCAAACTCATAGACTAAAGTCCTAACTCCCAGTAACTCAGAATGCAACTATATTTGGAGAGAGGGTCTTTACAAAGGTAATTAAGGTTAAATGAGATCATTAGGGTGGGTCCTGATCCAATAAGAAGAGGAAATTAGGACACATATATACTCAGAGAGAAGACATGTAAAGACACAGAAAAAAGAGGGTCGTCTCTAAGCCAAAGAGAAAAGCCTCAGAAGAAACCAACCCCATGATACCTTGATCTCAAACTTCTAGCCTCTAGAATTAAGAGAATATAAATTTCTGTTGTGCAAGCCACCCAGCCTATGTGACTGTTATGATAGTCCTAGCAAACTAATAGATACTGTACAAGATAAATGAAAAACAATAGTTTGGTTGATTTTATCTATGGTTTCCTCAATTATTGTGTTCTCAGGAACCCCTCATGTTGTGAACATCACCCTCATTGTGTTTTGATTCTAATGTTTAAGTATTTACTTTTTTAAAAAAAGATTTTGTTTATTTATTTGTCAGAGAGACACAGCGAAAGAGGGAACACAAACAGGGGGAGTAGGAGAGGGGGAAACAGGCTTCCCACTGAGCAGGGAGCCCAATATGGGGCTCGATTCCAGGACCCTGGGATCATGACCTGAGCCAAAGGCAGACGCTTAACGACTGAGCCACCCAGGTGCCCCTAAATATATACATTTTTATTACAATGTGATCCTAAACTTAAGCAAACTATGTTATTTGAAGAACAAAAATCTGGTCCAAACCTAAAGAAAACTGACTGCAATGGACCCTACATATGGGAGATTATATACTAATATGGTTTACCATGGAGTCTATTTTACTAGCAATTTAAGGGATTTTGAAAGACAATGTCGACTACATGCAATTTTTCACATCTTAAGTTGACTCCAGAACCAAGCTTGCCCCAAAATTTGACTATACTATAAATTATAAAAAAGAAATCTTAGCTTGAGCCTGACATAAAAAGAATTCATACTTACAAGATATGTTAGGATGCAACAAATTCAAAAGAATCAATGTTTTCATAAAATATTGAGTTTATCTGGAATATTTAAAAAATGATGACCTTTACAAAATAATTTCAACTTACCCGTCACTTGGGTGTCTCAGTCAGTTATGCGTCTGCCTTCAGCTTAGGTCATGATCCTGGGGTCCTGGAATCAAGTCCCGAGTCAGGCTCCCTGCTCAGCAGGAAGTCTGCTTCTCCCTCTCCCTCTCCCCCTACCCCTTCTCTCTGCTCATGCTCTCTCTTGCTCTCACTCTCTTTCTCTCTCAAATAAATAAATACAATCTTAAAAAAATAATTTCAACTTATCAACACAACTTGGGGAATAAAACAATTAGCCAATGCCATTTATCTTTAGTATAATTGTTACATTTCTATAGCATTTAAGTCAAAATGGAAACAGCATTTGACTATATAGTATCCCCACCTATAAGGGTGTACCTACAAAATCAGTTTCTATAGCTCATGTGGAATAACTCCATAGCCATAAGAGTAATGCTGCATTACTTAAGCCTAGGGTCTCCATTCGTTTATACTGGATTCCCCTGCAAGGCACTCTGGAGCTACAGTACTCCCAGCCATTTAATTTATCCAATCTGTAGACTTGTTTTGGGTGGCTCTGAATAAGCACTTTATTTTTCTCAAGAAAATAAACTCTTGGGGCGCCTGGGTGGTTCAGTCAGTTAAGCATCTAACTTTGGCTCAGGTCATGATCTCAGGGTCCTGGGATGGAGCTCCATATCAGGGAGCCTTCTTCTCTCTCTCCTTCTGCTCCTCCCCCACTCGTGTGCATGCATACGTGCATGCTCTCTCTCTCATAAATAAATAAAATCGTTAAAAATATGACCTCTTATTTCAAAACCACGTTTTGTGTGAGCAGAGAATTGTGGTAGAGTCTAAGTAGTAAAACGTTTCTCAGTGCCAGAAAATACACTCTGGACGTTTTAAAAAGATGTGTTCTATTTTTAAAAAATCAACCTCAACCATTTGACTAGAAGTAGGGATTGCAGGGTTTTGTGTTTCTTTTTTTCTATGTCGGAGATTTAATATTTTCTTCTGAAAAATTGCCACTCACTAAAAAAATAATAAAATAGGAATTACATTTAAATATTGTTAGCTATTTTTTATTATTCTTATGCCACTCATTAAGTACTTTGAATTAACGTTCACAACCATGATTACTTTCTACCCTCTCCTCTCCATTGTTCTGTCTTGTGCCCACACTCTTGAATAGAATTTTCCAAATCAAATTGGCCTATTTGCTTTCATAAAACTGGGGTTAACAGAAATGTCTGAGAGAAAATATGGCTGGGAATAAGCATAAACCATCATATTTCTCATACTTTCTTCTTATAACAAAACTATTTATAATCTCTATAGACAGCTTGTTTTTCTAATTATAATGTCAGCTCTATGAAACAGTATTTGTGTATTTGAAGCAAACTTGTATTGGTTGAATCCTATTAGAATGAATTCTAAGAGACCCTTCAAATATTTTTTGCAACAAGAAACTCATTTCATTAAATATCCTTTAAAATAAAAAAAATGTATGTGAATGTACCTTAGCACATTGGTTCTTAAAGAGATGCAGGCTTGGCCAATGAAGTGGGAAATCAGAACCTTGTCATCCCTAGAAAGAGGCAGAGAACATTCCCAGAAGGAAGTTAGTGACAGTGTCAAATGTGTCAGAGAGTTCAGAAAATTTAGGACTGAAAAATGCCATTTGATTTCAACAAAAAAGTTGGTAACTTCAGTGAAAGCAGTTTTGGCAGGTTTGCAGGGAGCCTTTGAAATTCAGACAGCTGAGGGTTGGAGGTAAACAGGATGTTAGAAAGCAGAAAAATCTAGTGGTGAGAGTCCTTTCAAGAAGTTTGATTGAGGAAAGGGAGTGGAGGCAGTAGCTGAATGGAGATACAGCGCTAGAACAAAGACTACAAAATTACTAACGTGGGAGACATTGGAGAGCTTGCATAAGTACAGAAAAGGATAAAGAAGAGAATGAAAGAGTAAAGACTCAAATGGGAAAAAGGATAACCAATACACCATAAAAACCCCTGGGTGGAAGGAGCAGATGGGGTCAGATGGGATTCTTTTTTTTTTTTTTTTTAAGATTTTATGTATTTATTTGTCAGGGGGAGAGAGAGAGAGAGAGAGAGAGAGAGAGAGAGAGAGAGAGAGAGAGAGAGAAAGCGCGAGCGCATGAATGGGAGGAGGGAAAGAGAGAGAAGCAGGCTCCGCGTTGAGCAAAGAGCCCAATGTGGGACTTGATCTCAGGACCCTGGGATCATGACCTGAGCTAAACCAACTGAGCCACCCAGGCACCCCGTGATTCATTTCTATAAGAAAAGAAACTCTGCACCATTGTGACAGAATGAGGAAATATTAATGGGCAACAAAGGTAAAATTGGAGTACATTGCTAAGATCTATAGATTTAAGACTGCACATTTCTAGAGGCACCTGTGTGGCTCAGTCGGTTAAGTGTCTGCCTTCGGCTCAGGTCATGATTCCAGGGTCCTGGGATTGAGCCCTGCATTGGGCTCCCAGCTCAGCGGGAAGCCTGCTTCTGCCTCTCCCACTCCTCCAGCTTATATTCCCTCTCTTTCTCTCTCTCTCTCTCTGTCAAATAAATAAAAAAATATTAAAATGAAAAAAAGACTGCACGTTTCTATACACGGCTGTTTGCTGTTCTGAAATACCCAGCTTCCGCCCTCCATGTACACCTGTCTCTCAGCCGTACTTCCATATGTAGCTCAATCATCATTTCTGGAAAGCCTTCCTTGGCATGTGTGCTCTGCTTTAGAAATTTTCCCTGTGCTCTCAGATGCTCTCTTTGCAGTGCTCCGTGCCTATTTTTTTTTGTCCAATAATAGGCATTTTCTTATCAGTCTCTTTCATTATTTTGCAAGCACTTTGAAGGTAGAAGCTTATCTTAGTTGCCTTTGTATCTCACAGCCTCATCCATATGGTTGTATTTGTTAAACCAATGGTTACTTCTGCTTATCGGAAATGAATTGTCAGATGCATACATCCTATGGACACTGCTGAGTGGCAGGACGTAGAGACGGCAGGAGATCTCCCTCTCCTCTCTTGCTATGAATTTCCACTCTTGGCTTGCTTGGGTCTCTAACCCTTCTAAGCATCTCTGCCCTGTAGCTCTTGTTCTCCCTGAACTTGGCTTTACTCCATCCAGGTTTTGTGAATGTGGCTCCGCCTATCCCTTTTCTTCATTCCAAAAGTCACCTTTAGCAACAGATTTTTTATAGTTCATTAGGACTTCATGGAGAATTGCAGAAATGCGTAAAAAAGGGAAAAGTAACACAAAGTGGGATATTTAAACCCAGGCTAAAAACCAGTTTAAAGTCTCACTGACAATCAATCCCTATGATAGGGAAATTCTCAGTAGATATCTTTCTCATAAGGACACAATATCCCACAATTTGCAGGGACTGCCCTTGCCTTCTCTGTCCCTTCTCTCCAGGTCATGAAGCTTACTCCTCCCACCAAGAACAGTGGTAGGTAGAATAATGGTCCTCCAAGACATTTATGTTCTAATCCTCAGAATCTGTGAATATGTTATGTTATGTTATGTGACAAAGGGAAACCTAGGCTGCAAATCAGGTGACCTTAAAATAGGGAGAGTATCTCAGATTATCTACGAAGATCTGATATGATCACAAAGATCTTTGAAAGTGAAGAGGATGGTAACAATGTCTGTGTTAGAGTGATGTACTGTTAAGAAAGACTTCTCTGTGGGGCACCTGGGTGGCTCAGTCAGTTGAGCATCTGCCTTCAGCTCAGGTCATGATCCCAGGGTGCTGGGATCGAGCCCCGCATCAGGCTCCCCTGCTCAGCAGGGAGTCTGCTTCTCCCTCTGCCTCTCCTATCCCCTCACTCCCCCATGCTCTCTCTCAAATAAATTCTTAAAAAAAAAAAAAGACCCCTCTGGTCACTGCTAACTTTGAAGATGGAAGGGGTCACAAGGAATCTTGGTGGCCTCTAGAAGCTAGAAAAGGCTAGAAATTGCATTTTTCTCCTGGAGTCTCTAGAAAGGGGCTCAGTGCTCCTAACATCCTGACTTTAATCCCTTGAGATCTGTGTTGGATTTCCAATTTACAGGACTGTAAGATAATAAATTTGTGTTGTTTAAACCATTAAGTTTGTTATAATTCATTACGGTAACAAATAGAACACTAATACAAAAACCAAGACAACAAATCCAAATTCACTTTGATGTGAAATATTTTAAACCTTTTCACTCAAAGTCCGCTCCAGCCTGAGCTCTGGGACCTTCTTTTGCCAAATTAAAAAGAACATTTACAAACTTTCCTTTACCAAATAGCTACCTATTCTTATGATGAATGGAAAAGAGCCCTCTCATGCTCAAGTTCTCTTACCATATTCACAATAACATTTCTCATTTCTGTCACAAATACCCTGTCCAACAAATGAGTCTAGAAATAACATCTTTTTTTCCAGGAAGACATTAAAATATGTTTGTGTATACAACACTGTGCATTTTAATTAAGAATATATAAATGATATACCTATTGAAGGGAAGTGTGTAAAATTTGATGAATCGGAATTTTTAAAAATGTGGATCCCCCAAACTCTTCCAGTTTGACTCTTACAACTCAGCATTAAATACCTACATGTTCAAAGGGCAGAGCATTGCATTTAATGAAATTAAACATCATATGACTAAACCCTTTCTAGTATTCAAATAGAGATTTCTACACCGGATGTGGATAAAGTTCTAAGGCAATCCTTCTCAGACTTTATTGTGCAAACAAATCATATGGGGATCTTATTAAATGCAGACTCTAACTCAGTAGGTTTTGGTGGGACTGATTCTAAGATTATAACTTGCTAATGCACTTCTATATGATGATGATGCCCTTGGTCTTGGGATCACATTTCAAGCAGAAAAGTCATAGGGTACCTTAAGGGTCATAGTAGAATCTAATGTTTGAATTCTATGCTTTTATAAATTAAACATAACAAAAGTACATACTCACTAAATCTTGGTTTATGTAGCAAAGAGAAAAGTCTTTAAAATTATTATTTGGAATTGAAAATCATTTTATGACGAGACCTTAAGATTATGAATTTTATTTGCCATTGCTGATGGCGTTGTTAAACAATTCGGTTTCAATGACTCCATAATCGTGACAAACTTTGTTGTACTTTCCAAGTGTGTACATCAAGCGTATGTTTCCAGATAGGCTTCCACTAACTTATTGTAAGTACTTGTTGATCCATGTACCAGGAAAAGATAGGATCAAGAGGTTAGATGCCATTAGCTAGCTCCCTTTCCTACTGCTGTCATTGCCTGAGAGGTTCTGAGCCTTCAGTAGAAGCCTTGCATTTGGCAGGGTTCCATTTCCAACATGTTGCTGGAAAAACAGTACAACAAATCTGTTCCTATTATCTAGATGTAAAGCAGGTCAAAGTCCCCTTGACAATGCCTACAAGGACCCCCTCCTCCAAGGTCTGGCTCTTGCCTCACCCTTCTGTCCTAGCTTGTGGCAGTCTCTCTCCTTTGTTTCATCTCCAGCCACACTGCTATTCTTTTCAGGTCTTTCAATATTCCGTTCTCCTTCCCACCACAGGTCTGTGTTTGTGCTCTTCTCTTCCTGTAAATACAACTCTCCCCAAACTCTTCACTTTAATTCCTAATTGGTTTCCCAATCTCAACTCCAAAGTCACATTCTCATGAGAGCCTTCTTCAACTCCTAAACTAAATCATATGTCCGTGCCATGCTCATTCAGAGCTGCTTTCTTTTTTTAAAGATTTTATTTATTTATTTGAGAGAGAGAGAGTGAAAGAGAGCAGGAGAGTGGGGTGAGGGAAAGAGGGAGAAGCAGACTCTCCACTGAGCAAGGAGCCTGATGCTGGGCTCCATCCCAGGGCTCCGGGATCATGACCAGAGCTGAAGGCAGACACTTAACCGACTGAACTGCACACGCGCCCCTCAGATCTGCTTTAAATGCACTTATCATAGGGCATAATTATATACTTGGTTGATTGTCTGATCACACTTTTTCTCCCTAGATGACCATATGTTTCATGAGGGCAGGTTTATGTCTATTCCCTCCCCCACTGTACCCATATTGCCTAGCACAGGAAAAAGCATTTGATAAATATTGATGAAGGAATGAAGGCAAAAGTGCTTTCTTAATGGGCCTAGAGAGTTAGCATTAGAACCAGGGACATCTTTTCCAAAATAAAAATGGCTGGCTTGGAAATGAAATTTTAGAACAATGCTTTTTAAAAAAATTCTTTGGTAACTGATCATATGTGAGGCTGATCAATTCTTACCCGTATGATATGTTTATTAATTTTTCACTTGTCACTAGGTACTCCACCAGGTGTTGGAAATATGGATGCGGACCTAGCTGGACTCCTCTCCTTGGGCAGCTGAGCCCAGGGCACACCCCCTGTTGACCATTCAAGTGACTTGAGAGAGGTTTATGCACAGTTTTCCTTTGTGTCTGAACTATGATTACAGTGGAGACTATGCAGCCAGGGCAGGGTTAGAATCTGACTCATGTCATTTCCAGGACAAACATCTATGTGGATCACCTGCTCTATGTTTTAAACAATAGGATGGATAAGTAGTATTCCACTTCGGTGAAGCATAACATAGCCTTCGCCACCTCTTCCTCTCAACTCAGTGTTGTTTGCAAATTCAACAATGATCAGAATCTGTGTTATGTAAATGCTTAAAGACTATTACCTACACACTTCACAACGCTAGAGCCATAACACTTCCATTGTAGTTGGATCTGAACACAAAGCAGTCATTTTGATGTTTCCCCTAAACTCACAGATTTTACCTATATATATTTTTAATTTTAAAAGGAATGGAAATACAAACATTAAATAAAACTGAAGACTTCTATTTTAGTTTTAAAGAAACTCTCGAGTCAAGAGGCACTTATGAGAACTTCAGAATTTCTCCAAAATGAACAGCTTCTCATCAGAAGAAAAATGGTGCCTACTTTGAAGTTTCATTCATAAAATAAATATTTATTGAGTTTCTCTTTTATGTGAGGCATCCTCGCCCATTCTCCCAGGAACAAATGTTCTTATACCCATGGAGTTGGTTTTTAGGAAGGGAAACTAACAAGGTAATGAATGTTAGTGATAAATATGATGATGACAGCGCGAGGGTGTATTGAGATAGTTACAGGGAAGACTGTTCTAGAAAGGAGACACTTGGGCTGGGATCCAAATGTTGGGAGGACTGCCTTGCAAAGAGCTGGAAAAAGAGCAGAGGGCACGAGGAATGCAGAAGTCTGAAGACAGAAACCATTTGGGCATATCAGAGAAACAGAAAGAGAGCCAGATGGCCTGAAGCTACAGAGGAAGGTTGTGGCCGGATCATGGACGTTGGAATTTTAAGTGCAATTGAAAAATCACAGGTGAGTTTTGAGCACAGTGATGTCATGTTTAAAAAATTACTCTGGTGCTACATAGAAAATAAATTAAAATTGAGTGAGAGAAGATGGAGAGAAATCAATGAGGATATTATATTAGGGAGAGGTGCTAGTAGCTTGAATCAGGGCATGAGCCTGGAATTGGGCTGAACCAAATTTGGTTCTTGGGACCAAAATGCAACTCTACACATGAATATTGCAAACGAGTCAGAATTCTTACACATGAAGGTATTCCGTTGGGTAACTGCCATTCTCCACAGGCTATTTTATGAAATCATGTTATGGTTGTGGCTAGAGATTTTCAAGTTTGGAATGTATTTTCTAAATCCAAGTACTTACCAAACAGTATTTAGAAAACAGAATGGTTTTCTAGTTCTTATTTCACCCTATTATTCAAATAATTGTTCAAAGCACTTGTGGACAAGTGCACCTATTTTTCTTACATTAGAGCAGCTGATGCTTCAGTTTACAAGAATCACCTGTATAATGTGGTTAACCCTTTCATACTAGGCTTTGCTTAGAGCCCATTTTACTTAAATGGCCGAAGATACTAACATTGTTAATCACCAGAGTATAACACAGCCATACTCTGTCAACTTCTTCTTAAATTAGAATTTATATAATAAATGAAATTTTACATTGCCATTATAGATGAGACTGAATTTATAAGAGTGTTAAAGAAAATCGTAAGTACCTTTGGCAACCGTAAATGATGTTTCAAGAATAGTAATTTCCAAATCGTATATTCCACTGAAGTGTAATTTGTCACAAAATAACTATTTTCATAGGTAATGAATTGCATCCATATTCAGAACCATAACCAAACAGTTTCAAATGGTATGATCTATCCATTTTCAAAAATGCCTATGTCAAAATATCTCCTCTTTTTAAATAACAAACTGTACATTCCTTTTTTAAAGTTCTTCTTCTTATATTATTATTATTATTATTATTTGCCTGTGAATCAGGTCCGTGAATCATCAGGCTTACACCTTTCACAGCACCCACCATAGCACATATCCTCCCCAATGTCCAGAACCCAGTCACCCTATCCCTACCTTCCCACCCCCCAGTAACCCTCAGTTTGTTTCATGAGATTAAGAGTCTCTTATGGTTTGTCTCCTTCCCAATCCCATCTTGTTTCATTTTTTCCCTCCCTAGCCCCCATGACCTCCTGCTCTGCCCCTCAAATTCCTCATATCAGAGAGATCATATGATAATTGTCTTTCTCTGATTGACTTATTTCACTTAGCATAATACCCTCTAGTTCCATCCATGTTGTTGCAAGTGGCAAGATTTCATTTCTTTTGATGGCTGCATAGTATTCCCTTGTATATATATTTACCACATCTTCTTTATCCATTCATCTGTTGATGGACATCTAGGTTCTAGGTTCTTTTCATAGTTTGGCTATTGTGGACATTGCTGCTATAAACATTCAGGTGCAAGTGCCCCTGAGGATCACGACTTTTGTATCTTTAGGGTAAAATACCTAGTAGTGCAATTGCTGGGTCATAGGGTAGCTCTATTTTCAACTTTTTGAGGAAACCCCATACTGTTTTCCAGAGTGGCTGCACCAGCTTTCATTCCCATCAACAGTGTAGGAGGGTTCCTCTTTCTCCGCATCCTTGCCAACATCTGTCGTTTCCTGACTTGTTGATTTTAGCCATTCTGACTGGTGTGAAGTGGTATCTCACTGTGGTTTTGATTTGTATTTCCCTGATGCCGAGTGATGTTGAACACTTTCTCATGTGTCTGTTGGCTATTTGGATGTCTTCTTTGGAGAAATGTCTGTTCATGTCTTCTGCCCGTTTCTTGACTGGATTATTTGTTCTATGGGTGTTGAGTTTGATAAGTTCTTTATAGATTTTGGATATAAGCCCTTTATCTGATATGTCATTTGCAAATATCTTCTCCCATTCGGTCTGTTGTCTTTTGGTTTTCTTGACTGTTTCCTTTGCTGTGCAAAAGCTTTTAATCTTGATGAAGTCCCAATAGTTCATTTTTGCCCTTGTTTCCCTTGCCTTTGGTGATGTTCCTAGGAAGAAGTTGCTGCGGCTGATGTCAAAGAGGTTGCTGCCTGTGTTCTCCTCAAGGATTTTGATGAATTCCTGTATCACATTGAGGTCTTTCATCCATTTTGAGTCTATTTTTGTGTGTGGTATAAGGAAATGATCCAGTTTCATTTTTCTGCATGTGGCTATCCAATTTTCCCAACACCACTTGTTGAAGAGACTGTCTTTTTTCCATTGGACATTTCTTTCCTGCTTTGTCGAAGATTAGTTGACCATAGAATTGAGGGTCCATTTCTGGGCTCTCTATTCTGTTCCATTGATCAGTATGTCTGTTTTTGTGTCAGTACCATACTGTCTTGATGATTACAGCTTTGAAATAGAGCTTGAAGTCTGGAATTGTGATGCCACCAACTTTGGTTTTCTTTTTCAACATTC
Source organism: Ailurus styani (assembly GCA_002007465.1). Taxonomy (NCBI): domain Eukaryota; kingdom Metazoa; phylum Chordata; class Mammalia; order Carnivora; family Ailuridae; genus Ailurus; species Ailurus styani. The sequence goes on from LNAC01000003.1 coordinate 8,080,862, forward strand.
TTTGGCTATTCAGAGCCTTTTCTGTTTCCATATAAATTTTAGGATTATTTGTTCCATTTCTTTGAAATAAATTGCTGATATTTTTATGGGAATTGCATTAAATAAATTGTACATTCCTGAAAAGATAATCTATCCATTGTTATTTTGGATCTCTGAAAGTGTAACTCACAGAAAACTGTAGCTCACAGACACAAAATGTTTTAATTAATAATATTGAATAAATAATATTTCTGGTTTGCATTTTTCACATTCGAACCCGAATAAAAACTGAAACTAGTATTTTGTAGAGTAAGATATTTCTCCCAGTTATTTTCTGAATTTTGTTATGCATAAAAAACAGAGTTTTCAAGGAAGGCTGGTCAGTGGGTGGAATAATAAGGGCTGTTCTTTTTCTGTTGCTCTTATGACTAAAAATATACCTACATGTGTATCTTCATCACTATTATTTTTTGGAGCACTTTTACTGTCTTTTCTACATTAAAACTCAACATATGGAATGAAAATTTTAATTAAGAATAGTTAATAGTAGTATAAAAGAGTTCAAGAACGGTAAGAGTTACAGTATTCATATGAGTAAAGTAGGACCAATTTATATTGTCTGGTGTTCAAATATAAGAACAGAATTCAGGGCTTTAGAATATTCTAGTGTCCTCATTTTGAACACTATCAATTAATTTCGTTTGTGATCTGCAAAAAGTTGAAACCTAAAATCATAGATTTCATAGCAATCATAGTACGAAATGAAAATTTTACTGTGGGAAAGAGCTCCCAAGTTTTTTAGAGAATTAAATGGTGAGATTTGTGCTGAATTAGTTATCTAAGTGACAGAACTCTAGCCAAAATGCTTGGAGAAAAAAATTTCCATTTTCAAAGAACATCAACTACTAATATTACAAAAAACAAATTCTAAACCTTGGTTTTTGGGTAAACTATATTTTGATATAATTTCAAACTTAGTGAAAAGTTGCGAGAATCATATGAATAATTCCTAGATATTATTGACCCAGATTGATCAACTGTTTCTATTTGGTCCCATTTATTTTGTCATCCTCTCTATCATCTAGCTAGCTAGCTACCTAGCAAGCTATCATCAATCAATTTTTCTGAAGCATTTGAGAACAAGTTATGGAAATCTTGCCCCTTGACTCCTAAATATGGGTATATTTCCTAAGCAGAAGGATATGCAGTTACTAAAATCAGAAAAATCAAGCCGGCTCCTGTGTCGCTTGGCATGTCCAATCCTTCTTTGAATGCTTCCACACTTTCTGTCCTAAGATCTTCCAAGTACATCTTGTACTTCCCCTGTACCAGCTGTGGATTCAGTCATACCTCTAAGGAACGTAATATTTTTTACAACCAAAACCTAGGCTCCAGGTGGTCACTGTATATTTCAATGGTAGTTGACATGAGATGTCATGGGCAAACTAATCGATTAAATTAAATCATCATGTATTGGTTACCAACTATGTAGAAGAACTGCAAGATGTTTGAATAAGAAGGAAATGAGGAATTCAACAGGGTTTACACTCTTTGGTTTAATTTAAAGTCAGTTGAAAATATTACCTGTTTTCCTATTTGGAAGAGTTGTCTTCTTGTTGTTATTGTCTTCTCCAAATTTTATGTGTAAGTTAATCAAACATTATTAGAAAACCAACAGGTGGTTTAAAGATCCAAACCTTTTACAAACAAAACTATAGCAATGAGAAGAAATAGAAAACATCTGATTAAATAGTAGGGTGGAAGAAGAAGGTAGAATGTGTTCCAAAGATGGAAAATATCTAGTACTGACAAAGATGGGAAAAACCAGAATTCTAATACACTGTCTGACACTGTAAGTGGTTACTGTGTTAAAGAAAAGTTAGGAAATCTATCAAGAAAAAATGCCCTGTCCTTTGAAACAAGTCTAGAACCAGGATATATCAGTTCATGAGCACAAAGAGATAAGTATGAGTCTATTAATTAATTGCAACAGTGTTGGTCAAAGTGAAATACTAGAAACAACTCAAATGTGCATCAACAGGGGGTGGATTAAATAAAGCTGTGTCATGGCTCCGTGACAGGTCACTATAGAAGGTTAGAGAGTAAGTTAGATATCAACGTGCAGCTGTGGGAAGATGTTTAGGACAAGTTAAACAACAACAACAATAAAAACATTGCAAAATATTCTTTTTTAATTCTGTGAAGTAAAACCCCATATATGGAAATGTTAATGCTGAGAAAAAGGTCTGGAAAAATAACTTAATGATTAATTCAGAAGAGGGATGTGAATTTAGGGAGCTTGGAGATTGAATTTGATTGTTAATATCTCTTCAATATCTGAAATTTTTTGACAAGAAAATGTTATGTATTACTTAAACAAAATGTTTCTAAGTTATTGGACAAACTGATTTTTAAGCCCATAATCTTAACACTAAATTACACCAGAATCTTTGGACTTTCCCCTTTTAGTTATCAATGGTTGCATAACAAATTCCTTCACAGCTTAGTGGCTTAAAGTCCTGAAACAAACATTTATTATCTCACGGTTCCTGTGGATCAGAACATTGGGCGTAGCTCAATTGAGTACCTTAGAATCAAGGCTTCTCACGAAGTTGTAGGCAAACTGTTGACTGGGATTGCAGTCTCCTGTGAAGGCTCAACTTGGGGGAAATCAGGGCTACCCCTAGGGCAAGTGATCCAAGGGATAGTATGATAGAGCAAATAGGGTAGAAATCACAGTCTTTTAAAACTTAACTCTTCTTGGAATTCTCTTCATTCAAATCATTGTTCCGCCTGGCATTTTGGGGGGTTATCTAAAGATGGGTGTTTTTAATAGTAAGAGGACTGAACAGACTTTAGCATGGGGTGCCAGATTGCAAGTTACGCCATCTCAGTATAGAGGCTCTGTTTTCTGAACGTAAAGCTATTTTTCATTGCCATTTCCGAAAATGGACATTGTAAAAATGTTGACTCTGGATAGAACTGTGTACATTTCATAGGTTCTTATTTTGAGGTAAGTTTTGTTACAGTTTATAAAAGATATTTTCCTATTTAGACCTCAGGGCTACTTTGGGACCTACAAATACATGTGACTCCCAGGAACTTCAAATTCTTGCTATCCAAAAGGTTAATAATAGTCTTTAAGTTAAATATGATACCTTATTCAGCAGAAAGAATGTGTCTGTCCCCTTTAACCTCTGACAATTTCTGTATCTCATATTTAAAAAGTAGAGAAAAAATAATGTAAAAATATGAGGGGATTGTGGCTACAGGATTAAAAATCACCTGTGAAATAAGCATTCTCATGGTACATGGGTGTGGTATTGGAATAAGCCAAAGTATGTATAAATTAGAAAAAAAAACCCTTAATCTTGGAAGTGATACCCATCAGATTGACTACATACTAGTCATTAGAAGCAAGTCATTAAGTCCAGCCTATAATCAAGGGGAGAGGATTGCCTACAGGTGGGTGAATGCCAGGCGGCAGGGTTCACAGGTGGCCATCTTAGAGGTTGCCTGCCGCATCCTCCCCTTAGGAGAAATTTCCCTATTCAGAAACAAAAGCCTTCTAAAAGTTGGTGTATTTTTTAGAGTTTTGGAGAGGAAAGAACCTTCTTTTTAACACTTCTAACATATTAAAAATAAAGATATCTTTTAAAAAAGTTAATAAAATTGTAATTTACCTTTCTTGTTTACCCTATACAACCTGACCCCTTCAGGATGCAAATATATGTATTTTTGCTATTTAACAAGCTAACTTCAGAATTTACAAAAAACTATTAGTAGCCTACTATACATGGTATGGTCTAATCCTAGGATACAAATGGAAAGTTATGAGACACATACTTTCTTTTAATCCTGTAAGATTTTATGTTCCTCCTCTTGGAAAATATATAAAAGTCAATGCTTGAGATCTTTAATGAATGTGCAGTTTCAGCCAAATGATCCTCCTGGTAAACCTTCTTGTGACAGGCTCAACGTTATTCAATGTCAAATGGATTAAGTGGTGTGGGGTTCTAAATTTTTTCTACTATACAAAATACTATAGACAGCTTTATTTTAAACTTAGGCTAAAATTCTGGAAAACAGAACATAAAATTCTGCAGAACAGATAGAACAGAATATATATGCATTTATAATACAAATATTTTAAAAAGATATTTAAAATCAAGCCCCAGGAAAAATGCTCTGAGCCTTACTGATGGCTATTCACAAGAATGAAACTGTCTTAATAAGCATATGCCTTCTACTGTCATAAGGAAGCTTACTCCCTATTCCTGATGTTTCTTTTATGTGGAGGGAGCAGTACTAACATGATGGTTGGGTTTTTTCTTTTCTCTTTCTCTCGCTTTAATTTTCTGGTGGGTTCTGGAGCCACCAGCCTGAGCTGCAGGAAGGACATATTTGCTCTGCTCCTCCATGCTATTCCTTCTTCTGGGGGCAGGCAATCACCTGAAGAGATCCAGGACTGTTCAATGCTATCTGCTACTGGATAAGTTAAGTAAGTGTGAGGTAAATGTGATTTCAGTGTTTTAAGTGACAATGCTCATCTGCCTTCAGATAAATCAGAGTCTCCAAACTGAGCTTTAGCGTCAACAAAAGTGATATTTGGCTCACCAATTTTGCTCACCATTTGTCGTCTCTAGATTTCTTTTTCCACTGGTTCAGAATTCACATGGAAAACAAATGTGTTATGTTGGTAGCTCCCTGTTATGGGTTGAATTGTGTCCTCCCAAAAGATATGTTTATTGAAGTTCTAACTCCCAGTGTCTCTCGAAATATGACCATATTCAGCAGGTGCATCATTGCAGATTTACTTAGGTCTAAGTTAAAATGAAATCATACCTTAATCCAATATAAGATGAAGAGAAGAGATATGCAGGGAAAATGACCATGGGAAGATGGGACAGATTGGAGTTAGGCTGCCACACAGCAAGGAATATCCAGGGTTACCAGAATCTGGAAGAGGCAAAGAAGAGTCTTCCTCCAGAGGCTTCAGAAGGAGCAAGTTTCTGCAAACATCTTGATTTCAGAGCCTTGAGTTTGGAGAGAACAAATTTCTAATGTTTTAACGTACCCAATCTATTGTACTTCACTATGGCAGCCTTAGGAAACTAAGACACCCTCCTTAAAATAGTAACAGACACAAAACCCTAATGAATAATCTTGAATTTTACTTTCTTCTCTTCATATCAAGGTGGAAAAAATCATTGAAAGGTTTCATTCATGGGGCATCTGTGTGGCTCAGGTCATGATCATGGGGGCCTGGGATCGAGCCCCAAGTCGGGATCTCTGCTCAATGGTGAGTCTGTTTCTCCCTCTCCCTGTGCCCCTCCCCACCTCTTGTGCTCTCTCTCTCTCTCTTGCTCTGCTCTCTTTCTCAAATAAATAAATAAAAATCTTAAAAAATAAAGTTTTCACTCACTATTGGTGTTGATGAAACCAGTTTAACCTTAAATTAACTTTTTGTTAGAATATATACACAGCTCAAAAGAGATCCATGAAGACCTCTTTAATTCATTAATGACAAAGGTTAACTATAATTAACAGCAAAGAAAAGATTTGAGCTCAGTAGTGAATATTTTCATGATCAAATGCTTTTCCCTTTATGTGAATGCATATTGTACATTATGTATTGTGGATATCTGCACATAAATCGCATTTCTCAGAAAGTTTTCTTTTCTTTTCATTACAGTGTACTATTTCTACACATTAAGACACTCAATACATAGTTTGTATCTTAATGCATAACTCAGCATTGTTAAATGCAGCTTGGTAAAAATTTTTCTCTCTTCTTAATAGAGTGAATAACAAATAAGCACTAAAGGACTTGGTTTTTGAAAGGACTCCATTCAGTGCATTCAAGACAGCCTCCTATCAGTAGCTAAATCTAACTAGAGATGTAAAAGGAAGAAAAAATGCTTCCCATAGAAGATAAAGCATATTCGTGTGTGTGTTAGACGGAAGATCCTTTAGTTTCCTGGATTATCATTTTGGAACAGAGGACAAAAAGAATCATGAGGGAAACATGACTCAGTTTAATTTACTAAAAACAGAAATGGACTCAATTTTTACTTCCTTATGCGGGTACCTCTAGGGGGATCTGTAACACGGTTGATACAGAATCGCTCCTCTGTGAATGTGTAAATGCTTTTGAAATAAGGGAACAAGCTAGATGACAGGAGAAGGCATCAATGGATACTCCAAAAGGGAAAGATATCTTTTTCTTCAGAAACAAATAAAATGTATTGTATTTCCCAAAATATTTTGTCATGCCTCGATTTAATTTCGTCTGGAAGAAACAAAGTAGCACTAGTGAGAGAGAGTTCAAGAGCTAAAAATATCTGTAATAAGGAAAACAAGGCCTGAATTTGATTTAGAGTGCTCAATGTTGCTAAGGACTATAATGCAGTAATAAACATATTCCTTTCACAACTGTGTATTGACATAGATGGGTTAGCGTGTCAGTTAGCTCTACTTTGAAAGTAAACTTCTAAGTTGGTTATTTGGAACAAAGGACCTGTTACTTTCCTGTAAGCATTCTAGTCCCCAGGCTGGCCTACAGAAGCCTATTTAATACATGGCATAGTCTGGATACTATATTTGTAATAAAAATGTAGAAAAAAATGTATAACTGTTTTATGACTATTATGATAAAGCAAGAATGGCTATATCATAGCCAACTCTAGTCATGACAGTGAGCATTGAGAGCCATAATTTTTTCTTTTTCTTTTAAGATTTTATTTATTTATTCATTTGTTTATTTGAGAATTTAAGCAGGGGAGGAGCAAAAGGAGAGGGAGAGAATCTTAAATAGACTCTGTGTTGAGCTGCAGGATCCATAATTTAACTTGAAGATGTCATGATCCTGGGGTCCTGGGGTGGAGCCCCACATCAGGCTCTCCCTGCTCAGTGGGGAGCCTGCTTCTCCCTCTGCCTCTGCCTGCTACTCCCCCTGCTTGTGCACGCTCTCTCTCTGTCAAATAAATACAAAAAATCTTAAAAAAATGATTAAAAAAAGTCTATACAACATTGCCCACTGTTTGCACAAGTAGGCAGACATACAAATTCAACCTCTGTAAATTTCCTCATGAGGTATAATCATGCAGTTTCAGAGATGTAGAAAGTTAGATATAGTTTAGCTGCCAGCTGCTATAAGTAAAGGTTTTCCATGGTTCTCTTATCAAGACCTCTGTTTGTATCTCCACTTCCGGTAGCAAGCTGGAAATGGTGCTGGGTGAGGGTGAGGAGGCAAGATAGAAAATCTGGTAGCCATAACTGCGGCTGCCCTTACTTCCCGCCTCACTACCGCTCCGGCACTACTACCGATAGAAAGGGAAGGACTGAAAGATCCAGTGCTCTTTGGAATGGAGTGTTGGATTCTGGATAATGAATTCTCCCAAGGATTTGGAGGGAGAGAGGAGGAGGTGGCAGTTGCTAAGTTTGAACTGCGTAAGACTTCATAAGCACCTATGAAGGACACTCATTCTCAGTGCATACACTTGGGTACTACTTGAATTTTTAAAAATGAACATTCACTTATTTTTATTTTTAAAAGATTAATTTATTTATTTTAGGGAGAGAGAGTGCACGAGTGGGAGGGGCCGAGGAAGAGGGAGAGAGAATCTCAAGCACTCTCAGAGCTGAGCTTGGAGCCCGACTCTGGGCCTGATCTCATCACCCTAAGATCATGATCTGAGCCAAAACCAAGAGTTGGAAGCTAAACTGACTGTGCCGCCCAGGTGCCCAGAACATGTATTATTTAAAAGCCATTTAATACCACGTATATTTCAATAATCTTTCAAGCATCTTTCTAATCATGATTAATAGAGCACAAATGATACAACAAGATGATATATTTTCAATGACAGAAGTGCCTATAGTTTTCAAAATAATTTTATTTTATTTGTTTATTCATCATGGTAAGTGTACTTTTTAATCCCCATCTCCCCACCCACCTCCCCTCTGGTAACCATCAGTTTGTTCTCTACAGTTAAGAGTCTGTTTCTTGGTTTCTCTCTCTTCCTCTTTTTTCCCTTTGCTCGCTGCGGTTTGGGTTTTGTTTGTTCGTTTTTTTCAAGCTCCTTTAGGTGGAGGCTAGGTTGTTTACTCGAGATTCTCCTATGCTTGTCGTAGGCCTGTATTGCAATAAACTTCCCCGTTTATTGGTGGCATCTCAAAGATTTTGGACGGTCGTATTTTCATTTTCATGTAATTTTTTATTTCTTCTTTGATTTCTTTGTTGACACATTCATTGTTTAATAGCATCTCATTTAGCCAGAGTGCCTATAGTTTTAAACTTAATTTCATTTAAAAATATTTTGGAAGGTTATTGGTCTTTATGCAAATGCATGTATATAACCCAATAAAGAACTGATACCACTGAAAGCACTTAATAGTTTTTCCTCATGAATCATCATTACTGCTGAATCTCAAAAATGTGTCTATGGAACATTGGTGTCTTCCTCAAATGTAGTGGCAAACATTACATTTTCCATTATGGTTAAATGGCCCATTATAAACAAGGCCATGATTTAAATTTGCTGTAGGTAAGTTTACTATTAATCTCATAAAACTTGGTCTCAGTCATTTTGTCAACATAGCTAAAACACAAGAGACTTTCTTTTTTTTTTTTAAGATTTTATTTATTTATTTGACAGAGAGAGATATAGTGAGAAAGGGAACACAAGTGGGGGAGAGGGAGAGGGAGAAGCAGGCTTCCTGCCAAGCAGGAAGCCCAGTGTGGGGCTTGATCCCAGGACCCCGGGATCATAACCTAAGCCAAAGGCAGATGCTTAATGACTGAGCCACCCGGGTACTCCAAGACTTTACAGAAGATATTTTTGAGTTTTTTCTGCTCATAGCTTAAACTAATTCACAGCTATTCTTTTGTCCTATAAGTTGTCCACTTACCTGTTGAATAAACTGAGGGTAGGGTGCCTGGGTGCCTCAGTTGGTTGCTTTTGGCTCAGGTCATGACCTTGGGGTCCTGGGATCAAGCCCTATGTAGGACTCCATGTTCAGTGGGGAGTCAGCTTGAGGATTCTCTCTCTCCCTCACCCTCTGTCCCTTCCCCTGCTCATGCTCTCACTCTCTAAAATAAATAAATCTTTAACAAAAGTTTTAAAAAAGTAACCTGAGAGGATATGGTTCTGATTCACAAGGTTGGTTTTCATAATTCCTATTATTTTAAGTTTGTATACAAAAGAAAGGTGAAAATATTTTGTCCTCATCTTTTACTCTAAATTCTACCTGCAAAAATTTCATTTTTGTCCTCATCTTAATCTCAACTCTCTGTTCAAGTAAGAACTATTTTCTACCAACCGTCATTTTTACATATAGATTTCAGATGTACTCTGTGTTCTTTAATCTGTTTAAAATGTTCTAACAATTTTTATTGATAGCTTTACCACAAATTCATATGTCTTCCAAAATTCTAATTTCAAACGCATTCCACTTAGAAGCCTTTAGGGTTTCCTAGAACTTTTATCCAAATAGAAGTCCTTAACTGCCGTTTTCCCTCATAATTGAATTTTTGTTGGCAGAACACTGAGTACAGGGAAGTGCTACTTATTTATATCAGGAGCTATAACCGGTGAAAAACATGTTGTTCTGGCGGAGTATTTATTAATTAAATATTACTTTGTTTTTTCTATCAACCTCATATTTCAATATAGGCATAATTAACATCCTCATCATATTCAGATTTAATATTTACTTTCCAACGGTCAAAATCTTGTGAAATGTCTATGACTGGAGAAAACTTTTCATGACACCAATTATTGTCTTTATTTAATGTATTTATTTTGGTGGGCATTTGTTGGATACCTTCCCAGCACCCATTCCCCATGGTTTCAGGGTTTTTTGTTTTTATTGTTTTTTGGGTTTTTTTGTTTTTGCTTTGGGTTTTTTGTTTTTGTTTTTGTTTTTGTTTTTTGGTCGCATTGAAGGGTGGAGAGGTGGATCCATATGGTTCCATCATGGTATTATAACAAGAGTCATATTTAGAATGAAACCAACTTGGCAGAGGCAGGCTGGCAAGACAAAGACATTGGATCCTTAGTGAAGCGCTTGCACCTGTAGCTCAAGTCTGTCCTGAACAGGCCTATTTTTGGGTTGGGGGTTTCAGGAGCAAACACATCCTCTTTAATCGTTAAGTCACATTATGTTGGGTTTTTATTATTTGCAAGCAAGGTATTCTAACTGATATGAGCGCTCACGGTAGGAACACCCTGTAATATATGCTTTCATATCAGCTCGTCCTGTGGCATCTGGGGCTTTGGTTCCAGCTGAATCTTTGCTTCCTTTAGAGTACTATTTCCATCTTATATGGGAAAGAGTTTTTCCCTGAAGTTTAGTCCATTTGACTTCTCTTTTACTCTTTTACATATATTTCCTGTTAAAGTTCTCAAAAAGGATTTGGTGTTATTTATACATTTACGTTTTAAAAGCTTAAATCATGTAAAAATGCTCTGGAAGGCAGGAAACACTGGTAAACAATTTTATGTACTTGCTTAAATTTAAAATAGTTGGATGTGTTTAATACAGCAATGTGTGAAACCCTGAGCTGAATTTCAAAAAGATGCAGTAAGTGTTGAAAAAATACACATAATTCTTATAAATAGTTACCTTCTTGGTACTTGACACTATCAATTTGATAAGTTAATAAGTATGGCTATCATGAACACCGTGTTTAACAGTAAGTTGGCTGAAAACATGAAAACCACACCTAACTGAACTTGAGCAAGCATCTCTGAACAGTTTATGTATGTAGAATATGGTGATAAAAAATAATCTGGGAAATGCAAGTTTTTGAGAAATAATAAGTGTTGGCAAGGATGTGGGGAAAAAAGGAACCCTGGTGCACTGTTGATGGGAATGTAAACTGGTACAGTCACTATAGAAACAGTATAAAGTTTCCTCAAAAAACTAAAAATAGAACAGAACTACCATATGATCCACCCACCAATCCTACCAAAGAAAACCAAAACACTACCTTGAAAAGATACATGCACCCCCATGTTTATTGCAGCATTATTTACAATAGCCAAGATGCGAAACAACATAAGTATTCACTGATAGATGATTGGATAATAAAAATGTGAGATACATATATACCACGATGGAATATTATTCAACCATAGAAATAAAAATGAAGGAAATCTTGCCATTTGCAACAGCGTGGATGCACTCGAAAGCATTACACAAAATTTAAAGTCGTACACAGAAAAACAAATACCATATGATCTCTTGAATATGTGAAATTTTTTTAAAAAGGTAAAAAAAACAACAACACACCAACAACAAAATACCCAAGTTCACAGATACAGAGAATAGACTGGTGGTTGCCCAGAGGCTGGGGTTGAAGGGTAGACAAAGTGGGTGAAGGGAGTCCAAGGGTACAAGCTATAGGGGTTCCTGGGTGGCTCAGTGGGTTAAAGCCTCTGCCTTTGGCTCTGGTCATGATCTCAGGGTCCTGGGATCGAGGCCCGCATCGGGCTCTCTGCTCAGCAGGGAACCTGCTTCCTCCTCTCTCTGCCTGACTCTCTGCCTACTCATGATCTCTCCCTCTCTGTCAAATAAATAAATAAAATCTTTTAAAAAAACACAAAAAAACCCACAAAAAAACCAAAAAAACAAAATCTCCAGTTATAAAATAAATATGTCATAGATGTAATGTAAACCATGGTGACTATAGTTAACAAAACTGCATTGCATATTTGAAAGTTGCTAAGAGAGTAAATCTTAAACTCTTCATCACAAGAAACACTTTTATAACAATCTATGGTGATGTTAACTAGACTTACTGAACTGGTCATTTTTCAATAGAAACAAGTATCAAATCATTACGTTGTATACCTGAAACTAATGTAATATTGTACGTCAATTATATCTCAATAAAAAATTGAAGCTTTAATACAAATATTCTTTAAAAGTTCAAGCTTATTTTGATCTTTTGTCTTTCCTGGTAAATTTTGATGCAGACTCCTGGTAGGAAATCTTGTTATTTATATTGGTATTAGCTATACACTGACCAACTAAACATTTGATGAAATATTCCATTATTTCACACATCAGTACCTTTGTTTAAGATGGTAGCCAAACCCTTAGAATGTCTGTGAGAGGCAACAGAATTTGTTTTGACATTATTTTCACATGAATCAAAGTATCTGGTAAAGAAACTGTAACTAGCCATTGTGAAAATGCGAAATGATTGAAGTACAGTAAAAGATGCATATTGTAAAAAAAAAAAANAATCAAAGTATCTGGTAAAGAAACTGTAACTAGCCATTGTGAAAATGCGAAATGATTGAAGTACAGTAAAAGATGCATATTGTAATTCGTGCGAAGGTATGTACCCTATGAATAAGCAAGTTCCTACTGGTCGTTAGGTAGACCATCAGGCTGCTAGAGACCATGAATGGCGTGCCATTAACACTTGAATTATATCAGGGCAGGGGTGAAATTCCAGGGTAACATTGTTGATTACAGTAATGAAATACATGTTAATGCCTGGGTCACCCCAGTCCGTCCACTAGACCCCCGGCCCCTCTAGGACCCTTTTCCAACAACCCTCCTTGTATCTCTTTGCCCATATGTATCAATTTTTCAATATTTTTATACCCTGGATCAAAAGTGCTAACAGCATTTTTAGGTTGGTATCCTACTGATTTTTTCAGTGACATGTTCACATTTCACTTAGCTGGTTTTTCTTATACTTTTGAGAGTTCTTCCACATTACTGATATAAAAGTTGTTTTGTCCCTGTCTGACAGGTGTGGGGAGGTATTCTCTCCATACACTCCCTCCAACAATGCTAACCTGTTTCCTGTAACTGGGAATAGTGAGAGGTGTCCCAAAACATTCCGACACTCATCACAAACAGGTAAAGTCACTGGCTTGGGATTGCGGTTGAGCAATTCTGCCCTTTTTATAAACAGTTACTGATTCCTTCTTTGGAACGAGCTCTGTTACAGCTGCCTTGGGGATGAAATCAGCTATGCCTCTCACAGTGGGAGCTCCTGCTATTCCTTACGCCTGACTTTCCAGTGACAGCAGAAACTTCAGTTCCTTACTTCTCCTCAAACTTCCCCAAATTCTGTCCTATTCCACTCTCTTCTCCCTTATCCATCCCCACCTCCCCATTCACTTCCCAGACCCTCCTAGCCACTAATGGCTTCTAAGGTTAAATGAATGAGGAGAAAAATGGGAAAAGGAGCCTGGTGAGATCCATAGAAGTGTATTCCTCAGGCTTCACATTTTAATGAAATTGAATTCTTCAGCGTACACCTGCCAACTCTCCTCATCTGATTCAGATTCATGCATCTTACTGGTTGAGATCTCTTACACATCACTTATTTATGAGATTACCACATAAAGGAGTCACATTTCCCCCACTTGAAAATGTCATGATTCTGAGCAAATCTAACTTTTCCAAATAAATAACGAATAAATGAATCTTATGGGTGTTCTCTGGGCAGGTCATGGCATGAATTTATAGATTACATCACACTATTCTGCTTGGACAAATATTCAAATTATGTTTGCATTGTTTAAATACACAAGGACTACTAAAAGATACAGGCAGTTCATAACTTGAGTGGGTGCAGTTGGAGTGACAGCAAAAAGTGAGGTCTGAGAGTTATGCAAAGCGAATGAGCCATGATGGTGACGCCGTGTCATCAACAGTGTGGTCACCATAGGAGCGCCTTCCACGCCCATCTAGGTTTTCAGTGCTGTCAGTAATAGCAATAGTGGAGACAATAAATCATCTCCTAAGAATGTCTTGGCTAACGTCCATTTCTGAATAGAGAAGTCAGAGAAGAGACTGCCAAGCTTGGGAGAACACAAGAGTTATTCCTGAAAGGGATCACAATATATTTTGGGGAGAAAAAGTGAGCAATTAGGAAACAGATGTGGAGATGCTCTGGAGACAATGGAGGCTCTTGGGGGGAGTGGGAGGAATAATGATGGAATCTGTTGAGCTGGAATTTTGAGTGGAGCCATCTAGCATTCTGTAGGCCTGAGATTCCAGAACAGTAGCAGCTAATCCCTATTCGATCCCCTTGAAATTTCATCTGGGCTTAATCCACACTCCATTCTCAACTGCTTTCCATCAGCGTTTGACGTAGGAAGCTATAAATTACCCATGGACATTAGGTTTGTACTTATGCACAGTATTTGCTTATTTCTTCAACATGTTTTACTTCCTCAAATTAGAGTTCAGTTCAGTACCAGGATATCAATACCATGATGCAGAGCACAGAACGCTATGGTCCAGGGGTGACATCTGAAAGGTCATGTGAGGGATAGCATTATTAGTTTTCAGTATACCCATGGAGGAAATAAATTATTGGCTAATTATATTTTATTGGGATAATAATTCACAACCAAGTTGACATGCTTTTAAACATCACATTATCTGAACCAGAACTGTTTATATGAATGAGGGGGTGTGTATGAATGTGAGTGTGTGTGTACGAGTGTGAGTGTGTGTGTGTGTGTGTGGTTTTTTTCAAGGTCCCAGAGAGAAAAATGTGTTATTCTCTAGCTCTAGTTTATTGGCACACACAAAAAATAAAGTCATCCATGTCTAAGTTTATAAGATAAATTTCAGTGTTTCAAATGTATAGAGTTTAGCTTTCATTTCATAATGAAAAGGGAGAAGAATCTCAAAGAAATAAATAGCCATTTAATTTTGATGTAGTTTTCATATACTTTTCTAAATATTTTACAGTGTTTTGTAACCACTTCTGCCATTTAAAACTACTATAAAGTGACTATTTCCCCTATACCAGGATTTTTGATACACAACTACTTCTTTGGGCAATTTGGGGCAATCCATGTCTTTGATTCAATAAAGGTACTCTCTTATTCAATTCCAGAACGTCATTTCTTCATATTTATTATAGAGGTAGATATTGTTTTTCACCAAATGGCCTTTCTCCTTTAAATTTTAACCAAATACATCTTTCTTTTTGTAGATGTTTGATAATCAAGATACCAATAATGGCTTTTCTCAGCAAAGCTCAGGAGAGGCAGGGTGGCATCGAGGGGGAGGAGTTCAAAAGCAAATACGGGTACGAAGTTACTTCTCCCAGCACCTTATTCCACCTGTAACTTAGACATGGAACAATTTCACATGATACATTTCCTCCTCTGTTAAATGGTTATAGCACTTTCTATCTCAATGGGTTTTTAGGAGGAGTGATATCAGTCTGACCGTGAAAATGCTTTGTAAATATATTGAATATGGCTAATTGGTGTAAAATTGATGCCCATCCTTACTTTTTTCCAATGGGCCTTTCTGCATTGCAGAGACTGGAAGACCACCCAGGCTCTCTGGCATCTACTGTTCTACATCTAAAATAAGCTTCCCCAACACAGTTGCCAGACCCCAGGAAGGTGGAAGTGAGTTGGAGACATCTCCTGCTTGATTTACACGACGTTCTGCTGAAAAGCACGCTTGAGAAGCAGAATTAATGGTGTCAGGAGGAAAGTGCCCTGAAGGAGACAGCTGGTCCTCAGGGGCCAATGTTCCAAGCAGTAGTTTTGAGGGAGCTGTGGGCATTGCTCTGGCAATGGCTTTTTTTTAATCCTTGGAACATAGTAGTGGTATTTTTTTTTTTTAATTCGGTAGTTTCATCAGTGATTCCTAATTCCCTGACTTTCTGATTCTGACAGAAGTCAGATCTAGAGGCCTGGATCAATCTACATGCCCAGTTCTTCCAAAGATTTTATAGAATTCTCTAACTTGATCCTGTTCCTGCTTAAAGTACTTAGAGTGATTCTAATTCTTGAACGGAACCCTGTCTCATATGTCCAATTATGAAGCAATACCAAAATGCTGGGGATCCAATGGTTGACTGAATGTTTTTATTTTCCTTTGAGTCTTTCAGCCTACATATCCACAAACTAAGTTGTAGAATTGAGATGCTGACATAATCCATGATTTTTCTATAACCCCATATTCCATGATTGAGGCCATGATTCATAAAAACCTCCTTGCTCAATTCTTAAAATTATTTACTGATTATATCAGCAAACTCTCTCTCTCCTTCTTTCTGCTTAAGAAGTTGTATTGATCCACAGTAACCAAAGTATGGAAAGAGCCTAGATGTCCATTGACAGATGAATGGATAAAGAAGATGTGATATATATACAATGGAAATCTATGCTGCCATCAAAAAATGAAATCTTGCCATTTTTAACAGCATGGGTGGAACTAGAGGGTATATGCCGAACAAAAATAAGTCATTCAGAGAAAGACAATTATCATATGATCTTACTGATATGAGGAATTTGAGAAACAAGACAGAGGATCATAGGGGAAGGGAGGGAAAAATGAAACAAGATGAAACCAGAGAGGGAGACAAACTATAAGAGACTCTTAATCTCAGGAAACAAACTGAGGATTGCTGGAGGGGAGGGGGGGTTAGAAGGATGGGGTGGCTGGGTGATGGACACTGGGGAGAGTATGTGCTATGGTGAGTGCTATGAATTGTGCAAGACTGATGAATCACAGACCTGTACCCCTGAAACAAATAATACATTATATGTTAATAATAAAAAAAAAGAAGTTGTATTGAATTTCCTCCTTGTTTGGGAGTCACCGAGACTTTGCTCTTAATGATGTGTGGAATAATTCTCATTTCTAAGCTATCAATGTAATGTCCTTCCCATATCTATGTTAGTAAATCCAAAGAATAAAATAGAGAGAACGATTTCTAAATTATTTTTGACATTCAATGAGACTGGCCTTTTTTCAGTCTGTACCCTCTTAACAGGGTAAGAATTCTCAGATGACAACCCACAAGGACAAGGAAGACAGGGAAGCATCTCATTTGTGAGCTGGTTTGAAAGACACATTTACCAGCATGGATAAATGAAGCACAGCACTAAACAAAATAGATTATTTAGAGTATTAGCCACTTCACAAATACAAAAGACCGATGGATAATTTAAGCTGGATGTATTTCAAAGCACCTTGGCGTGCTGCTGGTCATTAGGCTTCGCCTGGTGGTTATGTCAATATGTATCATTTCCTAAGGAAGAATTCATCAACACGGCCATTCTGTATGCTCGATAAACCAGCAGATGGTGTATGACAATTTCTTCAAGGTGACATAGAAAACATCCCATGGAATCCCTCCTTGTTTCCTTCAACACTAATATATTAAACAAGGTTTCATTTGCAAATTTAAAGGAAAACCAGATATTTGATCAGCTTTCATGCACAGAAACAAGTGAATGTTCAGGACGCATCTAAAGTCACCTAGATGATTTTGTGTGAGATGTACTGAAAAATCATAGACCAGAATTCTCAAAGCGGAAAAAAAAATGATTAATGTAGAAGAAAAAACTGCTGAGTATCATGCTGCCCCCTGGCATGTTTCTGGCATGTTCCTTGACCCAGAAATCACATGAGATCGGCTGAGGTGAAGACAAGCTGAAGAAAGATCGTGAGTACTCTTTTGTTCCCAGAGCAAGCTAGCACAGCAGAGTGGCTACAACACTTGTATTCTGAGGGTTGAATTTGAGAAAAACTGAAATACTAGTATTAGTCCTAGTTTCTTATTCAGAACTGTGATGTTAAGGTATTAAATTAATAAAATAAAATTACCATGCTACATACTATAATACATTTTATGTACAAGATTATAAGGTCTTTGTAGGGAGGTATTTACTTTTGAGAAAACGTTTTTACAGGTACTATGTAACAGGTTAAATTTGAGAGCAACACAATCGAAAGATGCTTATAATTCTAATATAAATGATAAGCAGGTAGAATTAATAAAAGTTAATTTTAATTAAAAATAAAATCAACACCACATAAAATGAGGAAAATGATATAGTAGAAACGGAATATTATTGACTTTTCAAATCCACGTGAATCAGTTGGGCCATAGTTGAATAGTAAGTGTGTTTTTGTGAAAAAAATGCCAGCTGCTAATAAAAAACTTTTTCTGCTTTTAACTAGTTGGGGGTGGGGATGGTATATTGAGTTTGTTTTTAGCCAATCAAAGTGTTTCCTTCTGTCACCATCTTCAACAACTCCAGTATCTCGTTTGGTAACTTTGAATGAATGTCTGTCCTTGAAAATGGTGCAACATTCTATTAGCGTTGAGCTGAGCTGTCTTATTTTTTTGTTTTTCCAGCAAAGCATTTTGGTCTTGCTATCTCCTTTAGTTTCATTATTCATTGACAGATGTTTTTTGGCACGTCCATGTTCACGTTTATATTCCACTTGTTCTGAAAGTCTTGGGCTAGAAAAGGATTTTTCCTGCATCTAACTCTGGATAACACCAGGATATTGTTGCTAATTGAGACTTACTCTGGTATTGATCTGTCCAGGAATGCAGATTGCACCATGGTTTGCCGTCTTCCTCTCTTCCTATCTCCCCTTCCCCGTCTCCTCCTTCTTCTTCCTTTTCTCCTTCTTCCCCGTCTCCTCCTTCTTCTCCCTCTTCCTCTTCCATCTCCTCCTTCCTCTTCTTCTTAACACATTAAGTCCTTGACTTAAAATGAGTCTCCAAAATATAAACTTTTAAAATCCAGACGTGATAATATTCCACTGACAAAACAGTTGCTGTTTTAGTATTTAAAATAGTGCTATCTGCTAGGGAACTACAAACCAGAACTGTAAGCACTATGCGTGTAAGCAACACCAGTGATAAAGAATTGTTGGAGAGATTAAATTAAAAGGATTTTTAAAACTAGAAAAAGCAAAGAAGAAAAAGAATAACAACAATGATAAGCTTTGACAACTTAACCCTTTTTGTGGTGGAAACAGTGTAGAATTTAGGGAGACGTAGAAGGAGGAGGTGGAGAAACAAGGGACTACTTTGACTTGATTTATCTAATTATTATGATATTAATAGTAGTAGCTAATAATTTTGAATGCTTTGTCACTCGGTATTCCAGAGATGGTACAACCTACTCTATACGGATTAATTTAATCCTTAACTACAATCTCATGAAAGCAAGTACTGTTGCTAGCAACTATTTTACGGAGGCTTTAAGATGTTAAGAAATTTGCCCATGCTCACACTGCTCAAAACTCATGAAATTGGGGAAAAGAAACAAAAGCTTTGATTGAGGAGCTCACTTATAAACTCTATTCTGGAACCACACTCCTGTTTCATTGTATTGCTACTACAAGTGAAAAGTGAGAAGGGAGGTCTTTTTTTTTTAATCCAGTTAATTTTGACAGCTAAAAACTTACATGCATGTGATCTTTAAAAGAAAAAAGACACATAGTATCATTGGGAGAATGGTCAGGATTTATTTGCACTAAGTTCAAACAGAAGTCCTATTTGGACATGCTAAACTTGAACGTGCTTTAAAAAGGAGCCTCTACACATTTTGCAAAGGATAGACTCTGCCAATGATGAACACTCCCTTACAGCAATCACCCCGTAAAGTAACCTGCTGGGTATTTTCACATTCATTCTCTCAGTTAAGGAAAGCAACTTTCATGCAGTGGAATCACAAACTTGGGACTGGAATTCAGGGTTGCACTGTATGGGGAAATTTAATAAAAAATAAGAACGCTGACTAAAGTTCAGCCTGCTTCTTATTATCACCAGAAATCAGCATCTCAAAACAATGTAAATAATAAAATCCTCTTGCCAAAAAGAGATCTCTTGTTGGTTTACATTCTAAACAACTGCTGGGACAACTACTCAGTTTTAACAACATGTATGCAGGCAAATTGGCACATTAAAAAAAAATTACTTACCCCTAACGAACATTATATTCTATGTGGAAGTACCTTTGGGAAATTCTTCGCTTCCCCCATACAGGTCCGCACATGCATGGACTCAGGGACAAAGCATCATTCTAGTTGTCTGTTTGCAACAGTTCAGTCTCACTGGAGTTTTTTCTGGATGCCTCTCTTTAACTTCTCTAGCAGCACAATTCCTGTATTTAACAGTGGATCAAAAGAAATGATGCAGTGCAATGTAAATATGAAAAAATAGAATCTGACTTATTGCAGTTCTAACTTCCCATGTGACGATTTATAGATTTTCTTTCAACAGTGGAAACATATGAACATCAAAGTATAATATATTTATTTGGCAAGTGTCTATTTCAGTTCATATGAAATATTTTACTAAATCTAAATAATATTAACATTTATTCTTGCTAATTATTTAAACATTTTAAAGCTCAAGGACAAATCAAGAAAATAGAAACTTCAATGTTCTTATTTTTTGTGGTTCCCTTCCCCACCCCAAAATACAAAAATGCAACTTAAAGTATTAATGCATTGCCTTGTATCCTTTTTATACTGTAATTTTTATGCTATTCTAAAAAATTGGCATGTTCATATGATGTCCCAGAAAAGCAAAACAACTTTGTTGTTTGCATTTCTTTCCTGGCTATCATTATGAGCTTGGGAACCCATTAAAAAAATTCAAATTTTATTGAGCACTTATTATCTAGAAGATGCTTTGTGGAACACTAAGAAGCAGGGCTACTCATTCCTTGATAGTCAGAAACTTACATTAACTATACTTACTGTTCATCTCCTTAGTAAAATAAAATTAAGGAATACAACATTGCCCTTGTCTTTTTGGAGCCTAAGGTGTCATTGGAGATGGTAACTACGTACAAATAATTAGGACTAAACAAAGTATATAAATATTGCAGAGAAATGCCAGAGAGTTTCAGGAGAGAGAGAGAGAGAGCTCTTATTATCAGGATAATCACAACCCAAGTCATGGATGATTACTAAAGCTGTATTTTGAAGACCTCATAAAAAATTAAAAAACTTAAGATGAAGGAAAGGCTTTCATGGGGAAAGATAATGACCGTGGGTGTGGATATGTTAAATGACAGGAGATTCTTTGGTCTTGGTCATGAATTGGGGGGTCCTATGGATTTCTTCTGCGAGGTATTTTAAGTGCTAGAGAATTGGATTTTTAGCTAGACCCTGAAAAAGTTTTTGGACACATTTAAAGTAATGAAAAGTTTAGCCAGCATTCCTTCACTTAGAAAGTATAGAATATTATAGAACTTAAGATCAAATGCACGACAATACGGCATTGGGTTTTGAGAGTTTTTTGTTTTTAAAGTGGGCTTAGTTTATTCTATCATCCCCTGTATAAAAATATGCAGAGCTTCCTTCTCCCTTTGGGAATGTACTGTAAAAAAGAGATCAGAGATTTGGAGGAGAGAAGCCACCTCCAGAGCCGTGGTCATTGCAAACTCACAGCACTGTGAAGTCTCCCAGTGAGAAGAGATGGTAACAGACTGAAGAATGTGGGCAACAGCACATTCTCCTCTTATTTTTAGCTTACATCTCTTTTGAGATCTAGAACGGGGCTTGTGTTAGATCTGAGTAACAGTGTATTTAAATTTAAAATTTGTGTAGGGAAGGCTTTTAGCCTATTCTGCCTAAATATGCATATCGTTTTTTTTAAATTAGTATTTTCTTTCTAAGCAAGGCTGAAAAGAAATATATGTTTATATGTAAATATAAATATATGAAAAATATGAAATACATGTTCATAAATAAATATGTGTTTATAATACACTTTATTCTGCTAGGTGTTATGATTAACAACTGGTTTATTTTTTTGGAATCCAATTTAAATCATTTTCCTGTTGTTGTTATATTTCTGGATATGACTATTCAGGTTCAATTCTAATAAAATAGCCAAGGTACTGACACCAAAACCATAGGCCTGGTCTGTGTTTTTGAAGTTGGGCACTTCTGCCAAAGCATGTCCCTTCCATGTGCTTCTGGCCATACTACTCCCAATAGTCTTATTCCTGCCTACTCCTCAAATGTGAGACTCTTGGACTTGTGACTTCTGAAAGTTACAATATTAGTTTTTAATAGTAAGTTGTCCCTCTTTCTAACACTAATAATGAAAGCATATTGAAGGAGTCATGGTAAAGCTACTGATAATGCTCTGATATCTATGTTTACCTGGAAGTCTTGGCAGTGCAAAGGGTTACGTCATTGACTCCTAAAAACTAATGCATTTCCCCCAGTTTATTTTGGACAAGTAAAACCAAAATAGCAGGAACTTAAAACAACCAACATTCGGGATGCCTGGGTGGCTCAGTTGGTTAAGCGGCTGCCTTCGGCTCAGGTCATGATCCCAGAGTCCTGGGATCGAGTCCTGCATCGGGCTCCCTGCTCAACGGAGAGCCTGTTTCTTCCTCTCACTCTGCCTGCTGCTCTGCCTACTTGTGCTCTCTATCTCTCTGTGAAATAAATAAATAAATAAATCTTTAAAAAACAAAACAAAACAAAACAAAAAAAAAAACAACCAACGTTCAAGATCTGGGGTCAAAGTATCTAAATAGGCATCAGACAGAATATCTTCTGGTTAGTCACAACTAGATCTGCTGTCCCGTACTTGTGGAATTTGAGATATGGCATAGCTATCTTTGCCCAGGCATGTCTGTAGGTCACTTCACCTTCTTGAATTCCAGTTTTATTTGTAACAGGGAAATGAAAATTCCTATCTCACCTGGCTGTTGTGAGACTTAACTGAGCTAATGTGAGCAGATGGTGGATTATTATTAGTCACTCAATTAGAAATCATGCTAAACATGTCATTATCATGAAAACTAAACTATTTTAAAATGCAGCTGACTCATTTTGAAATGCAAAATTGATCTAAAACTTGTATTTGTATGATTTGATTTAAATGAGGTAACATTTCTTTAAACATTATTATAACTTTTCATAAATTGTTTTTCTTCCCATGTCGGCACTAAGGTCAATTAAATTTTCATTTTACATTTGGAAAAAATCAAGGCATGAAAATTTTTCTACTTACATTCGATTTTGTGAGATGAAAATTTTGCCTTACAGAATCTTCAAAGTCCTTAATTGCTAATTATTTCTTTTCTGAGACAAATTTTCCATTTTAATTTTCCCCTGTGTTTAAGGTTTATTTTCATAAATCATTCTGTGGTTAGTTTGCTTTGAATGTATTTCAGGTGTTCCACAATTTATATATGGAAAAAGTGAGGTTGTCTCATGTCTAGTTAATATCTGATTTCCAGAAAATCTAATGATATAGTCGTCCCCCATTTGACATCTATAAATTTAGGCATATCAGTTGAAATGGGAAGACAGATCTCATTAGCCAGATAACTTTATATAACTCCTTCCTTATCCTTCAGAAGTATCAAAAACATACTTTTGCTTGGATTTTGAATATTTTGAATAAAACGCTTTGTGGTCCAAGTCCTTGGATAATTGCATCAATTTAGTGTAGGAGGAAACCTGAGGGAGAAGGAAAAAAAAAAAGAACATGTAGATACACTCCAAAAATAACTTAAAACTTGTAACATACATTGCTTTACTCTAATCCACGGGTCTAGGGAATATCAATTCTTACTACTGCTTATGGGGAACATTTTAGCAATATGTTCCAAAATGTAAAATGGACATACCATTCGATTTAAATGATTCTACTTCAAGACATTTATTCTAGGAGAGCCTGGGTGGCTCAGTCAATTGAGCATCTGACTCTTGATTTTGGCTCAGGTCATGATCTCAGGGTCATGAGATCATGAGATGGAACCTTGCATTGGGCTCTCTGCTGAGTATGAAGCCTATTGGGGGGTTCTCTCTCTCCCTCCCCTCTCCCTCTACTGCACCTCCCCTATCCCTTGCTGGTGTGTTCTTTCTCTCTCTGGAAGAAAAGAAAAAAAAAGAAGACATTTATTGTATCGACAAACTTTCTTGTGTAAAATGATGTTATGTACCAAGGTACTCATTAGCACATTGTTCATAAAAACAAAAGATCAGAAGCAACCTAATCATCCATTAATTTGGCTTTGGTTTAGAAATCAGTGGCTCGTGTGTGTTTTGCAATGAGAAGCAGTTAGCACTCATGGAGAGTGCAAAGCCTGGAGCTGCACTGTTTGGGTTTTCATCTGGAATCCACCACTTATTGCTGTGTGGACAAACTACTGAGCTTCGGAGTGCTTCCAGTTCTGCCTCTCTAAAATGGGACCATCATAGTACATACTTGTATTAATGAGCGCAACGAGAGCTAAATACTTGCAATATTGTGCACAGTGTCGGCAGAAAGAAAGTGCTCGACAAACCTCAGTCACTCCACTACCTTGCTGAAAACAGCGGTTGCCAGTAGGCCTGTAGAAATCATGATCCACCATCGGTCGATGCTGTCATAGAGAACACAGCGAAGGGAGTAGGTAATGTATTCTGAGATACAAACACACACGGTAATGTAGATAATCCTATAATGTAGAGTACTTATTTACATGTATATTATGGGACGGTTCACTTTACCCAATGACTCTTGCTAGAAGGAAAAACAAAGAACTCAAATATTTATTTTCATAATGGATGCAGGATAATGTGGGGATATTCTATTTGACTTGTGAGCTATTCCCCTTTGGACAGTTGCCCAGGCCCTTAGGAGATGAAAGCTGTAATAAAGAGTAAATCAAAAGTTGGATCACTGATCTTCTTACAGGACGCTACAGGGGTGAGTCAATGTTGCCATTATCTCAGGTTATAATGCTGATGGGGAAAGATTACTTTACCCCACTTGAGTACGTGGGAAAGGTCGTTATATCACGTGGATGAGAGAAAAATATTTTCCAGAGATAATGCAAATCTGCAGATGGTGGTGACAGCTGTGTTTGGGGCATCCCAGGGCACCATCAGGACTTGGAAACATAAGGAGTCATCACTTGGGGACTTGGGGGTGACCGACAAAGTGACCTTTGGTGAGAAAGCCCAGAGGAACTTGGAAGAGAAGAGTAAGTGATATATTCAGGAATCTTTCTATAATCCACTGGGACCAGATATTTGAGAAATTTAACTTGGTGGAACAAAACAGTTTTTAAATACATTACGTGAAAAACATGTTAAAATCCTTTGCTTTGATTCCTGAAACACCAGGAAAAGGTAAGATGGCACCAACACAGGAAGGTCCTTGTCTGTGTGTCCTGAGATTCCCACTCCAGAAGCAGGGTATATTTTATTTCTCTAACATTTTTGAAGTTTTATGTTTGGATTTTTGGAACTGACTTTGGCAGTAGTTATGTTGCTTAGTGGAATACGGGAAAGATGTATTGATGACCTGAGAAAAAGGAAGAACAGTTTTAATTTTATAACTCACAGAACCAGTGATTTCCTTCCTTTCCTTGTACCTGCATAATTGGACAGTTCTGTATCTTTAAGGATACTAAAGATTTCCAGACATAGTACCTTGAAGGCAGGAAAACCAAAACATTAAGCATCGTAGCTGTGAGCGAATGCAAACATCTCCGGTAGAGACCTTTGCATTTTTTGTGTGTGGAGAAATTCCTGAAGGAGAAATAAGCACTTGAAGGTTTAAAATAGCAGACATTGTTCCTTTCTTGTTTCTCCTTTCTTAAACCGATCTTAACTGAATGAAAATAAAAACATAGAAAGGGAAATGTCAACATCAAAGAAATGATGAAAGCCGTTTATGGTAAAACTTAGTCTATGTGTATGAACTCAGGCGACTAGGAGAAGGGAAATTGTCATCAGAGTAAAAGAGGGGAGCAAGAAATAAAGATGACATTCTGCAAAGTTATTAGCTGTTTTTAGAAAACAGAAAGAAGAACTAAGGCAGCGTCTGCTTTTTTGAAATTGGAAGTCTCCATTTGTCTTGACGAGCTCCTACCCACGAAAAGTTCAGTGGTCTCTGCTGTTAATATTTGCATTTATTCCTGTGATGGGTAATTGCTTTTCTTTTGTGAACACAGATGAATATAGATCTTCTTTTGTTTGTATCTACTGATTTGGTCTATCCAGGCAGGCTGTTGTTGGTAGTCTTCTGTGAAGCCCGTTTGAGAAGATACCATCTTTGGGTAACCAGGTGGCTCAGTTGGTTAAGCATCCGACTCTTGGTTTGAGCTCAGGTCGTGATCTCAGGGTCATGAGACGAAGCCCCACATTGGGCTCTGCGCTCAGCGTGGAGTCTGCTTCAGATTCTCTCCCCTTCCCTCCTGCTTACACATTCTCTCTCTCAAATAAATATATTTAAAAATGTTTAAAAATTTTTTAAAAAAGAAAAGATTCCATCTTTGTGGTCACTTTAGGGGTTACAGTATAACTCTCTACCATATCAATCTAGTTTAAAGTGGTATTCTACCACTTTATGTGTAGTACAAAAACTTTATAATAGGATATTTTCATTTCTGCTCTCCTACCCTTTGCACTACTACTAAGATCATAAATTTTACTTTTTCCACTTAATGGAATGTCATACACACTACATTCAATGGACTAAGCTGCAACAGCTTTTTTTTTAAATGAGGAATCACTTTATCAATCACATGGAATATTTTCCAAAGTATATTGTTAAATAAAAAAAGAAAGATGAAGAACAACACATTGTCCTCATGTGTGTGCATGTGCATGTGTGTGCACAAATAGATACATGTACACTTATGCTTATGGAGGAAAGGGCCATCTTGGAAAGAGATATAAGAGTTCAGTAACTGTGCATAACACTGTGAGGAGAAGGGTTAGGGAACTTGCACATATTTCATTTTATACCTCATTTATGCGTTATCTAGTAAAACAGACAAATCTGTAAATAAACACATGGAGATAGAAAGAGAGGGTCTACACTGGGAGGGTGTGTACTGGATGAGGAAACATCACTAGAAGTCTCCACCATCCGATGTTGGACCATAGCAGGATCTGAATCATAAGAATCCTAAGTAAGGAACAGAGGAGAAGGAATGGATAGGGACTACTGAAGAATGAGTTGGCTTTATGAATACCACATTTGAAAACATAGCTTTAGAGATGTGAATTTAGAGCATAAAAGAGAAAGGTATGGATTTGAGATGTGTAGGCTTTGGCTGAAACGTGACAGTGAACAAGTTCACCTCAACTCAGTGTGTAGCAGGGAGGACAGAGCCAAAAAGGTGGAATTCTGCGGCAGGTAGAAGAAGAGGTGCTATATGAAAGAGAAATGAAAAAGAAATCAAATTCTACAAAGCATTAAGAGAGGCAGTGATGTAAGATGAAACAAAGGGAAGGTGACATAGTGCAGGGACTAAAAATGGAAACCAATTTAAGGATAAGAGACAGTACATGGTAGAGATATTTGATCTGCAACTAACCTCTGTAGGTTCACACATCTTACATTTTACATATATTTACTTAAATTTATTTTTATTTTTCAAGAGATTTTATTTATTTATTTGAGAGAGAGCACAAGTGGGAAGGAGGGGCAGAGGGAGAGGGAGAAGCAGACTCCCCGATGGGGGACTCGATTCCAGGACCCTGGGATCATGACCTGAGCTGAAGGCAGATGTTTAACCGACTGCGCCACCCAGGCGCCCCCTACTTAAATTTATTTTTTATGTATTGCTTTCAAACTTTCATAGATGCAAGTTTTACATATTCCTTGCATACCTTCTACTTAAGGCTAAGATCCTGTAAAAAGTCCACTGTGTGTTTGTTTCTTATCACGAACAGATCGTGAGGCTTGTGGCCAGGTACATGACCGGTGTGTCATTCAGCTTGAAAATACTGACAACTGAAAACAAGTCATGGGTTCTGAGGTCAGGCTCCACAGCGGAAATAATCTGAACCTTTTAAAGATATCCATAGTGCTGTTATCTGGGTCAACCGGGAAAGATCTATTTGCCAAAGATTTGTCATCATCTAAGAATTCAGCGTGGTATTCCCACCCACTATCACTACCACTCTACCTCACAATAAAGGCATTTGGTCCTGGGGTGGAAACTTCCTTTCTCTGTGAAAAGGAGAAGAAATGAAAGAGCACATGAACTAGCTCCTTGTGGAAATAGAAATCAGTGGCTTTTCACTGATATGGATCTGGCTTGCACTCTACCAATTGCCAAAATAAAGGGTGGGAGGCATTTGGTTAATGCTTGCAAATAATTTCGCTGATCTCAACATTAAAACTTAAGATTAAAGTCTTTACAAACCACAATTTAATTCAGCAATCCAGAAAGTAACTAAAATAAATGATTGTACTGAGATTGTGTATATTCTCTAGAGACTAATTTTGCCAGAAATAAGAAAGCTGCCTAGCCTATTTTTAAAGAGCTAAATCACATTTCTGTACTTTTAAGTTTATGTATCTTAGCAACCCACAGAGCAGAATATGCCTGCCTGAGAAAAGAGAAGATTCACACTCCTATCTGCTACACTTTATGGAAATGTTAAAATTCATGATTCTCTATTATATTTCTGGATGAGATAGTCCCTCTCCAAAGTAGAAGAAAGCCATTTAACTGTATTGTATTTCATGAAGAAAAGGTACTTAGAGGTTATCTTTGGTTTATAGAACTTACATGGTATTTTAGAGGGGTGAATCAAAGTTTTCACACTAGCACTTGTACAAAGTTTTCACTGCAGAACTAATATATGATCATAGATCTGAAGCAGGCATTTAAGGAATGTCTACATTACTTATCAAACTTTATACTTAGATCTAACAATTTTTAGGGAAATTAAAATATCCTGGGAAAAGACAGTGTATATATGTGTAAATCAATTCATTATATATTTAATGAGAAACTACTGAAAACCAGCCACTGTGCAAAAAAGTCATCCAGATAACAATGGCAATTCCCATTATTCAGTGAATTCACATTCTAAGGGATAAAGCAAACTAAAACAACAACAACAAAAAAAACCCATACCATATAATGAGCACAATAATAAAAGATGCATACTGGGAAATGGTATCAATTACGGTGGGAACACAAAAGATAAATCGGCTTCAAAGAAATAATTTTTGCTGAGGGAATACATGTTTTGGGCTAATTTACCCTGAAAAGGTTCAACACATACACATTTACATGTATGAAGGGAAAAAAAAAACCCCTCCACACTTACTTCTAATTCTGCTTGATAGATATTTGGGGGCCTTTTTTTTCCCTTTGTAGTTTTCTTTTCTTTTTTTTTTTTTTAAAGATTTTATTTATTTATTTCACAGAGGGAGAGAGATCACAAGGAGGCAGAGAGGCAGGCGGGGGCGGGGAAGCAGGCTCCCCGCTGAGCAGGGAGCCCAATGCGGGCCTCGATCCCAGGACCCTGAGATCATGACCTGAGCCGAAAGCAGAGGCTTTAACCCACTGAGCCACCCAGGCACCCACCCTTTGTAGTTTTCTTGTAGAGTTCACATTGACATAACAGTGTACTCTTGCATGTTTTACCTTTCCATAAAATGTGTCAAATTATTTTATAAAATATGCTTATCACATGGGAAAAGAAAATATATACCTCAAGTCGAGGGGCTATTTTTTACCATAAACTCGAGTCAAAATGTAAACTTAACTGATCTCTTTTTTCTTTTTTTTTTTTAAAGATTTTATTTATTCATCTGACGCAGAGAGAGAGATCACAAGTAGGCAGAGAGGCAGGCAGAGAGAGAGGAGGAAGCAGGCTCCCCGCTGAGCAGAGAGCCTGATTTGGGCCTCGATCCCAGGACCCTGAGATCATGACCTGAGCCGAAGGCAGCGGCTTTAACCCACTGAGCCACCCAGGCGCCCAACTGACCTCTTTCTTCTCTGGTTTAAATACTGCCTTGGTTTCTTTGATGAGAACAATGCGGCTGAACTCTTCTTTTTAGTGCCAGAGAATTCCTGGTTAGTTTTAAAAGTTCTGTCTTTGGTATGTGTTGTTGATTCTGCTCATTTTCTCCATTTTCCTTTCTCTAGACCTTTTATCATCATTTATATAATTACACTTATAACATTTTCTCAAGTTTTCTTTTACTCTTTCAGAAAACCCTTATAAAGATTAAAAGAATAAGTTATTGAGCCAAAAGACTATGATGAACCATGTCCATATTTTCCTATACAGGTTACTTTTCTTTACCATGGAATAAGAAGGAGACCTATGAGTAGTTGAGGTTTGTCAAAAAGACAGTTAAATCCATGTACAATATCAAATTCATTGAATCCATGTATAATCTTAATAATTATAGCAATCCATGAACATGATAGTCATTGATTTCTTAAGGTTGTACTAGGTTACAGGCAGTGTTCTCTCCATTGTTTCCTGCAGGCCATAGCAGAGCCTGGTGCTCCAGTAATAATTTTGCTCCATTAATCTATAGCTTTCACACATATTCAGTTTCTACTTCCCTCATTGTAGCAGCAGGTTAGAGTTTAAAGCTCTAAAGTTCACCCATTGTTTCATGGAGATGATGGCTTACATTCACATCATTCCTTCTAGACTGCTTTTTATTGACTAATGCACAAGGCTCTGGGCAAATCTTTCTCAAATTTGTCCCCTCCTTTCTAGTTCCACTTCTGCCATCTCCACTCCCGTGGTTCAGACCGTCCTCTCTATCTGGACTAGTCCACGAGTCTGCCTACCTCGTCACTTCTTTGACATTTTTCTTCTGGCATCCTAAGTGAAGAAGACACTCTCAAATCTAATAAGGAATCTTTCTTTTAAAAAAGAAACCCGCATGTCTCTCAGGCCGCTTTCTGAGGACTCGTGACAGCTGTCTTGAACAGGAAGTGATAAGAAGTGTTTGTGGCCGTGACTGGCCAGATTTGCATTAGAAATCTCCCATTACCACTGTGTTCATGGCCTTGGACCAAGTGGAGGAGGAAAGAAGTCCTAGGCAGGGAGGAAAAGGCAGCCCAGGCTCTGGGGAACGAGTCCTCAGGAAGGATGGCTTATTACAGCATTGACGAGCCCAGGTGTGTGAGCTCTGAGAGCAATAATAAAAGATGTGCACTGGGAGAGACTACAACTAGAGAGAGACATTTTGAATCTGTTGTCAATGAGCAGAGGAAGACAGGGGACTGACACTTGGCCAGAGCTGGCTTGGGGCCAAGCCTGGAACCCAGTGTGTCACAAGAGGCTGAACCTGCGGGAATAGATTATGATGTTTTCACTTCTCTACCTTGGATCCAGCTAATATAAATGGAGATTCGATATGCGATAACAGTAAAAAGAGGTAGTGAAATCTACCAAACTGACAAACTTAGTCCTAAACTTGGGAATCCCTTTCTGTGTTGCGGTAGCCATGCTTCTTGGGTGTGGTTAGTGGGGTGACAACCCATATCCTCCCTCCTTCTCCTCTTTCTCTCCCTTTTTCCATTTCTATTTTTTCTGCTTATTTTTATTAAGTAGATACAAAATAACATTTATACCATATATAATGTATAGATTACAACAATGCAAACACCCAGGAGCCCACCATCCCATTAAAAGTGAAGAATATTGCATTATTTTAAAAGTTCTTTATGGGCTTACCTCCATCAAGATATTAGTTGTAAGAATTATGTGTACTACTCCCATGATTTTCTTTGTAGGTTTCTCCCCTGTTTGTGATCCTAAACACAAAATTGTTTAGTTACACATTTTAAAGTTTTAGGTAATGAGGTCAAGCTGTAAGCATTGTTCTGGGGCTTCTTCTCTTCCCTCCAACTGAATGTTCTTGAAATGCATCCTTATCGATCCTTGTTGCTATCATTTTATTTTCGTTGTTGGATGGATTGCATTGTGATAGATATTCAGGTTGTTTTTAGTTTCTTTTTTTTCTTTTTCCCCTCTTTTTTCTTTTTTTGCTATGACAGAGCTGCTGAGAGTATTTTGGTCCATGTTTCTTTGTCCATAAATGGAATAGTTTCTCTAGAGTGTAAATGTAGGAGTGCAATTGCTTTGCCGTAGGTAAGATAGACACATCCTCAAATCTAAATACAGCCCAACTGTTTCCGGAGTAACGATAGAGCCTTACACTCCCCCTGCAGCGTATCAATGTTTCAGTGTTCCATGGCCTTGATAACACTTGATAATCTCAGTCTTGAAAATTTCTAATCAGGCAAACATAAAATGATATCCCACTGTGTACTCTTCCTGAATAGTAATGATGTTGAACATCCTTTATTTTTTTATTATTTTTTAAAGATTTTATTTATTTATTTGACAGAGAGAGACAGATCACAAGTAGGCAGAGAGGCAGGCAGAGGGAGGGGGAAGCAGGGTCCACGCTGAGCAGAGAGCCCGATGTGGGTTCGATCCCAGGACCCTGAGATCAAGACCTGAGCCAAAAGCAGAGGCTTAACCCACTGAGCCACCTAGGTGCCCCAAACATCCTTTATATATTCATTGATCTTTGGGATTTCTCTTTCTCTGAAGCGTCTAGTTAAGTCGTTTCCTCATTTTTCTACAAAGTTGCCTGTCTTTTTCAATTTGTATTGCAATGAATCTCGGTCATTGAAATGTATTTGTTGTAAATATCTTCTCCCTCTTCGTGATTTTTTACTCTCTTTGCAGCATCTTTGGATGAACAGACATTCTAGAATTTATGGTAATCAAATTCATCAATATTTTCCTGCACTTTTTTTCTCGATTAAGAAATCCTCTATATCTTAAGAATATAAAAATATTTTTGATATTTTCTAAGTCTTGTAGTCTTTTTTAATATACTTTTAATTTATTTACTTATTATTTTTTTAAAAGATTTTATTTATTTATTTGACAGAGAGAGACACACAGCGAGAGAGGGAACACAAGCAGGGGGACTGGGAGAGGGAGAAGCAGGCTTCCTGCTGAGCAGGGAGCCAGATGCAGGGCTCAATCCCAGGACCCTAGGATTATGGCCTGAGCCGAAGGCAGACTCTTTCTTTTTTTTCTCCCCCTGAAGGTAGACTCTTAATGACTGAGCCACCCAGGTGCCCCTAATATACTTTTTATTTTGGAATAACTTTTGGAATAACTTCGTTTATAGAAAATTTTCAACAATAGTGCAGAGACTCCTTCTTTGGTTCCACCTTTTGTTAATATCTTACATTGCAATTGTATATTTGCTGAAGGTAAGAAACCAACATAATCCATTACTATTAACTGAACTCCAGATTTTATTTGGATTTCACCGTTTTTTTTTTTCACTTTCTGTTTCAGGATCCAATCTGGGTGAGATTGAATTTCCCCGTCATTTCTACCCAATCTCTGCTAATCTGATGCTTTTTTAGTCTTTCTTTGATTTTCTTGACCTTGACAGTTTGAGGAATACCGGCGAATTATGCTGTAGAATTTTTTGAATCTATTTTTTTCAGACGTTAGAGTGGGGTTAGGTTTTTTTTTTTTTAAGATTTTATTTATTTATTTGACAGAAAGAGAGAGAGAGCGAGAGAGAGAGAGCACAGGTAAGCAGAGTGGCTGGCAGAGGGAGAGAAGCAGGCTCTCTGCTGAGAAGGGAGCCCAATTCGGGGCTCGATTCCAGGACCCCGGAATCATGACGCGAGCCAAAGGCAGCTGCTTAACAAATTGAGCCACCCAGATGCCCCAAGGTTTAGGGTTTTTTGAAAAAAAAAAAAAAGTAGCACATAGATAAAGTGTCCTTCTCATCCAAAATATCAAAGGTTATATGATATCTATAAGACATTACTGGGGAGGTTAGCCTTAATCACTTGGTTCAGTACACCTGCCAGCTTTCTCCACTGTAAAGTTACTATCTTTCTCTTTGCGTACCCTAATCCTTGGAAACAAGTCTAATCCAGCCCACACACAAAGTGGGTGTAGTGGTGGTGATTATCTCCGCAGGAGGGAAGTATCTAACATAGGTTAAATGGAATTCTTCTTTAAGGAAGATTTGTCTTTTCTTCCCAATTTATTTATGTATGCAATCATTTATCTTTATTCATGTATATATTCATGTATATTTTGTACTTTGGGTTGCCTTATAGTTTCTCATTCACATGCAAGTCTTTTGTCTCTCTGGAATTGGTAGTTTAATATGGTGTGAGGTTGGGGGCCAGTTCTATTCTTTTATCTCATTAGTTGTTTTAGCACCTTCATAGAAAAAATGCACACACACCCCCAACATGAACACACTTACCTGCTATGACAGTCTATTCATAAAAAGATTCTGTTTAAACAATTCTTGCCAACCCAATAATTTAAAAATCATGCTGATTTAATTTTCATATGTAGAATTTTAAATTTAAAGTTTTCTGTGATATTGAGCTATTTGGTATGCTGTATATTCCTTGTGGATGCTGGAAACTGTTCATAGCACATATCAAGTAAAAAATCTTTTAAGAATTCTTGGAATTTCTTTTAAAGCCAAAGTAAAACAAAAGGTAATAATAGCTACACTGTTGATTAGATGTTTACTGTGGGCCTTATGCTAAAGATTACCTACATCCTGTATAGTTCTCACATCATTTTTGCAAGACAGGTACTTTTCGGTCTACATAGATGACAAAACTGAGGTTCACAGAGAACAAATAACTTACCCAAATCACAGCTAAACAGTAATAAAGTCAAATTCAAACCTGGGTTTTATTCCCACGTTCATCGTTGATTTCTTCCAGATGCTGGCAGAAGGGCTCTGCTTGCTTTACAACCTAATCCTTTTGACTCAAACAAATTTTCAATGAACCATTAGCACAAACATTCCAAGAAACATTTACTATTAAGGTATGTTCTGCTCCATCCGCCTCATCTCATATTGAATATGAACAAGAGTAGATTCAAATTGAGACAGATGCACAACTTAAAAACCAAATCTGGCTTGATTTGCTGTAGAAACACTGAGCTGTGCTTGAGAAGGAAAATGTGACCACTTACAAATGAAACTATTAGAGAGAATCAGATTTACAAGCCTACTTAAGCTATTAAAATTATTTTTAGTGAAAGCAATAAACCAAGAGAAACAAGCAAGGGCACCCTACTATTAAAAGCATGGAGAATTAAGATGAGACTGGAAAAAACAATGGGAAACTAAATCATAAGAGCGATTTAACATCTTCGAGGTAATAGGAAACACCTACTCATGTGATAGATGTTTGATTTTGAATTTTACTCTGCAGAACACATTTTATTTTAAGAAAATCCATAAGCATTTTAAGTAAAGGAACATAATTCCTGGCCAAAGATCCGTGTTGCTGATAAACCCCATGATTGGCAAACATCTGATTGGTGAGACAAAATTCTTATAGAAAATAGGGAGCTGCAGGAAAAAATAATTAAAATGCTGTTCACCAAAAATGAGTGTTAGGGCTTGGCTTCTAAAAACAAACCAAAGCAGACAGGCTTAGAATGTTCTGCCAACAGATAGTGGCTCTTATGACTCACTTTCCTCAATTGTTTAGGAAACACTGCAATGACTTTGTTGTTTATAAAGATGCATCTCCCCAAATATTATGCAGATAGATAGGTATCTTTATAAACCATCAAATCATCCTTCACTTGCTTGGAATTTTAGACATTATACTCCAATTCCTCTAATTCTATCCTTTAAGGTTATCCACTAACGAATACAGATGTTAAAAACTGGCAATTTCAAAATTTTCAACATAAAAATTAGAATTATTACATAAATCTCACAAATTTTCAAAACCAAAGATAATAAAATCATAGATGTAAAGTGTACACGATTAGCCCTTATTCCCAAAGTCCTATGAAATCAGAAAACAGATTTATAGGAAACTTCCTGGATCGTGATGTCAATAATCAAGTAGGATAAAAATTACTCAAAATGCTTTGCAAATGGTCATTCTGTGGGCCAGGTCTTAAATGATGGACTTGATAGTTGTGGTAATCAGAATAATGCCCCCTCCCCCTCCACCGAAGGCCCAAATTTTATTCTTAGAACCTGTAAATATTAAATGGCAAATGGGACTTTTCAGAGATGACTAAATAAGGACCTTCAGATGGGGAGCTAATCCCAGATTATCTGTGTGGCTCATGGAATAACAAGGGTTGTTATAAATGAAAGAGGAAGACAGGAGAGTCAAAATCAGTGAAGCAGCTGTGACCATCAGAGGAGGGGTCAGAAAGCTTCACTGTTGGCTTTGAAGATGGAGAAAAGAGCTGTGAGCCAAGAAATGCCTGTAGAAGCTGGAAAAGGCAAGGAAACAGATTCCCCTTGAGAGCCTCAAGTAAAGCAGCCCCGTGGACACCTTGCTTTTAACGCAGTGGGACTCATGCCAGATGTCTATTCTATAGAACCATAAAAGAATAAATTTGCTTTGTTTTAAGACATTACTTTTGTGGTTGATTTGCTGTCGCAGTGATAGGAAACTAATATGAGGGGCACAAGAATACATCTCATAAAGATAAGTAATTAAAAAAAAAAGGGCAGAACCTTGTGATACAGGAGAAAGTGAGCTATAAAGATTTCCAGGGACATAATTACAGTTCTTTTCAAACCAGAGCAGAAGAGAACACTTCTACTCTTTGGCTCTACAAATATCAGTTAGCGAGGCTTACATATTCTGTTTCAGATTCTGCAAAAGGTTTATATCTCTCTGGTTCCATTTTACAGTGAAATTCATCTTAGCAGAAAAAAAGAATTCACTCAATCAGACACTAAGCATCTAAAACATATGCTTCATAGTGGAGACAGCAACAAAAATAGGAGGTGTCCCTTACTCCTGTATTTTGAGGCATATAATATAGTAGAGTTCCTGTCTCTTTTTTATTTTTGACCATGAACCACAGTAGAAAATACAATTCTCTTTTTAAAAATTTTTTAAAATACAATTTTCGTTGCAACTCGGTATTCGTACCTTTCTAAGACTGAACCAAAGTTTGATATGCTCTAGTATTTTTTATTCCCTTCTGGTCTATTTTAACAAATGCTATGTAGAAACTGTTAAATCGATCCTCTAACCCACTAAAGGGTTTGAAAACACTAGTGCCGCAACTAAGTAAGATACGTAGAGAAATAGCTGAATGTGTCATATTCTATACCACATGAAAATGGTGTCTGTGGTAATTACAAGAAAAAATAGCAATAGCTAACGTTTGGATGCTTACTAGGGTCACCTTTCTAAGAGCATATGTAGCATTTGCAGTACCCTAACCAGGTAATCAGAGGGAGGAATATAAAAACTTTGATCGTTATCAAAATCTACACCAGAAGGTTTTTTTTTTTTCACCAGAAGGTTTTTAATTCGCATCTTCAGTATTAAAGACGAATTGTGCTTGAGTTATGGGAGTAGATAGGATGAGGGAACGGGCAACACCCGCGCATGAACACGGAGTGAGAACGTGGTCACGACTAGCAGGAGCTACCATCTCTGAAGCCACGTGTGAGGTGCAAAGCTCCATGTGGCTATTCACCATTTCAGAGCGGACAGTGTTCCTTGACTCAAACTGGAAGGTTGTCTGTTCTGTTTTCCCTAGTGCCTTCATAGCCTCGGTAGTCCAAGGTTAGGGGCAAAACTCAGGACGATCTGTGCTTGCTTGTTAGTAAATGTTAGGTAGGACTCCGTCCAAAACCTGTTTTCTTTGTTAACCTACTGTGAGGTAGCAAGGTTACATGAGAGACGATTGCCAGCCAACACCAACCTGGAATGTCTGGGAGGTGTCCGTATTTGCCAGAAGAACCTGATGATTATCAAGATGGTCAACTTGGCTCCTTTTGGGGGGGGGGGAAGAAGAAAAGCTCAACTTGGCTTCTTTTAGTTTCCTCAGCAGACTTATAGTCTGTTCCTAGAAACTTGTCTTTCACCTCTTAGCCAGTGTTTCTCAAAGAGAGGGATGCTGTCAGAAACCCTCAGATGGAGTGGGGCATTCTACACTTTCAAAGGCACCCTTCCCATTCCATAAACAATGATGTTCGAGAACACTGGCTGAAACTGTGAACTTGTTTAAACGCAGGGGGTACGACGGTCAGGCCTGCTGTGGTCTTACCTTCTTTCTCCCTCCCCAGCCCCAACCTGGGGAGCAAGGCTGCCTTGAAGACCGGGGTATTTTCCCTTCCCACCACATCTGGAATTCTTCTCCTCGATTATTCTTTTTTCCTCCTAGCCTGCAGCATAAATTGTCTTCTGACTCTGATAGTACCATAAGGACAGAGTCATAGAGAAGGGGCGTAAAACTGTTTAGAGATATTGCTCGCAATGATTTGTCGTTTATGGTTTGAAGCCTTGTGTCTTATAAGAAAGGATAGAAGTCAGCATCCGCAGTGCTGAAAACAGGGTGTTCAATGTCTCCGGTTTCCCCCCCTTTGCTCTCATTCCTCAGATTCTGTTCTGGGCTCACGACGATTACCTTCCTGCATGTGGCCTGCCGTCCCCACCCCTCCCCAGCCCTCAGCCAAGGACTGAGTGACTCGTGTTTCCTTTGCAAGCCGTGGAACTTAACAGAGGGGATAGCAAATAGTAACGACTAGTGATTTTGTCAAGTTTCTTCCTTTAGAGGTCTGAGGTTTACTCAAGAAGAAAAGAGGCAGAAAGAGAGAGAGGAAACAAGGAAGAAGGAAGGAAGGAAGAAAGGAAATTTAAAAACGGTTCTTGGGTCCTTAGAGAATAAAAGGAATCCTTCTTCCCATTATAATGACTACATTTTAAAACACACAAGCAAGCAAAGTTTTATAATGCAAGACTGCTCAGCCCAGGTACCCCCGAAAAAATTCATCTCTTAATTTCAGTTGTCCGTGAAGGCAGAGAGTTATTTTCAATGGAGATTAGGTTAGCAGAAATATTTATGTATTTAAGGTCCTCCCACATATTGCACTGAGTTTTTTCTCCTCTGCGAGTCCATGCTTAGGAGACACAGAGATTTCAATAATAATACTAGCTAAATGTACAGAGAAAGATGACTTCATGATACTGCTTTAAGACGTTTTTAATTTCAGTTTCTAAAATCTCCCTATTATCTATTTACAAGTATTCCTCTCTCCTGAGAAGCCTTCCCTCATCTCCTGTGTTTGTTTGGAGGTGCCCCCTCGTTGGAGATTTTCAGAGTACCCAGAGATTCTGTCTTTTAAAGCCCTTATGATAACTATCTCGTTCTCTTTCTTTGCCTAGACCAAAACCAGGCACACAATAGGTGTTTAGTAACTGTTGGCTGGAGGAATAAATGAATTACTGTCACTCCGTGGATTTATTTTTTCCCACTTGGGTGACTAAGTGATTTTCCTTCCTTTTTGACATGAAGGCATCTTTACAGAACTGGAAAAACATTATTTAATGTGAAAAGCCACTATTATGATCTGTTATAATCGTCACCCCGAAATAGAAAGGAACAATTCGTCTTTTCCATCTACCGTCTAAATTGTGGTAAGGAGTTTGAGTCTCTAAACGTAATTGCTGTGTAAATCCTATGCATTTTGTTCTTCTTGGACACCCCTGAAGCTTTCCTCCAGCGTTCCACCTCTGAGTTTTGTCTGAAGAACACTCTTGTCAGTCGAGATTAAGATAACATTTCAATGTGAACACAAAAGCAGAGGAAGAATTCCAACCATGCTGTCGGAGGGACGGGCTCTGCTGTTCTCCTGTTTTCTCTCTGTTCTTCAGGCAGAGTGGAGGCCAGGCCCCTGAGCAAGGAGGAGAGCCAACGGGTACAACTGCTGGGTGAGTGAGGTGCTGCGCCACGTTCCCTCAGCAACGACTAAAGCAAGCGCTGGACTGAAGGCTAGCCTCCTGTCCTGCTATGCACCTTTCTGGAAGGACCGATTTTTCCCAATAAGTGTTTCAGGGTACCGGAAAGTCTTCTGCCATACTCTTTCTTCTCTTTGTCCCTTTTCTTTTGATCCTAGTGGGCCTCTAGAAAGGTGAATCTAATTATGGTACTTTCCACCAAAATGTGTAGAATTTTCCTTACTCTAAAATAACCAAAGGGCTTGGTTAAAATAGTCATATGTAATATTCATTTCATTCTGGATTCCTGTGTCTACGTGCCTGTTTTTTTTCTGAAGTAGCTTCGAGTTCAACCTGAGAGAAAATTCTTCCATTTAACAAATATTTGCATGCATGTGATCTTGTAGTAAGTACTAGGAACAAGGCAGAGACGGTGGCTGATTTTACAGTAGTTTCATCTTAATGATTTCCTGTCCTGAAACCTCTCAGCTCCAAATTCTGAAGTTGCTTCCTGGATCCTGTTGCACTACATTTTTTTTCCAGTGTTTCCCAAATTCTCTCTCTCAGAAAAGGGGTAAGACAACTTCATAGGAAACTGTCTGGGATGCTTATTAAATGTTCAGATTCTCAGCTTATTAAACCCAGATTCTGTTTCGGTAGGCAGGACTGACCCAGGAATTTCTATTTTTTAAAAGATTTTCCACTATTGGGGTGCCTGGGTGGCTCAGTCGGTTAATCCTCAGACTTGATTTTGGTTCAGGTCGTGATCTCAGGGTTGAGGGTTTGAGCCTGCCTCTAACCCCAAGTGGAACCCCACATGGAACCCCACCTCAGGCCCCATATTGGGATTCTCCCCTCCCTCTCTCCCTCTCTGTCCCAGGGGGGGGCACTCTATCTCTTGTTCTCGCTGGAAAAAAAAATTCAACTATTTAAAAATGCTTTTAAAAGTGGGGTTTTTTTTTTAGAGGGAGAAGGCAATATTCAAAAGTTAGAAAAATTTTGTAATATCTGAAAATTTGAGTGACTCAATAGTTAAAAAGCATTTTTACTTTTGATTTGGTAAGCATAATAATACCACTGGAGAGAAAACTATCAAAGACAACTTAATCCAGTGCAGCAATGACCATGATAATGAATAATGACTAATCCTCCCAAGTAAATTGACCATTGAGCTCTCTTCTAACTCATGCATTGCAAATTTAAAAGAAATCACACAAATTAGTAAGGATTATATAAAATGTATGAATGTAAAATAATGCACACCTTTTTCTAGTTAGATGCTGTACTATAGCATCCGTCCTGTTTTTAACAGTTTGCATAGGGCTGCAAAGAACATTTTCTGTATGAACAGGCACTGTAAAAACACTCTATTACTTTGTAATCACTTGATCATGTATCTTAGGCATTGACAGAGCCAGAGGCTAGGATTAATCTAAGTAACTTTGTTTTCTCTTCAATAGTACAAATCCTTCAAAGGTGATCAAGTGCCTTTGTAAGCTTAACTAGAAATTTACCTAACACAGCGTATTATTGCTTTTAAAAAATTTTGAATGGTAACATTTGGAGTGTGGCATATTTTACCTTCTAGAATTTCTGTTACTGAAAATTAAGATTTAAAGGTTCTTCCCAGAAACCTTTACATTTCTAAAGCCTTCAACTAAAATAATTACTTCTTATTATCTCTTTCTTGCCAACTGTCTAAATTTTCACCTATTTTCCTTCATTATAGATTTGACACAGCCATTGCCAAATTAATAAGATGCCTTTTATTATTTATCTAGAAGTATGGAATCCCTGAAGAACAAAAAGAACTAAAATGTTATTTATGCGAAGGGAATGAAAATGTTCTAAAATTAGATTGTGTTTGCACCATTTTGTAAACATAAACTAAAAGCAGTGAATAGTATGCTTTAAAAGGGTAGATTTTATGGTATGTAAATTATCTCTCAACAAAGCTATTAGAAAAATTTTATTAGGTTTATTTTAATGCTAAAAGCATTTGCTAAATCTTTGGTGGCACATCTATGGAGATAGAAAGGAGGCAACCACAGAAATTAATTTCCCTGTATATATCCCCTCTCTTTCCTTTTTTAACTTATTTAGACATCACGCAGCCATTCTGTGATCCTCTACAAGTAAAGGAGTACTTCTCGCAAAGTTGGAAATTTTAGTTAAGATGGATATCATAGGTAATTTTTACAATAAAATATGGTTGATACCAATGGTTATTACACATTTTACTTATTTGTAATATGTTTCCTTGGAAGGCTACATGCTCTTTCTTTGTAGGTATCCAAACAGAGTTTCTGGAATATGTGTAGAGGATGCCTTAGAAGACATTTTCACGTTGAATGTGAAATTGGTTTAAGGACTTTTAAAAGCTCCATATAATTCTAAATTAAGTAAGATCTCCAATACATGGGGAATCAACCTTATTGCAATAATTTTCTCTGTGATATCTTTGGGTGTGTACTTAAAAAAAAAAAAAAAAGGTTAGGGGTACCTGGGTGGCTCAGTCAGTTAAGTGTCTGACTCTTGATTGTGGTTCAGGTCATGATCTCAGGGTCATGGGATTGAGCCCAGTGCGGGGCTCCATGCTCAGCACGGGGTCTGCTTGTCTCTCTCCCTCTGGTCTTCCCCTGGCTCATGTGTGCTCTTTCTTTTTCTCTCAAATAAATGAATAAATAAAATCATTTTGAAAAGCCTTTGTAAAAGAAAAAAAGTCTAATAATTCTAGAATATTTTGCAAGAGATTTATCATTTAAAACATATTAAAGTAAATACATTTCTAAAACAATTTTTTCTTATTCATACATAATTTAATAAATGTTATTACCAGTATTATTGTCTTCTTCCTACAGTGGCCATGATTTTTATGGAATCAAAGACTAGTCTGTGCTTA
The DNA here is from genome assembly GCA_002007465.1 of Ailurus styani. Classification (NCBI taxonomy): domain Eukaryota; kingdom Metazoa; phylum Chordata; class Mammalia; order Carnivora; family Ailuridae; genus Ailurus; species Ailurus styani. The sequence continues at coordinate 8,123,045 of LNAC01000003.1, forward strand.
AGAGACTTATTGACCCTATAAGGCATGCCAGTGTCTTGACAACATGAGATGTTATATGTTAAACCCATCTCAAAGAAGTGAGTTTTTATAAACCTTAACGCGGCCAAGGTCTTTCCCACCAGGCAGCTTCTTTAATGATTCCTTTCTCGGTTGTTCCTGGTCTCATTACTTCTGTAACCCATGTCCCATAAATAGTTAGAGTGCTGTCAGGGGAGCTCTTAGAGTTGTTTTGGAATTTGTCTTTGAGAATCACATTTGGTGATTTTTTGAATAGCTGCTATGCCAAGTACACATCATCAAAAATCGGTATTTGAAAACTTCCCTGTGCGTCAAGACTAAGAGTCTGAGTACCCTAAACATTGCACAGAGCCATTCACATCCTCCTAAAAATGTGACATTGATGCTATGCTAGGATTGCATAGACTCTACAAAACCAAAATGAAGGCCACATGTTTCCAATACTAACCTAGACCTGACCACTGAATGCAACTCTACACGGCTGGTTTTAAATACAGAGGGAATTTGCTTCAGAGGCTGTGAATATCATCACAGAATGCCTTCCTTAAAATTAAATACTCATAACATGAGGTGATAAATTGTGTATAGGAATAAAAATATTAAACAGTGTAAATTAAGTGGTTTGCATGAACTTACAATAAGAAAGTAGTCAACAAAGGGTAACTATCATTACTATTAATACAAAATGGGCAAAGATAACTATTTTCTCATTTTGCTTTTACCAATACCTAAATATTTGGGTGTCATCTTTAATGTTCAGTTGATTTCCACCTTTGTAACAAAGAAAATATAATTTTAATGAAAAAAGTTTATATCTATGGGTGGTTAGGAAGAAATTCAGCATTTTGAGCAGGGGACAAAGGTTTTTGGAACACATAAAGACATTTTACCTCCTGGTGTAACTCTTGCATTGCAGGAAAAGTTTTTTAAGATGGAAATAAACATTTTGTAGACTAAGCTGTAAAAATACTGATTATGAGGTAGCTTTTGTAAGCAGCCATCTTTAGATCATGAAACTCAAATCTGCTCACAGTTACTTTCTCAAATGGAAGATTTCAGTAAATTATAACCCTGAATAATCATAAAATGTATTCATGTTTTGGAAGAAACAGAAATGGTGCAAATATCACCATCTCATTTTACAAATCAAGAACATGTTAATGAGTTTTCTCGGTGAGCCACTAAGATATCAAGAGCCACTCTCATGATAACATAAGCATTTTTAAAAGCCCAAGTCTTGTTCCTAATATTTTATTTCATTTTCAATTATTGTATTATTTACTTGTTTTTAAATTGTAAAAGATGCGCAACCTAAAATTTGCCATCTTAACTATTTTTTCAACGTACAGCTTACTTGGCGTTCACATTTTTGTGCAGCCATCATCACCATCCATCTCTAGGACCTTTCCTGTCTTGCAAGACTGAAAACTCTGTACTCTTTAAACAATACCTCCCCATTCACCCCTCCTCCTTGGCCCTGGCCACCACCTCTCTGTCTCTATGAATTCAACTACTCTAGGTACCTTATATCACACAATATTTATTCTTCTGTGACTGGCTAATTTCACTTAACATAATGTCTTCAAGGGTCCTCCATGTTATAGCACGAGTCAGAATGTCCTTTTTAAGGCTGAATAGTATTCCATTGCATGAATATACCATATCTTGTCTATCCTTTTCTCTGTCTGTATGCACTTGGGTTGTTTTTACCTTTTTTTTGGTTTGTTTTTAAAGATTTTATTTATTGATTTGAGAGAGAGAGAGAGACAGAGTGACAGATAGCACAAGCTGGGAGGAGAGGGAGAAACCAAGTGGGGAGCAATATGAAGGGCTCAATCTTAGCCCCAGGATCATGACCTGAGCCGAAGGTAGACACTTAACTGACTGAGCCACCCAGTCATCCCTGTTTTTGCCTTTTGGTTCCTGTGAATAATACTGCTACAAATATGGGTGTACAAATATCTGTTTGAGTCTTTGCTTTCACTTCTTTTGGGTATATACCAAGAAATGGAATTCTGGATCAATGGCAATTCTATGTTTAATTTTTTTTAAGGAACCACCAAACTATTTTCCACAGTGGCTGCATCATTTTATATTCCACCAGCAATGCACAAGGGTTCTAGTTTTCCCACATCCTCACCAACATTTGTTATTTTCTGTTTTTTAAAAATAAAATCTTGGGGCACCTGGGTGGCTCAATCAGTTGAGTGTACAACACTTGATCTCAGCTCAGGTCTTGATCTTGGCTCAGGTCTTGATCTCATGGTTTTGAGTTCAACCCTGCCCTGGGCTCTGCACTGGGCATGGAGCCTACTTAGAAAAAAAGAAGAAGGAAAAAAATCTCCGTTCGTGTGAAGTGGTATCTCATTGTAGCTTTTATTTGCATTTCCCTGCTAATTAGCAATATGGAGCATCTTTTCATGTGATTATTGGCAATTTGTATATCTTCTTTTGAGAAATGTTGATTCAAGTTTTTTGCCCATTTCTTAATCAAGCTGTTTTGTTGGTGTTGAGTTTTCTTTATATATTTGGATGTTAACCCCTTATCAGATAGATGTGTGATCTACAGACATTTTCTCCCATTCTGAGTTTGCTTCTTCACTCTGCTGATAGTGTCCTTTAAGGCATGACAGTTTTTAATATTCATGCAATCTAATTCATCTATTTTTTCTTCTGTTGCCCTAATATTTTAGCAAAATGGCATTCAGTCGAATTGGCCAATGTTAAGGTCAATTATACTCAGGATAGAGTATATATAGACTAGATGAAATTGAGCATATTTTGATTGCACATTCTGTTACTCGCACATTCCACAGGATTGGTACACAGTTTCAACTGAGGACAGGAAGTTTTTTCTTATTTTTGTAATTTTTTCTTTTGCTGTTTTATTTAAAAATCTTAATTTAGGTCAAGAAACACAGATTCTGAAACAGACTTTTTTAGTCACCGTTGTAATTCCTGGAATTACTGGATTTGAATGTCCAGATATTTACCTCTGAGGCTGGATACTGTTCAGATCCCTTAACTCTGTAGTTACTTCAGATTCTAGTTGTGCATTGTTTAAGTACAGGAGAGACACTGAAATATCCTGGAACTCTACCTTGCCAAAGGATTCCGGATTTTTAGGAAAAGAGTCCATTTCAAAGATCTCATTATCATTTAAGTCCATTGCATCGTGTTTTAATTACACACAGGTAAGCAAGCTCCTGAATTTAATCAAATACCTGGTCCAATGGACAAAGTTGGAAAGCTTCCTCATTTCTCATGTAGGTGTGTGCACGTACACACACACATAGTAAGGAAGGTAGAAATCACCCAGCACTTTTAGCCAACAGGTTATCTGCAGATATCGACCAAAGTGGTGGATTTCAAAAATGCATTAAAACAAGCAAAATAATACATTGTCCAATTTTCTATTGGGTGGGTTCTTTCTAACACTCTTAACATTTAAAATGCCTAATTTTTGACATTGTCTAAATCAGAGTTAAGGCTGTGAGTAGGTTCCAAATGCTCTCACATTACATGTAGGAGTTTTAAAAATGCATATTTTCTGGAAGATTCAATATAAAAAAGAGGAAAATAGCTTGTTTACAAGTTGGCTGAGTACCAGTTGGTAGGATTTGAGGATTTCTAGGTAGGATGTCCAGCAGCAGGGGGAGTATAGAGATATTTACTTATCATTTGTAACTTAAACAAATTCTTTTCTTATATACCCAGTTGTTTGGGTTTCTCTAGCATCCTCTGTTGAAAGCTAAAGCTCAAAGAGTTGATATCATTATCAGTTGAAGCAAGCCAGAACCCAGTGGTGAGTTCTTATGGAAAAATAGAGGACGTGGAGGTCAAAAAGTTCCAAGATGGAAGAGAGTCATGTTAAAACAGGATGTGGATTTGCACTACACACAATTGAGGATTCAAGTGAATTAGAGTTAACATTAAAAAAAACCTGTAGAATAAGAAAGTTTCAATAATTATTTTTCTAATGTAAAAAGAAAAAAGAAATTATTACCGAATAATCATTATTCAAAAAATTATGTGTAAAATTTTAAGATATACTAGAAAGACAATCAGTGATCACCTCATACAAGAGAGTGGATGGTTTTTCACATTGATTGTAAAAAACTCCATACCTGAGTTTTTAAAAATAGCAAATTTACTGAAGCATATAAGTGTTATATACTTCAGTCCCTGACCAACTGACTTAATCACTGGGAAAAATGTACAGTTGCAAAATAATATTCTTGTGCTGGCAATACATGATTTAAAAAACAAACATGTGATGTAAGAGACCCTAGTTCATTCATGAGGTCATACCATTTTCCCCAGTCAGGATAATCACTTGGATCAGAGGTGGTTCTAAACAGAGTGCCTGCTCATTATTGAGCTATTTCTCAAGGGCCATTAGGATGGAAATAGTAAACAAAGGGTGGTTAATGGTGTCATGGCTGCTGTCACAACTGTGACAATATAAACACATAGCTTTTCTGAAGACTTTACACATTAAATAATTTTCACTGGGAATGTGTCTCTACGTGCCTGAATTATTCTGTGTAAATTGAGAGACAATTCTTAAGGATTGACTATTGTATGGTGAAAGAAAGCACTTTTTTGTTTTCCTTTTTAACTAGTCTCTTCCTCAATAACCTGTTAAAACAAACATGGCGAGTTAACAAAATATATGTGTGTATACTTTTTTAACCTCTCCATTAACCTCATTATAGCTTCTTTCCTGCCTCAGCTCCACAAAGGCTGTTGTCCTAGCAACAGACCACCATGTCAGTTTTCTCTATATTATCTAAATTGGATATTGTGTACTCAACAGCTATTATCTCTTACTTTGGTTTGTCTAGATTAATTAACCGTGTTCTTATTCTCTAAGGAAATAAATTTCAATTACTCTCTTCTTCTGTTGTCTTAGCCATAATTTTAATCGTATAGTAAAAGGAAACTATAGTTTGGAACTATATATATCTTTCTCATAAATAAGCACAAATTGGAATTGACTTTAAACCACAGTATCTTAGACTGAGGTCAGAAAATGGTATCTTAAGTCTCCCCAACTGCTTTCAACAAATTCTGCATCATCTAGATTCCCACCTCATAATGAAACACCCAGTCACATCACTGCCCAAGTCCACACCGGGATATGATAGTGTGTTTGTGCAAAGCAGAAGCTAAGTCACTGTGCAGTGAAGGTCTCATAGCACTTGAAATAGACAAGACTCCAGTCTATCAGAACATCGGCACCATGTTCTCACGCCAATAGTTGCTTTACACAAATGTTTCTAACACAGACTTGCAGTAATTCAGCAACTGTAAGTGAACACTAAATATGCAATGAAGAAACTTGCTGCTTTCAATTTTAGCAGTCAATAAAATATAGGCTTACCTCATGGTACTGCCCTTTGCTTTATTGTGCTTTACAGATACTGAGATTTTTACAACTTAGAGGTTCGTGGCAGCACTATATCAAGTTAGTCTGTTAGCACTTTTCCAATAGCATGTGCTCACTTCGTGTTTCTGTGTCACATTTTGGTTATTTTCACAATATTTAAAGTTTTTTCATTATTATTACATTTGTTACAGTGATCTCTCATCTCTGATGTTATTATTGGAATTATTTTGTGGCACCGGGACCCCTGACCATATAAGTGGGTGAACTTAATCAATAGTTTTTGTGTGTGTTCTGACTGCTTCACCAATCAGTCATCCCCCCATCTCTCTCTTCCTCAGGCTTCCTTATTCCCTGAAATACAACAATATTGAAATTAGGCCAATTAATAACCCTACAATGACCCCTAAGTGTTCAAGTGAATGGAAGAGACACACATCTTTCATTTTTAAGTCGAAAACCGAAAATTAAGTTTAGTGAGGAAGGCATGTCAAAAGTTGCAATAGGCCAAAAACTAAGCCACTTGGGCCAAACAGGCAGTTTGTGGACGTAAAGAAGTTCTCGAAGGAAATGAACAGTGCTACTTCAGTAAAGACACACATGTTAAAGAAGTGAAACAGCCTCATTGCCGATATGGAGAAAGTTTTAGTGGTCTAGAGAAAAGATCCCACCAGCCACAATATTTCCTTAAGCCAGGCCTCAGCCAGAGTAAGGCCCTAGCTCTACCCAATTCTATGAAGGCCGAGAGATGAACCTGCAGAAGAAACTGGAGGCCAGCAGAGGTTGGTTCATGAGGTTTAAGGAAAGAAGTTGTTTCTGTAACAAAAGTGCCGGGTGAGGCAGCAGCTGCAGGGACTTATCCAGAACATCTAGCTAAGACACTTAATGAAGGTGGCTACACTAAACAACAGATTTTCGATGCAGACAAAATGGCTTCCTATTGGGAAAAGACCTCATCTAGGGCTTTCATCTAGAGAGAGGAGAAGGCAATGCCTGGCTTCAAGGCTTCAAAGGACAGACTGACTCTCTTGTTAGGGGCTAATGCAGCTGGTGTCTTGACGTTGAAGCCAATGCTCATTTATCATTCTGAAAATCCTAGGGCCCTGAAGAATTATGGTAAGTCTATTCTGTGCTTTGTAAATGGAATGACAAAGCCTGGATGACAGCACATCTGTTTACAAAATTGTTTACTGAATATTGTAAGCCCACTGTTGAGACCTACTGCTCAGAATAAAAGATTCTTTTTTAAAATATTACCACTCATTGACGATGTACCTAGTCACCTAGGAGCTCTGAGGGAGATGGACAATGAGATGAACATTTTCATGTGTGTTGACACAGGATCCATTCCGCAGTCTATGGACCGAGGTATAATTTTGACTTTCAAGTCTTGTTATTGAAGAAATACATTTCATAAATTGCCTGTCATAAATAGAGATTACTCTGATGAATCTGGGCAAAGTAAATTGAAAATTTCTGGAAAGGATTCACCATTTAGAGGCCATTAAGAACGTTTATGATTTATGGGACATCAAAATAATAACATGAACAGGAGTTTGGAAGAAGCTGATTCCAACCCTCACAGATGACTTTGAGGGGTTCCTGACTTCACTGGAGGAAATAAGTGCAGAAGTGGTGGAAATACGAAGAGAACTAGGATTAGAAGTGGGGCCTGAAGATGGGACTGAATGGCTGTGAGCTCATGATAAAGTTTCAGTGGATGAAGAGTTGCTTCTTGTGGGTGAGCAAAGAAAGTGGTTTCTGGAGATGGAGTCTACTCCTGGTGAAGATCCTGTAAAGGTTATTGAAATGACAACAAAGGATTTATAATTTTACAGAAACTTATTTGATAAAGCAGTGACAGGCTTTGAGATGATTAATTCTAATGTTCAAAGAGGGTCTACTGTGGGTAAAATGCTATCAAATAGCATCACGCGCTATTGGGAAATTGTTTGTAAAAGGAAGAATCAATGTGGCAAACTTCACTGTTGTCTTTTTTAAAGAAATTGTCACAACCACCCCAGGCTTCGGCAACCACCACCCTGATCAGTCAGCAGCCCTCAACACCAAGGCAAGACCCTCCACCAGCAAAGAGATTCGGATTCATTGGAAGCTCAGATGATGGTTAGCATTTTTAGCAATGAAGTATTTTTTAATTAAGGTGTGTACATTTTCTAGATATACATAGATTAGTAGAGTACAAGAGTATAAAGATAAGTTTTGTAGGGAAACAAAAAAGTTCATTTGACATGCTTTATTGTGATATTCACTTGATATTGATTGTGATGGTATGGAACCAAATCTGCAATATCTGACATACGCCTGTAGAAAAATATTTAATGTCTATTTCAATAAAGCCACTAACCTGGACTTTAAGCAGATACAACAGCTTTACTCAATTTTCATGTGTCATATTGGTGTTTGAAGATTGCTTGTTGAGTAGATTGTCATTATTTTGAGGTAGTAGCCTTGAAACTGTTCTATTTCATTTAATATACTGATGTGAATAGGCAATTCTTACATTTGTAGGATTTATTTAAAAATATAGAAACAGATCACATTTAGAATTAGATCTAAGGCTGCATCTTTCTATTAAACAGTATCATCTGTCATCAATTATGAATGTGAATATTTAAAATTTTGGGTTATACTTGAAAAATTATTATGGTTCAGATATGCTATAAAGTATTTATTTCAGTTTTATTCATATATAAGACTATCTTTTAAAATTAGATCTGAATATTATTTAGAATTGAGAAAAAAAGCTTCTGCCAAAAAAATATTTCCTCTCTTTCATTGTATGAATTATTAAGAAGAAATACCAACTAAAAGAAATCTTGGGAAAAGATGGAAACATTCCACACATTCAAGCTAGTGTTACCCAGATAAAATATGCATTTTTGAAAATAAACATTTTGTTTGGTGATTTTCCAACATCACAAGAGTTGATAGAAGCCAACGATTCTTTTTTACTGTATATTTTCAAGTGACAAGTAACCTTATAATATCCCAAGTAGGAGAATAACAGGAGATCAGTTATTAAAGCATAATAGAATTGCCAAGATTACTTGACAGGTTTTCTACATTGTAACGTCTTGTAAAGTTCTTTTTATTTTTACTTAAATTCCTATTTGCTTATTAAAGGTCCATGTGTGGAGAGACTTGCCTTGATTATTACCTAATAATGGTTCAGGCATTTTAGTAATCATATGCTTAGACCAAGTACAGGATATACTACCATTGCTCCTGAAAACTCCAGGTGCTTTTACTATTCTTTGCCTGGAATGTCCTTTCCTCCCTCTTTGACTGGTTAGCATCTCCTTGAGTACCAGTTCAACCCTAGTGAGATCTCACTGACTTCCTTCGACAGGATCTGCATGTCCATCGTGTGCTCTTAGCTAAGTTTTTTTTTTTTAAGATTTTATTTATTTATTTGACACACACACACACACACACACACACACACAGATCAGATCACAAGTAGGCAGAGAGGCAGGCAGAGGGAGAGGGAGAAGCAGGCTCCCCGCCGAGCAGGGAGTCCGATGTGGGGCTCGATGCAAGGCTCGATCCCAGGACCCTGAGATCATGACCTGAGCCGAAGGCAGAGGCTTTAACCCACTGAGCCACCCAGGCGCCCCTCTAGCTAAGTATTTTGTTCATGCTCCCAGAAGATCTATCACTCTTTGCTTGTAATGTTTTCATTAAATTGATAAATATAAAGAAAAGAAACAAATCACTCATTATTTCATTACTTATAACCCCCCCATCATTGTTGTTTTTGTTGATCTCGTTGAGTTTTTCAGTGTAGAACTGTTTGAAAAAAAATACATGAATCCTAAGATACATATAAGTGCCTTCTGCTCCCTCCCATCTTAACCTAGTATCAGGTATTTCCCCATTATTTCATGTCTTCGAAACCATCAGTTTTAATGTCTGCATACAATTCCATCAGGTAACTATAACTATCATTTACTTAACCCTTCCCAAATCACCCCTAGTATGTTCTTTTTTGGTACTGCCATAATCATATTTGCAGCTCCAATATTGTCACTAAGCTCGAGCTTGTTAAATATTCAATAAATAAGTGTTAATAAAATCTTCTGTCTAGGAAACTTAGCTACTCCTCTATTATCTAACTGTTTTGAAGAATTTAAATCTCAAGTACAGAATATTAATGGAAGTTTTGCCATAGAGTCAGGAAGAATGGAAAGGCAGGAAAATTATCTGAAGATTTTAGTCTGGAGCTTTTCCTTTGGAAACATGCTATGTTACAGCTCCTGTGGTTATCATGGTCATTCCAGACAGATTTTTGTGTGTTTGTAAGTGTTTGCACCTCCATGAAATACTTAATTTGACTCTGTTAATAACAAAAATTATTTATCAGTTCTGCCAAAAGAATAGAAAGGAAGAAACATGAGCATCTTTTCCAAAGCACTGAATAGGTTATGTGTGGATATATACTAGGCTAGTGGCATGCAAATATGAAGAAAAAATATTAAATTATTTGGGAAAGATTTATTCCTTTGGAAAGGGCAGAACTGTCTTGGGGCTCAAGGAAATGTCACAGGATGAATAAATGAGAGCTAATTATAGAAACCCTTGTTTAAATTTCTGACCTTTTTCAATAACATCAGCACACCAGTGGAAGGTGAGTGAAGAATGAATGGATTAAGAAGTGAATGGGAGAAGAACCTTCCATTTGTCCACATATATACAAATGGTCAGTAAACCTAACTGAGAAATACCTGACAAGTAAGTGCAAAAAGGATTTATTTGGAAAAATAATGACATCGGTATTTTATACATTGTTATTTTTTAAAGATTTATTTATTTATCTATCTATCTATCAGAGAGAGAGAAAGAGAGAGTGAGGGAGCACAAGCAGATAGAGTGACAGGCAGAGGCAGAGGGAGAAGCAGGCTCCCTGCCGAGCAAGGAGCCTGATGCAGGACTCGATCCCAGGACCCTGGGATGATGACCTGAGCCAAAGGCATATGCTTAACAAACTGAGCCAACTAGGCACCCCTATACATTGCTTTTTTTTTTGTTTGTTTGTTTGTTTTTTTTTTTATCACGTAACAGGAAACAATGGGGATAGAAGTTCTAGCATACGGGAATAAACAAGGGGTTTGGATTCAGACTTGCGTTCAAATCCTATCTCCACCCTTTATGACTTCTGAGACCTTAAGTCTTTTAATTTCTCTGGTCTTTAGGCTTCTCATCTATCATATAGGAATAATAATTCTTTCTTTGACAAGCTGATTTAAAAGTAAAAAGAGACAAACACTTAGCATCTGGCACAAGGTAGGCATTCAAAAAAGGGGGAAATTATTGTTATCATACTACGTTGCATATTAGCGCTCCCCAAACCAAAGAGGAAAATGGGTTTTGTCTAAAATAAAAGGTGATTGACATGAGAAACAACTTGAGAAAAATAGGTTATCATAGGACTACTGCCATTTGGGGGGTACAAAGATGACCATATGAAACCCAGTTTCTGATATTATTTTAAATCCATGGGCCTCCCTATTTGTGTACACAGGCTCCCTACATGTCATCTGGAAACTTTCAATGCCTGAGTACCTCCCATAGGGTGAGTCAATCAACTATGGGTTTCTGGTCCACAAAAAATAGGAATCTCTAAAATGACACCATCAATGGAATAAAATTGGGGAGAGTATCTGTTATAACAGCCTACTCTTGATTTAATTCTGTCTAAAGGCTCTGAGTCTTATAAAATTCTCTTGCAAATAAGGTCTACCAACCAAAGAACATGACTGCTCAGTTTCTCCTTTATGCTTAGAACATTTTTCTTTCCAAAGATATCAGTAGAAAGAGTTTTGGTTATTCAAGAGAGAACAGCAAGTTCACAAATAAAGCTTCTTCCCCCATGCCCTGTTCTTTCATCTGAACAAAGTACTAGTGAACATAAGGGAATGCCAAACCCTTTTAGAAGCCAGCAAAGACATATTAATGATGTGAAAGTGAAAGTGGAATTAGACAAGAGAGTGGAGGTGAAGCAGGTATTTCTTTAATTAAAATTTACCAACAGACTAAGTTAGGGGTCTATAAGAATAACATTGGAATTTAACTTTCTTTCCAACATGGAACATAGAGAAAGTGAAATCAAGATAATTTGTCAGGGCTTAGTTTAGTATTGTGTGAATGAATGTGACTGATTCAAAAGAATGATTCTGAATTAAAGTAAATGCAGTATCTTTTTAAAAATTATCATCTTCTTTCTTAAGTTGGGCTCCTTTAACAATTATCTTTCCTGGTACATTTACACCAGGAAGGAAGTTTGCTAGCTGCACTGCATGGGAAATACTGAGAATGGATGTTTAAACTGAGAAAATTACCAAGGCCCTTTTTCCTGAAAAATGCTTTCCCTCAGATTTTAGTGACTATTGGAATCATCCCATCCTGCCCCTATCTCTTTTCCAGAGTAAATAGGATCGATATTATTTCCACTGTTATTCGCAGAACCCTAGTATTCTGCTGTTGCCTTAAATCAAATATTTTCATTTTTGAGCAGATAAATGCTTTTCCCATTTGACGTCCCTAATCATGTCGAATGATGGTTTTGTTTTTTCCATGACTAAGTTAAATGAGGCCAAGAGTGTTTCAGTATCTGTCCAGTGGCACACCGTTACTAAGTAGGAAATGTGATAAATGAAGTTTTATATTCTTATGGGCTTACCGAATTAATCCATTTTTAACTCGGAGGGCCACAGACAACAGCAGCAAGGGTGTATACAGGCAGGTAGATGTTCAGGATGGGCCATTGGGAGTTATGATGCACACAAAACAAATAACCAATCAAACAAAATCCAAAAACAGCAACAAACACTGCTGGCCTAAATTGGTAGAGACAGCCCAAATAAAGCCAGTAAGTTTGAGGGGCTCTTGGGTGGCTTAGTCGGTTAAGTGACTGAGCCTTTGGCTCAGGTCATGATCTCAGGGTCTGGGGATCAAGCCCCACATGGGGCTCCCTGCTGAGCCTTCCCACATCTTCTTCCTCTCCTTCCCACATCTTCCTCTCCTCCCTGCTTCTCCCTCTCCTCCCAGCTTGTGCTCTCTCTCGCTATCACCCAAACAAATAAATTAATTATTTAAATCTGAAAAAAATAAAGACAGTGCATTTGAGAACATCAGATCAAGGATGTAGAACCAAGGTGGTATTGGTTAGCCAGTGGCAAGAGAAAGATCACATTAAACAAGTAGGATTCAAACAACACAGAAGAAACTCTTTGATAATGCCTCATATTGATCTCAGACCAGCAGGTAAGGAGACAAGAATATCTTTTCTCTTTTCCAGTGTGAATGAATGTCAAGCAGAGTCTCAGCAGTTACGATGATTTTGACTATTCTACACATGCCTAAACACAGTCATCCTTAATTTGGCTGAGATATAAATGTGATCAGACAATGTGAGCTGGAACAGTCCCTTACCTCATGAGTGATTCTAGGTCACCACCCAATAGTCCCATCTGCTTTATTCTTTCTTTCTTATTTTCTACTTCCTGTAGGAACTTTCAAGGAGGGTCAAATATTGTTCATATTTTGAAATATGGGCCTCAAGGGAGAGTTAAAACTTAAATACACAATAGATATTGTATTGACATAATTTTTGAGGAAATGACATGATTTTTGAGGAAAATGAGATTCTGAGAAAGCTAAAAGACTGAATAAATATGTACTTATCTTGTGTTTTACTGGAGATTTTCTGAGGCATTGGTACACAGCCCTTGCTCAAGTTTACAATATCACCTTCTAGAATACACACGAGACTTCTTTTAATTTGGTTAATTTATATAAAGCTCTCTTTTTCACAGAGTAGAGAGGCTCTAGGACCTGAAGCAAAAGACACAAACGAGCTTCAATTCCTTAAGATAAAGTTAAACACACAGCAGACTTCATGGCAATCACCCTGCAGAGGCTGTAATAAGGGTCACATGATCAGGGATTGGCAATTTCTATTCAAAATGGCCCCCTGCAGATGACCAATTATACATTAGTGTGAGAATGACTTCCTGTGTCCAACATAAACTGCTTTGATTCAGAAGATGACTGGCTTCTGCTCTTAGTGACAAGACATACCTGTCAGTGAAGAACAACCTCCCTGTCCATTTCTCAAGGACAGGTGGTGGGCCATGACCTGACCTTGGCTCCATATGGTCATATGGATGCTTCTTCACACCAACCCTAATGGGGTCAACTGAAAATTTAGAGGTTTAGAACAACAGCACATTAAAAGTTCATTTACAATTTTTATTTGGAGTTGTCTATTAAAGTGGAGAAAACTGAGGTACAAGGGGCAAGGTAGGGGAATACCTCTGTTTTCCTAAGAGTACTGTGATGTAAGGGATGCCTGGGTAGCTCGGTCGGTTGGGCTGCTGCCTTCAGCTGACATGATGATCCCAGGGTCCTGGGATTGAGTCCCACATTGGGCTCCTTGCTCAGTGGGGAGCCTGCTTCTCCCTTTGCCTGCTTTTCCCTCTACCTGATGCTCTCTTGTGCTTGTGCTCTCTCTCTCTCTCTGATTGATAAATAAATAAATAAATAAATAAATAAATAAATAAATAAAATCTTAACAACAACAACAAAAGAGTACTGTGATGTGAAAAGAATTTTCTGACATCCTTCAAGAAATTCCTGGGGCACCTGGGTGGCTCAGTGGGTTAAAGCCTCTGCCTTCGGTGCAGGTCATGATCTCAGGGTCCTGGGATCGATGCCTGCCTCGGGCTCTCTGCTCAGCGGGGAGCCTGCTTCCTCCTCTCTCTCTGCCTGCCTCTCAGCCTACTTGTGATCTCTCTCCCTCTGTGAAATAAATAAATAAAATCTTAAAAAAAAAAAAGAAACTCCTGTTGGTTGCATGCTCCCTTGAAAGCTAATCAAGCAGATGATTCCCAGTAATGTTTATATGAATCAATTATCAGACAAGACAATTTTTTTAATTCTGAGCTCCAAGCATTATTCACGATTGAATTGATTAAAAAACATCTGTATTTGAATCAAATGCCATGCAAGTAGCCTCTGATTCTAGCCATTTCTTGGCTGTATTTTTTCAGAGTTGCATAACATATTTTGTGAACAACTCATTAAATAATGTTGTCTTCTTTACAGTATTCCATTAAGTATTCAAGTGCCCTATTTGCCTGTCAAGCTTCTTTTCCTTAAAATGGATTCCTGGCATTTCTAAAATTAAATACTGCCAGGGGGAAAAAAGAACTTTGCATTTATTGTGTAGAAAATTATGTGCTTTGACTGTCCAACAGATGATGTATTGGCAACTACCCAAGGTTCACATTTGTGGTCTCAGTTTGGAATTGGGATTCAGAAAGACTTCATGGTAGAGTGGTCTGCTCCCAAGTGTCTTCCCCAATCCTGATTGTTAGAATCCGTATAAAACCCCAACTGTACTCATTACAGCATTTACCATATTCATTCTTTCAATTGTGCTCATTTTTACAACATGAAATATAGTTCTCCAGGGTATCTTTGTCAGCTTTCATTTCCTCACTGGACCTTTGACCAAATAGCTGTTAATTAGTGCTCTGTATTATCATCCTAGGGTAGGTATGACGGAGCCAAGGTTTCATATCAGTTTGTTCCTTCCTTGGTTACTCACATGCTCTCAAGTCAACTAGCAAATGGTTTTAGAATGCAGCAATTGCCTACTAAATTCAGAGAAGTCGAGAGCTGTGGTATAAAATAGTTCATCTGAGTGTTGGGAAGCATGCTGTGAAAATGAACTTTTTCTTCCTTTTGCTATTGGACAGTTCTCCTCTCTGCAAAGTTCTCCTTTGTCAAGTATGCACTGCAATTCATGTGTTTGAACTCTTGGGCTCTAAGGTGGTCAATTATTAGAACAAAAACTACTGTTAAATTGGAGGTTAATGCTTCTCCCTAGCTTTTTTTTCTAGTGACTTCTGTTACTTTATGGTGAGCATGAGTTAAATGTTATCTTAACAGAATTCCTATGTTATAATTCCTGACATTCTAAGAGCTCAAAGTACATTTTTCCTTTATTACTAATGATGGTGAAGGTGTTCAAACCATGATACTCCACAATATGCCCTTTGACATAGTGATTATTTTGAACTGAAGGCTTCAGAAGCAGATGCAAGAAGGGATCTCTGATGTCCCCCTTTCTACTTAAAAGCAGGTCAGAGTATTTTCCATGAGAACGGGGCCTGGACTATACCAGGAAGAGAAGGGCATTCTTCTCACTGGAGACTGGGAGTGGATACCAAAATGGGCCTGTGCAAACAAATCTACTAAAATCACTCTAATCTTCCATTAGTTTTCCCTGTGTACTTCCTAGTCACTTTCCCATAATTTACTGCCAATAAAAGCTTAAGCCCTTTTCCTTTGTCTTGTCATTTCTCTTCAAATTCATCAGTCTTTGTTAAAAAAATATATAAGCTTTCAGTCATATTTTTTTTCAAGTCTTCATTTTTCTTCTATTTTTATGAAGGCTCCTGTGTGCACACAAAAATATTAAATAAAATTCTCTTCTTAATCTGTCTTATATCCACTTAATTTTCAGGCCAGCCACAGAATCTAAGAGGGTAGGGGAAGATTGTTTTTATTCCACTGTATTGGCCGTGATTCAAGTCCCTTACTATGTCCATTTGAATATAAGATAGAAATGATATGTTTGAGGAGATAAACAGCTAGAATATGATATTTCACATACTATCCCTAATTAACAAAGTGCATGGAATGGGTTCTTTTGACTCCTCAAACACAAATCTCAACAAACCAGAAAGACATCTATGATCCAACCTAAGTTATGCCGAGTACGTGCTCTTTGCAGTGCTATGTTTCCATATGAGGAATACCTTTTTCAGATTGGTGGTCAAATGTCTCACTCTTAAGCCTGAGAGTCAAATAATTTCTTTTTTTTTTAAGATTTTATTTATTTATTTGACACAGAGAGAGAGATTACAAGTAGGCAGAGAGGCAGGGAGAGGAGGAAGCAGGCTCCCTGCTGAGCAGAGAGCCCGATGTGGGCCTCGGTCCCAGGATGCTGAGATCATGACCTGAGCCGAAAGCAGAGGCTTTAACCCACTGAGCCACCCAGGTGCCCGAGTCAAATAATTTCTTAAACTATTTTACCCAACTGGGGTGTCTGGGTGGCTCAGTGGGTAAAAGCCTCTGCCTTCGGCTCAGGTCATGATCTCAGGGTCCTGGGATCGAGCCCCACATCGGGTTCTCTACTCAGCAGGGAGCCTGCTTCCTCCTCTGTCTCTGCCTGCCTCTCTGCCTACTTGTAATCTCGCTCTGTCAAATAAATAAATAAAATCTTTTAAAAAAACTATTTTACCACTATTATGAAGTTAATAAGTCATCATTATCAACAACAAAATGAGTTTCCTATGGAATCAGTGATATAGGTTACTGCTATAGGCTATTTTGTAAGTTCAGGGATAGATTGGAGCTCTGTGTTATACAGGATTAGTTTGTAACCACCAGCTAGCTGAATATGAACACTATTTTCCTTCATTATGGGTGTGGATAGAAATGTGGCCAATCTTTCATAATGACTTCAAACATTTCAGGAATGCAGCATGACCCTTCCCAAAGATGGGATGGTCAGCAGGGTGCATTACCATGTGGGATGAAGATTCTTTACTTATTTCCCCAGAGGATATCAAATGAAAGGTTTATGTGATTCTGTTTTCAAGGATTCTGCTTTGGCTTGGTTCTGGGAACTCCCCTGTCGAATGATGATAGCTTCTTTCCAAAACATGTTGATACTAGGATAAAGTTACTATATCTTAGAGCGGGAAGCTATTTACATGATCCATATTGTAAAAATTGCCTGTTGAACGTAACTGGTCATATGTTTTCTATATTTGGGAAAATTTTTGAAACACTGGGTAAAAATTAGAAATGACACAACTTTTGGAATAAGTAGGACTTTAAAAAATCCACAAAAACCCTGGGTTTGAGTTCTGTGTTCACCCCTCCACCACTAACTAGTTGCTTGGTCTTCAATAAACCATAATCTTTCTACCTTTTAGTCTGTAAACTTGAAATGAGGATAACAAAGCATACTTAGTGGTTGCTGTAAGAATTCAATAATAAAAATATACAAATGACCTAATGATCTTTGGTCTTTAAGAAAAAAAAAAAAACAGAGTTGGATAGTAGTTAAAGCAGCAAAAACAGGTTTCATCCAAAACTTACTGCAATAGGGGAAGAAAGACCTCCTTGGAAAACAGAGCTCAACTCTGACTACAGTGTGCGCAAGTAGGAATCTTCAGCCAAGGATCAGGGTAGAGGTAAGTAGACGATGATTTACTAAGAGAAAACATCAGGGGTAAAGGAGATCCTAACTAAACTGACCTAACAGGATCTTTGCTGAAGACACGCCAGGATGATTGGACATCATTTGGGTGATGCTTGGAGGATGAGAAACCCGAGGAGATATTGAGGCTGAACAGATAGAAAGGATGGGGGACTCTTGCTAACTGCTCTAGCAGGATTCTTGCTGAAACTGGATTTTATAAGGAAGTGCATAGATGGGCCTAGAAGAAGGCTCTGGAGCCTAACTAAATTTTGGTCAAGCAAAGAATCTTTGTCATTGGTCACAGTATGATCAGTAAGCCTTGTGTCCTACTATTCATTGCTATTATCTTAGTATTTAGGAACTCTCACTGTATTAATATGTAAATATGTATAATTTACCAAGAGAGGCATGTTTTTATTTCTTTGACATACCGAGTTATTTTAGATTCCAAGAAAGTAATTCGATAAAAAGACACTGAACATTATTTTGATATTTCTTTAAAAAATTAATATTTCTAGGGTTAATGAATTTTACAGGCTTATATTGGACATCTATGAATAAATGCCACAGTTACTGAGAAAGGTTAGTAAACACTCTGAAATTTGGTTTCTTTCTGTTTCAAAGAGTATGTGCACTCAAAATGTGATGTAACTCTTGTGGATAAATCCCTGTACCCTCCCACAGAAGATTTCCATTATACCTTGACAACAGCTTGTCATCCATTTGGCAATTTTACCCTTTGAAAACAACCAAATTTTGTACTGTGGAGGTGTGTTTTTAAGATGGGAGCTTTGGTTTTCATTCCTTTATTTCCTTATGCATCTAGCAAAAGGAAATTCAAATCCCTAAGGTAAAAAATTTCATGAGGATAAATTTTACATTTTGATCTAAGTTGTATTTTTAAAATGTAACACTCAAAGTACATTGATTTGCAGTTACTTTATAACAAAGAGATACCAAATATTGAATTTAAATGGAAATATCCTTTCTCATGGGCCTGGCAACAAATTTCCTCCTTGAGAATGGCTTTGGATTTCCATGGCCTTTGTGTAATTCTTAGTTTTACATCTTTGATCATAACAGCTTGTTCATCTTAGTTTTTCTCCAATTATCCTGGCTTCCACATTTAAAAGTCAAAAAAGCAAACATGAATATACCAGGATGGCTTGAAATGAATAAGAAATCCTGGGAACTAGATTAGTTTCTAATCAATTTTTCCATACAGACCCGCATAAGTTTGGCTCAAATGTAAGGTCTGCTATTCTGACTTCTGAATTTACTGTAATTCTGTATTTTGACTTTGATTAATTCAATTGATTAATCCTGTTACTGTCTTTGTATATTCACTTACTATGATGCTATGATATTCTAGTGGGTTTTCTGAATAGTCATCACTGATCTTACAACTCAAGTTATGCAAATGACTTAAGTCAGATGATAGAAGGACACATTTCAGAAATTCTATTTTGAAGGAAAACTATAAACATATTTTATAAGTGAGTTTTTCATTTTCATAATTACTTCAAATATCAAATTACAGTAGACTTTGTCAATGCAGAGACGAGAGCTTTGACAATAAAAATTTAAAAATCATTAAATATTAAAGTAGTCCTTTGGAAATCTGATAATTACACACACACACACACACACATGCACACACACATACACACCACATTTTATTCAGAAATAGATGTTTCATCTGTCAGGTGCAGACCCTATCTTGACCCTATCTTGTAAAGAAGAAAACTGAACTTCTGAGAAATTAATTTTGCTAAGATCACACAACTAAACAGAGGAAGCTGAAAGACTAATCTAGGCTTATTTAATATTACCGCTTCTTTTTGTTCCACCATGTTCTATGCCTTGAAATCTACAATTTGGCTGAGCTCTTGGCCTCAAAAGATACTGTCTAAAGGGAGAGACAAATAAGTTAACAAGCACTTAACATACACTTGAAAAGCAGGATAAGTTTTACTAGTTTCGTGGGAACTTTTTCAAAATTTGTTTTATTATGTTTTTATTGAGATATAATTGACATATGACATTGTGTAATTTTAAGGTTTATAATATGTTAATTTGATATATTTATATATTGCTGTATTACCTCTGTAACTTTAGGTAATACTTCTATCATATCATATAATTATCATTTCTTTTTTTGTGGTGAGAACATTTAAGATCTAGTCTCTTAGCAACTTTTAACTAAATAATACTGTATCATTGACTATAATCACTAGGTTGTGCATTAGCTCTCCAGGACTTATTTATCTTCTGACTGTAAGTTTGCAACATGGGAACTTTTTGATGGGTCCAATTTAGTCTGTTTTGAGACCTCAGGCAAAATTTCATTGAGAAACAGGCTTGAGAAGGAACAGAAACTTTGAAGGCAAGAATAGGGAGAACATGACAACAAGAGGAAATAGCACATATAAACCATTTGAGACATAAAAGAACATTTCAACGTTAAGAAATCACGAAGAGGTACATGTGGTAAGAACCTAGAAAATAAGAGGATGCCTGAAGTCTTAAAGCCTTAGACACCATGGTTAGGAATTGGGACTGTATACCATAGACAACTAGAAGGCACGGGAGGGTTTTCATCATTGGAGGAAACTTTGATCACTCAACAAATTCTTGAGTGCTTATTATTACCGGGCACTAATCCTGTTCATGAATTAGAAGGATGTCAGACAAAAATATAGAAAACAGACCAGAAATGGAAAAGACTAGAGACCATTTCAAAACCTTCAGGCAAAAATGATACGACACAATTGAGGTAGAGGCTACACCTATTTCATCTTTGGGTGAGTTTTTGTCAGAGGGTACAATAATAGCAAATACGATTTTAGTAGTTCTCTCCTCTAATCTTTCTTCCCTTTACCTGCCAAGCCTCCTAACACTTTCAGTGCCCCAGCAGACCTCTGAGGGGCTAGCTCACAAGTTTCTTGTGGATACAGATACTACCATCTGACTTGATCCAGTCACCACTGTATTTCATTAGCATGCCAGAGATGCTGTCTCAAGTGGGAGACAAGTTCAGGAACTACACTCTTGAGACAATATCACCAGTACAAACCTCTACAAACTTCTGTTTCTAGCCCAGGACTATAAAGTTCTTCTGTTTCATTTAGTGAAATACTTCTTAAAAAGCTTAACACACTCAGGAGAAACACTGTATGTTCTGCTCCGTCCTTGGTCCCTAATGGAGGACTCACTAAGAAGTGAGGAGGGTCCTTCTCTACTGTGCCAGACATCTTATACTACTCACATTTTAATTCACAGCTTTTTTTTTCTTCATATCTCCTGCTTTTTGTTCTCTTCGTGTTTCACTTATTGAATGAAAGTTTAGAAATATTCACGTGGGAAGAAAGGCTGATGTGAGGAGGTAGATGAAGTAGTCCAGGTAATGGAGCTTTATCACACAGCCAATGTATGGATGCAGAGTTCACTTACAGAAATCTTTCTCCATGGTCCCCAAGGCCCAGGTCTGTGGTTCATAGTAGACAGATTTTTAATTTTTTTTATGAGACTTTATTTTTTAGCACGGTTTTTGGTTCACAGTAAAATTAAGCTGAAGGTACAGAGATTTCCCACATATGTCCTGATCCCATGTTTGCACAGCTCGCCTCATTATCAACACCCCGCACACAGTGGTATATTTGCTACCACTGATGAACCTACATAGACGCGTCATTACCAACCCACGTCTGCAGTTTACAGTAGGGTTCACTCTTGGTGTAGTACTTGCTATGGGTTTGGACAAATGTTTCATGGCACGTGTTCTTCATTACTGTATGGTACAGAGTAGTTTCACTGTGCCCACATCTGCTGGGTCTAAGCTATTCATCCCTTCAGACAACCAGTCATCTTTTTACTGTCTCTATAGTTTTGTCTTTTGCAGAATGTCATAGAGTGGGAATCATTACATGTAACCTTTTTAGATTGGCTTCTTTTACTTTGTATATATATTTAAGTTTCTTCTGTGTCTCTCTCTTTTTAATTTTTGAGAAGATCTTGGAAGCTTATACAAACTAAATATTTCATATAACCCGTAATACATTTCCTTTATTGTTCTTAATACAATATCATTTTTTTAAATTACAAACATTTTCATCAAGCCCCATATTGTTGCCTCCAAATCTCCTTTAATGTATCCCAGTGTGCTCTAAAATATCCTCATTTCCATGGATGACATGATGTGGAAAAGGGTTGAGAAGCACTGTTTTCAACTTTGGATCCGGATTTTTTTTTTTTTTAGATTTTTATTTGTCTGAGAAAGAGTGCATAAGTGGAGTAAGGGGGTAGGGGAAGAAGGAGAAGAAGACCCCCCACTGAGCAGGGAGCCCAACTTGGGGCTCTATCTCAGGACCCTGAGATCATTACCTGAACTGAAGGCAGACACTTAACTGACTTAACCACCCAGGCACTTCTCCTTTTTTTTTTTTTTAATATTTATTTATTTATTTTAGAGAGAGAGAGAGAGAGTACTCATGCAAGCAGGGAAAGGGCCAGAGGAAGAGCATCTCAAGCAGATGCCCAGTGGAGCTTAAGCCCACGACCCTGAGATCATGATCTGAACCGATATCAAGAGTCAGATGCTTAACTGACTGAGCCACTCAGGTGACCCTTAGATCAGGTTTCTTAACTGACCCTTGATAGATTTCCATAAGTGTGTAAACTGTTCAAATGCATCTTTGGCGAGATGGTCCATAGTTATCCTCAGGGTCTGCCATGTCTTTTATCTAGATAGCTCATTTATTTAAGTGCTGAATAATATTCCATTGTCTGGATATACTACAGTACTAGAGTTCAGTTTAGAGTAACTAGGATCATCAGAGTTGGTTACAGCTTTGTAGTAATAATACTAAAGGTGAATGATGCCACTATTTTGCACAGTGGGACAAATATTAATTTCTGCAGACAAAACCCTTAAAGATGACAATATCCTTAATGATGATGCTGCCCTCAAAGAATATAATCATAATGAGGAAAAGTTTGCAGTGGTTATGGTGACAAATCCCAAAACAGAGACAACAGCAGCCCCAGTTACAACCCGGTGATCTAGTCCTGTGATGACTGCTCCAGGTGGGTCATCCACAGCAGCAACCATAGCTCAAACCTCAACCACTGTCTCGGCTCTGGTCCCCACTTCTGCACCACCATTGTTCCAGCATCATGGACAGCGGCATCTTCTGAACTGCACCTCCTTGTGCAACTAAACAAGATAAACCTGCACGGAAGCCAGTGGAGACTCCAGTGACTACCACTGGCCCAATACCAACCAAATGGCACATAAGAAAATTCTCATTAAAAAACCTTTTTTAAAGAGCAACAAGAGAACTTGTGACAGGTTGGTCTTATGAGAATATGGCAATGAAATCATGTCCATGAACTGGTTTCAATAACTCTTCCAGGGCAGTAAAGTACCTTTTTTTTTTAACTTTAACCAATTATTTTAAAAATTTACATTACTCATATTCTTTCTTTTTTAGAGCAGTTTTAGAGTTACAGAAAAATTGACCAGAGAGTTGGATTTGGTTCGCTAATGTCTCGTTAAAGATTTTTGCATCTGTGTTCATGAGATACATTGTCTGTGGTTTCTTTTCTTGTAATTGTCATTGTCTGGTTTGGGTTAATGTTGACCTAATAGAATGAGTTAGGGAGTATTTCCTCTGCTTCTGTCTTCTGAAACAGATTGAGGAGAATTGGTATAATTTCATCTTCAAATGATTCATAGAATTCAGAAGTGAACACAGCAAATCCTGGGACTTTCTTTTGTTAGGTATGATTATTTGAATTGCTTTAGTATATATAGCTTTATTCAAATTGTCTATTTTTCCTTGTGTGAATTTTGGCAGATTATGTCTTTTAAGGAATTGGTCCATTTCATCTAGGTTGTCAAATCTGTGGACTTAGAGTTGTTCATGGCATTCCTTTATTGTCATTTCAATGTCCAAAGGATCTTTAATGATGTACCCCTCTCATTTCTGTTATTAGTAATTTGTACTCTTTTTTAGAGAGAGACTTATCAAATTTATTGATATTTTCAAAGAACCAGTTTTTCGTTTAGTTTATTTTCTCTACTGATTTCTTAGTTTCATTTCATTGACTTATGCTTTAATTCTTATTATTTCTTTTCTTCTTTTTACTTTGGATTTATTTCACTCTCCTTTTTCTAGTTTCATAAAGCAAATGCTTTGATTACTGATTTGGGGACTTCTTTTCTAATATGTGCATTCAATGCTATAAATTTCCCTCTAATCACAACTTTTACTCATCCCACAAATATTGATAAGCTGCATTTTTATTTTTACTTAGTTCAAAATATTTTAAAATTTATTTTGAAATTTCTTCTTTGATCCATGTGTTATTTAGAAGTGTGTTCTTTTAATCTTCAAGTATTTTGGAACTTTCTGTTTGATTCTGGTTTAATTCCATTGTGGCCTGAGAGCAGATATTGTATGATTTATGTTATTTTAAATTTGTTGAGGTATGTCTTACGACCCAGCATGTAGTCTATTTTGGTGAATGTTCCATGTGAGCCTGAGGAGAATGTGTATTCTGTTGATGTTGGGCGAAGTAGTGTACAGCTGTCAATTAGATCCATTTGATTGATGGTGTTGTTGAGTTCAGTTATGTCCTTACTTATTTTCTGAAATGTTGGTTCTGCAATTTTTTTAAGGTTTTATTTATTTATTTGACAGAGAGAGAGAGAGAGAGATCACAAGCAGGCAGAGAGGCAGGCAGAGAGAAGAGGAAGCAGGCTCCCTGCTGAGCAGGGAGCCTGATGCGGGTCGCAATCCCAGGACCCTGAGATCATGACCTGAGCCGAAGGCAGAGGCTTTAACCCACTAAGCCACACAGGTGTCTCTGGTTCTGCATTGCTGCTAGAGGGCTATTGAAGTCTCCAACTATGATAGTGGATCATGTATTTCTTCATGCAGTTTTATAAGTTTCTGTCCCACATATTTTGATGCTCTGTTGTTAGGTGCAAGCACGTCAGGGATTGTTGTGTCTTCCAAGGGAACTGACATACTTATCGTTATGCAGTGTTCTTTTTTATCCTTTATGATTTTCTTTGCTCTGATTTCTGCTGCCTAAAATTAGTATAGCTATTTCCTCTTTCTTTTGGTTAGTGTTAGCATGCTATATCTTTCTCCATTCACTTTTATTCTATATGTGGCTTTACATTTATGTGGCTTTATGTGGATTTTTTTGTAGACAACATATAGTCGGGTCTTGTTTTTTGATCCACTCTACAATCTCTGTCTTGTAATTGATGCATTTAGACCATTGATATTTAAAGTGGTTCTAGATACAGTTGGGTTAATATCTACCACATTTATTACTATTTCCTATTGCTGCCCTTACTCTTTATTTCTAGTTTTGTCTTCCCATCCTTTTCTGCCTTTTGAGCACTTTATGTAAATCCATTTTCTTTCCTTTCTTAATATACCAGATATATTTCTTTTTTTACTTTTAGTTGTTGCTTTATAGTTTGCAACATACACATAACTAATCCAAGTCTACTTTCAAATAACACTATTCTCCTTCATAGGTAGTGTTAAGGACCTTTTTTTTTTTTTTTTAGATTTTATTTATTTATTTAACACAGAGGGAGAGAGAGAGAGAGAGAGAGAGAGGTCAGATCACAAGTAGGCAGAGAGGCAGGCAGAGAGAGAGGAGGAAGCAGGCTCCCCGCTGAGCAGGGAGCCCAATGCCGGCCTCGATCCCAGGACCCTGAGATCGTGACCTGAGCCGAAGGCAGAGGCTTTAACCCACTGAGCCACCCAGGCACCCAAGCACCTTTTAATAAGAAAATAACCTAATTCTTCTCTCCCATCCTTTGTATTCATTTCACTTATATGTAAACATAAATAAGCATACATATTATAATTGAATATATTATTGCTGTTTTTATTTTGAACAAATTGGGATCGGCCACATAAATTAAGAATAAGAAAAATGTAAGTTTTTATTTTATCTTCACCTTACTCATTTTCTGATGCTCTTCCTTTTTAAATATAGATCTGAGTTTCTGACCTGTATCATCTTCCTTCTCTTTACAGAAGAGCTGTTAACATTTCTTGTGTGGCAGGTATACTGGCAACAAATTCTCTCAATTTTTGTTTATCTGAGAAAGTCTTTATTTCTCCTTCACTTTTGAAGCATAATTTCATAGATTATAGATTTCTAGGTTGATGTTTTTTTTCTTTCAGCACTTTGACTATTGCAGTCCATGGGGCGCCTGGGTGGCTCGGTTGGTTGAGCTTTTGACTCTTGGTTTCTGCTCAGGTCACAATCTTGTGGGTTGTGAGGTTGAGTCCGAGTCAACCTCCACGCTCAGCGGGGAGTCTGCTTGAGATTCTCTCTGCCCCTCCCCTCGCTTTCATTTCTGTACTCTTTCTCCCTAAAATAAATATATAAATCTTAAAACAAACAAAAAAAGAATATTGCAGCCCACTTTTCTAGCTTGCATGATTTCCGAGAAGCCAGATATAATTCTTATTTCTGTTCCTCTCTTGGTTTGGTGTTTTTAAAGTTTGGCTTCTATCAGCATTTTTCTTTATCTTTGATTTTCTCTAGTTTGAATATTATATGCCTTGATATAGTTTTATTTGTTTTTGATTTGGGGTTTTTGTTGTTGTTGTTGTTGGTTTTTGCATTTATTACTTGGTCTTCTCTGAGTTTCCTGGAGCTGTAGTTTTGGTAGCTAGCATTAATTTGGGGGAATTCCCTCTCTTTTTTCTTCAAACACTTACTCTTTTTCTTCTTTCTTTTGAGACTTTAGTAGAGCTCCAGGAGGTAAAACTCATAGAATTGTGGAGCCCACTGGTGACTGGGTCCCTCGGGCATTTTTATCTCTCAGAATCATCCACAATCAGCCTCCAGCAATTCATCAATTGCAGTTGCAGTTCAGGTACACGGGACCGCTTCCCATGGAGGTTTTGCTCCCTTAAGCTGTGGTTCACTCAATTTGTCTGTCTGTCTCTCTAGTTTTGGAGACAGCAGTTCACTCTGTGATCTCACTTCTCTTAGGGATCTAAGAAGGGCTGTTGATTTTTCAGTTTGCTCAGCTTTGCTTGGTGTAAGGATAGAGCGGCAACTTCTATGCTTATGAGTCAAACCAGAAAACAGAAGTCTCTGACAATAGGGTTTTTTTCCCAATAAATTTTATTAAGCAATGTCTTACGAGTAACTAGACATATCTGTACATCACTATCATTCGACATTGCCGGCCCCTTCAAATTCCTATTTGAGAAGGGTGAGATCTCATCACAAACCTTATCTCCTTCATTGTTTTTACTGACTCCTCCCTTTATGTTCTTCCAAATGATCCTACTACTCCTTGACAGCCTTCCAGGACAATCAAGACAATGGAAATATAGTGTAGGCTCCTCCTCTTACTGCTTTCTCCATTAACGAATAGCACCAAAAATTCTGTGGAATTTACTTTTCTCCACTTTCTTACCTGGTACTTTTGGCTCTAGGGTGAATCTTTATTATGTTACAGATTTCAAAGAAAAATATGTAGTGGTGACACTATATTATAGGATTCCGGAAACTTTTTGCAAGTTGTGATTTAAGAATGAAATTTTAGCCCCATTAAAAGCATTTAGGGTTTGCAAAAATATTCTGAAGAGTGTCCTTTCTTTCCACACCCACGGGCCCATCATCTGCTTAGTACGGTGCTTGACACTTAGGAACTCTTACGTGTTAGTGTCTATCGAACAACGTGTTAGGCGCTGGGGAATGAGCATGAATGAGCCCAACAAGATTTCATTGCTCATTCTTTCACACCCATAAAACTTCCCCAGAGGGCTATAGGGAGGCTACCCTGGAGATCATACTGGAAAATCCTGCAACACCAGTTTATTAAAAAGATGTTTCTTTCTTTATTTGTATAACTCCACAGTTCTGCTTAAGCTATGAGAACAGATAGTCCCATAAAATCATCCATTTTATCTGGATTTTTAACTTCCAGTTGGAGGTATATTCTGAAAACAGGTACAGTTCCTCTCAGGCTTTGGGCAAGAAAATTGTAATGCCCTATGTCACATTCCCAGATATTTTTACCTGAATATAGCAATTTGGGGACTTTCTCCCCACAGTCTTAAGCTGGGGTGCAATACCAAGTTATACATATTTAGCTTCCAAGGGACCACACACAACGATTCAGCTTTGGGGCTGTCTGGGCTTAAACAGATATTTCTGGTAATAGCAGAATCCCTCTATAGGTATCTTCTCCTATGTTTTTTTTTTTTTAAGATTTTATTTATTTATTTGTCAGAGAGAGGGAGAGCACAAGCAGGCAGAGTGGCAGGCAGAGGAAAAGAGAGAAGCAGGCTCTCTGCTGAGCAAGGAGCCTGATGCAGGATTCGATCCCAGGACCCTGGGATCGTGACCTGAGCCGAAGGCAGCGGCTTTAACCCACTGAGCCACCCAGGCGCCCGAAGGAAGAAACATTTATCTAGCAGTATTACATGTCCAAATAATAAGAAAAGGAAACATAAGGAAATAAAACAATAGCTCTGTTCTCTCTGAAGCAGAACTTGGGGGAGGGGGCTAACTCATCATTACCACTACCGCTACCAGCTGCAGAATTCTTCCAATGGTTACCTGTACACTCATTTGGTACTTACTATATAATCTTCTACCCCTCAATATCTCAAACATTTGTTTCTTTAACCTTTTGGGAACAAGTGATGAATAAGATCTACTTAGTATTCTAACTACATGTGTTCAGAAAACTATCATGAAGCATCTGGAAATGTCAAAACCAAGTAAGCAAATGTGCTTTGATCACTTACACATTCAATAAATATAACATATGAACTACAGCACAGAGTTCAAAATTTTCCCACCCTACATGAGAGTGTATAAATAAAAGAGGCTTAACCAAACTTCATCAGGCAGTTTCTGGAATTAAAACAACTGGGCTATTCGCCACACCCCACAGTTTGGAATGTCGACAATCAGGATTTAGGGGGTGTAAGACTCCAGCTAAATTAAGATGATGCAAACCATTGCGTTAGATGATGGAGAAGGTCTGCTTTCCTCCTACTCAAAATGCCTGGGAAACAGGAAATAGGAGTCCAATTAAGATGGCCTTTCTGTAGTAGAAAAGTAATTGTTACATGCCAGCGAACAGTGAATGAATATTATTGATGATTCTGTGATCAAAGGAGACTTAGTTTTTGCTATTGTGACAGCCATTTGACTGCTGCTTTGCAGATCAAAACAAATTAATATGTTTGTGATGACTGCACAATAACAGTGAGAAAAATAAAAACTTGCTCTTGATCCTTGCTAGGGGAAGAAAAAGCCCAAGACATGTCCAAGATGGAAGTAATTCAGAATTCTCTCCAAAGCATGTACATATATGCTATGCTAACGGGTATTTTAGTCAAGGTGGAGACTATGTTGGCATAGATACCTAACGTTTTAGTACCCACTTGCATTTTGAGCTGTCTAGTATCTTATTTGGGGGGTAATTTCCCATGGTGTGTAATCTTGTTAGGAGGCAGTATCTTATTTCCTGCTACATAGGGCAAAGAGAACAGGGTACACCCTGGTACTCAGTTAGTGATAACGATTTAATCTCTGCTATTGGATATTTACACACAAGACTTGGAATATTTACTCTGTGTTACATACAAGGATAGAAGAAATTCATTTGAGCATCAATGCTATGTTTGGGTTAAATGAGATGCTTAGAGATACCTGTTCAGATGAGCCTTCTATCAGTAGAGTTAGCTCCTGATAGCAGGTATGTAATTATGTGTGTGTGTGTGTGTGTGTGTATACATATATATATATATATATATATATATGCATGTGTGCATATATATATGCTAAAATATATACCTCCTTAAGTGTATGTGTATATGTATTCTTTTTTTTTAAAAAGATTTTATTTATTTATTTGACAGAGAGATCACAAGCAGGCAGAGACAGGCAGAGAGAGAGAAGGAAGCAGGCTCCCTGCTGAGCAGAAAGCCCATTGCGGGCCTCAATCCCAGGACCCTGAGATCATGACCTGAGCCAAAGGCAGAGGCTTTAACCCACTGAGCCACCCAGGCGCCCAAGGCTGAACTATGTTTAGATCCCTGATACCAGTCGCTAAGATAAAACTCTCTCATGCCATACTGAGAGCATTGGTACTTATAAAACTTTGTTAAAGTTTTCTCCTATGTGTTTGAAGAAACTGATATCTTTAATCATCATCTCCAAGTGACCATATAAAGAAACACACTTGAAAGATTACAAGCATAATGGATTGTACAAATTTGAACACTTGTCACCTGTTCTTTGTTTGGTCCTGCTGTACCCTCCCCTTAGCTGCCTACATTTGGTTTATTTTCCATCACAACTATCAGTGATACATTCAGTCTTATTAGGTTACAAGGAAGAATTAAGGAACAGCTTTGTGTCCCTTTTAGAATCCTTTCATCCTATTGTCTGAAACTCACGTCTTTCTTTCCATCTGGCCACACAGGAAGAGTTGAGAATGAAAATATCAAAACCTGTCTTCATACATTCATTGATCATTTCTCTTCTAGAGTTCTCCATTCCTAACTCACTGTTCTTTTCCAACAAATTATTTTTGTTCTCTTTCATCACCAGACATTACCTTTGTGATGGCCCTAACACACAAGCCTTTGCTAAATTGTCCTTGAAAATAATTCTCTGGGAACTGTTTTAGAGAATGGACAGTATTTCTTTCCATAGATTTAAACAAATTGCAATTTAGTGTTTTCAAAATAGAAAAAAAATGATGGCAGTTGTTATTTTTATGAAAGAAGAAAAGAAAAATCATTGGCCTGAAATCTGCAAAGGACCATGAGATACATAAATATAATTCTTTTATTTACTCAGAGAGGAAAAGAATAGGGGTGCCTGGGTGGTTCAGTTGTTAAACAGCTGCCTTCGGCTCAGGTCATGATCCCAGGGTCCTGAGATTGAGCCCCGCATCGGGCTCCCTGCTCGGCAGGAAGCCTGCTTCTCCCTCTCCCACTCCCCCTGCTTGTGTTCCCTCTCTTGCTGCGTCTCTTTCTGTCCAATAAATAAATAAAATCTTAAAAAAGAGAGAGAGAGGAAAAGAATAACCTTCATTCTCTTTAAGAATTTGTATGAAAGCAATAATAAAATAAGACAGAAGAAACAAGAGGTCAAAAGGACATAACCTCTTGGAGAATTGAAAACAATTATACGTGTAAGTAAGTTATTGTATGTGGTTCCCTACACTTGTTTTAAAAAATACAGAGACACAGTATTACACTATCACTCTATGAATGCATGCTAGATACATTGTATAAAATTACACATTGAATTACAAATGCCAATGGGAAATGTATTGCATGTGCCTGCATTCTCTAGCTTGGAAGGTGTGTTAGTGAGAAACAGAATTAATAGGATGTATACATATATATAGAGAGGGAAAGATTTATTTTCAGGAATTGACTCACATGACTGGGGGCAAGCAAGTCTAAAATCCATAGAGCAGAAAAAAGCTGGAAATTCAGCTAAGAATCGATGTTGCAATCTTGAGTCCAAAGACTGGAAATTCAGGTAGAAATTCTCTACTGCAGTTTGAAGACAGAATTCCTTCTACTTTGGAAAGTCTTAGTCTTTGCTCTTAAGGCCTTCAATTGTTTGGATGAGGCTCACCCACATTCTGGAGGATAATCTACTTTACTCAAAGTCTACTGACTCAAATATTCATTACATCTAAAAAAAAAATACCTTTGTAGCAACACCTAGATAGTTGTTTGACTAAACAACTTGGCACCATACTCTAGCCAAATTGACACATAGAATTAATCATCATAGAAGGTCTGGAGGGAAAGGACATTTTGTATCTAATCTGGTTATAGTTGCTTGTGATCTTTTCTTTTATGGGCATTATTCTCAAATGACTTTACTAAATATCTGTAACTGTTTTGAATATGTGACATATAGATTCATGTTTAGTACGTTGTACTATAATATTCAACCATGGTAGATTTTTCCACTGAATACACATGAGTACGTTATGTCCATTCTTTTCTGCAAGTCAGCCACTGGTGGCTCATGCTTTGCTTCATCCCTTAACACAGCAGCTCACATAGAAAATAGTGTGAAGAACAGAGTAGACAAGGACTAATTAAAATTACACAAATAAGAATTGTGTCCCCAAAGATGGAAGAATGAGAACATTTTGTTCTGACTTATTGAGAATCAGAAAAATGAATTAAACAGGAAGGCATACCAGGATGCTTTAAATAGAGTAGCAGATTATAAACCTACATAGTAACTGTTATGTGTTACAAGTCACTTCTGTTGCTTAGCAGAGCCTACTCTTAGTTATATCTGGAGACTGTGTATCAAGAACTTCTGGAAACATCCCCATCTCATAAAAATCAAACTCCACCAAAACTAAGGGCACAAGGCTAACTGTATTGTTGCTTCAGAAACTGGATCTGCTTCTTTCTGATATGACTTGATAATTAACGGACTACTCAGCATGATTTTTGTTCTACATCTTGCAACCAATTCCCACACATGACATATTAGAAAAGTCATTTCAACAGATTGTCAAGTAAAGAAGATAACAAAAGAAAGCCAAATGTATGAATGTCTTATGTTTAAGCTCCTATAAAAAGGCTCTATTTTTGTTTGTTTTTGTTTTTATAATGAACAAAGATGCAATATTTTGCTCTGAACTCTTCTGTGTGATAGCTAAAATTCCCCCTTGCAGCACACATGGTAAGTCATTTTATATTACCTTGGTAATTTCATGAATGTCTTTTTTCATTGAGATTCCATCTGTGTCCAGTAGAAGGAGCACTCAGCTAAAAGGAAAATAAAATAGACTTAAAACAAAATTTCTAAAATGCTCGCAACCCTGGGATTAACTCCGCTTCAGAGACAATTGCTCTGAAGCTAGTCTGTGGTCTGTGGATGGGCAGTTTTACAGGAACCTGATTCAGGACGCAGCTGTTAGGCCCCAAACTAAAATGTGGGCCCGGACTCACTCCACCTTTGGTGACTTTATCCCTGGGAGGGTCTCAAAACTGCTGGTCAGGTTCCCAGTAGCTAATGCCCAGAGGAAAAATTGTCCCCCAAACTAGGGTCACCTTTCTGGACTTTTATTAGATATTGACCTGATAATTCTTTACTACAGTAGTGTCCCCCCCAATTTTATCTGCAGGGGGTACATTCCAAGACCCCCAGTGGATGCCTGAAAATGCAGATAACACTAAACTCTGTACATACTGTGTTTTTTCCTGTACCTACCAATGATAAAGTTTAATTTATGAATTAGGCACAGTAAGAAATTAACAACAGCTAATAATGAAACAAGACAATTATAACAATATATATGGTAATAAAGGTTATGTGGATGGCGTTTCTCTCTCCAAATATCTTATTGTGTTGTACTTACCTTCCTTGTGAGGATGTGAGAGGATAAAATGCCTACGTGATAAGATGAAGGGAGGTGAATGACGTAGGCATTGTGACATTGAGTCAGGCTACCACTGACCTTCTGATGGCCTGTCAGAAGGAGGATCACCTGCTATCAGATCGAGGTTGACCCCTGGTAACTGATACCACGAAAGGAAACCCATGTGTAGGAGAGAACTATGCCTTTTGTGAGCTTCCCAGTGCCATCTGGCTAATGAGTTTTATATTACGTTTAGATGTTCTCTGTTAGTAGCAATGTTGGTTCAAAATATGTAGTCTTACATTGCGAGAAGTAGACTACATTACTATTTCTTAACTCTTTTTTTTTTTAAGATTTTATTTATTTATTTGACAGAGAGAAAGATCGCAAGTAGGCAGAGAGGCAGGCAGAGAGAGAGAGGAGGAAGCAGGCTCCCTGCTGAGCAGAGAGCCCCATGCGGGCCTCGATCCCAGGACCCTGAGATCATGACCTGAGCCGAAGGCAGAGGCTTTAACCCACTGAGCCACCCAGGCGCCCTCTTAACTCTTTTATATTCTTCCTGTCTCTCTTAAATTTGGATGCATCTAATGACCACGCTATTGAGGACCAAAACCAAGTTTTATGACATCTAGTCTGCATACTATAATGTGGAAAATGTTGGTTTTAACATCACTTATATAATTTTTCTGAGCTGTACTTGTGCTTGCTTATTGATTGCCTTGGACCTTGGAGGCTTTCTTTCAATTTAAAGAACCTCCCTATCTGAAGGTTGCCTCTTCTCCCCTAAGCATATTAGAAAGGTTCAGCTTGAAGTCAATTCCATTCCTGACTTCTACTTCTCATTCTTCTTTGATCTCTATCTATTCTGGAATACCATTTTACTTATTCTTTGCGTGATATACATAGTGTTTTTACTCATTAAGGGGTAGCAAGTTTGGTGGGCAAGATGATTTTGTTGCAACCCTACATTTCAAACTCTCCTAAGACAGGTTTTAAGCTCTTAGTTTTCCTTATTTTGTGGATCCCATAGAAGCTTCTGAACATGATCTTAATTCAATGTGTTTCACTGAAAGAATTTTAACTGGTATGTGGTGTGGTTTGTCCCCATTATTTAATAGCTATGATTTTAGTGCATATAAAAAATAACCTGAAACCCATGACTTCATAAATATGGCTATGGTAATATGGACATCATGAATAACAGACACATTAATGAGAAGATTAAGGGATCTTTCAAAATTCATGAAGGCGGTGGATAAATGTGGTAGGCTGTTTGTAACCATAGTTCCCATTAGCTCACAATGTGACGCTGTCACTGCTCTTACCCATTTCCCCACGTGTCAATCTGAGCTAGCCTTATAACTTGCTTTGGCTCACAGAATGTGGTGGGAATGACAAGATGCCCATTCCAAGCCAAGGCTTCAGAAGACTTGCACATTTTGCTTCCTTGAAAACTTGCCAAGAAATTAGAACAAGCAGAGGCTAGTTTGCTGGATTATGAGAGACCAAATGAAGCTGGGCTGGGTCTTCCCAGCTGTGGACAGTCTGGGTCAGCCAGCTCCCAGGAATCCTCCTTTCACTGGCTCCCTGCCAGCTGCAAATATGTAAGTGAGTCCAGCCAAGATCAGCTGGGAGTTGATTCAAATCAACAAAACCATCCAGCTGACCCAGTCTCAGGAGCAAAAACAAATATTTATTAGCTCATGCTGCTGAGGTTTTATTAAGCAGTAGTATTGTGACAATAGATAATGAATATAGAGTATGACCAAAATTTGAGAAAACACTGATTTATGTAGTTTACTAGCTACTGTCTTTGATCTTTTGACGTGTATTCTATAATATCGCATGCTTCAGAATCAATTCCAGAGCAGGTTATGGGAGAAAAACAGATTGGACTTCGGGGTCTATTTCTTCTCCTTTTCTTCCCTATGGAATTCTCTCCCAAAAACTTTCCTCACTATTACTATAAAATTTTAAAGCAGTGGCTAGGTACAGATAGATAATGAATGAGGTATAAAAGAGATCATCAAAGGGAAGGAGGCAATCCAGTCAACATCACTTTCATAAATGTTCATTAATCTCTTTAATTGCTTAAAAGTTTAAGCTCCAACTCCAATGATTGGTCAGCAACGCTTGTTTCTAAAGGAGACCCGAACTGTTTTTCTCTTTAACTAGAACGACTTTCTTAGAGTCCTACATTGATTATTCAGGGTGCTGTGGAAAAGGAGGAAGATTGAGTTTGGCGCCAGAGAGACCTGATTTGTGTCCCGGCTTCCCTATTGCCTCTGTGAGTTGGGAGAGTTGCTTCATCTGTGAGCCTCAGTTTCCTCCTCTATCAAATCAGGATAATATGATTATTTTTTAAAGAGACCTAAGATATTATACATAAAGTCTGTGGTAGAAATACTTATCTAAAATATGGTAGTTCCTTCCTCCAAGGCAGCTTGTTGTTTCTTAGACACCAGATACCTACAGGTCCTCACTCTTGATTGGATAACATACTCCTCCAACCAGCCTATCTCAGTTCGTTTGGGCTGCTCTAGTAAAATTCCATAGACCAGGTGGCTGATACACAATAGAAACTTATTTCTCACAGTTCTGGAGGCTTGAAGCCTGAGATCAGGGTACCAGTCCAATCAGGTTCTGGTGAGAACCCTTCTTTCTGGTTGTGCTCTGCTGTCCTCTCTCTGTGTCCTCAGATGGTGGTGAGTGGGCAAGAGAACTCTCTGGCTTCCTCTTTAGAAAAGCACTAATTCTACTCATGAAGCCTCCACGTATGTAACCTAGTCACTTCCCACCCCCCAAGCCCCGGCCGTTATATTGGAGGTTAGGATTTTTGGGGGAATTTGATTTTGGGGGAAGATGGAAACATTCAGTGCATAACATGTCTCAAAACACAATGGTTAAATGGTCAACTTTTCCCCAATATTTTCCTAGGTTTGAAGCTAGGTTAGACAAGATGGTAATCCCAAAATGATTCTTTCCTTTTAACTTTTGAGGAATTGCTCCTATTTTTATCTTTTCATTTAATTGCAGATATGTCTTTCCGAAACCATCTTGGGTTCCTATGAAGTGATGTTCTATTAGGTGTATGTTGCATCTCAAGACTGCAAACATGAATATCCGTATAAACTAGAATTTCAAGACTGAAAGGAATCTTGAGAAGACATTTTATACATTGTTATCTGGTCAGCATTATTTAGAACCTCACAATTCAAAGATTTTGGATCACCCAAGCTCAACCTCCTTGTGAGAGTCAAGGTTCTCCAGAGAAAGAGAACCAATAAACAGATTTATTAT
Source organism: Ailurus styani (assembly GCA_002007465.1). Taxonomy (NCBI): domain Eukaryota; kingdom Metazoa; phylum Chordata; class Mammalia; order Carnivora; family Ailuridae; genus Ailurus; species Ailurus styani. Next base: position 8,159,480 of record LNAC01000003.1, read on the forward strand.
GAGGAATTGGCTCACACAATTATGGAGACTGACAAGTCCAAAATCTGCAGAGCTCATGTCCCCCTTTGAAGATCATCAGGTAGAAAAAGCTGATGTGCCAGATTGAAAGCTTGTAGGCAGGAGAATTCTCTCTCACTTGGGGAAGAGTCAGCGTTTTGTTTAATTCAGGCCTTAATGCGCAAGTCCCACCCACATTAGGAAGGACAATCTGCTTTACTCAGTCTGCCAATTTAAATGTTAATCTCATCCAAAAAACGCCCTCACAGAAACACCTAGTATAATGTTTGACCAAATATCTGGGCACTCGGATGCCCAGGCAAGCTGACACCTAAAAATTAATCATCGCATTCCTCATTCCTCAATGAAGATCTGAGACCTAGTGGGAGATAGAGATTTTCTCAAGATACAAGTCGTGACATGTAAGATGGGAACCATCCATGTGCTGACCATGTTTGAAACCAGATCGCCAAAAGAGGGAAAAAAAGATAGGAAAAAAAGTCTTGGTTTGTAGCATTTGCCTGTGTCTGTGGTGGAAAGGAAGGGAAAAAGAATTAAAGAAAGAAAGAAAGAAAGAGAAAAAGAACAAGAGGGGCTTAGCAAGAATAAAGTGTGCCATGGGCTGAGCAATGGAATGAGAGCAACTTTCTGTTTCTAGAGCACAAAAAGAAGATAAAAGGTCTATCTGAAGTCATTAACTCAGCCAGCATTAAAGGATAAACTACATCATATCAATGCTCTGTGGTTCTACCCTCAGACCACAGACAGGAATCCACTATTAGAAAAATGGTCAGTTCAACTTACAGGATATATCAAAGCTTCCTAATTAAACAACTCTTTATTTTTTATTATTTTTTAAGATTTTATTTATCCATTTGACAGAGAGAGAGCACAGCAGGGGGAACGACAGGCAGAGGGAGAGGGAGAAGCAGGCTCGCTAAGCAGGGAGCCCAGTGTGGGACCCTAGGATCACGACCTAAGCCAAAGGCAGATGCCTAAGGACTGAGTCACGCGGCGCCCCCACAGTTAAACAACTCTGTATGAGAAACTAACCTGGTCTCTGTGGGTGTGACCTAACATATCATACGTTCCCACGTACCTCCCCCCTGCCTCCCCACTACCCCGATTCAGCCAGACAATATCCAGGTCTGTTCATGGACCTTTAGTGGCACCTTTGAAGTAGGCAAGCCAGTTCTCATGGCCTCTGATTTTCCTACCAGGAAAACAGATGTGAAACAAAGTTTGCTTTTAGTTATAAATTTTAAATCATCAAAACCATAAACTGGAAAAAATGATTCTCATTTTAAATATCCCACTTTACAGTATTTTTATTTAAACTCTAAACGAGGGCACCTGGGTGGCTCAGTGGGTTAAAGCCTCTGCCTTCGGCTCAGGTCATGATCTCAGGGTCCTGGGATCGAGGCCCGCATCGGGCTCCCTGCTCAGTGGGGAGCCTGCTTCCTCCTCTCTCTCTGCCTGCCTCTCTGCCTACTTATAATCTCTCTCTCTGTGTGTCAAGTAAATAAATAAAATCTTTAAAAAAAAAACTCTAAACCATTAGCTTTCATACTCAAAGTGAGAAGACCTGTTACAGGTTTAAGAACCAGATTGATGTTTGAGGCTTAAGGGATGACATAGCCCAAGATTTAACATACAAAATATATAGAAATCCATATCAAATAACGAATACCAGTATTTTCTTGAGCTACTCTTATTTATAGACGTTCTCCTGACTTACAAATATTGCAAACTGGAAGTAATTCAGGAAAACATTTTTGAGTTCAAGGATCTAAAAGTCTGATTTAAAAAATGAGCAAATACCTAACTTTGGACAGAATCAATTGTTCTGTGCGTTTGTATTCCAAGGTGCACTCTGTGATACAAACATCCCTTCTCCCAAAGTGGAGTATCATCTCCTTGCCAACGTACCTTCAGGGATGGCAGTGAGTTCGTAGGTCTGTGCATCTCAAAGTGTGGCCCACTGACCAGCAGCCTCAGGAAGTTCTTGTTAGATCTGCAAATTCTTGGCCACACCTGAGACAAGCTGAATCGGAAACTCAGGGGGGTGGGGCCTGGAGAGTCTTAACAAGCCCCAGGGGTGATTCCGATGCCTGCTCACGTTTGAGAATCACTGCACTAGCTGATCCTTTTCCATTGTTAAGACCAACCCCACCCCCCCCCCAACCAGTTTCTCATTCTCCTCTCTCCTAAGGCAAAACAGAGTTTGGATAGGAAAGAAGGTATTTTAGGGAGGAATTAGGTTATACAGTTTCAACTAACCACTCACCACTTGTCCCTTCTCTCTCCCAACCAAACAAGTCTTAGCACTCTGGATTTGGAGGGTCACAGACTACTGTGATGTCATTTCTCCTGAAGGGCTTATAGGATTCAGCATATAACTGTATTCGTGGGTATGTTTTATTGCAGTGAAAGGAAGCAAAGCAAAATCAGCAAAGAGAAAAGGTGTCTGGGGCAAAGTCTGGAGGAAACCAGGTGCACATTTCCAAGGGTCCTCCCCCAGGGGAGTCACAAGTGATGCACGTAATTCCTGCAACAACTAGCTGGCACAACACCTGTAAAATCTTGCCAAGCAGGGAAGCTCATTAGAGACCCCTTGCTCAGGGTTTTTTGTTTTTTTTTTTTAAGATTTTATTTATTTATTTGACACAGAGAGAGAGATTACAAGTAGGCAGAGAGGCAGGCAGAGAGAGGAGGAAGCAGGCTCCCTGCTGAGCAGACAGCCCGATGCGGGCCTCGATCCCAGGACCCTGAGACCATGACCTGAGCCGAAGGCAGAGGCTTTAACCCACTGAGCCACCCAGGCACACACTCAGGGTTTTTTTAATGGGGGCTGATCATGTAGGCACTTTCTCCCTAGTGTCTACTAAAATTCTAGACTTCCAGAAGGAAGCAGGTGTCCATCATAAGCCAGACTATTTGCATCAGCATTTAGTCATAGCAAGCCACTCTTCACCAGGTCTGGGAATGGTAGGAACCCTTCAAAATGCAGTTTCCAGATGCCAGCCAAGGGCCAGCTATGGAAGCAGACTTTTCAAAGGATAGTGGTCAGGCCTATTACGTCAACTATTTTCTGTACAACTCCTTTCTGTTTTCTTTATCTGTGAAAGGATTTGACGATTAAATGAGATAATATATATAAAGTATGCAGAGCTCCGGCTGATTCAGAATGGTCCCTTAATAAATGGTAGCTAAATTTGGTATAATTTATGTTGAAGAACACATCTGGCCACCAGAACCAGATGTTAACAGTCAAGGGTGAGACATAGTTCATCTGTTTTCTCTTCCCAGTGCTCACTATATCGTCCAGCACACTGTAGATGCTCCTTAATTATTGGATGATGCGGTAATGTTTTCTACCCTTCAATCTAATCTGTTTTTTACTTTTCAAGTGCTCCCATGTGACCTTCCTTATAACTGGTTTAGTCTTGAGTCAGTGTCTAGAATGTTCCATTATATAGAAGACATAGTTTCCATGGTCATCAATGACAGACTTTTCTCCAAAGTTATATGGGAAAATAGATATAACCCTTGTCTTGAACCTTCTAACTCCTGCTATAGTTGATACCTAAACCCCGTCTGAGATCAGAACAAGCTATTGTTTGTCTCTCACATGAAACTTTCTAAGTCCAGAACTGAGATAATCACCACCATTTTTGAAAGAGCCTCCATATGTCTATAGTCAGGCCTTCATTTATAGGTGTTCAGAGTCATAATTTTGGAGTTGCTGTGAATTCTTCTTGACTTCATGAACTCATCAGCCTGGCTTACTACTTATTGTGTAGAGGCCCCCTTAATTTTCACCAGTGTCACTGACCATCATGTTGTAAAACTTTTTCAGAGCAAAATCCTCCCACTGGTTTTTAGCATTTTGACATTTCAGTGCGTCTTGCATACCCTACCTTCCGTAAGGGTGTGTAATCATCACAAAATCCCTTAGCCTTTAATAAAACTGTCTACTGAGGGTCTGAACTGTACATTAAATAAAACTTAGCTCTTTGGCCTATCCCTAACAGCCCTATCAAATTTTTAAATTTCTTTTTTTAAAAGATTTATTTGAGAGAGAGAAAGCATGCAAGAATGGGGAGAGGGGCAGAGGGTAAGAATCTCAAACACACTCCTGGCTGAACATGGAGCCCGATATGAGGCTCGACCTCACGACCCATGAGATCATGACTTAGTTGAACCCGAGCCAAACCCTTAATTGCCTGAGCCACCCAGATTCCCCTATCAATTTTTTTTTCCTAAAAATTCCCTACCTTCAGCCAAGAAGAGCTCCTAATGCCATCTGTGAATAAGCTATTCTCTCAACTAGTCTGAGGCTAAGAGCTTCTGCAAGGCCTAACTCCACTCACTTCCCATCTTCTTTAACCTCAAGTCTACAAAGGAAAGTGTCCTCCTGGTACAGTTTCTTAAGGAACAGCAGTCCAACCAAGTCAGAGAAAGAGCTAGGTCACCTATTAGGATATGGATGTTACTTACCAGTCACAAGTAGGGAGGAGGAGCCATAAAGGGTGAGTCAGCCTCCGGAGTGCTTTTGCTCCAGGGCTCGGCATACAGGCCAGCTGTGAGAGGTCAGTGCCCAGGCACAAGTGACCCCAGCTGACTGAGGCAGCAGGCTTCTGAGACCCACATTCAGCCTGATCAACGGGGCCACAAAAAGCATGTTGATCTTTTTCTCCATTTACCTCCTCGCAACAGCTAAGGAAAGCAGCTGGGCAATATTAACATATTAAGTAGGAAGAGGGCTGACAGGGGTCATCGTAAGACCAATCCACTCATTGTAGAGGCCAAGAACATGGCGCTCAGAGAGATCAAGTGATGGCAGCCCTCCCATTTGCCAAATTGGCTATTTTTTGGCGAGAATTTTAAAAAAGACGTATTTTGCTCAAGCTATTTCATTTTCCTCAGCCAGAAATTTTCAGGACAACCATACAAATGTGAGACAACCAACACATCCAGCAGCATCCGCAGCGGCCTGGGTGGGCAGCTTTGTGGGCAGTGGAGTTAGAACTTGAACATGAACTTCTTTAGATTAAGGCCAAGGCATAGGCACTATGATGTCTCCCCATTGTGCCACCTGCTGCCCTGGGATTTTTTTTTTTTTAATGGCGCATTTCTGCCTTTTTTTTTTTTTTTTATAATTTTCAAACTGAATACAAGTTGCTTGAAAGAAGGCATCATTTCTTTTCATTTTCTTTGGCTCTCCGGGAAGTGAGTGGCATTGTGTCTAGGCCCTCAATAAGCATGTCTTGAATAGACTCTGCCTACAAAGTATTATGCCTCCGAGGCTCTTCCTCAGCCATTCAGCAATTCTGCCCCCCCTCACCCCCCACGTCTGTTCCCCTCCCACATGGTTCTTATTCTCATTAAGAGCAGTAGCATTCATGAACGGAGGGTAGCTCACAGACAAAGTGCTCTTGGGCTTCAGCTGATTGTTCACTTTTTTCCTCCTAATTTCATTGTCTTCCGTAAGCTGAACATTCTCAGTGTCCCTCTGTGTCCAGTCATTAGTTGAATGCTGTAGATTCTTCCCTCCACATGTCTTTCTCATTAGCTCCTTTATTTCTGTTTTCACTACCGTCCCACATGAAGCTCATTCACGGTTGCACTGGTATAAATCGAAATAGATTAGAGAGGGAATCCAAAGACCCGCGTCAACTTGATTGTGCAAGTCACTTAAATAACTTCAATTTCTCTCTGTCTAATGATAAAGCTTGTATTCTTGACCACCATGAAGAAATCCAGGACCAAGGAAGAAAATATATGGTAAGACTTCTTTTATTTCAATTAGGAAGGATTTAATTATATTCAATTCATACCTTTTTTTAAAAAAGATTTGGTTGTTGATCCTTGCTCTAAGAAGTCCCTTTAACTTCTTGCTTTTCAAAAAACGACTTGCTCTGCACCTTGGAAAAGCAAAAACAAAACAAAATTATTTTTCTCCACCTGCCCACTGATCTCTGTCTGAAACACATTGCTCCACCCCACCCTGTTGACTTCTTTGGCCTAATCACACCTTAGACCAGTTTCTTCCTCCAGACAGCCTCTTGAGGACTCTCGGTGGGCGATTAGGTGTGTTGTGACACCTTGCGCTGACTTTAATTATACTCCTCCATTCATTCATCCGGCAACAACCAGGTTACCACCTGTGAAGCCCTTGCTGGCCTCTCGAGACACTGGTGAATAGGGAGACAGTGTTACATGCCTAGTTCTCACATGGTCAACATTGCACTGAATCTGTGTTTCTCTTTTCTGTAGTGCACAGTGATTACTTCGAAGGCAAGAAGGTGCTACGTTGACCATATATGCAGCACCTCACCACAACTCAAAAAATATTTGCTAAATGAGTAGTCAAATGTCCCTTCAACTCACGATTTTACACATATTTGAATCCAAAAGCTCTGGGTTGTACCCTTCATTATGGATAGATGTCTTGGCCCTGGTGGTTTAAATAAACCAATAAATAAAAAAGTGTGTACAAACATACAAACAAAAGAAAGCCAGCAGATAATGAAAAGCGAATTGTGCACATTAATCTACACGTAGTAAAAAGTTCAAGAGGCTGTGTTCAACAGTAGCATCTGTGCTCCAAGAGCAAGCAACCAACTGGTTTTGCTCAGTGCGTATGTCAATCACCAAGTCCAGCACTGCAGTCACAAAGGCGATTTCAAAAATGATTTTGCAACATATACGCTAACAAAAATTGTGTTGAACCCAAAAGTTTACAAAATTCAAAGAGAAATTCACAATTGCATATGTGTGTTCATTTTCTTTAATTTGTGCTTTTAAATTGTTTAAAGGCCTCTAACAACATTTATATAATGACACACACTAGCTCAGTTGTTTCACTTTGAGATGGCTCAGGTCCAGGATAAGTAATGAAATTATAAAAATTCTTAGTACTAAACATTCCCCTTCAATCTCAACGTGTCATTTCATATTTAAAGAATGGCACTGATGGTCATTTGTGGCCAAGAAATATTTGCAATGTGTTTCCCTTGATGGCCACTGGATGGCAGTGGTTTATCATAATTCCAGTAGCATTTTGTTGAGTTTGGTTCTGTTTTTGTTTTTCCTAGGTGCAGAGCAAATAATTTTTTGAAAAGGAAGAAGTTAAAGGGACTTCTTAGAGTAAAGATCAACAACCAAATTTTTTTTAAAAAAGGTATGAATTGGATATAATTAAATCCTTCCTAATTGAAATAAAAGAAGTCTTACCATATATTTTCTTCCTTGGTCCTGGATTTCTTCATGGTGGTCAAGAATACAAGCTTTATCATTAGACAGAGAGAAATTGATGTTCTTCTTTGAAAATACCAACAATTTTATTTTAGGCGAATTGCTACATCCTCTTAAACCATGGTTTTCAAATCTGTAAACACCTATTAAAGCATCTGCCCCTATCATATATTAAATAAGAGGATGTTTATAAAGGGCTTAGGCCTCATAGTTCTTAATAAAAGCTGGCTTTAATAATAACATTTCTTATTATTAGATTCAGAATCTTGGCAGGTGGGAAAGAGTTGAACTAAAAAGCCTTCACCTTGAGCTTAAAGAGAAAGACAAGTTCAAAGGACAGAGAGAAGGGGACTATCAGACAGGTGTTTGTGGGAGAAACAGTGGTATACAGTGAAAGAACATCATTCCAGAGCCATGAAGACCAGAGTTGGAATACTGGTTCTGCTGTTTATGAGCTATAAGACCATGCATTCATTATTTAGCATTACTTAGTCTCAGAAGTTTCTTTATTTGTAAACAGAACTCATAACACTTTTAAGGCTAATATGAGATAAAACAAGCTAATGTGGTTAAAGTGCTTGACAAATAGTAGATATTCAAGGTTGCTATTTTTCTTTTTTGCAGACTTTTATAAAAACCTGCAGAGAAACTTCGCATATTAAATTTTGATTTATTTTCCCACGGCTTGAGATCTCTGAGAAGTCTGTAGAACATACAGGTCTAGCAAGCCCCATTTCCTCATGGAAATGTTAATGTTGCAGGTTTTCATAATTTAAAACTTTTATCCCAAACTATAAGTCATCTTCAGTTTAACTGCTCTTTTGAAACCTCCTTCCTTAAGATGTTCATGGGTATGGACATGATGAGATAGGACAGTCTAAGGCATTAGAAAAGACATAGAGGGTTAATCTATTAAATAGAAATACAGGGGCCCCTGGGTGGCTCAGTTAAGCCTCTGCCTTTGGCTCAGGTCACGATCTCAGGGTCTTGAGAACGAGCCTGCCATTGGGCTCCATGCTCATTGGGTAGTCTGCTTCTCCCTCTCCCTCTGCCCCTCTCCCCTGCTTGTGTGGGCTCTCTCTCTCAAATAAATAAATAAATCTTTAAAAACTGGAAATGCACTCACTACATGAACTATGTTCTTTTACCAAGAACAGGATGGAGGCCTTGAAAGACTGAATGAGTCGTTCCCAGCCGCTGCACAGGCTGTGAGAAGCAAAACTCGCCTAATTCCTAATCCAATATGTCTTCGATTTTTGCACTTGGCCTCGAGAAAAACCCACAATTAGATTCCAGTTTATTTATTTATTTATCTTTAACTGATTTCGATGCCTTCCTTTGCAGAGAGGCTCAACGAGTTGCAGATGGCAAAAGCAAGCAGACCATAACGTGAATGTCCCAGTTGATGAATCCAAGTTAAATGGACGCTTTCACTGGACAGTGTGAGAGATCCAGAGGGATTCTCGGTCTTTTCATTTCCTATTTATTCAGAGAACAAGGGTGCACGCCACCTAAAATACCTTTAAAAGGCTATTTCAGTGGCTGCTGATTTTTGAAAATGAACCCGAGGAAATAATGGAGTAAGCCTGATTTGGGGGATAAATTGTGTGGAAAGCCAAACACTTAACTGAATTAGTTGTCCTTTAGATGTTGCCTTTCATTCCCAGGGTGGTAGAAAGGTGTTCAGATGTCTCCATTATCTTGCTCACTCCCGCTGGCCAAGAAGGCTGGGGTTTCTCATTAATTTAATGGGAAGCTGCTAAGTCCTTACCATTCTCACCATGAAATGCACCATGGTCAGCACTCTCTGTCATTCCCGATTTATTATTGCCTGATAGCGAAAGTGCTGTTGTACTTGGAACATCTTAAGGAATCCACTCTCTCAGTAGGCTTTGAGTAAAGGAATTTCAATATGGGAACAGTGCATTTTAAATGCCAAATCATAAACAAAAACACGTTAAGGAGGGCTTTTTAAAAATAATGACAATCCTTAAAAAAAAAGAGAGAGAGAGATTTTGGGGAACATAATCCAAATGACATTAGAGTGTAGTTGAGAGACTATGATTTCTTTTTTTGAGGTTGTGGGCACTGTCCCTACTTTGCAATTTACTGATTAAATGCTAATTTAAAGAAAGTCACAAAATAGACCTACCTGCATAGAAATTCGGTTATAAATCAAACTATAATATCCTATGGAACTAGATGGTTAACCTTCTCATTTATAGATGAGGAATGTGAGGCTAAGAACATGGAGCAATGGGGCACAGTTTACATAGCCAATTAGAGTCAGGGGTGGAAGGAACCCGGGTCACATTATTCCTCAGCCAGCACAGAGCTTTTCACTGTACCAAGCTACTCCTGGTTGGACTTGCTCCAGGCTGGGTCACCCAGGACATGGAAGGAATAAGGCAAATTGCTTTCATACTTTGGAATTCTTACTGAGGGGTGGGGATGGGTGATGAGGTGGGGAGATGGGAACAAGACCTAGTCTGACCATATTTTATAAGAGGATGCCATTTCAAACTGCCATGGGTTGGATCAACATGGAAGAAGGTTTGGACAATGGAGAGATCATGAACTCTGATGAGGCCTCCGCTATCCAGTTCTGGATTTGTTTGGCTAGTGGTGGGTGGAAGTGGTCAGTTGGTCTCTTGACTTACTTTTTGTTTCCTCAACTACAAATAGGAATAAAGAATAAGCCTCAGAAGGATTATTTATTTTTATTTTATTATGTTATGTTAGTCACCATACAGTACATCATTAGTTTTGGATGTAGTGTTCCATGATTCATTAGTTGGGTATAACACCCAGTGCTCCATGCAATACGTGCCCTCCTTAATACCCATCACTGGGCTAACCCATCCCCCTGCTCTCCTCCCCTCTGACACCCTCAGTTTGTCTCCCATTGTCCATAGTCTCTCATGGTTCGTCTCCCCCTCTGATTCCCCCCCCTTCATTTTTCCCTTCCTTCTCCTAATGTCCTCCATGCTATTCCTTATGTTCCACATATAAGTGAAACCATACGATAATTGTCTTTCTCTGCTTGACTTATTTTGCTTAGCATAATCCCTTCCAGGTCCATCTATGTTTAAACCGCTGAGCCACCCAGGCGCCCATCCATCTATGTTGATGCAAATGGTAGGTGTTCATCCTTTCTGATGGCTGAGTAATATTCCATTATATATATGGACCATATCTTCTTTATCCATTTGTCTGTTGAAAGGCATCTCGGCTCCTTCCACAGTTTGGCTATTGTGGACATTGCTGCTGTGAACATTGGGGTGCATATGGCCCTTCTTTTCACTACATCTGTGTCTTTGGGGTAAATACCCAGTAGTGCAGTTGCTGGGTCATAAGGTAGCTCTATTTCTAACTTTTTTGAGGAACTTCCACACTGTTTTCCAAAGTAGCTGTACCAACTTGCATTCCCACCAACAGTGTAGGAGGGTTCCCCTTTCTCCACATCCTCTCCAACACTGGTTGTTTCTTGCCTTGTTATTTAAAGGTTACATTGTGTATAATATACAAAGCATCTAGCAGAGTGACTCACTTATATTTAGTCTTTAATAAACATTAAAATGAACTTACCAGGCTTCTCAGACAATGGACCATTTAAACTAGATCTGAGATGAAAGTCAAGCCTGGGGTAAGAAAGGAAGAAGTGAGGGAGTTTTGGGGTATATTCTACAATTTGACAGATGAACTGAAGAACTTTAAAAATATTGGGAGCATGTCAGAGTCCTCATTTTGTTTGTCCAGGAAATACAATGCCTTTTAATAAGCTAACAAATCATAAGGGCTGTGTTTCCTATACACGCTCTCTCACTTTAGCACACCTCAATCTTAGCAGTTGCTAGAATAGGATATGAACATCTGCAGCGGGCACCGAAGAAAGCCTTGGAGAAGCAGTGCATCTTAACCGGGAACGCTGTTATTGACAAAAGTCATATCGTTCTCTTTTCTTTTGTGCTGTGGTTGGAGGCAAGCTGATATTCATTTGTCCTATGATTGTATTTTCTGCATATTATTGACCTGAAGCAAATAGCATTCAGAGGAAGAGCCTGTATTTTTAGGCTCTTGTCCTTTGGTGTACCAAGAACAACCCTCCAGTGAGCAATTTTGAGATCTGTCGGTTATGCTTCCCACAGTTTTGCCGTGTGGATGGGCACTGACAGACCGTGTGCCCATTGGTCTCAAGAGAATATGTTCTCAATTAAATGTAGGCAGTCTTGCCTGCCTACTATTCCTGAAGCTCTTGGAAAATATCACTGAATAAGACGCAGTTGTCCTCAGGGGGCTCACACTTCGTGCTTATTTATTAAGCTCCTGCAACCATTTATCGAGCTGACTTTTTTTTTCTTTAAAGATTTTATTTATTTATTTGACACAGAGCGAGAGAGTGATTACAAGTAGGCAGAGAGGCAGGCAGAGAGAGAGAGGAGGAAGCAGGCTCCCCGCTGAGCAGGGAGCCCGATGCGGGCCTCGATCCCAGGACCCTGAGATCATGACCTGAGCCGAAAGCAGAGGCTTTAACCCACTGAGCCACCCAGGCGCCCTCTTTA
>LNAC01000003.1:8171334-8192396 GCA_002007465.1 Ailurus styani
GAAGAGCAAGATAGTGGAGGAGTGGGAGGTCTAAATTCATCCAGTCCCAGGAATTCAGCTAAATAGTTATCAAACCATTCTGAACACCTNCTCGAGCTGACTTTTTAGTCAAGAAAATGATTCTACAAAACAGTGTTTGTAGAGAAGTGGGTTTCCCGCTTTTATGTATTTTTTATTTTTTTATTATTATGTTCAATCAGCCAGCATGTAGTACATCATTAGTTACTGATGTAGTGTTCAGTGATTCATTAGTTGCCTGGAACACCCAGTGCTCATCACCACACGTGCCAGCCCCCTGCTACCCAGCCCCCCACCCTCCTCCCTTCTGAAACCCTCAGTTTGTTTTCAGGCATCTAGTGTCTCTCGTGGTCAGTTTCTGTCTCAGGTTTCCAGCTTTTAAAGAACAAGTCCGTATACACGTGCTTGCTGGGATGTAACACACCGAAGCTTATAGGAAGAGAAAGAAGTAGTGGAACTCTTTTTTTGTGCATGTGTAAGTTTGATTCTACGCTTCCATCCTTGCACGGATTTATTTTTAGCTTCAGGATATCCGCATTGCCTTTTTTCTCTCTCTCCCTCTTTGATCATCCGTTCTCTTCACTCAAAGTTTAGATGGGTAGGCTAGTTAGAAGTTCGAACAGAATGGTTTTGATGGAGTTCAGGACATACTGCCCCAAAATGTGGCACCTTGGCGTAGTGAATATTTTAAGCTTAATGAGTTTGAGAAGAATGGCAGAAGCTGGAAGGTCACAGTGACCTCCCACAGTCCTGCCCTTCTCCCCTGAAACAGGCCATAAACTGCATTTGAGAGGTGCCTTATCTATACCTGGAAGAAAGGAGCATCCTACATGCATCTTTCATTGTGTTCCTATTGTATGACTCCTCTTCATAACATTTTAAATAGAAGAATGGCCTAGTGCTTAGAAGTTTAAAAGGAATCGTCTGTTATAATAATTACCAGGGAATGAACAAACAGACAAATTAATGTAACAGCACAGAAGGTGCAGAATTAGCATTTTTTTGATAATGTGGCTTTAATAAAAATTTCAGTGTCTTTGTTATTTGTTTATCGAGACTTTCTACCACATTTTCTTTCTCGTTTAAAAAAAAAGATTCTATATATTTAATTTGTCAGAGAGAGAGAGAGAGAGAGAAAGAGAGAGAGCACAAACAGGGGGAGAGGTAGGCAGAGGCAGAAGCAGGATCCCTGATCAGCAAGGAGCTTGATGTGGGACTCAATCCCAGGACCCCGGGATCACAACTTGAGCCGAAGGCAGACGCTTAACCGACTGAGCCACCCACGTGTCCCTCTACCACATTTTCAATCAATTTTTCACAATGCGTATTTTCGTAGAAAATAGTTTTTTCATTCACATGTTTAGCGTTTTTAACATGGAGTTATACATTCTTTCACAATGCAGTTTATGGCAGGTGCTTCTCAACTGGGGGTGATCAGCTTCTGCAGGGGACACGTGGTAAGGTATGGAGACACTTTTGAATGTCATAGCTGAGGGTGGTCATACTACTGGCATGTAGGTGGAAAACTCCAGGCTTGCTGCTAAACATCTTACAGTGCAGAAGAAAGCTCCCTGCACAACAAGGAATTGCCTCGCCCAAACATAAATAGTGCCAAAGCTGAGAAAATCTCATCTGAAATAATATCCCCTCTCTCCCTTCATGTGTTTCAAATTTAGGTTTTGCCTCCTTTTCATTTTTTTTCTCCTCATTTAGGAGTTCCAGAATTTTATCTTCTTTGTTTTTTTTCCCCAAAGAACTAGTGGTTGAATTTATTTATCAATTTTTCCTTTTCCTATTTTGCAGTTTATTAAATTATGTTTTATAATCATTATTAATTTCCCTTTTCTGCTTCTATTTCTTAGTTTCATTTTATTGTTATTTTAATAGCTTCTTGAGTGGTATTCTTTTGTTAAGCATAAAATGGTGTGCATATTCCTGAGTACACTTGTGGCCTAATCCCATAAGAGTTTTAAAATATTTTGTTGAAGGATAATTAATGTACATAGAGAAAAAAGTACATGCTGGGGCCATGAAGTTCAATGACATTTTTTTTAAAGATATTTTTTATTTATTTGAGAGAGAGAGCGAGAGCACACGAGGGATACAAGTGAGGGGAGGGGAAGAAGGAGAAGCAGATTCCCCACTGAGCAGGGAGCCGGATGCAGGACTTGATCCCAGGACCCTGTGATTATGACCTGAGCTGAAGGCAGACGCCTAACCAACTGAGCCACCCAGGTGTCCCAAAGCTCCATGACTTCTTACAAACTGAACACACTCATATAACCAGCCAGAACCGAACAGACCTGTGTGGCCTGCATCTAGATCAAGAAGCTGAATATATCCAGCTTCCCGGAATGCTGTCTTCTAGTGACAGCCTCTCAGGAGTAACTAATACCTCAACTTTTAACAGCGCAGATTAATTTTTCCTTTTTTGTACTTTATACAAATGGAAACATCCAATCTGTGGTCTTTTTATCTAACTTCTTTGGCTCAACACTGTTTAGGAGCTAATATTATTATGTGTAGATATTATTTATTCACTCTTGTTGCTATATAATATTCCATCCTGTGAATATATCCCAATATACTCATGTATTCTTCTGTTTATGGACATGGCATCATTTCTTTCTGGGTTTTGTTTGTTTCTTTTTTGGGATCATTTCTAATTATAGAGTTTCTTAAATAGTGCCTCTGTGGACACTCTGGTAGATGCCTTTTGGTGAACATACAGATGCCTTTTCTTTGAAAATAGACTCGAAATACATGCATTCAGCATAGTAGATACTACCAACCAGTTTTTCACACTGGTTGTACCAGTTTCACCCCCACAAGCAATGGTTTGGATATCTGGTTACTCTACATCCTTGCCAAAATTTGGTATTGATGGTCCTTTTTAATTCTAGCCATTCTGGTAAGTGTGCAATGGCCTCATATTGTGACTTGTGAATTTTTCTGATGATTAGCATAGTTTACTGGCCATTTAGGTATCTTCTTTAGTGAAATGACTGTTAGGTATTATTGAGTTTTAGAAGTTATTTTCTCTGGATTTGAGATATCTTTGTTACATAAGCATATCATATCTTCTGTAGGTTTTTGTTCACTGTCTCAATGGTATCTTTTTGATGAACCTTGTTTTGTTCTTTTAATATCATCTAATGTATCACCTCTTTATTTCCTTTGAAGAGGTGCTTTTATTTCTTGTGAAAAAATCTTACTTATTCTAAAGCCACAAAGATGTTCTTCTCTGTTGTATTCTAAATGTTTTCTTGTTTTACCATGATCACCTAGGTTTGATGTACAGACTTATCATAGGGTCATATTCTAGAGAATTTATAAATGCACTTTGATTTCTTCTTTTATCCAGGAGTTATATAGGAGTGGGTTTTAAAATTTCCCTGTAGACTGATTTGTTTGTTTATTTACCATTTACTCTAAGAATTTTTTTGTGTTTAGATATGTGGTTCATACAATTTCTACCTTTAATAATTTATTGAGCTTTCTGTGGCACATTGCACTGTGATTTTTTGTAAATATCCCTAAGATATCTTTGGAAAGAGGAAACATTCTCTATTAGTGAAGTTCAAAATTCCATATATACTATCATTGGTTGCTGTTGTTATAGCAGTTAATATTGATTGAGCACCTATCATAAGCTGGGCACTATTATTAGCATTTCGTATGTATAACTATATTTAATCATCACAACAATTATATTCTTTACTTTCTAATAAGGAAACTGAGGCAGAAAGTTTGCAAGTATTTTGCCCCAAGTCCAGCTAGTTAAGTGGGGGAAAACATATTTAGAATCCGTGTTGTATAGCTCTGTAGGCAGTGTCCTTAAACATCATTTGTCTTACATATTTCTATATTGCTATAATTTACAATTTGCTATCCAGTAAATTAGCATATTAATACAATATTCAATTGTTTTATATGCTTAACTTTTGTCTTAAATGACCAAAGACTGAGAAACCTTTAAATGTTTCTTTCCATGATTATAATTTACCAATTTTTTCAATGTTCCACTGGATTTTGCTGTTTCTTTTGAACTGTCATGGTATATAGAACATAAAATTTATATCTTTTACAAATTCATTATGTATTTTAAGTATGGACTGGGTTACTAAATGCAAAGCACTTTTACTTGCCACATGCTAACCACTCTAAAAGCACTACCTCTTTTCATATACTGTCTTCTCTCTTCTTAGGTTTCTTTCTTTTTCTCGGGGTTGAGTTCAAGCCACACAATAGGCTCCATGCCCAGGGCTTGAACTCACCACCCTGGGATCAAGACCTGAGCTGAGATCAAAAGTTGGATGCTCAACTGACTGAGACACTCAACTGACTGAGACACTCAAGTGCCCCTCCCTTCTTAGGCTTCTGATCTTGCCTTTTATCTCCATCAGCTGTCAATTTCTTTTTGTAATTTTTCTGGAATCTGCATAGGTAATATGCTTCATCTTTCCTTTTCTCTTCTCCATGCATCAGCTTGATTGGATATAGGATTCTTGGATAATAGAACGGGTTTCTTAAACTCTGAAGGCAATGTTCCATGATCTTCTGCCATTTAGTATTGCCAGAAAAGTTTGGTGCCAACTTGAAAGTTTACATTTTTCTTTTGTAAGTCATTTATCTTCACCCACCATGTTTGTGCTTGTGAAATTTTTTCTTTAGCCTTGAAATTTAGCTATTTGATCAGGCTCTATCAAATTTGTCTGTTTTAGTGAATATGCCCATTCTCTTTGGAGTCACATGACTTTCAGCATAGATAAATTTTATTTTTTATCGCTTTTTCTTCTTCTTATCTGCATTTTTTGGACAAATAACATTATATTAGTTTCAAGTGGACACCATCATGATTTGATACATGCATATAGCTCAGAACCATCACCACACTAATCCTTTTTAACATCTGTCATGATACATAGTTGCAAATTTGTTTTCTTGTGATGAGAACTTGGAAGATCTACTCCTAAGAATTTATAAATAAGCAATTCAGTATTAGTAACTATAGTCACGGTGCTGCACATATCATTGTATGACTTATTTATTTTATAACTGGAGGTTTGCGCATTTGGGCCACCCTCACTCATTCTTTGTCTTCCGTGTTTTTTTTTCTTTTCTTTCGCTGTTCCATCTGTTAAATTCTTTCATTTTAGACTTCTTTTAAAACTTCTTTTAACTTATTTTAGCTTTCCTGAATTTGTCTTCTAAAGGCTTAAACTTTCCTGGCAACATTTTCTACTTTTCCTAGAAGTTCTGGAAGAATTTCTCTAGCTTATTTTACTTATTCCTTGATTCTTATTCTACAGGATCTCATCTTGTGTTCATGAATTCCATGGCATGAGAAAACTTGATGGTCATATTTTTCATCTCAAAGCAGCTTTTCCTGCTCCCAGGTTATCACTTCATGCTTTTTACTAATTAGATAAAATATCTTCTGGAATCTTTTAGAAAATACACATTAGAGATTTTCTGTGTTTTTTTCCCCTAACTTTCACTAATAAAGCCATTCTAGAAGGGCATATTTTTCTCCACCTACTTGGTTTGATTGCCTTCTTTTAAACTACTTAATCTTTATATTATAATTTCCTCTTTGCTTATCCTTAGGAATAAGCATGCTTAGGTAGGATAGGGAATGAGGGAGTGACTGGATAAGTAAGATGGGGCAGGAAATTATAGGCTTCTCCACATTTGGAGATTTGTGTGATTTCTTTCAAGGACTGTGTTGGTCTAAATCAAGAAGAAAGAGGAAACAAGGAGGAGAAGAGAGAGGGAAGAAGAGAGAGAGAGAAAGGAAGAGAAACAGGAAAGGAAGGAGGGGCGGAAGGAAGGAAGGAAGGAAGGAGGAGGGGGGAATAAAGAAGGTAGGGTTAGCTCTACTGCAGTTGTATATTGACAGAGGATGAGGCAATTTCCTGTGCAGTGTAGGGTGAGAATGAAAGCCCGGGCCAGCCACATCAGGGAGTTTTGCCCTTATGCCAAATAGAGTCTGTTCCTTTGTGTGCTGGAATAATGTCTCTGCTCACTAACTGGCACAGCCTGTCTCTTTAGAGGCCAGCTGTGGCCCTGCCCCTCTTTTCTAGTTCAAGGGTAAGGTGGGAGCCAACTATGCAGAGTAATCTCATCCTCGTTAGCTCTAGATTGGGAGCCTCCTTCCCAAACGCACCATTGTCCTAATGCCCATTTTTCCTCCAGGCCCTGAGCTGCTCCTTGCTTAGGGTTGGTTTGTGATTTGTGGGCTGGCCAGCCATTCTCTCAGTCCAGTCTTTGCTTTCTTTTCTTTTCTCTTTTTAGTTATTGCATGAAGGAGTTACACTAGTCCAAGTTAGAAGCGGACCCCAAGTGGATACATTATACAAGCTGTGAGGTTTTACAACTTATGACAAGGGACAGAAGGGCAATTCTACTCATTGCAAGGAAATACTCACTTAAGCTTCTGTGAGCCAAAAGACCTAAAACCCATGAAACTTCAGCTGGTTGTCCTTAGCCAATCCAGTCTCTACTGGGAACTGGCATATGTCCCCCACACATATGAGGGGTCGTATATGACCCCACAGCGGAATTGCTTCTCCATATTCTACGTGCTCAATCACAGGATCTTCGCAGGCAAATTTCCTCTTAAACACCTTCACTAGCTTCTTTTTATCATAATCATCAGCGATCCCTTAGACGGTAGTAAGGGTCTTCCTGCTGTTTCTCTGTTGAATTCTTATATGGCTGTAATCCTCAGTGCCAGCAGGAAGCAAATCATCATCCTCCACTCGCATCAGCAAAGGGGTGGAAAGAGTGGAGGTTCTGGGTAGGGGACCTGCTGGAAGGCCGCAGTAGGAGAAGGGGGAGGCAGGAGGGTGAGGGTGGGGAACAGGAACTGAGTGTCGGGAAGGGAGGGGGCTTTAGAGGGAGGCTGCTGAGTCCTCAGAGGCTGCTCAGTGACTGGGACATCTTCCAATCCAGTCTTGCTTGTGATATATTCTGCAGAAATGCCTCAACTTTTCCCACACGTGTTTGGGAGAATGAGAAGTTAAATGCAAGGATTCAGACCAAAAGTCTCTCTTTTTAATTTTAACTAGTTGGAATAGCTTGTTATCAAGATTACACTGTAATTAACACTATCAAATCAATGAGATATATTGATATAGTGCCTAATTTTTGTGACTCCTAAACTCTAGTTTATAGTCTAGCTCTATCGGAAATGCCTGGGGACTGCTTTATGAATGCAGATCCTCAGTCCCACCTCAGAAATTCTGATTTGGAAGGTGTGGTATGGACCTGGGAATATGCATTTTAAACCTCTTTCCAATAATTTTTATGCACAGTCATGTTTGGGAGTCGTTGCCTTAGTCCAGAACAGCCAGACCCTTTGCAATTATGATGTCTTATTTTCTATTTCTGATTTTAAGGCTCCTCCCATTCCAGCTCCTAAGGATAACAGAATACATGTTAGTGGGGTTTTGTTTGTTTGTTTGTTTGTTTTTATGAGAGCAGATTTAAATTAATTTTCCTTTTAGAATTTCATAACAATTGTTAAGATAACTGGATACCCCCTGAAGTGTAGCAACGAAAAATTATTGCTTTAACTGTAGGGTGATTGTAGCTACATCTGAATAGGGCACTATTAGAAAATGAGATAGTAATCCCCTACAAATTCTTTGCTGGAGTTTTTAGATCTGGAGAAGTAATTTCATCATGTGTTGGTGATTATTTGGGAAAATCCTATTGTGCCTTTTTAAGATGCTGGTTGGAATTGATGGGGGAAAATGAAGAGAAACAGCTGGAGGCTTTGCAAGTACTTTCATAAGCCGGATGTTCCATGCCAGGAGAGAATGCACTTTACGGAAATTTTAAAATAAAAATGTTCCACTTTATGAATACATTTTTTATCACTGTTATTCAGAAATTCTCATACTTGTTTTATTCTCTAGGGTAAAAAGCACAGACAGGCCTGTTACTAAAGATTTAGTTGGCACATTTTGGGTGTACCTGGAGGGGGAGGGCTTGGCTATGAAGATTAATTCATAATTCAAACCCACTGATATTGATTGGAAGGGCTCATGCTTAGATTGGCCCCTGAAAATACAAGAAAATGAAAGTCATTTAAAAAAGTTTTTTAACTTAAGAACTCTGCCCTCCAGCATTCAAACATCTGGTTTTCCTTCTCTTGCCTGCCAAAGCTAACAGCCAGAGTCCCTTAAGAAGAGGGATTAGATGCAAAATCCTGATAAATCCCATTCAGTTTGAGCCATGTACCAATAACAGAAGGACATTTGTTGTCCATCTGTCTTTGGATGGGATGGGGGAGCTTTGGTGCTGGCACTGCAATGAAATAGAGGGTTGCGAGTCTATCTTGCAGTGTATTTTGATTCTGGCTACAATCGGATGACATAGAAATATACCTCTCTGGACTCCGAAATCAGCAAAGTAAAATTGTTTAAGGCCTCTATATAATTCTGAGCTAACTAAACAATAACACCCACATCTAAATGGTCTGTGTGATGACGCAGGTTTTCTGTTAGGTTTACCACTCCCCTAGGAACTTTAAATCTCGCCGTCACTGGTCTCTAATTTCTTCTACTTCTTATTCTGTTTATAAGTGCAACTTGGGATTCCAAGCAGAAAAGCAATTGCAAGGCTTTGGGGTTTAGAACTCTACCTTAGAGGACAAAACAAATTAACATGCAAATCCTTTGTACAGATCATTGCATCATGATCAAGATGGGAATAGAAAAACATTTATTACATCTAATTATAGAAGGTGTGCACATAAGATAGGTAGACAAAGGGCTATTTAGACACGAAGTCTAAGTCAAGGATAACTGCACCAAAGGCAAATAGAGCAACGAGAATATGTGGCAGGTCCTGCCCACTGTTTCAAAGCCACTAGGATCTCCTAGGGCACAAAAGGTCCATGCACCATATGCTGTGACCTTTGGCAGTGTATTAGTTTTCTGCTGCTGCGTAACAAATAGCCACAAACATAGCATCCTGCAACATTAATTTATTATCTTCCAGTTGCTGAGGGTTGGAATCTGGCATGTCTTAGTTGGGTTCCCAGCTCAGTGTCTCACATGGGTGAAATTAAGGTCTTGGGTGGCTGCACCCTGATCTGGGAGCTCAACTAGGGAAATTGATTTCCAGGCTTCCTCTGGTTGTTGGCAGAATTCATCTTCTTGCAGCTGTATAACTCAGGTCCCCATTTTCTGGCAAGCTGTTGGCCAGGGATTACTCTCAGCTCCTCGAGGATGCGTTCCACAGGCCAGAGGGTTCCTTTCACAGGCCTTCCCACAACATGGCAACTTTCTGCTTAAAGGCCAGCCTTAAGGGTTCACTTGATTAGGTCAGGCACGCCCAGGATAATGTCCCTTTTAATCAACTCAAAGCCAACTGATTAAGGACCTTAATGATATCTGTAAAATTCCTTCACCTTTGTCATACCATGTAACCTAATCATAAGATTGATATCTCCTTGTAATCTGAGATTCGGTCTGTACTTCAGGAGGAGGAATTACACAAGGCATATAAACTAGGGGACCCGGACTTGAGAGAACCGTCTGAGAGTGACACCTCCCCTAGACACCCTAGGATTCACAGCCTCTGTCTTAATCCGTTTATCCTGACCTATTTTGCATTTCACCTCACAACCTATTTTTCATGTTTACAAACTCAAGGCCCCATTATTTTATTTATGATTTCACTGTACTCCTAATCCTCGGCCTTGAGTTCTTGGATCACCACTTAGTGATCTCTCAAGGCCAGTTAGCTGTTGTTGCTGTAGTTGAAGACATTACTTTCCCTTTTATACTTGGTTGATATCCCCACCAGACTAACCTTAAGTTAAGAGATTCACCTGGAATCAGGATGCTCCCTGATTATTGAATATTGAACCCTTGCCTGATGATGATCTCTGAATATATGCAGGGTCTGTGATCCCATTCAAGAAGGAGAGGAAAGAAGTGGAAATCCCTCTAGGATTAGATGAATGTCTATAAACTTCCACATAAATGTTTGGTGGGTAGCCAGAGCCTATTAGATTGTGAAGAAAAGAAAGAAGGATCCCATCTACCTCATCAGGCTTATAAGCCCAGATTGCTAGAGTCCCTTGAAGCTGCCTGGTGAGGCAGAGAAGGGGAGCCTTCCTGGTCGAGTGGCCCCAGGTGCTATGTGAGACCTGAAAAATGCATTTTTCTAGAACTCTGATTTTAACTCAGAATGCATTTCTCCATGGAAACATGGTTGTAAGCAATATTTTGCTGACGAGGTCAGCCTACAAACCCTTTAATAAAGAAAACAGATAAGAAAATGTCACCAGTGCAGAAAGTTTCCAAATGATTGCTTGTCTGTATCACACACCTACCATTTCTTCTTTCTGGAGACTTGACTTAGGTACTCAACCAAACTGAGCAGGGGTGCCCCGTTTTGGAGTGTGGAGAAGCATTATGCTACTTGCTAAAATTATTTTCTTGAGTAAGGGATAACGTTGGTGCTACTGTGAAAATCGGTTTGGCTGTTCCTCAGATGACTCAGCAATTCCACTCTTAGGCATATACCACAAAGAACTGAAAACAAGTGCTCACACAAAAACTTGTACGCAAGTGTTCACAGCAGTGTTATTTACCATAGCCAAAAGGTGGAAACAGCCCAAATGTTCATCAGCTGATGAATGGACATGTAAAATATATCATATTCATACATATTATTATATGTTATATTTGTATATATTATTTTGTCTTAATAGGGAATGAATGAATTTCTGATACAAGCTCCAACATAGATGAACCTTGAAAATATTGTATTTTTCATATTTTGATAAGCGGAAGAAGCCAGAAATGAGACTGTGTGCTACATGATTCCATTTATATGAAATATCCAGCATAGGCAAATCTATAAAAACAGAAAATAGGTTAGTGAAATCAAAGACAGAAAATAGCTGCTTAGGATTAAGGGAAAGGGGGTTCAGGGAGTGATAGCTAGGCAGTATGGAATTTCTTCCTGTGGTGATAAAAATGTTGTAGAATTGCCATGGTGGTCACTGCACACATCTGTGAATAGGCTAAAACCCATCGCATTGTACACTTGAAATGGTTGAATTGTACAGTGTGTGAATTATGGCTCCGTAAAGCTGTTTGTAAAGAGTTAACAACTCTTAATAGATAAAAAGGAAATCATGTTGGGTAAACAGAGGTAAAGCATTAGTCTTCAGGTTCTTTTCTCAAAGCCCAAGTAAGAAATGGAGCCTCCTTTACAGCAGAATGACGTTCCCCTGACCAAAGCTTTTTCACTCACCCCCAGCAAGCATTTTTCTTTAGTTTCTGATCCAAAGAGCTTTGGGGAATCTGTGCTGTCTCTTAAATGAAGAGAGCTCTCTGGGAAGTACATGTGTGTACATACTTGCTGCACACTTGTTTAGTGAATTGGATGATATCATTTCCATTTTACAGATGACCAAAGTAGACCTGGTGAGAAGGCCACAGTTCCTAAGCAGTGGGGTTTTAATTGAATCACAGAACTTTTTGATACCCTGGGGACTCATTCTTCTCCGTTTTCTCTGTTCACTCTATGTTAGTGATGCTAACAAGGGCAATGTGGGGTGATGTCTGGAGACACTTCCGGTTGTGACAAATGGGTGGGAGAATTCCGGGGACGTCTAGTTGGGTAGAGCACATGGAGGGAGCTAAACTTCCTGCAGTGGACAACACAGCCTTCCACAATGAATTCTCTGTCCCCGAATCTCGGTAGCACGGAGGATGAGGAACTCTATACACAGCGTGATATCTCACCAGCTTCCAACCATGAAGCTAGAGATGGTTCCAATTCCCACATTGATATCCATGGTCCAGATTTGTCTCAAGAGCTCTGGACTTATGTATGCAACTGCCCCTAGAAATATCTTCCTCATAAACTCCCCACATTCAAAATATTTAGTCATCACATGGTCCATCAGTATTTGGATTTGCAGTGATGTCTATCACAATTATGACTTAGCATTTACTTCCTTAAATCAGGATATAAATAAAGTCTATGCATTGCAATTGGTAGATATGTCCCTGGATATTTCCCCAATCTATAGTCTTTTTTCCATTTCTTTTTAAATGTAGGTCAATTTGGCTGTTTGTAACCTGTGTTGTTCTAAATTTCCTTTACATTAGTAATTTTTCTGGAGGTTTGATTAGATTAAGCTCAGTTTTGTTTTGTTTTGTTTTTAGCAGAATGAATTCACAGGTGGTGTTATGTTCTATCAGGAAGCATTTAAAGTCTAGTTGCTTTTCTTTTGTGGCTTTAACAGCTATTGCTGATCAATACCTACCTCCATTACCTCAAATGGTGATGCACAAATGCAATCATTCATTCCTCATTTATTAGCTGGACTATTTCTATAAAGAGAAACTTTCCCTCATCTAGTGTTGGTTACTCCTTGGTATAGTTCACAGAAGAAAGGCAAAGAAAAAGCTTGATTCTGTATTTAACAGTTTTAAAAATAATCCATTGATAATTTCAGTGGTAACCAATTAGTTTTAATACAATATCACTATAGGCTTACAGACTGAAACTTACAATAAGCTTCTGTTATAGTTATTATCCTTACTTACACTCAAGTTGCCCCTTCTTTGGGGACTGATAGCCTTTTGAACTTGGCTCCTTAGTTGCTTCAGATGGGAGTTTGTGCACTTGACTATAGGTCCTTTGTCTATCTGATCCTGTTTGATTTCTGGGTTGTTTTTTGTTTGTTTGTTTTTTGGCAGATCCCCCATATTTCTGTTTCATAGATGGAATTCCTTAACATTTCCCAAGGCTGTTATTTATTTGGTCTTTAAAACAATATTCTTTCACCCATGGGGGAAAAGAAGGATCTAAGGGAAAAAATCAGAAACTGAAGGAGTTTGCTGTCTTGATCTAATTTCTTCTCTTTTTTAAAAATTTCAGCTTGATTAAGGTATGAGTGACAAATAAAATTGTAAGATATTTACAGTGTCCATTGTGATAATTTGATATACATGAATGTTGTGAAGGATTTCTCCCATCCAGTTACTTAACATATCCATCACTTCCCATTTTATCTTTTTTTTTTGTGAGAACACTCAAGTTCTACTTTCTTAGCAGATTTCAGTTGTACAACACTGTTATCAGTTACAGCTACTACCATGTCTCGATCTAATTTTTGAGAGCTCATTCTAAAATATAAATCAGACTATGCCATGACTGAAACTTCTAACAGTTCACACCTGCCTTCAAACCAAGTCCAGACTCATAAGGAGTCTCTTTAGCCTCTGAATCCTGCTTACCTTGTTTCTTATCTGGCTCCCTTCCCTTGCTAAACTTCAGCCATGTGGAATTTCTGGTACTTTCCCTAAAATGCCACTGTGTCTCCAGCTTTCTGTTTTTGCTCGTTATGTTCTTTCTGCCTGAGCACCTGGAGTACACGCCCCACCTGCTCCTCTTCATCTCCTTGACTTCTACTCCTCTGTAGGTCCTGCCTTAGATGTTATTTCCACTATGAGGTCTTCTCTGACTGAACAGGGTGTTTATGGCTCCTGGTTTCCCAGGACAATTCTAAAGTAATTGTGATGAAGATCAGTGTCTATTTATCTTTAGGACATACATCCATGTTCACAAATGTCCCATTTTGGGTGATACATTATACAATCACCCCATCTCTGAACCCACAATCCAAGAACTGCATTCTATACCCATCTTGTGAGCCTTTCATGGCATTCTAGAATTCCACATAGCATTCTTCCCATGCAATAACAATTTCATGTACTTATTTCTTTGTAATCAACAGAATTGTGTTCCCACAAATTCATAATGGAAGCCCTAACCCCCATTGTAACTGTATTTGGAAACAAGGGCTTTCAAGAGGTAATTAAGGTTAACGAGGTCATAAGACTGAGAGCCTATCAATAGGACTGTTGTCCCGTAAGAAGAGGACGACACTCCAGAAATTCACAGGCACAGGGGAAAGACCAGAAGAAGACAAAGCAAGAATCTACAAGCCAAGAGAGACCTCAGGAGAAACTAAGCCTGCTGACACCTTGAGCTCGGACTTCTAACCTCCAGAACTGTAATAAAATATATTTCTGTTGTTTAAGCCGCTTAGCCTGCAATATTTTATTATAAAAACCCTCAAAAACTAATGGTCTTCTTTACTATATTGACTTATTCATTTTTAAAATCCCCT
The DNA here is from genome assembly GCA_002007465.1 of Ailurus styani. Taxonomy (NCBI): domain Eukaryota; kingdom Metazoa; phylum Chordata; class Mammalia; order Carnivora; family Ailuridae; genus Ailurus; species Ailurus styani. The sequence continues at coordinate 8,185,529 of LNAC01000003.1, forward strand.
ATTAGCAGTTGTAGTGGTACGTTCACAGTAAGCACTGTACCACCAGGGTTCAGTCAGAGGAACAGAACCACTAGGAGTGACACGGAATAAGGAGTTTATTATAGGGAGTTGACATTATGGAATTGTGGGAGCTGGTTAAATAGGCTATCAAAGTCTGTTGTCTTTATGTTGGAATTAAAAAGGTGGGCACCTAGGAAGAAAAGATGGAGGTGAAGTGGCAAAGAGCAAGGACACCCTGGAATCTGTGAGTTTGAGGCTGGAACTCATACGAATAGATTCGAACCCCTGTCAGTCTCCAATTTTGATGATGGGGGTGGCCTGTAATGGAAACATGAGCCCTTGTCACAGAACTATACATTCACCCGTCCCAGGAGTAGGGGAAGTGGAAAGGGATAGCTGATGGGAGCAGGAAGAGGGGCAGACTGGGATTTGCCCCACACCTTCAAGGTGAGCCAGCACCTGGACGGTGGGTGTGAGTTTCAGTAGTGCCTAGTAGAGAACCTACACAGATCTTCCAAGTATTTTTTTTTTAAAAAGCTGCTGTTTCACTTCCATCTATCAGGTATTATCCAAATGTCACTTGTGGTTCATACTAACTTGAAATTATACAGTGAGGATAATTCTGGGAAATGGGGTTCGACATTCACTAAGTTGACACAGTATGAATCGCCATGGGAGCTCCCTATTGTTTGTTAAATAAATAAGTGATACTGAAGCTTGTGACCTCATGATAGTATCAAGATCCTTCCCCTAGAAAGGAGAAGACTCATAGAACCCATCCAGCATCTTGTTTGGGAACCTCATGTGTCAGTTTTTCCCTGTGGACTTTGAGGAGATTGAATATTTTATTAGGAAGCAGGTATTTTATGACTAAAATAATGGGCATGAAGCAAACATATCAGATAACAATGCTTCAAAAAGAAGGTTGAATCATGAGGGTGGGCTATAGGATTACTTTTTAAAAAATTTTTATTTATTTAATTGTCAGAGAGAGAGAGAGAGAAAGAGCACATGTGGAGGGGAGTTGCAGAGGGAGAGGGAGAAGCAAACTCCCCACTGAGCAGAGAGCCCAACACAGAACTCAATCCCAGGACCCAGAGATCATGACCTGAGCCAAAGGCAGACGCTTTACCGCCTGAGCCACCCAGGCGTCCCTGGGATTAATTTTTAATGTAGCTAAAATATAAAATTTGGACAAAGAATATCATGTAGTGGCCTTTGTGGCTTCATATCCATCCTCAAACTAATGTAACCATAGGTTACCCGGGTCGGGAATTAAGTCAGTTTACTTTTTTGTTTCTGTTTTGCCTCATCCATTTACCAACTGCCTTTTATTCATTCAACATGGACTGAAGAGGGAGAAATGGGAATTTCTGAAACACATACTGTGACATTGACACATTTTGCTCTCTAAACTTCCCAGGGACCAGGAGTCTGAAGTGGAACACAAAAACAGCATTGCTGTTGATTGCTTATATTGAAGGACAATATACGTTTCGACACATTAACTCACAAAGATGATTTATTGCCACAACATCCAAACAATGCTCTGTAATCGATGACTGTAGTTTTTAGATAAGTGATCATTTGCATGAACAATGCTTACTCTCTTTATCTGGGACACTGAGGCCACTCCCCTGTTACACAAAGGTCCCATGGACATGGGAGATTTTTCTCTTCTGTTTGCCAGGGTCACTTCAGGAACCAGTAGATCAGAACCGTGGCGCTGTCACTCATTCTTAAGGTCTTCCCCTTGGCTGCTGTGAAGGGGAGGTATACATGCAGGAGACATAAGTGCTTACTTGGCATAAACCATGTGACCATTCAAAGCCGGAATACCAAACATGGCAATGGCTTTGCCAAAATGTTGGCAGTGGAATAATGGGTTCAAATAGTTCAAATAGTGCATCATTGCAGGTTGCTGGCCTTCCTCTTTTAACTGGTTTTGACTGTGCAGAATGATTTTTTTTTTTATCTCTCCGGTTGTTTCATCAGAATTGAAGGGAAAGAAAATGACCCCATCACCCTCTCCTCTCATCCTAATGAACTAAAAGCCACAAAACTAGAAATGCACATGGATTTTCTTGGATATTTCTTTTTTTTTAATTAATTTTTATTATTATTATTTGCCCAGGGGTACAGGTCTGTGAATCATCAGGCTTACGCCTTTCACAGCATTCACCATAGCACAAACCCTCCCCAATTGGCTATTTCTTTTAATACAGACATAGGAATGATTACCAACTCTTGGTCCTCAATTACTTCCATCTAGAATTATGGGCAGGTCACTGTATGCGGACTTGGCTGTTATTGGAGAGGAATTCCTATATTCCCCAAACAATGTGGATAGGAGGAAGATGAGCTGAAATGGGATTGAGGAAGCCATAATAAATCATAAATTATAATCAGAAAGATCCTGATTGATCAGTGGCAAGGATCTAACACGGCTCTACAGGTCTACAAAATGCCTTGATTGCTGCCCACATAACAAAGAAAGGGATCCCATCACGGCTTGCTTCTTTGTGTCTGACTTGTCTGCTGGTTGCTGCTCACCTCTCTCCTCCCTGCTCATCAACTCGACAGCTCATAAGAATTAGACAAGCTCTCTCTCCCTATTCTCCTTTGCTCACTGAGAAATAGAGACTCACTCGAACCACTAGAGGGATCTCTCTTCTTGGGAAAGGAAAAAATTAAAAAAAAAAAATCTAAATTGTATAACAGACTCTTCACTTGAAATGACACAGGGAAAAGCCAAGCAGGACCACACATTAACTATTGCAGTTTTCAAAGATGTTTCCATGCCTGCAGAGGGGCCGGGCTTCTGGAGAGTCTGATCTTTCCAAGGTCCTGAGAGAATGTGGCCAGTGGGGACAAACACACTTTGAACTACTTGAGTGGGCTTCATGGTAGCTTGAAGAGAGAAGGCTACAGGCTGCAGAGAGGACAGTGACAGGCCCGATCATTAAGGCCAATTGAATTTTTAACTCCTATTTATGGAAGTTTTGAAGAACTTCACATTTCGACATTTCAAACCCTAACATGTTTGAAAAAAAAATGAGAGTGAAGTAGTACACACACACACACACACACACACACACACACACACACCATCATTTAATTTCACAGTTTATGAAGCAGATATTTGTACCACCATTTTATATACGTGAAATCAGACCTAGGGGAAGTTAAGTCATTTCTTTAACCACTAAAGTGGAAAAGCCAAAATTTTAACTCATTTCAGGTACTTTCTCTTTTACTCAAGCTTCCTGTGGAAATTACCAGAATTTTGGAAGAATGCGAATGTTCTATTGCATGTATCGGACAGCTAAGAAACATAGAAGATAATCATAGAATACGAACTTCTGAAAAATAGTCCAAAGGAAGTTCAGAGAAAACATTTAATAATTTTACACAGAGATATTTAAAAGGGAAGATGGCTGGAGAAAGCAGAACCACAAAATTGAAATTTTGACAACACACTCTTAAAATTGCAAGGGAAAAAGACACCCTCAAGGATTTGGGGTAGTGATACAGAAGGGTTTCTGGTAAGCTCAGATGTTAACAGGATATGTGAGAAAGATGGCAAGAGCCGTCATCACTAAGGGCCGTGTATGTAAAGGACTGAAGCAGATCTATGGAGAGCACGTGAGGTCGTTGAACCTCTAATACAAGAAGCCCACACATGTGAATATGAGGACAAAACTACCATGTTCAGGTTACATGGAGAAGAAGAATAATGAAGGCCGAATTTGATATGTGTGGCAGATTATTTAAAGATGACAGATGAGGGTGCCTGGGTGGCTCAGTGGGTTAAAGCCTCTGCCTTCGGCTCAGGTCATGATCTCAGGGTCCTGGGATCGAGGCCCGCATTGGGCTCTCTGCTCCACAGGGAGCCTGCTTCCTCCTCTCTCTGCCTGCCTCTCTGCCTACTTGTAATCTCTCTCTCTGTCAAATAAATAAATAAAATCTTTAAAGATGACAGATGAGAACAAATCAACACTCATTTATATATATATAATCAACATTTTAAAAATACATTGAATGGGGTGATGGGGCACTTGTGTGGTTCAGTCAGTTAAGCATCTGCCTTCGGGCCAGGTCATGATCCCAGGGCCCTGGGATTGAGTCCCACTTTGGGCTCCCTGCTCAGCGGGGAGTCTGCTTCTCTCTCCCTCTTGCTCTGCCTCTCCCCTCACTTGTGCTCTCTCTCTCTCAAAAAAAAAAATCTTAAAAAATACATTGAATGTTCTATCGGGAAAATAAAGTCAAATTTGGAAAGTTAAAAAAAGAAAAAGAAAAGAAAAAAGAAAGCTTGGAAGGGGCAAAACAACTATAATTAAGGAGGGAAGACAGAGTGAGGACTATTATTTCTTGCTCAATAGCAACCCTCTAGCCCTCCTCAAGCCCTGCTCCGCGGTGACAGAACCCCGATGTTTTTCAAGGATTAGGTGGTTTTTGGCTTCAAGAGTGAGTGGAACTTCCCTGTACCCTAAGGGTTGAGTCCTGATTAGTTTAAACTTTTCCCAGCTGTTCCATTCCCTTTTAAAGGATTCCTTTAAGGATGGGCACAAAACATCATTTTGGCCCAAGAGACACGAGGGGAAAGCCTTGGCTGGGGAATGGGTGAAAATGTTTCTGTTTTTAAAAGAGATACGTGGAAAGGAGGTATCCTCACCTCTCTTCTGGACTTGAGATACTGTGGCTAAACATTCAGAGTCATTACTAGAGGAGCCCATCCAGTCTTGGTGATGTAGCTCAGGATGGGAAAGAACTAAGCATGGAAATGTCTCCTTAGGTCTCCTTGCTATGCAGAGTGTGTCCTGCTAATTTGTGCCAGCTGCCCTTTACATCTTCTCTTCCCTGCTGACAGGAGTACCTTGACTGAGATTCAGGTGATCCCTTCATTTTAAAAAAGAAAAATCCTGTACAAAATGAGAAAAGATAGGACATAAGCAAGGTTGATATACCAGTCCTTCGTGTTTTAATGAAGTGCAAAGCAAACTGGAGTAAATAAAAGTCAACAAAATGTTTGAATGCTGGGAAGCTAATGCTATCAGTGTGTGATCTCAGAGGCAGGAAGAGCGTGAAAAACAATGGTTAGACTCTTTGAAATGGCAGTTACACTTATATTCACTGGTATTTCCAGAGTAGCTTGGTCACGGGTCTTCAATAGCTCGTTTGTATCCATCTCCAATGCACCTGCTATCCTGGTAAGGACCTTCTGCTACTTCCCAGATGCATCCTGAGGGATGATTAGTCCTATCTCAAAAGTCAGTCTCATCATTTTTCCCTCTTACTCTTCCTTATGTTGTCCTTCAATCTGGAGTGCCCTCTTCTCTTGTTTTTTCCTGGCCCTTGGTCTAAGCAATTTGTATAATCCCTCAATGTTTATCTCTTGTCTGGCTTTGATACCTCTAGTCTCATTGCTTCCTCTTGTTTATGATTGCCAAAATATCCACTGGGAGTATTATATCATGACTTGTGTAATTTAAATATATGTATGTATATATATTTAAATATATGTATGTATATATATATATATCTATTGTGTATACATATATTAGCATTATCTCTCCCACATAATGATTTCTATGACTGCCATGTTGTTTTACATAGTACTTGCTCAACAAAGACTGCCGAGATTGGAAGAAGTGAGACCAACTTGTTTATTTATAGCCAACCAAATATAAAGGGCCTGGGGATGAGTGACGGTGGTGGGAAGAATGGAGATAAAGACTTTCAGAAGATAATGAGAAGGAAGATATGGTTGTGGACTTGTATTACATAATAAAGAGGAAGAAACTGGTGGATTACAAGATTTTTGGTTTTGACGTCTGGAGATCCTCTTGGTGCTGTCAATGGAAATGTTTAATTGTCAAAGGAAGCTTGTTGGTGGAAAGTAAGAGTTATCACTGGGACTTGGACCAGCCCTATGTGGTGGCCACACAGTCAACTTTTATATGCTACAATTTAAAGCTATTAAAGGAACTGCTACCTCAGAACATTTCCTTCATTGGTCTTCCAGAATGCCTGCCCTGTCTGATTTCAATTCCACCTTTATGTATTGCCTTACCACTCTGGGGCTAAGACATAGCAAACTGTATTTTCTGGACTCCTTTGCCAACTCGCTTTCTGTTAGGTACTGCCAAGAAATGCTGGAGTGACATGAACACAAGAAGGAGGGAGGGGCTTCATCATTCCTGTTTGCTATTCCTACTGGCATCACCTTGGCAGTGACATTTCACCCCTGTGGGAGCAGTTTGTCTTAACAATGACAGTTGGTTTTAGTTGCCAGCTTCTTTGAACAAAACTAGTTAATTCCTCCTCTGTGTAAGGACCAACAACAGCCAGACTCTGGGACTCCTTAGAGGTCTGAGTCCCAATTCTGTAAGGCCCCCACTCTGAGGTCCTAAATTCTAGTAATCTAACCTCTTCATTTTTATTCTTCCAGTTCTATGGGTGGTAGTTGCTTGTTATCTCTGGGTAATCTTTAGTGTTCTCTATTGTTCTTTCAACCCTCAAATACCTGTGTAACCAGACTCTGCACTAATTCTTTACTAAATAATGTGTGGAAATACTGTGGTCTCCATTTTTTTTTGTGCTTTTTTTTAAATTAATCTTTTTTTTTTATTATTCTTTGCTCAAGGGGTACAGGTCTGTGAATCATCCATCAGGCTTACATCTTTCACAGCATTCACCAAAGCACAAACCCTCCCCAATGTCCATAACCCATCCACCCTATCCCTACCCTCCCACCCCCCAGTAACCCTCAGTTTGTTTTGTGAGATTAGGAGTCTCTTATGGTTTGTCTCCTTCCCCATCCCATCTTGTTTCATTATTTTTCCCTCCCTACCCCCCACGACCCCCA
>LNAC01000003.1:8192499-8204510 GCA_002007465.1 Ailurus styani
CCTACCCCCCACGACCCCCCACCCTGCCCCTCAAGTTCCTCATATCAGAGAGATCATATGATAATTGTCTTTCTCTGATTGATTTATTTCACTCAGCATAATACCCTCCATTTTTTGATGGCATCTGACTGATACACTGGTAGGAGACTGTAACAGTTGAAGGGCTAAATAAGTAGAATGGCGTTCTCCAATAATTCAGTTGGGAAGATGAGAGAAGATTTATGATTGAAAGTAGGATCGTGCAAATGACCTTGAATACGAGTAGGATATAGAGGTGCAAAGATGGGGTGGAAAAAACCTTTCAAGGCAGGAAAGTACTATGAAAAATACTCATTAATAGGAAAACTATTGTAAGTAAGTGGGAAATCATCCATATGTAAAGGTTAATATCTGGTCTGAATTTACAAAAGTAGGATCGGATCAGATCTTGGCGTAGTGGTGAGGGGGAGGGAATCTTAATGCAAGTCTCAGAACTGCTGAAACGTCTAAGGCTTTTGAGTAGCAGGGTTGCAATATTAGGCGATCAGAGGAGGACAGAAAGAAAACATACTCGTTGAACACTTATACTTTGAAAAATTATATAGTGAGTATGAATAAGTTCTGTGTTACCCCAGGGATAATGGGGTTATCATATTCTTTTATTTTTTCTAAATCATATTTAACCTGTCTCTGAGTTCTTAATGATCTGACTGGCATGTCATCTAGTATCAGTCATTACTGGGCACCGATCTTTATTTTCATCTAAGAAGCTGGGGTGTGAATAATTGCATGACAATGGGGGAGGTCCCTGGCCCTTAGTTCATGATGGCCACCATTGTTTGCTTGTTCATTTTATTGTTGGGCAAGTCTGTTGAGAGCTGCGGAGCTTCTCTTATTGAGGTCCAGAGACCTCATGGTTTCACATGGTTCTCTTTGCCACAAGAAACTCATAGCTGTTCTCAAGGTCAGGATGTTTTGTTTTCAGCCTCTTTGGAGCCCTATCTTTTTCATCCTTCAGAAGTTCCACCACCTCCTGATCTCTGCTTGGAGCGGAATCGAGATCCTGGTGTTCCTTACAGTAGGCAGAATAATGATCTCTCCAAGTTGTTACATCCTAGTTCCAGAACTTGTGAATATGTCCTGTTATGTGGAAAAGGGGACCTAAGTTACAGAAACAATTAAGGTTGCTAATCAACTGACTCAACATAAGGATATTTTCCTGGATTATCTGGGTGGGACCAATATAATAATAAGGGTCCTTGAATGTCTAAGTGTTTAGCAGAAAAAAAAGGTTCAAGTGTAGCAATGTGAGAAGGACTCAACCTGCCGCTGCTGGCCTTGAAGACAGAGGAAGAGGACCAGGAGCCCAGGAATGTGGGCAGCCTCTAGAAGCTGGTGAAGACCAGAAAACAGACTTTCCTCGAGAGCCTCTACAAGGAGCCCTGCAGACATCTTGATTTTGGACTTCGGGCTTCTGGCCCCACTGAGACCTCTGTTGTACTTCTAACCTACGAGACTGTAAGATCATAAGCTTGTGTTGTTTTAAACCATAAGTCTGTGGTAATTTGTTACAGTAGCAGTAGGAAATTGATCTACTCCTGGAGCTGCCACGGCTCTTCCCCTTAGACTTGGGACGCCTCACTGCATATCCATGTTTCTGACACGGTTTGCCTTCCTTCTATTGCAATCCAGAATATCCACCTTCCCTTCTGTGTGGTAACTACAGAAATATAGGGATGTTTCTGTAGTATAAATCCTGAAATACACAAATATTTTCATTTTCCCCAAGAAGAGCCTAGACCTTTTTATAAGAGTCAGCAAACCTCAGTCTACAGGCCAAATCTGTCCTATTTCCTGTATTTAAAAATAAAGTTTTACTGGAACACGTTCATTTACGTATTGTTTATGGCTGCTTTCTCACTACAGTGGCAGAGTTAAATAGTTCTGACAGAAACCATATTAAATATTTACCATCTGGCCCTTTTCAGAAAAAGCACACTGACCTTAGAAACAAAGTTAGGGCTAATCTTAGGGTGGGTATATGGATAAGTATGAGAGCAGCCTAATTTCCTTTTCAACCATTCTTCTATCGTAGCAGTAAGCCAGACAGAAATTAGAATCTCAGTAGATTAACTCATGGTTCCCGTATCATGAGCTGCAGGGTGGCGTTAGAGACAGCAGGTTCTAATCCCTGGAACCTGGAAGAGTTACTTATTTGGAAAACAAAGAGTCTTTGCAGATGTATATAAATTAAGGATTTTGAGATGAAGAGATAATCCTGGGTTCTCCTGTTGGGCCCTTTGTTGCCTCACAGGCGTCCTCAGAAGGAAGAAGTAGAAGGAGAGCCAAAGGCGGCATGATGACAAAGGCAGACATTGGAACAATATGATCCACAGGCCAAGGAACACCAAGGAATGTCAACAGCCACCCGAAGTTAGAAGAGGCAAGGAGTAGATTCTAGCTGCCAGCTCGATTTTGGACTTCTGGCTTCCAGAACAGTGAGAAAGCAAATTTCTGTTGTTTGAAGCCACAGAGGTTGGAGTCATGTGCTAGAACAGCAGTTGGCAACTAATACATATGGGAAGACCATTTTGAGAAGATGGCAAACTTTTCGCAAGGCCATGATTGAAGCCAATACAAATGTAATCTGCTTCTGAATTCCAGACTCATTACTTCATATAATATCTGGCTTTGATGGAGGAAAGGCAGGGAAATGCAAAGGAACGTGCTTTGGGGGACTGACAGATTTTTTTGTGGGTATTCATATCATTTAACAGTGTGTAAATGATTTCACAGTAATACAGTCAAAGTTCTTAGAGTAAATCATTTTGATTCCCACTTCTGTCTGGCACAGAGAAATAATCAGTATTTCAGAATGAGCACTTGGCTATTCTATCACCACCTCAATAACTGCTTATGGAGCAAACGATATGCCAGCTTACTTTCCCTCTCTTTTTATTATCGAGCTTTCAAACCCAATATATATGTATATATGTATATTTATTATATTATGTTTTATATTATATTATATATATTTAAGATACTTTTCCCATACCGTTAGCATATTTGATATGCTAAATGTGCTAAGTATTTCAGCCCTCTTCACCAAGAACCATTTACAACTGGCTTACTCTTAGAGATGGGTACATATTTGAACCCTTCGCATCTATAGTATACTTTTCTAGCTTTAATATGTACCATGTTCTTCTTTTCTGAGGAAGCTTCATATCTTGGTAAAGTGGATAATAATAAAATGGTCTCTTTTGTGTTTGGGCTGATGATTACTAAAGTTCCTAAAAGTTGTTGTATTATTCGTTTCATTCAGAGGAAATCAAAGGAAAGTCCTAAAATTCACCCAGAAGGGTGAATAATCCCTTTTCAGGGTAGCAGTCAACTCTGGTGCACTGTGTTAATTCTCCTTGTCCAGTCACAGATGTGGGAACAAGTTGTGTGTAGGCTCCACTTCTCACAGGGGTCACCTCACAGGACATGGACTGAGGAACTGCGGGGCTGCTACTGCTCACCTCCTGCTTTGAGATCTCACTGAGGCTGATAGGGTCTGCTTCTAAAATTCATTAGGCTTCTCAGAAAGACCCTCCATTTGAGCAACCTCTTGGGTTGGCCAACTCAACAACACATCTTTGTAAGGACTCTCCCTTCTTCCCTACTGACCGTACCTCTCCATCATTTCTAAGTCATTTACTCATGCAGTAGGTTTTATCTTAGATTGTGTTCTGGGGGAAACCCAAGCAGAGGCATTAGAATACCACATAAGAAAGCATCAGTAGACACTGATTCTTAAAACCTTTTCATTATGGATATTTACAAATAATCACAAAAGTAGAGTGGAATAAAATGGAACCCCGTGAACCCTTCACTCATATACCTTTCCCCCAGAGTATTTTCGAAGTAGATTTGTGGACGACATTTTTATTAGGAGGCAATCAAAAGATGAATACATATATAATGTTGCTAGTTATTCCCAGTTCCCCTTCACAAGGACTGTATCCTTGTGGATCCTTCTCACCCACAAAGTATGGGAGCCTGTTTCTCTAGAGCCACCCCAACAGAGTATGCTGTCAAGCTTCTGGATTCCTGCCAATCTCATCCACTTAGTTTTGGTTGCATTCTCTTACTGTGAGCAAGACTGAGCATGTTTTTGTGTTTATTTGTGAATTCTTTCTTCATATCTTTTGTCTGTTTATCTATAGAAGTTAGATAAAAGGGAAGTTATTCTTTATTTTCTTGTTTTTTTCAAAAGGTCTTCTCTTCTTTTTAAGTAGGCTCCCTGCCCAGTGTGGAGCCCAATGCTGGGCTTGAACTCACAACCCTGAGATCAAGACCTGAGTTGAGATGGAGAGTTGGATGCTTAACCAAACGAGTCACCCAGGCACTCCATAAGGTCTTTTATATTAGAGAAATTAATACTTTATCTTTGATATAATTTGGAAATACAGTTTTCAGTGTTTGTTAATTTACTTGGTTTTGGTTTTGGTGTTTTCTTGCATTTTTTGGACCATATCTTTAGAAGATGAGGACTTTACAAGGTAATTGTTGGAGAACATATTTGTATGAGACATCATACTAAATAAATATTAAGAGTGAATTAACCTTTCCTAAATACTTTGTGTAAAATTTACTGTAAATGTTTCAAGTTCCAAAGGATTTCATACCATGCTAACATCTGAAAGTTAACATTGTGTCTACTTGTCTCAGCTTTTTTTTTTTTAATCCTTTATTACACTTTTCTTTGTTCCTCTATCCCTGAGTTTTCTAATTCCATTCTCTCTCCCTCTCTCCCTCTCTTTCATGGAAAAGGCACAATGCCAGCCAGGCTGTAGACATATTATGATGAGCAAACAGCAGAGTCTAACAGAACGAACATTAATCAATAAGCATCCCACACCAGTAGAACTGCAACTCTGACAGGGCTGGGAGGAGGGATACAAGACACCGTTTGAGGCTATAATTGTGTTTTCATCCAGCCACAGGGGACCAGGAGGAGGCTCTTCAAAGGGAGAGCTAACATTGAATAAAACTCTGAAGGATGAGTAAGAATGCACTAGGAAAAAAAACAAAAAAAACAAAAAAACAAAAAAACAGGGGAGCTAGGCTTTTTGGCAAAGTGAACAATGTCGGAAGAGGGAGAGGGAATGTGGAAGTAAACAGACTTAGAGCCGAGCTGGGTGTGACCGGGAGGGGGAGAGCCCCTGGAGCCTGTGGGGGGACAGGGAAGGTCAGGGTTGTGGGGGGTCATGCCAAGGAAATGCGCTTTTACTCTGAGAACATTTCAAAGCCATGGATAGATTTAAAGAGAAGGGAGTGGGTACGATCATCTCTGTATTTTGAAAATGTCATGCTGACTCTGGTACAGGAGGCAGATGATAAGGGTGCCTGGGTGAGAAGAGGAGCCCAGGCAGCAGGCAGGTGCCATGGGAGAGCACAGGGAGGAATTGGGCTGGCAGGCAGCAGGGGCGTTCCTAGTGCATTTAACACCTGAATATCTCTTTTTATTTTTTAAGGCTTTATTTATTTGTTTGACAGAGAGAGAGACAGCGAGCAAGAGAGGGAACAGTAGTGGGGGAGTGGGAGATGGAGAAGCAGGTTTCCCACTGAGCAGGGAGCCGGATTCGGGGCTCGATCCCAGGATCATGACCTGAGCCAAAGGCAGCTGCTTAACAACCAAGCCACCCAGGCACCCCCTGTCTCTGTTTTTTGATTTCTCCTCTTGTGACAAAGCTATTTTCAGGAATAAATGAAACCAACAGCTTATAATGATAATGGCTAGCAAAGAAATACAGACAAGAAAAAATGACTTTCACTGAAACTTTATCTCAAGTCAACTAAAAAGAATGTTCATACCAGCAATGGCCATAATCTCCAAACTGTGGAAAGAACCAAGATGCCCTTCCACAGACAAATGGATAAAGAAGATATGGTCCAAATATACAATGGAATATTACACCTCCATCAGAAAGGATGAATACCTAACTTTTGTATCAACATGAACGGGTCCAGAGGAGATTACGCTGAGTGAAATAAGTCAAGCAGAGAAAGTCAATTACATATGGTTTCACTTACTTGTGGAGCATGGGAATAACATGGAGGACATTAGGAGAAGGAAGGGAAAAGTGTGGGGGGGGGGCCTGAGACAGGGAGACATACCCTGAGAGACTGTGGACCTGAGAAACAAACTGAGGGTTTTGGAAGGGGGGGGGGTGGGGGGATGGGTGAGCCTGGTGGTGGGTATTAAGGAGGATTGCATGGAGCCCTGGGTGTGGTGCATAAACAATGAATCTTGGATCACTAATAAAACAAAATTAAATTAAAAAAAAAGAATTGAAAGTCAAAACGCACTTGCAGCATCAAAATGGATAAACACACTGCTATTCATTCAATTGTTTTTATATCAATTTAAGAGTTTGAACTTCAATCAGTCATAATTCTATTATAATATCTTATATAAATGATCTTCTGATGACTAGTAAGTGAATTATATTGAAACCAACATTTAAGCAACAATTCAGTCATCATTCCAATGGAGCGCTTTTTTTCTTCATTCGATTTTTAGTTTTAAAACTAATACTGGGGGGCGCCTGGGCGACTCGGTCGTCAAGCCTCTGCCTTCGGCTCAGGTCAGATCCCGGGGTCCTGGGATCGAGGCCCGCATCGGGCTCCCTGCTCGGCGGGAAGCCTGCTTCTCCCTCTCCCACTCCCCTTGCTTGTGTTCCCTCTCTCGCTGTGTCTCTGTCAAATAAATAAAATCTTTAAAAAAACAAAAAACAAAAAAACAAAAACAAAAACAAAAAACTAATACTGGGACACCTGGGTGGCTCAGTTGGTTGAGCGTCTGCCCTGAGCTCCGGTCATGATCTCACAGTCCTGGGATAAGGCCCTGAGTCAGGCTCCCTGGTCAGCAGTGAGTCTGCTTCTCCCCCTCCTCCTCCTCCCCACCACCCTGGCTTGTGTGTGCTCTCTCTGTCTTAAATAAATAAATAAAGTCTTTTTAAAAAACTATTACTAATTAAAGAATAATATGTTTCAATTTTAAAGATACTGTTTAATATGTATGAATTAATATTTGTACTTAGCAAATGGATTACTGTGCCTTGTGGTTCACAGTCTCCTTCCCTTTTTAATGGTTTTTAACACAAAAACTTGAGTTACTTCAAGCGACTCAAGTTCTCCCTCTTCGTCTTTATGCTCACTATGCTGTCATTGTATATTTTGAATCTGCGGCATGAGTGAAAAAAAAAATGAAAGGTGCATGTAGCACCCGAAGTGAGTTCAAATGGTTTCTGAACCATTACAAAGTTATTTTAAAATGAAAGCCGTGTGCTGAGTTCACAAGTGCTAAAAGCTGACTATACAACTGGAAATTCTCCAACTTAACTTCCCTTTAAAAAAATATAATATTTAGGGCACCTGGGTGGCTCAGTGGGTTAAGGCCTCTGCCTTTGGCTCAGGTCATGATCTCAGGGTCCTGGGATCGAGGCCCGCATCGGGCTCTCTGCTCAGCAGGGAGCTTGCTTCCTCCTCTCCTTGTCTCTCTGCCTGCCTCTCTGCCTACTTGTAATCTCTCTGTGTGTGTCAAATAAATAAATAAAATCTTTAAAAAAATATAATATTTATTGAAGAATAAGTGATAAAACTCTGCTAATTTGAAGTCTACATATATACTAGCAAAACTAAACATTAGCCAGAGCAATAATTTAGAATTTAGGTCAACAAAAATTTCAGGGAGTAGGAGCATTTTTATCACTGACATCGTTGAGAACTGCCAGCACGTGGTAATAATGAAAAGCACGTGTTTTCAAAGTCTCTCTAGATAAGATACACCCCTTTATTGCCTCCACCTGAGGAAGACCTCCCCCATCACTGGTCCACCCCCAGGTGACCTTGAATGTGGAGAAAAAGGGATACATTCAAAGGAGTAGTTCAACAGGGAACAGCACCTCCTCCCCGCTCTTAGACAGTTCATGGTGTAGGTAAGGAAAAGAGACCTAACTTTCTGATTTAATTGCCTTCTCATGCCCGTCTGACGGAGAGGGTATCTGTTAAGAGTGAACCACTGAGAATGTGCATTGGCTTGAGACTGACCGATTCTCTCCCCAGCCAAATTCCAGCCGGCCTCCTCTGAGCCCTCACCTGGATAAGGCCCACACTTGGTCTGTAAAGACACGCCCGAAACATTAACATAGAATCTAATCACTAAGGTCTCTATCCAGGGCATGGCCTTAATCAGTTTAAAGGGCCTGCCCAAGGAAACTCGTGGCTACCAAAAGACTTGTTGTTCCAACCAACGCCTGAAGAGAGGGCCCCTGTCTCCCAGGCTCGGTGGGAGGGTAGGAGCCTAACTTGTATACGCCCCAGTGGACAAACCCAGGTAAGTTTCATATGCACCAAACCCCCGCTTCCTGCTTTTTCATCATTCTTCACTTTCCTGCTTTAACTGAGCCTCTGCTCACTGTCCTACCCGTCCCCCTTCCTATTCCTTCATTTTCCCCTTAAAAGCGTCACCTCAGTACAGATAGGAGTGGAGCGAAGATCACGCTGGGCTCTTCACCCTTTTGAATATAGTGATAGACTGCGTCCCCAGTGTGATTCCTGATTACGTCCATCCTCTCCATTTCAACAGTTTTGGTTATCTTTTTTTGTCCAGTTTTTTTTTTTAAGATTTTACTTATTTCTTTGAGAGAGAGAGAGAGTCAGAAAATGAGAGCATGAGAGGGGAGAAGTTCAGAGGGAGCAGCAGACTCCGGGTGGAGCAGGGAGCCCGATGCAGGACTTGATCCTAAGGCTCCAGGATCATGACCTGAGCCGAAGGCAGTTGCTTAACCAACTGAGCCACCCAAGTGCCCCACAGTTTTACCTTTGACAAGACTTACGAATCTTTCTAAGTACATATTTGATTAAAGGCAGCCACAAGAAGCAGAAGCACTACTGGGGTAAGATCCACAGGAGAATTTGACTACAGAGAGTCCTTCAAATGAAATATATTTGACTCTCTTGAAGGTAGATCGCGATAGAAGTTGGACCAGGCAGAGGACTGGTGGAAGCAGCTCACCCTTTGGCAGGAACTAGAAAACACAGATAAAGAATTTCACTAAGGGCTTTGGAGTTGCTGGGCCGAGCCTATGCCAGGTGGAGTGGGAAACTTGCAGGATGTGCTAGGTTAATGATAGTTGGTGAAGACCCAGATTTGTAAATAATTTGGAGATTTTTAAATGACAACAGCCATGAAATCAGACAAAAGCTTTCAGTTTTCCAGAAAGTTGTATGAAATGGGCTCAAAGGGCCGAAGCCCTAATGAGGATTTTACGAAGTTAATTAGTACGATAACTTTCTATGCTATTTTGCCAAGTTTGAGCGCCACTGTATCAATAAATGTGGTGATTTGACAGCAAGTCACATATATACACAAAGAGACACAGATATTCTGCTTTTTAAACGCAGACATCACATTTGCTGATAAATCATTCATTTAATCTGTAAAATGGGTGGTATTTACTGAACTCCAGACTCTGAGCTGTGAAGGGGTCCCTGTCCTCACAGAGCTTATAGACCAGTTATAAAGGAGGTAGATGTGCTCCGGGAGTTTCTTGCTCAAGTGTTCTTGGATCCATCCCTTGCCCTTCTCAGCTCCGCTCTGTATCTGAGGAGATCTGAACTTCTGGGCTGCATTTCCCAGGCTCAGCTGGATTCTGACTGGGTTTGGCCAAAGAAGGGCATTGAAGAGAGAATAGAAGGTGGCAGAATTAGACAACCAAGGTATTTGTCCCCTCACCCCACTCAGGCAGCATCTTTGGAAATACCTGCCTCTCCTGTGTAGCTTGAAATTCTGGGA
Organism: Ailurus styani; assembly: GCA_002007465.1. NCBI lineage: Eukaryota > Metazoa > Chordata > Mammalia > Carnivora > Ailuridae > Ailurus > Ailurus styani. The sequence goes on from LNAC01000003.1 coordinate 8,202,326, forward strand.
GTGTCTGGGTGGCTCAGTGGGTTAGCATCCAACTCTTGATTTGGGCTCAGGTCATGATCTTAGGGTTGTGAGATGGAGCTCGAGTCAGGCTCCACACTCAGTGAAGAGTCTACTTGAGATTCTCTCCCTCCCTCTCCCTCTGCCCTGCCCTCCACCCTTGCTCTCACACTCTTTCAAATACATAAATAAATCTTAAAAAATAAATAAATAAAAGAAAGAAATTCTGTTTTGCAGGCCCAGATTCTGGTTTCTGGTATGTCAGTTCACAAGGGCTGAATATGTGTATCTTTTCCCAACTCTGTATTTGGCGATGAGTTGGTAGCTTGAAGGCAGCCGTGGTGGGGTGTCTGCACCACAGAAATTGGCAAACAGCTTTCGTTGTTCGCTGGGAGAGCTGGATGTTGACCGTTAACCAGTACACCACTGGTTCTAGCATACTGGTTCTAGTAACACTGTCTCTTTAAGTTGTTCCACCAATTCTAGGAGTGGTAGTTGGCATTCTGTGGCTGTTATTGGCTCAGTTGCCTGAACTTCTCAATGCTTTCCTCCTCTGTGGAATGAATTCCTCGTATTAAGTCACCTCTGCTGGGATATCTAGAGTAGTTTCTGTTTTTCTCATGGGATCCTGACTGATAAAGCAGGGCACCTAACTTGGATGTGGGTATTCAGGGAAAGAACCTCAGGAGTTATGACATATACCTATGTTTTTAAAAGATTTATTTGTTTGAGAGAGAGAGAGTGAGAGCAGGGGAGGAGCAGAGAGAGAGGGAGACAAGCAGAGTCTCCCCTGAGGGGGAGTCCAGTGCAGGCCTCGATCCCAGGACCCTGAGAGATCATGACCTGAGTCGAAATCAAGAGTCAGGTGCTTAAGCAACTGAGCCACCCCAGACACCCTGTCATATATATAGTTTTTAAATGGAGAAAATGGATAGAATTTGGCAATGGGTTGAGAGGTTAAGGAAAAGGCATGATCTAGCATTGTGTCCAGATTTTTGGTTTGGGAAGGTAGATGGATAATGGTGCCATTTGTTAAGAGCTGCAGCAAAAACAGAAGAACAAGTTTGGGGATGGGGATGGAAATGCTGAGGGGGAGGTGCTCCTGGGATACCCAAGGCCAGATGTCTGGTAACCTGATAAGATCAGAATGCAGAAGGGATGTCTTCTTCTGAATTCCTCCTCCTCCTTCCGATCCCTCAGTTGGCTTCTCAGTAGATAACTTCATCTGTCTTCTGTACCTTCAAAGTGCAGTGCCAGGTTTCCCTTAGATAAGCTCACTTCTCCCCTGTCTTAATCAAACAAACTCCATTTCTTAAAGCCCACCTTCCAACCAGCTTCTGCCATATCTCTCCTTTCCCCCTCATGAGTAATTTTGTTTTCATGGTGGCCAGTTCTACTTCCTTCTCTCCCACTCCTTCTCAATCCACTGAAACCTGGCTTCCACCCCCACTGAAACTGATTCTGAGACTCGGTTTGGCAAACACAACAACCTCCTTACTGCTAATTGGCTCTGAGCTGGCCAGAGGTGATAAATTCTGATGAGTGGTCAGAACATAACAAATATCCAGTACATGGGAGTTGTTATTATTATGGCTAGACTGAATTAATTTTTTAAAATGTTACTGCTCAATTTGCTTTTTCCCCAGAAGAGTTATCTTTACAAATGATCACCTTAATGACCATTTCATTTCTTAATGAATTTGTGTTCCTAATGAATTTGTGTTTCTAATGATGATGGGCAAATTCAGTGAGAAAAAAATTGTTTGTGGGGCGCCTGGGTGGCTCAGTGGGGTAAAGCCTCTGCCTTCGGCTCAGGTCATGATCTCGGGGTCCTGGGATGGAGCCCCGCATCGGGCTCTCTGCTCAGCAGGGAGCCTGCTTCCCCCCCACCTCTCTCTGCCTGCCTCTCTGCCTCCTTGTGATCTCTCTCTGTCAAATAAATAAATAAAAATCTTAAAAAAAAAGAAAAAAATTGTTTTCATCCATTATTTGGTATCCTATGGAAGGAATAAAAATATATACCTCACAAAAATTGTTTGCCTAAAATTTTCACCTTTCAACTAGATGTTTGTTTCATTACACTGAGAGCTTCAAATGATGCAAGCTGCCTGAGGGGGATGCTGGGTTAAAGTATTTTCCTCAAAACCTTCTATGTTTTCTTTTTTTTTTTTTTTTTTTTTTTTTTTTT
>LNAC01000003.1:8204563-8336544 GCA_002007465.1 Ailurus styani
TTTATTTATTCATTTGACACAGAGAGAGAGATTACAAGTAGGCAGAGAGAGAGAGAGGAGGAAGCAGGCTCCCTGCTGAGCAGAGAGCCCGATGTGGGCCTCGATCCCAGGACCCCGGGATCATGACCTGAGCCGAAGGCAGCGGCTTTAATCCACTGAGCCACCCAGGCGCCCCCTTCTATGTTTTCTTGTAGTACCACAAATAGCTAGAGACCTTCAGTAAGAAACAGAAATGAAGAATAAGGGTCATTTACTAAGTGGTATGTTTGATTTACAGTCTAGTAGTTGCAAAGAATTAGTGGAGTATTCATGTTTCAATAGCTCACAGCATAAAAGGCATAGCTATGGTGATGAGCACACTTAAATCATATCTTTGCCTCAGTGTAAGAGGGAATGTGCTTTCATAGAATAGTGTGACCTAATCTTTCAGTCTCTTTCAGAGGAAGGAACAAAATCTACAAATGAGATTTGATACCTGGTTTTTTGTGTTTTCAGTTTTGCTCTAAAAAGAGCAGTTTTTTATACGTACACGCTTTGAATTGTGAAAGCCAACCTTTGCCATGTGTGCATTTGCAATCATTTATGCTCTGATTTAATCATGATTCACAAACGATAAACCTCATGCTCTGAAGCAGAAAAACTGCAAGGTAGTCTCGAAATTGTTAGTAAAGTGGAGTTCTCTGTAACATAACACCGGTGGTGGACTGAGGGAACGTGGTCAGGGTTCATTTATGGGTAAATGCGACACAGGGTTTTTAATTAAAAGATTAAGATAATTACAATGATCAGTCTCACTGAGATCCCAAATGAAACCTTAAAGATGATAAAATCTTATGATAGGAGGATTACAAGAATGATTCAATATCAGTTTAATAGAAATAAGTGAACTATTATTTTAATAGATAAAGAGATAGAAGGAGACCTAATACCAGAGCTCTCTGAAATGCTTACCCATGATTTCTCCTTCATCACATGAAGAAGCTCTAAGGAAAATAAAATGCAATGCATAATATGAGCTATCATGATGCATTGAGTGTTGAGTAAGAAAATTAGGAAGCATTTTAACTTAACATGAGGCACATCTATTTTTATAACATTTTCTCTTGTATTGTTCTTTTTCCTTTCCTATTGTGCTTTTTCATATAATTTACCTTAAATGCACTCAGATTATACCACTCTGCACGGTTAAAAACAATAAATGGCCTAGCAAATAAGCGTAAGATGGACGGGAAGATCAACGCATAAAAATATGCACACTCACACACACATACACACACAGATTATTTTGCTGGTCTTTTGAAAAATCTCTAAAATGTCTATGCTTTTCTGTCCCAATAGTGAGTTTCATTTGAATAGTTCTCTTTTTTTTAAAAGAGTAGGGGAGTCATTTTTTGATACATGGCACTCTTTCTGTAAGTCAAGAACATACATTCTTACCTGGAATGTATGTGATTTAGGCACAGGACAGAGTCTTACTTGAGTCATTGTATACTACAGAATTTCTGTAAAGACATATGTGTAGAAATGCAGAAAAAGCTGAATAATCTGGCTCAAGGAATCTTGGGAACTCTGGCATTGTTGAGCACCACAGGACAAGAGGTGAACATCTTCCTTCTTTTTCATTCTCTTCTGTTTTCATAGCCAGTCTTGACAACCTCAACCGTTTTTCTTTTGCCAGATTTTGTCTTCCAACCATCAACTGATAAAGGGGTCCTTTCTTCCTCCCTTTCTCCCCGTCTCTCTCTCTTCTTTCCTTCCTTCCCACCTCATTTCCTTCCCTGGTTCTATCACTTACAGGCTGAAAAATCTTGTGTAAGTTACTTAATTCTTCTGTGCCTGAGCTATTTTCCTAATGGGAGTAATAATAATAATGGTAATAGACCCTCCTTGTGATGATTAAATGAGCTACTATATCTGTAGTGTCAAATATTGTGTTATGAGACAAGAGCTGAAAAATGTTATTTCTTCTTATTATTACTAATCATTTTCTCTCCCTTTTTCCTTTTATGAAAAATCTATGGATGTATTCTCATACAGATATCTAATTAATATAGTTATATAAAGAGCAAAATGTGAAAATTATTTTCCTTTCCTCCTACAGACACTCTCTTTGTCAGATAACGATTTGATGTGTATAATTTTAGCCCTTTGTCTAGATATCTACATGCATTTGTGTATCACACACAAACACATATATACACACCCATTCTTTACATAAATAGGGCCACATCATTTGAATTTTTTCAGCAGCATCAATACACCTTTGATATCTCTCCCTGTTGAAGCATACAGTTCTACCACATACCTTTTAAATAATTAATTAATCTAATATCTTTATTCATTACAAGATATAATTCTAGGCATTAGGGATTCGATAATAACCAATAGGACCAATTCCTTACCCATAGATGATTTGGTTCTCGTGAAGGAGAAAGATAATCAAAAATACGTGACTCAAAATTTAATGTCAAGAGCTGGTAAATCCTATGAAGAAAAATGAGGAGGAATAAGATATAGAGGGGTTAAGGCCAGGAAAAAATTCTGAGATGATGTTTAAGCAGACATCCTAGAGAGAATGAACCAACCAAGAGAATGTCTGGAGAAGGAATAATACAAGTAAAGGAATAAGCAAGTGCAAATTCCCATGACCTTTGAAGCAGGATAAGTGAGCTGGGAGTGGGAGGACATGGGCAGGGGTCAGATTATATAGGACTGTGGGTCATGGTAAAGATGTTGGATTCATTTTATTGACTTTATTGAATCCCTGCCTCACTTTCTACAGTATGGACATAACAGTTTACTTAACGCTTCTTTCTTAATGATATCATATATGTATACACACACACACATATATATTTAATAACATACAATGCATTATTTGCTTCAGGGGTACAGGTCTGTGAATCAGCAGTCTCACACAATTCACAGCACTCACCATAGCACAAACCCTCCCCCATGTCCACAACCCAGCCCCCTTATCCCTTCCCACCCCCAACAACCCTCAGTTTGTTTCCTGAGATTAAGAGTCTCTTATGATTTGTCTCCCTCCCCGCTCCCATCTTGTTTCATTTTTTTCCCTCCCTACCCCCACGACCCCCCACCCCGCCTCTCAAATTCCTCATATCAGAGAGAAGATATGATAATTTTCCTTCTCTGATTGATTTATTTCACTTAGCATAATACCTTCTAGTTCTATCCACATAGTTGCAAATGGCAAGATTTTGTTTTTGATAAAAATATCCAGAATGTTTCTCTAATGAACATTGCAAAGACCATCCTTGCCTCATGTCTGTGCACGTGTGGATATTTCTGCAAGTTGTATTCCTGGAGCACAATCATCACATCAAAAGACAAGCACAATGGGGTGCCTGGGTGGCTCAGTCCGTTAAGGGGCTGCCTTGGGCTTAGGTCTTGATCTCAGGTTCCTGGGACTGAGTCCCATGTCCTGTTCCCTGCTCAGCAGGGAGTCTGCTTCTCCCTCTGCCCCTCCCCCCTGCTTGTGATCTCTCTCTCTCTCTCTCATGCTCTCTCTCAAATAAATAAAATCTTTTAAAAAAAAAGACAAGCACAATGTTAATGGGGTTGATAGATGCTGTCAAATTGCCATCCAAAAAGTCTTCATTTATATTCCCACCTGTGATATATGGAAGTGACCATTTTTCTTTAGTCTTTTCAATATGGGACATTGTCAGTTTCTTTTTAAAAAGAATCCAATGGGTAAAAAAAAAATCATGCTTCTGTTTTGTTTTAGCTTGCATTTTCATGATTATTAATAAAGCTGACAACCATTTCATAGGTTTATAACCATTTTGATTTTTTTGCACTTGTGAATAGCCTATTGATCAAATTTTCATTCCAGCTCATGTCTGTGGCCACGCTTTGGACTGGTTGCCTTTGGGTCAAGTGTCCACCCTTAGTACAATCAGCTGTGTCTGGAGGATTAAAGTTATATATTACAAAACATAGCTCACTAAGACTGCTCCTTAGCATGGGCTGTAAGTAGCGCGTGATTACCTATAAACTATATGGGCAAAGCAGTTACTCTGATTAATGCTCAGTGCAATTTGATGGTGAGTGAAATTAGGAATGCAGCACAGTATTTCCTGAACATAGACTAAAATCAAACCTGTTCTAAGGGAAAGTTACATGAGATTTTGTCACAGTCCTCAAGATACTTGTAATCTTATAAGAGGACATGACAAGTCCAAAACTGATTATCACTCAGAACAAAACATAAAGTTTCCAAGAATGACACAAACCAAATGATAAAATCATTCTGAGTAAAAGAGGAATCACAGTCAATTGGGAACTTGGCTAAAACGTAGTGTCCTAGATTTTGAAGAAGTGTAGCATATTTTAAAGTGGCTATATTGTTTTTGTAAAAATAATTTTATACTAATGCACTATCTACGAAAGTACAAGGGCAGAAGTAGAAATCAGCTACAGCTATGTCCCTGAGAGAAAAGTGCATTTTCTTAGCCAATGACTTGTAATATTTTTGAAGACATCCCACCAGACATTTGTATATATATATGTACATGTGTGTACATATAAAGAGTTTTGCATAAATGGAGGCTTTTTATGGGCAAGGACCTTGTCAGTGTTTGGTTCATTGACCAATGCAGGTACTCAGGTTTTGAATGAATGAATGTTTTGTAACCTATTCTTTCTATGCTAATAAAGGTCTGTCTAGCTAGTCATGTTTATAGATTGTATAGTATTTCATTACTTGTATAATTTCCTTAACCAGGCCCCTGTGGATAAGCTTTCAGGTTTATTTTCAGCTCTCCTTTATTTTAAACAACACTGATAAGAATGATCTTGGGATAAATCTATTTCATGCCCATGTGATTATCTCCTTAGAGAAAATTTTTAGAAATGAGTTTTCCATCTAAAGAATAAAGCCTATTTTAGGAGATCATGATGCTATAGCCAAACCTCCCTCCTGCATAGAAATGTGAATGTTTCCATACACTGGCCAAAACCAGGTTTTGATTTTTTGATGTAGGCAGAAGCAAGAAGTCCTAGCTGTTTATTGTATGTCGGATCAGGAGGAGAGAACCGAGAGTGAGTGCATTTTTAACAAACATCATTTGAGATTAGCTTTATTTGGTCTGGTTTAGAGAACCAAAACTCCTTAATTTCTTTTTTATGTCTGTTAATTAAATGTCAGATTTATTTTCCTACTTTCTGCTCTTGGCTGGTTCAATATTCTTCAAACAAGACTCAGAAGTAGACATTGAGGTAAATGGTGTATCCTCTTGTGTTGTATAATGAGCAGGGATTAGAATTTGAATTCTCACCTCTTTCTCTACTGTTAAAACCATGGAGCTATGCTGAGTCATAAAGCTTCTTGGTAAGTTGAGCCATTTGCCATGGTGTAACTGTAACCAGGAGTCCATTTTCAGTTCTTTCAGAAGAATCTTTGGTGGATGGTTGTGCCAGTGACTAAGCAATCGTCCCTCAGCAGCAAATCACCCTTGGATAATTACCTTGAGATGCTGAAGCAGGGATTTTGCAAACCTTATTTCTGTTGGCCAGCTGCCTCCTGGTTAGATTCTGCCAGCAGGGGGCAAAAAGGGAGACTGGAAGGCTGGAGGAGAAAGGGACTTTCCCCTGTCTGTCGCCTCCCTGCTGATTTCCTGTCTGCCTGGACGGCGTGCCTGTAAGTGTCACCTTGGCCCTGCTCCTTCAAGGTAGGCAGCAACGGTTCTTCCGGTTCTTCCATAAGTAGCAGTGGCTGAGTTCAGTTAGCAGCTTCTCAATACTTGTGGAACATGCCTTCTTGTGTCCCCCTAGAGTCCCCAGCGTCAGCCAACAGTATCCTGTTATCTGAGGTGTTGGTCCCAGCCTCTTGGGGTTTCTCCGTTCCAAGCTCAGAGACGCTAGTACTGGACCACCACCGTCTCCTCCAAGGCCTGAGTTTACGCTGTGCAAGATCCTTCTTCTAAGTTACTAAATTTCAATAATTCCAACCTTTTCCCTTTGTTCTTTCAACCACAGAGATAGTATGTGGTTCCTGCCTTTGCCGTCTCTGTGGTACATTAGCGTTCTCTTTTTGTTTTTTGATTACCCAGTTCACAACTTTACACGTAATGGACAGTACTTGTAAAATTTTCTCTGTTCTCTGACTGGTATGTTCCCTATCCCTTTACAGACTCTGATGGAAACAATGGTCACTGGAGAACAGTGGAGGTTTTGTACTAAATATTTGATGAAACCAATTTTATAGATGAAGAACAGATATCATTCATTTACAGTCACACAACATCTATGTAACTCCCTAGAAGAGTTTCACGAGGCAGAAGAGGGTGAAACAAACCAAGAGATGAAGCCAATTCTTAAAAAGCGTGGTTCATAAAATGTGCCCATACAACAGTGCTTTCACCACAGAGAAGCACCAGATAGCTCTTCGCATTTTCTCCTCCAGTGTCATAAAGTCACATCTCCACAGCAGTAGCAAGATGGCCTTTCATGTTGGAATCTGGCTAATCATGGGTTGTTTGCAGAACTGGGGTGTTTCAGTGACCTGAGGTTATTCTGGAAGCTGCAGTGGCCTACAGAGAATAACTGTAGGAACTTCTATTTGGGGGAATTCAGGGAAATGTCATGGAGATGCACCTTCGAAATGGCCATACGTGTAAGTTGTGGCTGAGAGCAAGGTTTCAGGATTTACAGCATTTAGATAAAATCCCTGTATGCAAGGATTGTGGTCATAAGAGATTCTTCCCTTTTGATCTTCATTGTCTATAAAATTTTATGGTTCTACAATTTCAAGTTATCCATTAAAGCTCATCTACATTAAACAAGCCTTAAGAGCCAAGACGATGGTTGTTTTGAAAATCAAGTGATTGGAGAACTGTTTTTTTTTTTTAAACTGTGTTTTAGTGAAACAAGCTAGTTGACCAATTTATAGATAGAATCCCTTTCACGCAATTAGCTCCAGGCTCTATCCACCCAGTGGTAATCACAGAAAAGTAAACATTACCAGATCTCCTAAGTTATTGATCATTTTGAGTATAACTTCATATAGTATTTGGGGGAAAGAAGGTCACAGAAGCATTTCAAATGAATATTTTTCTGTCTTACGAAAGGACACCAAATGCAAACATCAAGTACAAGAAGACAAGTGCAATATGGTTCCAGGAACCTTTTGGGCACGTTTAGACTTTCCAGAGAAGCTGTGTTTGAGGATTTTATGTAGATAACCATATGAGTTGCAAACAATTACAGGTGTGATTTGTAGCAACTCATCGTGTTCTATTTAGATGAGAACACGATGTACAATACAATGTGGAAGTGAAATGATGAGAGCAAGCACACTCATCTCATACATAACATCATGGGGGACCTTTCTAAAATTTCACCACTGAACATGTTGTTTTCCCTAGTTTTTTGATAAAGAGCCTATGTACCCATGTATCTATCAAAATTCAGCTGGGGAATCAGAAAGCATCGTAGATGTTACAAGGAGGAAGAATCTTCACAAGCACTTGAAATATCATCTGAAGAACTGGAGAACAGGGATCTGGGGAGGCTGCTGCTCAAATTTTGTTTCAAGTTCACTCACCACAGGTGTCATCAGGGGTCAGTCAATTTCTAGCTAGTGCTGCAACCTTGTCACTATTGCTGCAGCTGTTTCACACCCCAAGTCTGGTACCAAAAAGGGAAAATAATGAGTAATGAATCAATAAGTTCTGTTGGTTCTTGCTTGTCAGCCACCTCTGCCAAAGGAAGATGGTCTTTGCTTTTGTATCAGTCAGGGTCTAGCAAAAAGCACAGTGGTTATCTGAACAGATATAACTTAATATGAATATAAATATTGTAAAGCTAAGTATCAAATTGTTAACAATGTTACTCAAAAAGAAAAAGAAACACTAAAAACATAAAATATAGAAATAGTACTTGCAGGAAGCAGTGATCGTTCCTGGTCTAGATGAACAAAGAAGAGGTTGGCATTACCAGCATTTAAAAGCTTTAAGGAAGAGATCTGTGGAAGTGAAACTCAGACACCTGAAGAGATGGACCTAGTTGGGTGGTGCCTGGTTTCTCTGCAGAGGATGTAATGAAGCTATTTCTGCAAGTTCGGGGAATAAAATCCAAATCAGATTCAATTGTAGCTGAGGACAGGAAATAGCTCAGTGGGGTATAGAAACGGTACCAGGTTGCCCATATAGGGAGGAGTTAATATAGCAGGTCTGATGTTGCTCTTTGAAGAACCTGCTCATAAGACTGGCGCAGGGAAACTTGACTTTGGAATTTTCCCCGTTACTCAATCATAAGACTGAACTACATGCCTTGGGCACTAAACCCTATAGGGTTTAGTGTTGTTTCTATGAAACAATGTGATTCATAGTGAATACCTGCTTTTCTTCTTAGATTCTGGAACTTGGAAATCATGGCTGGTTGTGTAGGGAGAAAGTGCTGATGTGACCAGCTCTCAACGAAATCCCTGGACTCTGAGTGACATCACCATCATGGTAGCAGAAGACATTCCTTGTTTTTGTTCCCCAACTCAACAACAAAAATTCAGCATCCATCCATAATCAAAGTGCCTTGCTGTGATCTGTGGAATCCAGCACCATATGCCAAGGGACATGATGGGCAGGGGTCATGCCCAGCTGTGCTTTGGGCCATAGACAGACAGACATCGATCCTAGTTGTGGACTCTGTCGTGACTTATGAGCTAGTTCTTGCCCTTCAAGTATGGTCCAGGAGCCCCTGGAGAACACTGTCTTAGACAATCACCCATGGACGAGAGAGCATTTGTGGAAGTACAGGTTTCCAGAGGAGAAGTTCCAGAAGAAAAAAAAAAAAAACCCTGGAGAACACTGTCTTACACAATCACCCATGGACAAGAGAGCATTTGTGGAAGTACAGGTTTCCAGAGGAGAAGTTCCAGTCTCTGTATATATATATATATATCTTCTTTACCTACATCTCCCCTTCTCTAGGGTGACACACCTCAGGGCCCACGATTTGTTCCACAGGGGAAAGGGAGAACCTGTGAGAGAGCTTTCAGCTTTCCCAGCTGTGCTTTGGATTTTGCCAAAGGGGCTGATTTCTCTCTTGCCCCGTCTTAGATTACTGAATCATGAGCTACATGACTGGGGAGGGGGTGGTAGAAAAAAGGCTGGGAGAGCAGTGGATAGGACTTTTGGAGAGCATAAAAGGATATGGATCCTACTCATTACATCATGACTCCATCAAGAAGCCCACCCATGAGCCACTGGGAACACCTCACCCATGGATCCCCTGAAATTGGTAACTTGGAAAAATATGAAGATATATAACACACCAATAATGGTAAGTATAGAGCCAAATTCAGAATACTCCAATACTGTAATATGGTGGAATGTTTAACACTTAATTCTAGTATAAAGGTTAAAAAGCAAGAGGATTAAAAATAACCATAGCTATAATAATTTATTAATGAATACACAATATAAGAAGAGGTTAATTATGACATTGAAAACATTAAAGAGGGGAGTAAAAGTGTTAAGTTTTTGTATGCAATAGAAGTTAAGTTGTTACCAGCATAAAATAGACTGCTATATTTATAAGGTATTTTATGTAAGCCTCATGGAAACCACAAAGCGAAAAACCAATGATAGATTTACAAAAGATAAAGGAGAGGGAATCAAAGTGTACAACTTCAGAAAATCCACAAAGGAAAGCAGCAAGAGAGGACGAAAGGAACAAGAAACTATAAAATATCCAGAAAACCAGTAATAAGATGTCATTAATAAGTCCTTACCTATCAATAATTTTCTAAATGTAAATGGATTGATTTATGCAATCAAAAGACATACAGTGGCTGGATGCACTTAAAAAAAAAAAAAAAAGACCTGGCCATCTGCTACCTATAAGAGATTCACTTAAGCTTTAAGGACACACATAAGCTCAAAGTGAAGAATGGCAAAGGAAAAACCATGCAATTGGAAACCCAAGGAGAGCAGGAGCAGTATACTCCCATCAGACAAAACACACTTTACGCCAAAAATGGTAACAAGTGATGAAAAGGGATCATTATAAAGGGTCTAATTTATTAAGAGGGTAATAATCATAAATCTATAAGAACATTGGAGTACCTACATATATTCAACAGACATCATTAGCTAAGAAGGGAGAAATATACAACAATACAATAATAGTGAGGATTTCAATTCCCCATTTTCAACAATGGGGTTTTCTCGTTTTTCAGACGAGAAAAACAAGTAGAAATTGCACTTGAACCACACGTAAGATTCAGTGGACCTCACATACACAAAACATTCCATTCAGCAGCAGCAGAATAAATGTTCTTCTCAAGTGCACACAGAACATTCTTCAGGATAGATCATGTCCTGAGGTACTCTTCATTTTTCTTTAATCTTTTTTTCTTTCTATTCTTCAAAGTGGGTAATTTATATTGATTTATTTTCAGGTTCACTAGTTCTTTCTTCTGCCATGTCCAATTTTGCTATCAAGCCCATCCAGGGAAGTTTTTATTTTAATAGCTATAATTTTCTAGAATTTCTGTTTAGATTATCTGTTTATTCATTTATATTTTCCTTCAATTCTTTAACCATATTCATTATTCTGGAACATATTTGTAATAGCTACCTTGAAATCTTTGCCTGTTAATCCAGTTTCTGACACCACTCAGAGTCTGTTTTACTGACTGACTCCTTTTCCGGGGTATAAATTCATATATTCTGGGGGATTTTTTTTGTATATAGATTAATTTGGGGTTAAAATGTGCATATTACAGATAATACCTTGTAACAACTCTAGATTCATCATATGCTTCTAAAGATTGGCTTTTTCTTTTTTTTATGGTGCTTAGTTGCCTGGAATCAATCTATAAATTTGTCCCATTCCCCAATCCCCAAGACATACAGCTGCTAATCTATCTTACATCTTCCCCCTATTCTTACATCTTCCCCCTGATGCTTTTTTCAGCCTATTCCCTTGTTGCTCAGAGATTAGAATCACCTCTCTGTTGTCTTCTTACTTCTAGGCATTTTCCTAATTTTCACCTGCTTGGCCAGGTGTGTCTTCATTCAATTTTAACACTTGAGGCTTTTTGCCACCCAGGCTGCCCATGGTTGGATGATGCATTCAGTAAAGGAAAGCATCAGACTCACAAATCGGGATCCACACCATCCTATCTTCAGAGATATCTCTCTCTCTAACTCTCTCTCTCTCTCTGTTTCTGCTGGGTTTGCCACAAACATCCCTCTGGTTTTCAAACACATCGATTGTATTGCCAAAGATTTGGCAGTTGGTGCTCTGAAATGGGTAGTCCTTCTTCCTACGTGTTCCCATCACTCCCTTCCCTAATGAAGTGCCATGGGATTTTATACCTGGAAGGTATCTTAGAAAGGATATAATCACCTCATTTTGTGTGAGAAGCACCAGAAACCTCAAAAGGTGAGATGAGTGACCCAGGGTCACAGAGCCAGTTAATGGCTTGGTGTCCTGATTTAGTCATGATGACCCCTGTGATGCCTGCGCCGGGAGCACTCAATGTATGGTTCTAATGCAGTTGGATAGTGCCAAAGAAGTGAACGATACCATTCCAGCCGAAGGACACCCACATATATATATTTTGTTTGTTTGTTTGTTTGTTTATTTTTTGAGAGATAAATTGTGCATAGTAAAGTGAATTGTGAACAACTACAAAAGTAACTTAGCTTTTAGTTTAAAATAATATAATACTAACTAAATGTAGACAGGAGAGTTTTAAGATGACAAGCTCAGGGAAACCTGATGTGCATTCATTGGCCTCCAAACCCTAGCAAAGGGGAAGATTTTAATACATCAGAAATCCATGTAGTACTACTGTATTTCTTCAGACTACGAATGCACAGTTCCAGTAAATGCATCGCTCCTATGGCACTGGTAAGTGTCAGAAAGGTTTTGAAACTTTGGCAAGTTAAATATTTTTAAGTGCTTGGCCTTCTATGGATCTATTATGAATCCTCTACAAATCTCTTGTGATAGAACTTTGGATCACATTTCTAGGTATATGAGATATAAGAGCTAATTTTTAGGAAACTTTAGTTTCCTCTTCATTCTTGCATATTTGGACCTATTAATCGGAAAGTCATAATTTGTTTCTAGAAGATTCTAATGTATTATGCAAGCTCTTATTTGTGGACCAAGAACAGAAATTTGTTCTACTTATTTGTTCCATGTAGCCTACTTTTCATGCTGAAATGACACAGGCATAGAGTTAAACTGTGCTACTAAAAAAAATCTGAACTGATAAATAAGAGACTAAGTAAAACAATATACTATGTAATTTTATGTATATGTTTAATATTTGTTAATTTGAAGCATATAATTTTATTTAAGATTAAATTTACTTTCAACATCAGCTGCTACTTTTTTTTTAGATTTTATTTATTTATTTGATAGAGACAGATCACAAGTAGGCAGAGAGGCAGGCAGAGAGAGAGAGGAGGAAGCAGGCTCCCTGCTGAGCAGAGAGCCTAATGTGTGGCTTGATCCCAGGACCCTAAGATCATGACCTGAGCTGAAGGCAGAGGCTTTAACCCACTGAGCCACCCAGGTGCCCCATCATCAGTTGCTACTTTTACAGATATGATCCATTTCGTTTTTGCTTAAAGCCTTTGGATGGCTTATAATATGAACCAGTTTAAAGTAATTACCGTATTATAAAAACAATGCTTTTCAAACTCTAGGAGCAATTAAATTTGCATTATTGAATCAAGTAGTTTATTTGAATAAGAATATTCATAGATTAAGGATTTAATTTTTCAACACTTTTGCAAAACTCCTCAGATAGATGGCAAGCAGGCAGCATTGTTACCTTTGTCAAGTGGTCCAAAAAATCTTTTGACTCAGAGAAATGAAACTACCCTACCATCTTCTCCATCCAAAAAGAAGGGAAGTATTTTAAAACTAGAAGAAGTAATGTTTGGGGTCTGAGAGGCTAATCGAATCAAAGGCCTCCTCTGAAATACCATTTTTAGACAGGCAAAGAATTTGTGGAGATCTTTACATAGTGGGTCTTCAAATGACCACAAACTTATTTAGGTAAACACTGAGATTAATACTTATTGTCTGGGAAGTAAAATGACTACAAGATAGTCACATGGTTCTGAGGTAGAAAAGCTTTCCTGTAATCTGGTCCAGGGACAGAAAAGAGGAGTTTGTTGATAACAGTTATACTTAGGTGTTACTTGTTAGGAGCAAAAAATGAATATTATGCTCAAAAGGAATTTAGGTGAAATTTATTTTGTTTTGACAGCTAATAGTTATAATGAAAACAAGATCAGGGGAAAGGAAATATTTTAGTCAGATCCAAGAACCTGCATTTGATACAGTCTTCCCCAAAAGAGTCACAATTGATGTGCCCATTGGCTTGGCTGTGGCCACCACATATTTGGGAATATGTTTTTTGAATATCCACAATTCAGAGTAGATCTTACTTCCTCAAAGGGCTGGAAGCTAATTATATCAGGCAACACAAGAAGCCAAAAAAGGGCCCATCAAGTTACTAAACACCAATATCTTATATGCTAGCCTGCCTGACATTTTTACTAGGACAGTGGATTTGTATTTTTAACCATCTTCCCTCTGTAACTTACATGGAATAATATGTAGATATATGCAAATACAAATGTGGGAAGTAGATTAGTTTATAATACTGACTGAGAAACTGAAGATCTGAGACACAAAATAGGTACATTTTGATGAAGCATGAAATGAGCCAAGGAAAACCAAGTTTAGATGACATATGTGATCTGGGTGGTAAGTATTCCTGGAAGAGAGAGGAGAAAGGGAAGATACTAAAGATGAATGGCCTTGAGTTTGTAGAGGGGCTATCTGGATACAGGTAGGTCGTTTTAAAAAGGCACATTGATATCACTCAGTGAAAGTTAAGAAGCTGACTAAGAAACATACATATATATGTGTGTGTGTGTACATACATTATTTATTATATATGGTACACTTACAAAAGTAAAAATAAATATGTACCATATCATCTAAATAATAATAAATCATACATATGTACTTATATATGATATATTATGTATATATCATATATTTTAATTTTTTATAATTTTTTTAAAGATGTATTTTTTTATTTCAGAGAGGGTGGGGCAGAGGGAAAGGGAGATAGATAATCCTCAAGAAGATTCCCCGATGAACCCGGAGCCTGATGTGGGGCTCCATCCCAGGACCCCGACATGGGGCTCCATCCCAGGACCCTGAGATCATGACCTGAGCTGAAATCAAGAATCAGACACTTAATGGACTGAGCCACCCAGGTGCCCCTCTTCTATTTTGAATGACTAAAAATGTCACGTGGAAATAAATGGCATGTACAGAAATGTGTTGAGAACACAATGGTTGGAAAGGGAGGAGCTATAACACAGCAAACTACACATCACATGTCTCCGGGGACCAGACTCCCACACACACAGGCTTCAATATACCGGCTAATCTATTTGTTCACAATATTAAAAAATACCTAGAATTCACTACAGGGATGTACACATATAATACATATCAGATATACAGATTGATAAATATAAAAAAGATATATAGTATCTTTTAAATAATTCTTACCCACTCTGTGCTATAGATACATCGATTTCATTTCAAAAAGCAGAAACTTACATTTTATTTTGATAGTATTATGTATTTCACTATACATATATTTGGTATCATATAGATAAGTTGTATCTGTAGAACTAAATACTTGTTATTTGAATATTTAACAGCTCCTCTTCTCTTTGCAAGTCAAACTGACAAAAATTTCTATATTTCTAAACCCACAGACTTTTGTGGTGGATCTTTTTTCTTACATTAATTTCACAGGTAGTTTTTTAGCTGGCGTTCAAGTAACGTATATCAATTTAGAGATCAATAGTTTGAAATTCTGATATGTAGGAGCTGTAGAAATAACAAGTATAACCTCAAGTTTTTAAAATGGGCTCTGTGTGGGCGCCTGGGTGGCTCAGTGGGTTAAAGCCTCTGCCTTTGGCTCAGGTCATGATCTCAGGGTGCTGGGATCGAGGCCCGCACCGGGCTCTCTGCTCAGCGGGGAGCCTGCTTCCTCCTCTCTCTGCCTGCCTCTCTGCCCACTTGTAATCTCTCTCTCTGTGTCAAATCAATAAATAAAATCTTAAAAAAAATAAAAAATAAAATGGCCTCTGTGCATAATACAGCTAGTCCCAAATGGAGACCAAGAAAGCAAGGTCATTTTTAATCTCTACGTACATCTCGCTTTCCTGGCTTAACACTAATCATTCACTGTGTCCTGCATATTGGAAGGGAGAAGATGAAGGATATAGAAGAATTCACTTTGAAAACATGTACTCAATGTTGCATATCCAAAAGCTCCCAGGGGATTAAACAATCAGAAAGCCCAACATCATTTGCATTTTAATGGACAAAAATAAGAGTTGAAACATTTCTTTACACTTAAACACCATGAAAAAGCTTGTGAGTTAATAGGACTGACGTGATGGGGAGCAGGGGGAGGAAGAAACAGGGACTCTATGAAATTTCAGGAAAATTCATTTCTTTCACAGAACTGGAGCTGGGCTGATTAAGTCAAAGTACCTGACTCTGCTAGAGACACATTTTCCTAATGAAAAGTACTGTAACTTCAGACCTTTCACATTTTCCACGAATAGATGTCATTACTCATTATCACATTTATCATTACTTGTAAAACAATGAGGTGGCAGCAGGGGGAAAAGGACAAAAATAGAGTTGAAAAAAATTCGGTACTGGCTTAGGGAATTTAAATGAATTCGCTTTTTGCAAAAGCGAAAACAACCTCCATGATTACTCCATCGTACCTTTGGAAAAGTGACATAATGTTAAGTGGGCCGCCTTTATGAAAAGAAGAGTGACCACGGTTTCTCTTCACTCTCCTCTAAATATGAATTCAAAATGATGCAGAGCTTGACTGGTGTAATTCTGAAATAGATAACGCGTTGTTTAAGTGATAATTACTGAGTCTCCATATTTTTAGAAACCCATTAACAGGTATCTCTTCAGTCATAGAGAGAAACCTTTATAAATATGGAATTGTGCTATCACATGTACAAATTTCTTTCAAATTATGGAATCTGACTAATTTCACAAGAACTCTCTGGTATTAATTGGCTTTAAGATTTAATCAACTAAAGACATCATTTCTTAATTCCAGTTTGAAAAGGCAGGGGAAAAAAGTATCACCTTATTAATCTTCAGTCAAACCCCTTCAAATGTTCATATGAGTTAGACACTGAAAATGAAAGGTGCCCCTGAGCCTTGTGAGTTTCTCTAATTCAAAGAACCGGATTTATTAATGGGAAGCTGCAGCTGGTCTTACAGTAAAATCTTGCCACCTGACTAGAGAATAAAAAGGGTTTGACTAGTTTTGAAACAAAGACAAAATGGCCGTTTGTTGAATTCTTAGTCTAGTAGGTAGAAAAAAGGAAGAAAAAGGGAACACTCGATTACTGTCAGGTTCAAGAAGTACCACATTCCCAATAAATAAATGTTGATTACGTTCTTCAAATACCAAGGTGTGGTGAAATGATGAAGAGGCCCTTAAGTATACCATCTTGAATGATGAAGAGTGGGAGGCCTTATAGATGGTAAAGCCTCATAGTAGGCTGGCTGCTACAAGTTCTATCAAGACCCCATTCACAGGACATAGAGGTTTTCAGATGTGATTCTTATACATCACTTGCCACTAGCTGCTCAAGATTATGAATTGTACTTGAAACATTACAGGAGTGGAGGTTAAATTGTATTCATAAACAGAAAACATATTGTAAATCGGTAGATCCATTTTCCACTAAGGAAATTGGGTACCCTTAAATCAGGGAGTTCATATGTATAAAATAGACAAATAAACATTGTGCAAATATTGTGGGGAAGGTACTTCTGACTGTCATTGACAGATTTATTATTAGAAATAACCATATTTGCAATGTAGGATATTTCTTATATCATGAAATCTGATTTTAGAAAGGAGTTCTTTCTGACTTTCTGAGGTCTTTGATGTCTGCATTCTCTTTCCTATCTATTCTTATTTATCTGTTGCAAACTAATTTTCAATAAAAACATGATAAATGAAATTTTTGACTCCTATTTCCAATTACTCAGAAGGATGAATGGAAGTAGGAAATTAAAATTTTTAGCAAGCGTTGTTATTAGAAAAAGGCTATGATTGAATTCTTTTGTGGTGATCTTGAGCATTATTTGAGTTAAAGCTACATAAATTAGGGACAGTTGTTTTTCTTTGCACTCACACTATCCACACAATCAAATTAGAAGACCTGTGTCACAATTTTGGGGTTACTAGAAGGCAGGGTAATAATGAAGATCACCTTTCTCTTCCCAGTTCTCTACCACAAAGTCAGGTGACCATCAAAAATTGGCAAGACTATTGCTAATCACAACTCCAGCTCCAGGAAACTTTAACCATTGAGACTAGGGATTCCATACAACATGATAAAGTAATATTTACTATAGTGGCATTGTCTTTCATGTCCCTTTCCCACAAAATATGGAAGTGTTGGCCCAGGAGCAGAAATTGCCTTACTCAATCTAAAGCCATTTCTGAATGTCAATAAAAAGGAACTTGTATCTGTGTTCTTTACCAAGAAAACTGAACAGGAGAAAATACCAGTCTTGTGTATGCACTAATTTTTTAGGGAAAAGTATTATAAAAACAAACTTCAATAACTTCCCTGCTCATCCAAATTAACCCAAAACTACTGAAAGAAGGGTTTCAAAAAATAGTGTGAACTGCTCGTGTTTGGATGTTTTATTATTTTCTCTCAAACACCTGCCACAGTTCCTAGGGGAGCACAGGGATTTACTTCATTATTCATTCATCTAACAAGTATTTGCTGGGTGTCTTCTAAGCCCCAGGACCTCTGTAAAGTTAGTGAAACACACTGTTATGTAAAAATGGTCAAGCTTTATTCTTTCAGGGAGTTTATAGTTTAATGGAGGAAACAGATGAGTAAAATAGTCACACCAAGAAATTGATATAAAATTATATTTCTGTGTAAAATTATAATGTATTGGGGCGCCTGGGTGGCTCAGTTGTTAAGCGTCTGCCTTCAGCTCAGGTCATGATCCCAGGATCCTGGGATCGAGTCCCACATTAGGCTCCCTCCTCAGCAGGAAGCCTGCTTCTGATTCTCCCTCACCCTCTCCTTCTGCTTGTGTTCCCTCTCTCCCTGTGTCTCTGTCAAATAATAAATAAAATCTTTTTTAAAAATTGTAATGTATTAAGTACTATAGATGGGATGGTTGATAATGTTTACAATGTTTATAGATAACATAGAGAAGTTTAACCTAGTCAGAGGACATTGGAGAGGCTTTTTTGAGGAAGCAGGGGAAAATGGAAGAATGGGGTCCCTTAATTATGATTGCATCTTAGTGAAACCGGTGCAGATTGAAGAAGAAGCTTAAATATAGGCGAAAGGAGGCAACAATTGTTTTAAGATAAGATGTAAAAAAGACAGACTAGAACTACTTGGATAGTTTGAATTTGAGGTGTGTGGAATACTCACATGGAGGAATTGGAGAGGAAGGTCTTTTGCTTAGTTACCTTGTGTAGCTCTAGTCTGCTCAACTGCAGAAACTAATTTAGAGAATCTTTGTATAAGAGTTATAGTTTAAAGACTTTGGAATTAAAATCACAGGAACAATGGATGTCATGATAGTCTGAATAATGTCCCCTCTCCAAATATATCTATATCCTAATCTCTGAGATCTGTGACTATTAGCTTAAATGCAAAAGGGACTTTACAGACTTAATTAATTAGGATTTAAGATTAAGATAAAACTAGGATTATCCTGGGTTATCTGGTGGGCCTGACATAAGGCTCCTTATAAAAGAGACACAGGAGGAATCAAAGTCAGAGATGGCAATGTGATGATGGAAACAGAGATTGAAATTTTGTTCTTTGAAGATGGAGGAAGGAGCTACACGCTGAGAAACACAGGTGGCCATTAGAAACCGGAAAAGGAAAGGAAATAGATTCTTTCTTCAGAAAGTCCAGAAGAAACCAGCCTTGCTAACACCTTCACTTTGACCCAATGAAAGGGGTTTTGGACTTCCTGGCCTCCATAACTATTAAAAGAGTAAATTTAGTTTTTAAGTTTGTAATCATTTTGTTACAGCAACAAAAGTAAACTGGATATATATGGAGAGGGAAGAAGAAGGCAGAGTTGAAATCCCGGGGAAGACTCACCTTTAGGAATAATGGTGGGAAAATGTTCTAGTACAGAAGACACCAGAGAGCAAAATCAAGAAAAGGTGGACTCACAGAAACCAAGAAAGACAATATTTCTGGGAGAATAAAGTTGGTGATTAGGATCATAGTTTATAAGTTCTCTGCTGCATAGGGAAGGAAGTTGGAGCAAGGGGATGATAGGTTAGAGAAAAGTCGGAGGCTAGAAATGGAAGACTAAGAATAGTGGGACCCCAGATGGGTAGTGTTGTTGTGATCTGAATAGAATATTGGAGTTAAGATTGTGGAGGTGGGTGCTGACTCAGCACGGAAATGGAGAGAGGACTGGAGATGGGCTGATGTGCAGGTGCACTGACCTCCTTCAGAACAGAGGTGCGTCTCAGAGCTGAAAGACTTTTGTTTAAGTGCCTGATTTACTGAATTTGTGTTCTTACCAAGTCATCTACAGAGCGCAGCAACCGCAAGGAGTTTTCTTCCACGTTTAAGCAATGTACTTATATTTTCTTTTAAGATGGACTCTTTTCCTCTCGCCTCCAGTTGAATGGCTGGGTTCGAATACTTAATTTCCCTTGAAAATTAAAGTACCCAACAACTACCCTATATTTTCTGGATCCATCCTTTTGTTTCTCCAAGCTAGAGTCTAAAAGCTGAATATTTCATGTTCTGGTCAATTTTCTGTAGCCAGATGGTTCGGAGGAGTGGACATGGTCATGGACAGGGGACAGATGGACTGTAATCTTTATTAGAACTCTGGGCTGTACTCTCAACTCTACCCTCTGCCCCCAGCTCTATTCTAGAGTCTCTCCACCTAGTGGGAGATTCTGCAGGATAAGATCCAGTCACTGTGTAACGTGGAGCCTTTATTCCTATCCCCCCTGCAGTTCATTTGTCCTGACTTCACCCACTTTTCCCCAGGTGGAGCATTTTCCACCAGTGTTCAATCAAAAGGAAAAGATTGATTTTCTTCATACCATTTATATGGTATTAGGGAGTATTTGCAAGCTCTTTCTTAGGATGAGGGCATGGCCGGGAGCCGGTCTGTTTTTGTACATTTTTCCTTTCCCTCCAAAACATTTGTCTCTCTTTGTACTAGTTTATTAGATTGCATTACGTTATTCTCTTATTCTCATTTTGTAGCTGTGGGTGAACATTTTGGATTGGCTTTTGTTTTGTTTTATTTTCTCATTTTGTTAAATTCTATGGGAAGGAAATTAAATGATGCAGTTGTAATCTACCACCTCAACCTAGATGCTTCTAAACAATAGTTCACTGGTTACTATATTATTTAGAAAAGGAAGTCAACCTACCCAAATTATATTTCAGATGCAGGATGAATTATTTTTACAAAGTTGAATTTATTATAGGTACAGCTAGAACTAACTTGTGTTTTTAATTTCCTTAAAGTGCCTTGATTGTGCAGTGATAGAAGCAATAAAAATCAAATATAAATAAGTACTTGCATCTGACAAGTAATTTATAAATATTTTACATGTACTGTGACCATAGTTATTTATGTACAGATAATACATAGTCAGACTATCTCTACAAATAAAAATGCTGACCGCACCGAGTTGTAATTCATAGGTATTACATGTCTCTTCTCTCTTGGTTTATATTCCCCTGAATCCTTGCCCGTAATTATTTCCTGAACTCATGGCTGTCAGTTCTACTTTAAGACAAAAGCCAAGGAAATGCAGTTTTTGAGTTTACGCCAGTAAGTTTTTCTGCTTTGGAGAAAATAAGATTTCTAAATGTATATTAGAGCTTTTATCATTCTGATGTTCTAAGTTAGAAACAACTGTCTGTTCTTGCTAAAGTTTACATAAGCATCTGTGAAGTAAGAAACTAAGCAGAGAGGTGACAATACCAATATTGCCTATACAAAAATGCCCAAGGAAGTTAATTCAGATACCAGCACTATATACAAGCCTTATTTATTTCCACCCAAGATTGCCATTTAATCTCCTTTTAGTCGATATACGCTTGAAACGTATGGATGTTTCAACATGTCGACATTTTGAGGAAGACTCCAAAGAAGACACCTGGTGGGGTCAGAATGAGACAAAAATCATGTTGTGTGTACACGCATACACAACGCACACACATATACACACACACGGGAAACTGAAGTGAAAGTGGTCGGGTGACCGTGATTCTGGCAATGACTATAGCTCTGTGCCATCCTGCCCCGCTTGCTCTCACTAGCACAAACCTGCTTCTGGGTCCGCTAACATCTCATCAGTTATATAAAGGAATACTTAATCCAAATGTCTTTCATTTATTTGTGTTGTTATGAGAAGCAAAAGAACTATAGGAAGGCCTGATTTATTTCACTAAAATTATTTTAAATCACACCAACAAAACAAAATGACAGTATGTGTGAACCATAAAAAAGATCATAATTTTATTTCATCCTTTGATTGTTGGGATCTGTAATTACTAATAAAAAAATCAAGGAAGCTCAATAACTTCTAGACATTACACAGCAGACCAGGAGAAATTCCTAATGAAATAACAATGAAGACTCAATAGGTAATTCCAGACACATGCTATCTTGAGATGAATTTTTTACCATCTACTCAGGAGGGCTAGAAGTCATCTGAATTAAGTTGGCCTTTAGAATCCCAAGGTGGGCTCCTTCTTCCTTCATTTTTTTTTTTTTGAAATAGCCCATATCGTTCCTGAATATACCACTCATACTCTCTAAGTAATGCTAAGCATAAAGACAGGCAATTTATAAAGAGTTGCACTTTTTTGATGCAGAGGATTGCTAATTCTGGTCAAAATACATTAGTTCCAGTGCTCGAGTCCTACCAGATTTGTGGCATTAGTAATGTATGAGGCATGTTTTTGTGTGACTCTTCTGTATCTTGGGTGTGGCAAAATAGAACTGTAGCAAATATGTTAACACGGGCACTAGAAAACGGATTTGATTTTTTAGTAAGCTCTGTCTTGCAAAGCCACAGAGAAGTAAATTTTGAAGTCTCTGCCAACCCTCTTCTCTCTACCCCCGCCACCAGAAATCGGCGGATGTCTCATTATACCGAGGCTAACATATTCTCCAAATTTCTCCAGGTTAATTCTAAATAACTGAGTTGTCAATTGATGTAATTTAAGTAGGCGAAACAAGTGTTGCTTCGCGACCAACTTTGTGGTCCACTGGGGCAAGAATTAGAAAGGCTAAGTCACAAAGAAAGAAAGGGAACAACTAATTTGATTCTATTTATTAACTGAGCACCTACTTATATAATTGGGTATTTCGTTAAAAAGTCAATGGAATCACTTCGTGCATCATCTCATTCCTAAAAAGAACGTGGACATTGACTACTAGACTAGGAAATTATTTTGCATTTTGTTTAGTGAGTAAAATTTCTTACCACTTCGGCGAAAGTTTATTTATTTATCTAACTGAATGGCCATATTATTTCAGCAAGAAGCTTCTACTGACAATCCCCTTAATAGGACTTAAACGTCATTACATGGTAGATGAAAATCTCTCTAGTTGGCCCAACTTTGAGCATATTGCTAATATTGTTATTAAAGTATAATTTGCATAAATTCTAAGTGTATGTAGTTTGATGGAACTTTGCATATGTGTATATTCACGTAACGGCAATTCCGATTAAGGTGTAGAACATTTCCAGCAACTCAGAAAAATCACCTATTTTGTAATTCCTTTGAACATTGAGAATAATGGGCAATAATGTTTTCTTTTTCTAACTCATAGGTAATTGTGAAATCAAATGAAGAATGTTAAAATGTCACTGGAAAATGATAATATCCTATGAAAAGAGGAAGACTTGAGTAGTTGCATTAGTTATGAAAGGTTTCCCCTAACCAAGAATCATTTCCTCACATTTTGTCTTTCTTATTATATATAAACCTGCAAAGCCTGATGGCTTAGCCCTCAGCAGATCAAATCTTTCCAAGCTATTTTTAAAAATTGAAAATGATGTAAAAGTGGTTGAAATTACTACCGTAGGCATAGTATATTAATGTATATTAATATTAATGTTTCATTTATACTTGAGTGTAAGCAGTTCAAAATATTTAATTACTGCTCTCCTCTTCTCAAGCCAACTTGCATGTGCATTTGTACACGTAGATAAAACATCACTGCTAAAGTATGTAAACCGATTAGCATCTGCTGGTCACAAACCAAGGAGTAGATTTCTATATTTAATGATACTGACATAATTAAGGTAAAAGCAAAACAAAACAAAACAAAACAAAGCAAGACAAACTAATCGTTGCTATTTTCTTTAGGGGCAACTAACGTATTACAACAATGGTAATTTTTTAGTTTCTGTTTTTTTAACCAGGGCTAATTATCAGCATTAACATTTTTTTTCTTTTTTTTTCTAAAGATTTTACTTATTTATTTGACAGAGAGAGAGAGATCACAAGTAGGCAGAGAGGCAGACAGAGAGAGAGGAGGAAGCAAGCTCCCCGCTGAGCAGAGAGCCCGATGCAGGACTCGATCCCAGGACCCTGAGACCATGACCTGAGCCGAAGGCAGAGGCCTTAATCCACTGAGCCACCCAGACACCCATCAGCATTAACATTTTTTAAAAAAAGATCCTCCAAAGAGAATCTGAGTAACCAGAACAAATCAGTGGGTTTGAAATATTAGGAAAAAGTACAATTTTTTTTTGATGATTGAGTATTTGCTTGGCTTATTGGCATTCATTTTCCTCTTACATGTACTCAGTCTTTCATATATATTAATATACACATTTACTATTTATTTTTTTGAGAAACGAGTTGATTTCCTTTACTATGATCTGTTATTTCCTCTCTCTGTAAGATAAATGGTTCTTTCAGCCTCAACAGAGCTTTCACACCTATTTGGTGGTTTCAGCTGATTTTCCTCAGATAGTCCTAAATATTCCTCCTGGGAGTTGCAGCTAACTCCAAAGGGAAACCACTGTGGGGCGCCCGGGTGGCTCAGTTGTTAAGCTTCTGGCTTTGGCTCAGGTCATGATCCCGAGGTCCTGGGATCAAACCCTGCCTTGGGTTCCTTGCTCAGCAGGAAGCCTACTTCTGCCCCTGTCCCTGTTTGTGTTCCCTCTCTTGCTGTGTCTCTCTCCGTCAAATAAATAAATAAAATCTTAAAAAAAAAAAAAATGAACCAACTGTGTCTATAGCTCGTCTTGGGAAGGAGGTTGTCCACCATTAGATTTCTCGACTCCAACTTTCCTTCTCCTCCTGCTCCTCTTCCTCCTCCTCCTCCTCCTCCTTCTTCTTCTTTAAGTTCCTAATCCTTCTCAAACTCTTCCAAAAATCTGAGGAAAAACGAATGTTTCCAAACTCACTTGATGAGGCCAGCACATCCCAATATTAAAACCAGACAAGAACAATGCAAAAAAGAGAAATTATAAGCCAATGTCCCTGATGAACAGAGATGGGTAAATCTTCAAAATTATTGAAAAACTGCATTCAATAATACATGAGAAGAATTATACACCATGATCAAGTGGGATTCATTCCAGAGACGTAAAGATGGTTTGACCTTTGCAAATCGTTCAATGTGATACATCACATTAACAAGAGGAAGAATAAAAATCATATGATCATCTCAAGAGATGCAGAAAAAGCAAAATTCAACATCAATTTATGATCAAAACTCTTAACAAAGTGAAGATAGAGTAAACATTCCTCAACATGATACAGAGCATATACAACAAACCCATAGAAAACATCACACTCCACAGTGAAAAGCTGAAAACTTTTCCTTTAAGATCAGGAGCAATATAAGGAGGACCAGTCTTTGCCACTTTTATTCAACATAGTCCTGGAAGTCCTAGCAAATAGGCAAGAAAAAGAAATAGGGTTTTCTATATTATCGTGCCATTTGCAAATAGTGACAGTTTTACTTCTGTCTTTCCTATTTGGATGTCTTTTATTTCTTTTTCAAGGACCCCTAGAGCACTGTCGGTGAGAATGAAAATTGGTGCAGCCACAGTGGAAACCAGTATGGAGGTTTCGCAAAAAAAATTAAACATGGAATAGAAGTACCCTACAGTCCAGCAACCCCACCCTTGCATCTTTATCCGAAGAAAATGAAAACACTATTTTAAAAAGATATATGTTTACTACAGTGTGACTTACAAAAGCCAAGATGTGGAAACCACTTGAGTGCCCATCGATAGATGAATAGGTAAAGGAGATGTGGCGTAGATACATAATGGAACACTAAGCCACGACAAAGAAGAAAATCTTGCCATTTGCAACAACATAGATAAACCTTGAAGGTATTACGCTAAGTGAAATAAGCCAGACCAAGAAAGACATGTATGATTTCACATTTGTGTAGAATCTAAAAAACAAAACAAAGCAAAATTCCTAAGTACAAAGAACAGAATGGTAGATACCAGAGAGGAAGGTGGTTGAGGGGAGGCCACAAAAGGGAAAAGTGTACAAATGTATGGTAAGGGATGACAACTAGACTTACTGTGGCCATCGCTACTTTGTAGAGTATGCCAATATCGAATTATTATATTTTACACCTGAAACTGTTATAATGTTATATACCTATTTTACCCAAATTAAAAAAAAAAAGTTCCTGAATTGAACTAACATTGGCTCTGGGTGTCTTAAGTCACTTAAAATAATGTATGTATTTAGAAAACACTCATTGTTGTGGCAATTACAGTAAGCATGAGAGTTTTGAACGGAAGTTTTTATTGCTCTGGGGTTATCTTTGATAATTCAAGTAAAAGGACTATTATTTCTCTCCCAAAAATGTAGATGGGAATTTAGTGCATATGAGAGTGGGGGGGATTAGCATCATTTGTTTGAGTGGCATTCGAGGATGTTTGAAACTTCCTCCTCCGAGTTGTTTTAAATACCCTTCAGTCCTGACCTGAACACAAGTCCTTGGTTCTTTGGGAGAATGTAGATGAAACTTCCTCACATCCAGTTACTAGCAAGAGAAATGTCCACAGAACAGAATGGCATCCCAGTTATTTAAACATCCAAATAAAACTGGCAAGTTATTGAGACCTGGGGTTCACTGAATTATTCTATTTTTTATTATGTGTTTCCATAATAAAATGTGAGGCAACCAATGATTATATTATGGTATGGAACCTCTGGGTTCCAGGTACAAGATAAATGTTCACTAACGGAAAATCTCAAGAGAGATCAATTCTTTATGTATATTGCGCTCTTGCATTGAACAGATGGAGAGGTAGCAGGTAAAATGCCTTAAATGCCTTTCTTGTGATCACAGAGTTAGGTTGAGGGTGCTCTCCTTTTCCTTCTTTATTTTTTTTAAGATATTATTTATTTATTTGAGAGAGATTACGAGCAGCGGAGCAGGGGGAGGGGCGGAGGGAGAAACAGATTCCCCGATGAGCAGGGAACCCGATATGGGGCTCGATCCCCGGGGACACCAGGATCATGACCGGAGCCAAAGGTAGATGCTTAACTGAGCCCCCCAGGGGCCCCCAACATTTTTTTTTAAGATGACGGTGCTCTCTTTTTCAATGTTAGTCAGTATGTAGTGAACATCTTCAGCACTCCGGGTCAAAGAACGGGCCCTGATCATACTAGTATGGATAAGGCATGCTGCAGCCCAGGGAGGAAACCAGTTCCAGAAACAGATAATCATAAAACAATGTCGTAAACAGGAGGGAAGGCCATAGCATTTTCTTTTATGTGCTGTGAACAACCTGAGCAATAGCATGGTGAATAAAAATAGCAGAGACTGCTGAAGGAAAAATAAATGGCTGAGCGTTGCTAGAGTCGTGAATTCAAGGTAGGAGGAAATGAGAGATAGCCAGAGGCCAGCCGTGAACTTCATCCTGCAGGGGGTGGAGAGCCCCTGGGAAGTTTTGAGGTGAGATAAGCTGGATGGAGGGTAGCTTTGAGCAGACAACATTGGAATCAGGGAAGACAGAAGGCATCTGGGTTCGTCCACCAGGTGAGAGACCGGGAAAACCTAAACTGAATCCAGACTTTGAGGGGGAGGGAGAGGATAGAAAGAAAGAGGGAATTTCAGCTCAGGCTAATATTGTAGCCATAAGACAGTAGGAATGCTTTCCTTTCCCAAATTCCCTTCTCTCATCCCTCCTCCTTCACTCTTCTCCAGCCCTCTTCTTTTCCTACCCTTCTTATACCTTCTCCGTTCTGTCTTTCCATTGTTGAGGTGTGTGCAAAGATTTCATTCTTAAAAATTTGTTTTCTATAGTTAATATATGCTTCTGGAACAGAACTCAAAACACAAAGTATATGTCACTTAGAAAAGAAAGAAAGGAAGAAAGAAAAAGTCTTCTCCCTGCATCCCTGACCCCTCAGCTGCTTTTCAGCTTCTTTCCTCGAAGGAGCCAGCCATGGTTCCTTCCAAGGCTCTTGTGTAATTGCTTCAGCGATAATGTCATGCACTTATGACCACGCACACATACTCGCAAAGATTTTTAAAAATAACTTGTGTGAAGACTCTCTGTACACACTTGACAAGTTAATTAGCATGCTCGCTGCACTGTATTAAAATCTTATTAATTAACTGGATGGGTCATTTGATTACAGACCTCTAAAAGAAAATGTTGGTTCTCTTTTGCAGACAACAATGGGCTCACCAAGGATATGCGCGTGAGTCATCTTTCTCAGAAGACAAAAAGGGTTAAATTAAATTATCAGTAACTTTCCCTTTCTAGTGGATAAGACTGCGAGTCTAATGTCTATCTGGAGTCTTGATTAACCTTCAAAAAACTGCAGCAAACAGTCTTCCAGCCCTCTTAAGAAATTTGCTTATGGAACAACATATTACCCTGCTAAAAGGCCCCTATCTTAACTGTCAACTTAGCAAGGCCATAATTAATCTGTTTTAATTTTTCCTTTTTAAATCAAAGAAATAAACTTTAGCCTTTCTTCCAGGGTAGGTTGTGGTATTTCCACACAGGAAACATTCCAGTTTCTGTTTTCACCGTGGGTACACTGCAGTGAATCCCTGATGGCAATAGTTCCTGGAAGAACAGAATATATGATGCTTTCATAAATAAATATTAGTACATTCATCTTCTTCCAGCCCAAGCCAGATTTTCCTGGCTGATTATTTCCCCAGGTGGCCAGAAGAATACAATCCCTGGTAGAACAGGTTGGCGGCTTCACATGTATATCTCATCGGCAGGAACAATCGCCCTCCGATAATGTTCTTGTATTTTCGTGGGTGAAAGATGGTACAGTGGTTATCTGATAGGCATAATAAAATAACTTCATACACAATTAAAACCATTATATCTGAATCTGTGGTAGCATTTTCCTTATAAGGAAGTCATTGTGGTGTCTCTCCCAGTTGGACAGGGGTCCCCCCAAACGTGGGGTGTTGATAGGATGGAAGTCAGTAGTGGGAGAGGTGAAAGAATTCACGGGAAGCCCAACAAAAGGGAGAAGCTTATTGAAGACACCACAAGGGGGTGGCGGGCAGATCAACACAGAAGAGTCTGCCACCTGGCAGTGCGTAGGAGCTGTTTTAGAGAGGGAAGGTGAGTAGGTATGGCATCATACGGAATTTTCCCTTTTTCTCGTATGTGCCTGGTTGTAAGTAGCCCATTGGTCAGGTAGGGTCTATGGATATTTTGAGGTGGGTCTGTATTCAGCCAGGGGGTCCCTGTGGGTCCTTTCCACTTCCATCCCTCAAGCCTGTTTGCCTGAAAGCGGCCGCTATGGTCTTTAACAAACCCTTGCTCAAGGAATAAGTCCTGTAAATACATAAACATTTAGACTAGAAATAATTATTATGATCATGCCATGTTCAAATTCTGGGTTTTCTTAATATAATTTGCAGTCCTAAATGCTTTGAAGCACATTGAGAGAAATAAAGAGAATATAAATTCCTAGAAACATTAAGCACAAAATTGTCAAATTATACTTTCTCTCCAATAAGAAGCTAGCTGGCATACTGCAGAATGTCATAATTTTCTTATATTTCAAGCAAAAGCACTCCAATTAACTGGGTATCCAACTAAGGTTAATGTTATTTTACAAAATCAATTTGCTTTTATATGTTGTGACTGAAGTTATATTATTACATAATGCATACTTTGCTGAATTATTTAATAGTATCTTCTGTACCAATTCTCAAGAATATAAGTTTATCTGTTTTATTCACCACTATATTCCTAGCTTAGAACATAGTAAGTGCTCAATAAATATATTTAAGCCAACAAATACAACATTATCTATGACGCATATTTGTATTAGAATATTTTCTTCACCACGCATTGTATATCTTTTTTTCAACTTTGATTTTTTTTTCTTTGTTGTTGGAGAATAAAATCTATGCATCATAGGGTAAAAAACATACAATTGAAAAAATTTTTGCTTGGTTAACTCATTTTGTCCCAGTTACATGAACCCTAGAATGGAAAAATATTAACAATTTAATGGTTTCATTATTTTCTGTACCTCATTTCCCTACAAATATGGAAAAGCCAAGAACTGCAGCCACTCAGCAGCCCCATGTAAGAATGGATTCTAAATAGAAAAAAAGGGGAAAGCATAGGAGAGGCACAGAGAGAGGAACAGAAGATATAGAAGAGAGTGGGAGACAGTCTTGCTTATGTTAATGGGATTGCCATTAATGTGCCTTTTAATACAAAGTGCCCTACAGTACGCTACATACTTCATCATAAGCTAATGAAAGAGCTACTTTAATTAGGGAGATAATAAGTGATTCAGAAACAAAAGGGAAGGATTCCAAGCCATCACATCTATACACATGGAGGGACAGCTGCCAAGTGAGAGGCTTTGGGGACAGGATAGAGAGCAAGTAAGTCGCCTGACTGCAGTAACTAGGAATGAAGGGAGGTGACGGTGTCCTCCATGAAGAAGCACGCCATCCTAAGGAATTAAAATATGACGGGGTTTCACCATGAGACCAAGTTTTAAGCCAATTTAGCTTTGATTAATTGCTAGAAGAAAATGAGATTATCTCAAATTTTGGAATAAGTCACTAAAATATTCTTGCATTTGTTGTCCACACCATTGGCTTAGTCTTAAAATCCGTAAGTTTTTAATGTTCCTTAGAGAATCAATGGTCTGTCATTTGAAATAGTAGAAAAAGAATGCTCCTGCTTCACCGAAAATTATGCTGACCATTTATTTGACTACCAGCACGCTGATTACTAGTAAGACTTGTGGTCGCTTAGATTACATGGATAGAAAATGAGATATAAATATTACACATGACTATAAATCAATGACATAACATAACTCTAGGATACCTTTCTTTTTCATTCTGTCGTTACTCGTGCTTTCTTTTCCTAAACATCCAGAAAAATTATTAGGTTATAAAAGATAATACAGTATAAAGGTAAGATTAACTTATAAACAGATTTCTACTTTTAAAAGGGAGGCATTGATTTTTCAACATCATCTTTTATATTCCTTCTGCCAAACAAAGGTCTCTATAAGAGTTAGGAGGGAACTTCAGAAACATGTTGGATGAAGACCATGAAGCCCGTGCTGCTTAATGTTTGCTTCACAACCCATGCCTGTCCCTGACCTATTCCTGAATCACGATAACACAAGTACAGGCATTGAGACTAAATATTTAGAAATTTATTTTTTACTTTATTTTTTCAGTGATCCAAGATTCATTATTTATGCACCACACCCAGTGCTCCATGCAATCTGTGCCCTCCTTAATACCCACCACCAGGCTCACCCATCCCCCCACCCTCCTCCCCTCCTTAACCCTCAGTTTGTTTCTCAGAGTCCACAGCTTCTCATGGTTCCTCTTCCACTCCTATTTACCTCAAATCACTTTTCCTTTCTTTCTCCTAAAGTCCTTCATTTTATTGCTTATGTTCCACAAGTGAAACCATATGATAATTGACTTTCTCTGCTTGACTTAAATTTTTGCAACAATGTGACAGAATAAATATTTTGTCTATTGAATTTAATAAAAAGAATTGAGACTTTTGATGTATGTCTCTTATTTCATTTTTTCAAGTGATTTTTTTTCTTTGCAAAAGTACTGGTGTTTTATGAATAAGAAATTAGAAGTAAATCTCTCGTTATAGATAATTTCATATTTACTGGACTGAACTACTTTGAAAACAGGTGCTTATATCATCCTTCCAAACTTCTTTGGAATACGCCTACATATTTAGAACTTTGAGTATCATAAATTTCTGTTTCTTCAGACAGTAGAATGGTGGTTACCAGGGCCTGGGGGTGGGGGAAATGAGGTGATGTTGGCCAAATTATCCAAACTTTCAGTTATGGGATAAAGGAGTTTTGAGGAATCTAATGTATAGCATGGTGATTATAGTAAATATTGTACTAAATACTTGAAAGTTGCTGAGATTAGAAGTTACATTTCTCACCACAAAGAAGAAATGGTAAATGTGTGGTGATGGACATGGTAATTAACTCTAGGGTGGTAATCATTTCATAATATAGAAGTGTATCAAATGAACACATTGTATACCTTAAACATACATAATTTTATATGAAATTACATCTCAATAAAGCTGGAAAGAAAATAAAATCAGAATCTCTGAAAAAATCTATGTTTTCTATGCTATTTTAAAAAATAAATATATCTTGCATCAGGAATGCCTTCATATATTTTGGAAGAATTTTTAAAAATTCAGTCTTACAAAATTCAGAATTGAAACCAAGCCCACAGAACATTTTACTTCTGTAACATCAAACATTTACAAGCAATTGTTGATGGAGATGGTAATAAAAAAAAAAACAGAGGACTTTTGTACTTACTGTTCATGAACTAGTTAGTTATGCATTAGGTTACTGACAAACATTAACTGAGTATGTCAGGAACAAGCTCAGTATGCTACATCATGAGAGTAAATATCATGTCAAAGAAGTGAACACAACTGCAAGTAATTGGGAACTAAGCCCGTTTTATCAGGTTGAAGTTGGACATATGGGTGTTTGAACTGAAGGACATTTCAATAGTCTGTAGTCATGTGATAGGAGGTGGGAGAATGGATACATTTTATCATCAAATCTGAGATACCTTCACTGATCCACTCCCAAGCCCCAGGACTTCTGTCCCAGCCATCCTCAGTCTCCAGAGACCAGGCAGCAGACCACCAGGAATGGATAGGATATGCTCTTGGAAACCTTGCATCCTGCCTGCCATCTTGGTTAGTTAGCCTTTGTCATTTCCCTTCCAGTCTAATTTCCCCTCTTGCTATTTTTGGCTCTTTTTCTCCCCTAACCCAAACTACCCATGTGCATGCTCACTTTTATGGTGCCTATCTAAGGCAAATAAAAAAATCCCTCTTTCATCCTCAAACTTTTCATTAAACCTCTTTCCCTTTCTTTGACAGAAACCCAACTCTTTTGTAAGAAAGGACATGGCCTGACATTTAAGGGCTACTTCCTTCCACATTTCACATATGTCAACCATCCTCCTTTATCCTTAGTGCTGCTTCCAGAGCATTACTGCCTTAACCTTTGGTAGAGACCTCCACCACTTTGAGATTATTCTATCAGGTTATATCATCCTGTGGCCTTGATCACTATTGTCATATGCTTATTTTCTGGGATTTGGAAATCCCTCTTCCTATAAGATGTCTCTTGGAGATACAGTGGGCCTATCAGAGCCCACAGTTGCAAAACTGAGTGCATCTTTTCTATCAACCTGCTCTATTTCACCTTCCACCCACCGTTAAGTTTCATGACTATGCATTCAATGGTTTAGCATCCAACTTTGTTATGCTCTACCACACTATGCTTCACTATTAATGGCTCTATTTCTTGATTGCTTCATCTCCAGCCATGTTCACCTACACCTCTCTTTCATAACTCAATACTGCGACCACACCCAGATCTTGTCATCACTTGGAACTGTCCCACTTCCAGGACATTAGATCTGAATGCCCCATTCTTACCACAGCTCCCCTCCCACAAGTCTTCCCACTCAGTACTCTTACCAACCCTGTACCTGACTCCATAGGGCTGGCAGCCTGTGATCCCCCTACCTTCCCTTGTTTGTTCTATTTTGTCTTTTTTAACTTCTCTGTCATGCTTTGATGTCTTGGACACTCATTTCAAGCATTTTTTGGCCAGTTTTTAAAAACTCTAGTTGCATTGCCTTTCTATGCATCCTCATGGCAAATACTCAGTCTAGATGCCCTATTTCTATAGATTTAACCCAGACAGCTGAGTTATTGAAGATGATCACACAACTGTCCATGTTGATGACACTATAAATTTCTGGTGCCCAAACTCCAACTTCCTGCTACCAAACCTACAAACAGAAGTCCCAGGAAAGAAAAGTTATTTCCCTGGCTAAAGATGAATCTGCATCTGGACTCATGATCCTTTCACCTGCCTTTCTAAGATATCTGTGATGGTCTGAACATTTGTGTCTCCTCAGATTCATATGCTGAAGTCCTGACCCCTGATGTGATGGAATTAGGAGGTGGGGGTCTTTGGGAGGCAACTAAGTTTAGATGATGTCAAGAGAAGAGAGCCCTCATGGTGGGATTAATGCCCTTAGAAGAAGAAGATGAGACACCAGAGTTTCTTCTCACCACCATGTGAGGAGACAGGGGGAAGGTGGCTGTGAATTAGGAAGTAGGTCTTCACCCAGAACCAAATACACTGGCACCTTGATCTTGACTTCCCAACCCCCAAAACTGTGAGAATTAAATGTCTGTTGTTTAAGTCACGCAATCTATGGTATTTTCTTATAGCAGCCTAAGCTGACTATGATGATACCTTCTTTATCTTTAAGTCTTACTTTCCTTCTTTTATTCACCAGTCCATAAATATATTCCATGTTTTTGCATACTAAAGATACGTCCCTCAGCCTCCCACCTCCCACCGGGTACCGTCCTTTAACACCACTGCTTCACAACTAAATCTTTTCAAAGAGCTGTCTATATTCACTGCCTCTAGTTTTCAGCTCCACACATTCTTCACACCTTTTCAATTTTTCTTCTGCTCTTGTGACCTGTAGAAACTATTATTGCCAAAGCCAGCGATGACTGACTTTCTTGCTGATAAATCACTGAAATCGTTCCTTGTTTGATCTCTCTACTCCTCTTCCCACTGTTGACCATCCCTTTTCATCCTCAACATCACACTCTTTCCACTCCATCTCACTGACATTGAAATCTCAGATTCCTTTGTAGAATCCAGAAATGTTTGTATTTCTCAGGGTTCTGTCTTAGATTGTCTTCTCATTTCAATTTGTACACTTTCGATTTTTCAGTATCTCCCTTATTTCCTGTTGTGGCTCTAATAACCCTCTTTCTCTATGCAGATGACCCCAAAGCTCATCTTTCCAGGAACCTCTCTCCTAAATTTTAGATGTGGAAATCCCTCTTCCTAAAAGATGTCTCTTGGAGATACAATGGGCTCATTAGAGCCCACAGCTACAAAACTGAGCTCATCGTTTCTATCAACCTGCTCTGTCACCTTCCACCCGTTACTCAAAATCAGAAACCTGGATATCATCCTTGACTGTTCCCTTTCCTTTATTTTAGAATTCCTAGATATGGATCAGTTCATTGTTGTTTTTCTTTTCTTTCTTTTCTGTATTACTTACCTAATTCAGTCCATCGTCTTAGTTTCATTCACCTCACCAGGAATCTCCCTCTCTCTAGTCAGATCCCGCTTCAACTTATTCTCGACACCACAGAACAGGAGTTTTCTAGAATGCAAATCATACGCATATGCTACCACTGTGTTTAAAGGTGTTCAATGGCTCTTCATTACATCGGAAGTCCGAATTCTTTGACATGCCTATTATCCTTCTCCTTCTGAGCTCTCTTTATCATTCTCTACCATTCTTCTGTTTGTCCTTTAACGCTCCAACCATTTAGATCTTTAACTATCTCCTCTTTCTCCCACTCCCCACACCCTTCTCTCTCTTTCTCTCCCAACCCCAGGTCTTTGCCCAGCTTCTTTCTTCTGTCTTGAGTTTTCCACTACCCACCGCCCCCTGCCCTGTCCCACCTCACTCTCTGCTTCCTCTGGCTAAATTGTACATACGATTCAAGTCTCACTTAGACATAACTTCCTTTGGGAAGCTTTTTTTTTCCCCTCCCAGAACTGGTGTGGGGATTCTCCTTTTTGCTTCCACTGCAATTCATTTTACTTTTCATGATACTTGTCACATTCTATTGTAGTTTTTTAAATTGTTCTTTTCCATTTTTGACTTTTTATTCCCCATTAGCCTGTCAGCTCCATTAGGGCAAGAATTGTTTGTTTTGACTCTAAGGCTCTGGTACATTGGAAGCTTTCATAATTATTCAGTGTATGAATGCAGGAAGTAAGAATAGGAAGATGCAGGCAGAAGAAAGCCAATGGAGGTAAGGGACTTAGGAAGTCAAAACTAAGTATATAAATCAAGTTCCGGAACTTAAGAAATTAGAGTCAAAAAAGTTAGAAGAGGTACCTCTTCAGGCCCTCAGGTTTAACAAGATCAAGACCCAAAAGGCAGATTTCTTGGTATCTTTATGTGTCTTGTCTGCACTAGACCATGTTGGTTCCACTTGGTTTAGTCCCTGTATGATCTTTCTGCCTGATTCTCCCAGGAGTCTTTTCTCAGTGTCCAGGTGCATAGTTCTTTGAAATTGTACCTTTGTCATTGTCACTAAGAATTTCTTATGAAACACTGGTTTGCTTTGGCTGGTTACTTAGGCATGGTCCCTATCCTCTAGAAGTCAACACTCAGTCAAATACAAAGCATAAATATTTCATTGAGAAAATATAAAATGAAGACTAAATAACATTTATTTAATAAATGTATACAAGGCAGTTGGATTGTGTCAAGTGCCAAGAGTGAAGGAATGACAGGTGTTGCATGATTTAACCCACCACCCCTCAAAGTGACACATGGCTATCCTCAAAAGTATCAAATGACTCTATGAAATCATTAAAAGTCTCATAATTTTTTCCCATATGCTACCTTCTTCCCCCCACCACTTACAATACTCTACACAAGATAAGCAAGTCAAAGTCTCTGATATAAACCAACTTGTGGGAACTCTGTCACCCAGGTCATCAAAATTTACATAGGGATTTTTAAAAACCATTTAGACTTAAGCTTATATGCTACAATACCACTAAGTTCTAAGTTGTAGTTTTGTAATTGGCAGAACTAATAAAAATATTTCCAAAACATCAAAATAAGAATTTCTGTGTGTCAGAGGACACATGCAACAAGGGTGAAAAGACAATCTATGGGATGGGAGAAAATATTTGCAGACCATATATCCAATATAGGATTATCCAGAATATATAAATAACTGCTATAATTCAATACAACCTTCTTTCTTTTTTTTTTTTTTTAAGATTTTATTTATTCATTTGACACAGAGAGAGAGAGATTACAAGTAGGCAGAGAGGCAGGCAGAGAGAGAGGAGAGAGGAGGAAGCAGGCTCCCTGCTGAGCAGAGAGCCCGATATGGGCCTCGATCCCAGGACCCTGGGATCATGACCTGAGCTGAAGGCAGCGGCTTTAACCCACTNTTTTTTTTTTTTAATTTATTCATTTGACACAGAGAGAGAGATTACAAGTAGGCAGAGAGGCAGGCAGAGAGAGAGGAGAGAGGAGGAAGCAGGCTCCCTGCTGAGCAGAGAGCCCGATATGGGCCTCGATCCCAGGACCCTGGGATCATGACCTGAGCCGAAGGCAGCGGCTTTAACCCACTGAGCCACCCAGGCGCCCTACAACCTTATTTCTAAATGGGAAAGGACTTGAACAGGTATTTCTCTAAACAAGATAAACAAATGGCCAACAAGTATTTGAAAAGATGTACAACATTAGTAATCATTAGGAAAATGTGAGTTAAAACCACAAAAATTAAAATTCTATGTACTTATTAAAAGTGTTAGAAAATATTGTTATACTATTCTACTAGAGTATTGAGAAAATAAATGTAGAATATTATTTGAGATGCATTGTATATAATCTTTCTCAGAATTATAACCATATTTACTTCCATTTTTTGTTCTAGAAATTATGGAATCCTATTATAATCAAACTTTAGCAATGAATGGATGAGTGCACTCAGAACAAGTAATGGGAACCAATCAGTCACCCGTACAAGTAAAATGAAATTTAAGATTCACATAGTTGTCAGAGAATACCAATTATCTAAGATTTGCATTAGTCTACTGTAACTACTTAGGAGTCTGCCACCTTACTTCTTATGCAGTAGAATGCCTTGTGGTTAGCAACCTCCAAGATGGCCACAGTGTTCTTGCTCATGTCCAGGCACAACCTCCTTCCCTTAAGTGTGGGCTTCTAATGAAGAGAACACAGCAGACATAATGGGATGTTGCTTGCTACATTTGGTTACAAGAAGACTGTGATTTCCATTTTGGGTACTTTCTTTCTCTGTTTCTCTGTCTACGTTTCTCTTTCCATCTCTTTGACTCTTTCTGCCCTGTCTCAGGGGAAATAAGATATAGTGTTGTGAGAAGCCTTATGGTAAAGACCACACAAAAAGGAAGAGGTGTCTGAAGATAAGAACCAATGAAGATCTGAGGCTGCCAAAAGCCACATGAATGAGTTCAAAAGTAGATCTATCCAGAGCTGAGATGACTGTAGCCAACACCTGACTGCAACCTTGTGAGACACCTAGACTCAAAGACACCCCGCTCAGCTGTGCCTGGATTCCTGATTCACATAAGCTATAATAAATGTCACTTGCTTAAAGCTGGTAAGTTTTGCTATAATTTGTTACACAGTGATGGATAACACATAACCAAATGT
Source organism: Ailurus styani (assembly GCA_002007465.1). Lineage (NCBI taxonomy): Eukaryota > Metazoa > Chordata > Mammalia > Carnivora > Ailuridae > Ailurus > Ailurus styani. Next base: position 8,242,508 of record LNAC01000003.1, read on the forward strand.
ATCAAATATAATAAACTTTTGAAGGTAATATTTTACATGTAATTTTCATACATTTTTATGTAAACTACATGTTAGGATTTTCTTTGCCATGGTTTCTATTCTCTCTTGTCTCAAATCCTATACTATTAGGTTGATCTAACTTCTAATGTTTGGATTACACTTGTCCAGCCTGATTTGATTGACACGTTATTCTAGCATTATCTGCTTTCTTTTCAATTTTTTTTCCTTCCTTTTTTCTTTTCAATCTGAATTAAAACAGTTTTTTCCTAATCTTCCTCCAAACTTTAAGGAATGGCAGGAAAAAAATGTATATATTTATGAGCTATGAGGGTGCTTGAGTACAGGGTGTAGTTAATAGTAACAGTTCCATTTGGTGGCTGGATTTAAAAATGGATCAATCAGAGCAAGATTGAACTTTTGGTTCCTGTTCAGAATGTGACCATTTCTCATCACCCAGAGTCACTATCACTACACACTAGGATTAGGCAATAGCCTCCAAATTGGTCTTCGTCCTTCTACCCTTACTTTTCTTGCTTCAGTCTATTCTTAATACAGAAACCAGAAGGATCCTGTTAAACCACAGGTCAGCTCATGTCTCTCTTCTGTTCAAAGTGCTTAAATCGCTTCTTATTTCACTCAGACTAGAGGACATTAGAATGTCCCAAAGTGTGCCCTAGCCCCAATTTTTTATCTGGTAATCCAGGAACTCCTTATCTATACCACCAGCTCCCCGCCTCGCTTCAGCCACACCATTCACTTTGTTCCCATTTTCTAGGAACACACCTACCTTGGGGCTTTTGCTCTAGTTCTTTCCTCTGTTTTAAATATTCTTTGCCCAAATATGTTCTTGGCTAACATATTATAACCTTGAAGTCTTTGCTTACAATTTCACATTCTCAAAGAGACCTACTTTAACCTCTACCAAGTATTTTAACTGTCTACCCTTTGCCCAACTTTCAGAATTCACCATTGTTTATCATCTTCTGATCTACTCAATAATTGACTTGTTATTTATTACATTTATGGTTTCACTCTCTCCACTAGACAATAAGCTCCATGAGAAAAGAAGTCTCTGCTGTGTTCCCTTTTGAAACTCAATCAGTTAGATCATTACCAGCCACATAGTAGGCACTCAATATTTATTGAATTGAATCGTGAACTCACTGGAATTTATTTGCCCTTCTAGCTCTTGAAATATGAGAAGTGGTAACAAAGTATTAATGATAAATAAGTAGAAATGCTAAAAATTTATGGCTATTGAATAAATGAAACCACTCTATCTGGCGGGAGAGTCCTTGTGTTACCTCAGAACAAGTAACCTGATGGCACATAATAACAAATAGGGACATGATTTATTCATTACCATTTACAACATCTTGACTGAGAAAATTAAATTGTTTTGTGGATGCTTGATACACTCTGAGACCTTTTCAATTTCTTTACTGTTCTTCCCTTGTTAATTTTTCTTGTTTTCTTTAAAGGATTGTAGACAAGTAAGCAATATTCTGCTTCTTTGGCAAATAATTGATCCTCTCACCCCTTGAACTCTTTCATGGAGTATGTCTCTACAGGTTTACTTAGCATCCTGAGTGGGATGATGGAATTAGAGAATGATTTCTTACTGGAAACCATAAAAAATAAATAAAATAAGAGTAAATGTTTCTTATTTTAGCTATAGGTCAAGACAAAACAGATGACCAGCTAAAGGCACTTTCCGACATCACTTTTTAAAAATATATTTCACTGATCTTCATTGTCTTAGGGGAAAAATGCTTTTCAACTCATCTTTTCTGTTGCTGTTCACATCAGCACTAATACCAAATCACAAATTAGAAACAGAAAAGGCATGTTAGGTCTCTCATTTTTAGTTGAGAACATAGATTATGAAAATCAAAACTAAATTTCTTTGCCCTTAATATTAGGTAAAACATTATGAAAACATCATAGATCAGATCCTTTGTAAAATATCTTTATGATGAAAATTTGCATGTAACAGAAATATTTCCCAAACCTAGCTTAGGATTTAATAATTGTGAGGAACAAAACCTAATACAATCAAATTCTAGACTAGGAGCTAGCCAATTTCTTGCCTCTTCTTATAAATGAAAGTTTTTTGGAACATGCCCGTGTCCATTCTTTTGTATATTGTTTGTGGCTGCCTTTGGGTTACAACAGCAGAGTTGAATAACCGTGATAGAAACCACGTGGCCTGCAAACATAAAATATGTATGCTTGGACCCCTTACAGAAAAAAAATTTGCTGACCCCTGTTGTAGACAAATAACAAATTAAGGCAGTTCCTTATATTTCATGACACTGAAGTTAACTTTCATGTTTACTTCTATTATTTAAGAGGGAGAAAGAACATGGAAAAATTTCAGAGTTTTGTGATTGGGACAAGTTAGTATGAATTGACCTACATGAGCTAGAAAAAAACAGAGGGAACGATTGGCCCCCATGAACTGCTTAGGCTGACCATACTCACGTTCCTGTTCCCACCCACCCACCCCTTGTCCTCTTGGATATCCTCTTCACTAAGTGCCTGAGACACCTAAGTCTTCCTTGAGGTCTTGACGTCTTACCATTTTAACAGAAATGTCTACCTTTCCATCATGACCTCTGACTTTACTTTCTTTCCTAAATGGATCTTTCTTTAGATTGTGGTTGGGTATCCTAGTTCACTGTTTTGGCCTATGATGCTCTTAGCTACTTTGCCCTCTGTTTCTGGGTGCCAACATTCTGGCCATTGGACTTGATTCTCAGTCCTTAAACTTCAGGAATAATGTCCAACCTCTCATTCTTAGATTCCCGTCTCAGGCTGCCCTTCCTGTTCTGTGGCCCAATCAAACAAGAGATGGTGAGTAATAAAGGACTTAGCTAGCATTTCGATATATTTAACAGGACATTGGAGGACATTAGAGGACCCAGAATGACTTAGTCTGAAGGAGAGAGGGGGAGTAGAAAATTAAGGCTGCTAAATTTTGAAATCCCATTACTTTTTTCCATCTGGAGAAGGGCAATCAGTTTTGCATATCCACAAAGTGATGTGGGGAAAAAAAAACCAAAAAACTTGGTAAATATGAGGAATGGTATAAACAGTAAGAAGAAAATTTGCCAAGAATCACAAAATTTCAAGGTGGAAAAACCCTATAAACAAGATAGATCTCAGTATCTTGAGGGGTACTTAAGGAGATATTGGAGCTTAAAATCTAGGGACTATATTGATGACCTATAAAGATTTCCTTGAGTTGTATGATTGAAACAATAGCTCTAGTGTCATTTTTACTGAGAAAAGGCCAGAGGCAAAGCAGAAAAACCATATTTCACAACATTTAAAAGAAATAACTACCATGGAAAAATAGTTTTACAAACAAACAATTTAGTCTTTTCTTTTAAGGAATGTAAACTTCTGATTATACTAAGATGGATATTTTTTTTTTAGTCTGTAATAACAAAAGTAATTTCCTATATTTTTTCAAGTACTTTTATGGACTTGTTTTTGCTTTCTAATGTTTAATCCATATGAGATTTATTTTGTTTGCTTTGAGGTGGAAAACTTAGTCTTCTTTTACAAGTATTTAGCTGGTTTTTCTTTTCCTTTACTGAGTACCTCGTTCTTTTTTTTAATTTTTAAAGATTTTATTAATTTTTGCACACAAGAAAGAGTATGTACAAGCAGGGAAAGGGGCAGAGGAAGAAGCAGACTCCCCGCTGAGCACAGAGCTCGATGTGTGACTCAGTCCCAGCACCCTGGGATCATGACCTGAGCAGAAGGCAGATGCTTAACAGACTGAGCCACCCAGGTACCCTGAATACCTCATTCTTATCCACTGATTTTATATACTGACTTTAGAGTATGTCTAACTCCTTGTATCATTCATGGACTCTATACAGATTTGCTGGCCTGTATGAAACTTCATATATGTCCACAATATTCAGTTTATATTTTGAGTATATTTCACTATTTGTTATAGCAGGTCTTCATTTTTTTTGCTCAAAGGGTCCCGATTGTCCTATTTATATTCTTGATTAATTTTATAACACATATAATCCAATTTTATAAAATATACATACGTATTTCAGGTATGCATTGCATGTGGTGTTTATAAATGCTCTGAAAAAATATCTCGCAGGCAAACATCAATCTGGTAATGCTGACTGTCTCAAGGAGAAGGGAGGGATGATGGGCTATATAGAATGCATGGGTCATGATTATAGAGATGATGGGGGCAACCATCTGACTCAGATTCAGATGCCAGGAAAGGCATTTTAGGAGCAGTCGTTTGTACAGAATTCGGAGACATATACAAACTAGTGGTGTGAAGAAAGAAAGGAGATCACTTAAAGTAGAAGAAACAAATCATATGCAAGGTGATACCATCGGGGGCTGCTAGCTCTTCAGGAAGGTTTTGGCCCTGGGGAATGTCTGAAGCTTTGGTTGAATGCTTGGGTCAAAGTCACAGTATAAAGGGACAATCATGCCAAAATTAGTAGCTTGAACTTTTGTGACCATTCTGATAAATCACTGAATTTTTCCCCCCTTTTTTTGGGGGGCGGGGGAGAAGCATGGAAGAGGGAGGGAGCAAATCTTAAGCAGGCACCAACCCCATCACAGAGCCCGACACCAGGTTTGATCTCACAACCCTGAGATCATGACCTGAACCGAAAACAAGAGTCAGAAGCTTGGCTAAGGGAGCCATCCAGGTGCCCCAAATCACTGAAAAAAAATTTTTTTTTTATATTTTGTTTATTTATTTATTTGTTAGAGAGGGAGAGAGAGCACAAGCAGAGGGAGTGGAGTGGCAGACAGAGGGACGGGGAGAAGCAGGCTCCCCACTGAGCAAGGAGCCTGATGCAGGACTCAATCCTGGGACTCTGGGATCATGACCTGAGCTGAAGGCAGACCCTTAACAACTGAGTCACCCAGGCGTGCCAGGAAAATTTTTAGATGAGGCATTGTCATAATCAAGTTTTCATCTTTCAAATGTCACTCTGACATTCAGATGGACATTTGAAGGGAACATACAGGGCATTGTAAAGGGCTACTAAAATAATCTACATGTAGAACATTAAAACCTTGATATTCATGTGGTCCAATCTCTTTGTGACGTCACGGTGAAATAAACACACATTTTAGAGCCCTCAGAAAGATTATAGCCAGTGGAGGCAGACAAAGAAAAAAACGAATTCTTCAACCACCTGAAGAGTTATGGTAGCTGCCTTGTCCCACTGAACTGAACAATTTGCCCCATTTTTGGTTCTGTTAAGCCCTGTAACAGAAGGATAACGAAGGTAGTTGTTATTCTATGGGCCAAAGCAGCTAAGAGGAGGCAGGAGGTGATTCTCCTTTGCAGAGAAAGTGATGATGATTGAGATTAGCCTGGAAGGGGGAGGGAGCATTCACCAGGTCGAATATGTAGGGAGAGGCATAGGGAACGATGAGACCAAAGGCCAGGAAGCTGACAGGAAAATGACGTGAGAATGGCAGATGACTCATAGGGGAGGAAACAGAGAGAAGGGTGAAGATGAGGATGTTCCAGACCCCTGCTGGGACGTGCATTCCGGGCGGAGGCCAAGGATGGCAAAAATGCAAAGCGGTGTGGGACGAAGTGGTCCCAAGGTTCGGAAAAATTCTGGCTTAGTTTTATCCACCCAGGCACAAAGGAAGGCACTGATGGGGTCAGCAGGTTTGGTCAGGGCTCCAGAACTGACACCTGGAGGGAGTACATTGTACCCCTGTTGAGGTTGGCTCAACTTGGCTGGAAGTGGCGAAGTGAGGTCTCAGGCACCACGGATCACATGGGAAGGGAAAGATTCCACCGAGTCTCCTGGATGCCCAAATGTGTGGAAGGATCTGGGTAGACACACCCAGAGGTCCTCAACCAGGGGAGTCTGAGGTCCCTGTGAGGCCCAGTTCTTGCCCCAAATGAAGGGAGTCCCAACCCATCAACATTTTGGTTCGTCTCAGCGATGAAAATCTAAAGCTCTACTTAGGAGCAAAATTTCTTCGGATAAGGAAATGCGCTTTCCTTGTTCTTCTAAATTTACTTTGGAATAACTCTTTTCTTAAAAAACAAAAACCTTATAGGAAAGGACTGGAAGCGTAATAGAAGTTCAGTCAATGGGTAATCAATTGATTTTTTTCTTATTGGCAGGAAATTGTATTCTTCATATTAAAAGGTAAACCGACTGTTATGAACTCCAGGTGCAAATCATACAAGTCGTACTTGCATTATCATTTTTTTTTCTCTTTCCGTTTCCTTTTGGTTACCTGACTGCAAATGCTTTCAAGTGTTTACTCTTTCTGACTTTTCAGCTGATCAGTCAGCATGCAAGTGAACCTACATCCAAAGATCCAGGTTCTGAGAGCAGTAGGGCTGCAGAAAAGTGTTTTTTATAAAGCTTTCTAAATTGAAGAATATTTATTGCCTTGGAATCTAACAGTGTTTTGCTCCAATAAATACTAGTGCATCCACAGTGAACTTGAGAGGTGATAAAATACCAGGTAAACTAGATTGTTTGAATTTATCTATATGTATGCTCCAAATATTTGCGTTTGGAAAGAATGTCTCCCTGTCCTTTTCTCATATCTATAGTGATTTTTCTCGTTGATCTTTCCCTTCTATGGTTCCAGCATTCCTTTGACCCAATGTGATTCTCCTTTTATTAATATTTACCCTCCTTTCTATTGAGAGTCAGCCGTGATTTCATTCAGACGCTCTTCCTTTCTTAACAGATAATATCTGCACCGGCCAAAAATACCCGCCCCGCTCCTGACTCCCGGAGGCCCCCTGGACCCCCTCCTCTTAGGAAAACTCAACTCCTGCTCCTTGATTGCAATGCCATTTGTCATTATTCTTTGTTTACAGTCTTCGAGCCAGTTTGCAATCCATGCGACAACACTTCTGTCCAAATCAATTAGTATTCATTTTTCAAGTCAGATTTTGCAAGGTACCGCATCGAATGGATTACAGAGGCCCACGCTTATTACATCTACACGTTCCCTTCATCCAGTCATTTTGTAATTAGATTTTTTTAAGTGGGGGTCGGGGGTGGGGGGGAGGAGATCCAGTTTCCCCGGCCTGCTGCCCCCCCCCTCCAGCTTCCTGCCCCTGCGCAGGGAAAATGCATGCGGGCGAGCACTGACGCAGGAGTCAGTTTAATACCCGCAGGAAGCTGGAGGATTTTTTAATGCAACTGAAAGGCCAGCTGCTGCTCGCATGCCTCACACCATATTGTCTAATGAAGCGGCCCCTCTTTCCGCAGCTCCAGCCAGGAGTCTTGGAGTCATTTCTGATCCTCTTTTATCCTTTGATCAACATTTGATCTAGGGAACGAGGCCAAATTGCAAGAGTCCACCGGGCTCTCTCTCCCCGCCCGCCCCCCTTCGTGGTGAAGGCTCCTGCTGCTCCGAACTCCTTTCTCACCAGCTGCACCTCGGCTGCTCTTGCTTCTCTGGGATGAGGTAGGGGCTCGGCTGTTCCAGATTGTTTCCAGCTCAGCTGGTCGGGTCGCCCCTGGGACGGTGGACACCTGCCTCCTGTTTCAGGCGCGTCACGTCCCTACAAGAAGTTGTTCTCGCTCGGAAGCGTTGGCTTTTGTAGGCCCTCATCTCCAGCGCGCTGAGAGCAAACAGAGCCCTCTGGAATTCACTGCTGTGTTTTGAGCCTTAAGACGCTTCATCGCAATAAAAACGCAGGGATCGTGTGTGTGGTAGTCGAGGGAGACGGGTGCGCCGCGGGAGAAACCTTGCAGCTCTGGCCTTTCATTTGCACAATTCTTCAGCCTTGTGCTATTTTCAGACAAAGAGGGTTCTAGCTTCCCTCTCTACATCTGCCTTTATTTCTTTCATTTTAGTTTTTTGGCCAATCACCCTAATGCAAAACTCCTCAAAAGCTGAAAAATAGTACCGACGCTAAAAGATGAAGTATTATGCGCAAACCTTTGTGTATATTTGACTGTGTCCCCTTGAATGAAAATAGCCTTTGAGTGGCTTTCACTTTACCTCATCTCCTCCGTGCCTTGGTCTCCCCTCAGTCTATGAGGAACTTTGCACCCGGCAGGCCTCTCCAATCTCTGTCCTCCCACATGAATTTTACCATACTTGACCTTTTAATCTAGCAAATCACCCCCTTCTGTAATTAAATTAAACTTTTCATGGGATGAACCCAACTATCAAATGTCATCTTATCTTCAGCAGCAGAAGTTGAAACAGAAACATCAGACTGTAGACAAGAAAGAGTCAAAACAGATCATTAACACCCGACTAAATGCCTTGAGACTGTTTTACAATGACTTCAGGCTTAGCTGTTGAAAATAAGCTGTCAAAAACTATGTTGCTGTCTGTTCAAGGAATACAAAGTAATAAACCAAATACATTTGCTTTGAAGAATGTCTGGAGGAGCTCTGAAAAAGAGTAACAATTTCCTATGGACATGTGAGTGCTAGAGAGAACGGAATTGCTGTTTTTGAGACAGGAAGCCCTAAAAGTAGACATGCTATATTATGCTCATAAGACTGTCCTCTGCTAATAAGAGCTAATGGGAAATGAGAAAGGACCCATTAGAATACAGAGAATGAAAATAAACATTAGAAGATATGGCCTGAACTGCCATTGCATGGTAAGATATATTTTAACTTCTCCTTAAACGCTTTAAAATGCATTTCAATTTGTAGTTGAAAATTCTTTCAAAGGGTATGAATAACAAATAAAGTTCAGTCCTATTTTCAAACTTGAAAATAAGTGCTGCCTTATCGTAGTCCCCAAAAGAAATGCAAGCAGGTTTGAGAAAAGCAGCAAGAAATCTGAAAGAAATTTACTACACCAAATCACCTTTGATGTTTTGTGAGGATCTATTTCCTAATTAGTAAAGCTACGGGGACTCTGTGGCAGAAAGATACATGATACATGAGATCAGGAAAGAGACAGCAATCCCGTTACAATGGACACAAAAGGAAAGAGTTGGATACAAAGCACTCAACACTGTGCCAGGTGCTTAGTAGGTTCTCAGCACAGGCCTTCCCATTCAATAAACTCATCCAGTCCAAGTGTGATTAGGCATCGCTTTCACATCGGATGATTGGTCTCACTTCTACAACTTCAATGTCTGCCTAACCGTGTTAGTGACTTCCTCTTCGAAGTTCAAGAGAGCATAGATGTGTTCTAGGTGCAGCCAGTGCAGATTCTCGTTACTAGTTCTCCACCATGAATGAGTGTGATGAATGGGAGAGGTCTTTACAGTTGAGTAGACCCGTTTTCTCATTCAGCCCAGAGTAAATATACAATTTACATCTTTTTGAGCTTTAATTTTTTTTTCATCTGAAAAATAGGAATAATACCACGTACTTTGCAAGTTGGCATCAGAATTAAAGGAAGTCATGTCTCTGAAATATCTATCAAAGTTCATAGCAAATGTTCATCAAATGTCATTTGCCTTTCCTTTGAGGGAGAGAGTTGACAAGAGCCAGACAGACTGTCAAGGTATTTGCTGAAGAGGCAGGAGAGCCAATTACATGGACTGAACAACACAACTGTGGGTAGGGGGATGTGGGGGAGCCTGGAGCCCACTCCATACCTGCCATGAGTTTGGGTTCACAGTAGCTAATTAACTTCAAATTCCTAGTAAGGCTGCCTTTCCCCTCTGGGGTTCATATAAAGTACCATAACAAGGACTCAAATATTGGTGTAAATATTAGAATCACCCAGGAACTTAGTAAGAAAAAGGCCTACACTCCATCTCTCTTCTATGAATCTTTTTGCTCTTTATCAGCTTTCCAGGTGATTCAGAAAATCTTCAACATTTGCGAACCACTAGTATAGATCATAAATTTGCAGCAGATGTGACTGAAGCTTACTTTCTGGCTCCAAGCACTTCTGAAGTGGACTGGTGTCCCAGTATGCACTCCAGTTGTCTAACAGCAATGACTTCAACTTCTGTCCCAGGTCTCCTCCAACACCAAAGACTGTGGTTAGAGTGAGTTTCAGCAGAGGCTAATGGTTGACCAATGGGGGATATAGGCCAATGGGTCAATATTCCCTGCCCATCTCAGGTAGACAATCCTGAGAGGCATTCTGTGGACTTACCAGGAGGTCCCAGCGGAATAATGCGCCATTTTGCACAGCAGCCATCTCGGAATCACACACTCGTATTGGATTTTCTCCCTTCTCTGTCCCACATTTCTTGCAACCTCACTCCTGTTTTCCTGGAATCATCTACCAAATGAACACCTGCATACAAGTTCTTAGCTCAAGTGCTACTTTTGGAATAGCTCAAGTCACAGTGATAATATAGAGGCTAAAACCATGCCCAGGAGAGAGTGGCATAGCCAGCTTCCAAGTGGGAACTTCATAGTGCATGCAGCCAGAGAGTGAATTAAAAATGGCTGATGTCAAGAAGGGCTGGAGGTTTTTGTTCAAAAGTGTGCCCAATGCCACACCATGGAAAAGAAAGACAAGCATAAAATGGAGCCAAGTCTTCACGGTCTGTTGGAGTGGAAAACAGGTCAGGCCCCAGATTTCCTTACACAGATGCCTACAAGAGCAAATGCATCACATGGTAACAGGAGACACTGAGGAGTATTTGGAGAATTCCAAGAAGTATATTCCTGGAACAAAAATGATCTGTATTTGGTAAGAACTGACCTTGCCCAAAGAGAGGCTTGACCTTTACCCTCACTTCTGGGAAGAGATCTTCAAGCCCTTGGAATGTCTGCCTCATCTGAGTGTCCTTGCTTACCTGGAGGTTTGAGCCATGCCAGGCAGTCAATACTAAGAATGTGATTCATGGTGAAGGCCTTAGGCAACATGGTATCACATTACCTGTGATGGGGCTGAAGACTAAGGTTAGCCATGTGGAAGGTCAGTCATGCCTATGTCACTGAGCTGCAATAAAACTCAGGACACTAAAGCTTGGGTGAGCTTCTCTAGTTGGCAATACTCCAAGTATATGGTCCCACATCACTGCTAGAAGAAAGAGGCACCATCTAAACCACTCCACCTGTCAGGGACAGCTGGATCTCTGCACCTGGCATCTCCTAGCCTTGCTTTATGTGACTCTTCCCTCTGCTGATTGTAACCTGTAACCTTTTGCTGTAATAATCCAGAATCATATATCATGGCTTTTCTAAATTCTGGGAGTCCTTTTAGCAAATGATCAAACCTGAGGGTGGTCTTGGAGACCTCCAAATGCAGTAGGTATTGGAAGTAAGGATGGTCATGAAGACTTCCGAACATTTCAGCTGACATGAATAAAAAGAGAGAAGGACAGACTTGATAGCTAATTTCAAAAATACTACTAACAAGTAACAGCCACTACTCATTTATTACAAAGGGGAAATGTCTCATGACTTTTTTTTAAAGAGGTGTCATATTGCAGTTGACTTGATAAACCAGAATTTATTTTATTTATTTTTTTAAAGATTTTTTATTTATTTATTTGACACAGAGAGAGAGATTACAAGTAGGCAGAGAGGCAGGCAGAGAGACAGGGAGAGGAGGAAGCAGGCTCCCCGCTGAGCAGAGAGCCCGATGCGGGCCTCGATCCCAGGACGCTGAGATCATGACCTGAGCCGAAAGCAGAGGCTTTAACCCACTGAGCCCCCCAGGCGCCCGATAAACCAGAATTTAGATCATGAGTGGCTGACGGAATATTCTTATTGCACAGCCCTGATTTAAATAAAATTGGCTGGTGGTTAAATGAATATGATCACACTTTTAAATTTTTTAGTAGTAATTCTGGTTTAGTAACTTATATCACTATTACCCCTTCTAAAGACATTTCGAAATTGAGGCTTGGTTGGATTAGTTGTATGCAACTTTTCACAGAGGTATTAATTACTATCCTACAACCTAGAGAAGATTGACTTTATATTTAGATATATATAAATGGTTATATAAATATATTTAAATATAGAGGAAATCTCTTCACTGTCTCATAAGACAGAATAAACCTCACCCGTGTTTGAATTTGTGTTCATCAGTCTGTCTAAAACAAAGACTGAAGATAAGAAGCAATGCCCACTCTACTTTTTTGGCTTTTCTTATGTCAAGTTCCTTAAAATTCCCTGCATCTAAAATTCTACCTTTTAATATGGTTTATGTCCAATATCAAATAAAGAATATTTAGTACTTGTCACATTTTATAGATGATCTATAAGGATAGATACTTTTAAAACCAGAGTCACAAGATATAGTAGCAAATTAAAATTTGCTTTTGAATTGTTTATTAAGTCACACTAAGTTGTAATCCAGAGTTGTTCTTCAAAAACTATTCAAAAATACATAAAATACTTGGAATGCTGTAGATACATGATTGGTAATGGTGGTTTTACAATCAGTTAGAAGGATTAAGGTAGAGGAGATACAGATTTATAAATCATGTCATCTAAAGGCTTAAGATATAGCTTCAAAAATCATTTTTAAAAGGCATACCTGGTATACCAGATAGTTCCTAGATTGTTCTCAAGGATGTCTGTTTCCTTGAATTCACACCTTGTTCCATTTCCTTTTCCTGAGTGTACACTAGACCTAATGACTGGCTTCTAAGGGATGTCACTTCCAAGATCAGGTTGTAAAAGACTGTGACTTCCATTTTGCTCAAATCCTTTCTGGGGTTTTCTTGTTTGCTCATTCAGCAAGCCAGTCACCATTTTTGGTGCCGCCCTGCAGGGAAGCCCACAAGGACAGCCTCCAGGCAACAACCTGCCCAGATCTGAGAACTTCATACCAATAGCCGGTGAGGAACAGAATCCTGCAAACCACCATATGAGTATGACAATAGATCTATCTTCAGTTGAGTGTTGAGATAACAGTCAGTTCCTCCTTATGAGAAACCCAGAGCCAGAGGACCCAGCTAAGCCACAAGATGTGTGACTCACAGAAACTGTGAAATAAATGTAAGCCATGATATTTTAGGATAATTTCTTTTGCAGCAATAGATAATTAATACATCTGGGCTTAAATGTTAGTTTCACTCATTTGTTTCAGTGTAATTATCAGTTTGTAGGTTACTTCAGCTTTTGTGCCTTGATTTAGGTATTTGTGAACTCTGGGTTAATAGTAGTAACTGCCTTATAGGGTTATTGTGAGAACCAATACAGGGAATGGATCCATAGTAGGACTACATAGCAAGAGTGAACTTTCATTGACCCTGGTCTAGGACCTGTGCAGAAATGTAAGTGACAGCTATTGGCAGTGGGGTTTTCTAAGCTGAGAATGAATCACTCGGGTGATGGCATCTGATGTAACTACCAGTTAAATCTGATAGTATCTGGATGATTAATTCAGAAAATGTGGGGGAAAAAAAAACATGCTGCAACTAAGGGCTTGTGTTCCTATTTAGCACCAGACTATCCCTGTAGAGTATCACTGTAAAACCCAACAGATGCATTAAGCTCTTAAGGTATAGGCATCCCATTGTGAAGGTAGGCAGAAGCTGGAGGTCATTAGTGGTGATGATTAGAAAATGTATGAAAGGAACTCCGTGTTTTCCCCTATTGTTAGCTTTGTCCTCTGGACTCTTTGGGTATCCGAGAGTTGTGAATTAGGATTGTTTGTCACAAAAGCAAATAAAATAAATTTATCGTACTTATCAGATTATCATCTTCCTCAATGCATTAATTAAATTATTACCTATTAAAAATGTGTACATGTAATTAGGATTTGGTAAGCATTAAATCAAGTCTGTGGTGTTCTTGTTAGTCAAGCTATATAATCCAAATACACTTCTACCCTGAAATCCTGTTTTCTGGCTATTTTTCTTTTCCTCACGTATTTTTCTCGTGGAATATTTTAAAAAGCTAAGTCATGCATTTGGAGAGAAGTTTGGATGGCCAAGATTAAGAGGATAGTTAGGCTAGGGTCCTTCCAACATAATTTAATTTGGGGGTTCTAGAGTTCCGGAAACCTTTCTACTGGGGTAGAAAGGCATTTTAAGAAGACATGAGTGACTGGCGGTCCTTGCCTGAGTAATTTGTATTCTCATACCAGCCAACTGCAGTAACATCAACTTGAAGTGATAAGGATACTGCTAAATTTGCTTTAATTAATGTCAGGTCCCTGAGTAATAAATCACCATTAATTCGTGAGTTAGGTTTTTGGAAATGGCCTAGTCTTTTTGGCTGTCACTGAAATTTGGCTGGGAAAGTCTCCCACTTGTGGAGCCCTGTCTGCTCAATCATTTTCTTCACTGTTCTTAGTTTTTCAAGGTGAGACTTCACCTGGGCTGAAGGTATATAAAATCACTCTCATTTTCTTCACCAGAATCCCATCAAAGCCTTCTTAACATTGCTACCCGTCACCTTAATATCTGTCAGACTTAACATCTATCAGAAGAATTATGAACTAATTTATTTGAGACATTTTAGCAATTTTCATACACTTCCTTATGGCTTAGCTGGGTCCTCTGGCTCTGGGTTTCTCCTGAGTTTCACGACATCATATGGATTTTGAGAAAGGAATATATCTATATCATACAAAATACCTGGACTTCTCGACTTTGTTTCTCAACATTTTCTTGAGATGGCAAAAAGATACACAAAAACGGTATCTCCTTCCTCTCCTGTCCCTATACTTGAGCGATGCCTTTTTGGGTTGCTTATTTTTAGAAGAGATTGAATGTGTATGTGTCTATTTGCGTGCCCATGCACACACGTGTTTGAAATTCTCTTAGCTATTTGGTATGTCCTTCAACTCAGTTTCTTTGTGCTGACTGGCCTTGCAAAGAAGTCCCTTCTCAACTTCAGGTTATTCTCATAGAACAGGTTCTTACTTCTGAAGGCTTTGTTCCCTGAGGTTCCATTTTCAGTTTGATTTTGGCTGTAGCTCATGCTTCTACTGGTTCATTTTATTTTGCTTTGTGGTTGCACAATTGTGTGCATGCTGGTAACACACAGGTAAAACCCAGGTCTGGGCTGATCCTGTGGAATCTGACAGTTTGTGTAATTATGTTTCCTTGAGATTTAACTGGGAGGGCATTTCAAATTTTGTTAGATTTGAAAGCTACCCAATAAAATTATCGAGCTGTTAATTTGTAAATGTCATGAATTCTAGAGTCTTCTTTATAGTTCTAATTTGTATTGGTTCTTCAGAATCTTGGGGAAACATCGTTTAACCCTGGCTAACAAGGAAACTGCTTTCTTAATGCAATGCCCTGTCATTCGATGAATATGCTAAGCTACCACATTAGGAATCTGGCCAAGCTGTTGAGTCAATTTTCAATTAATCTGGTGGGGTGTGGGAGCTGAACAAGAACTGGCTGAGGGTAAAAAGCCTAACACTGACACCTGACACTCACCACAGCCATTTCACTGAAGCTCATTTTCACAACCATTAATTCAGTGAAAGGTGGGCTGTTACACCAGGGAATTTCTTAAATCCTTCCCATTGCTGACATTCTATGAAATCATACTTCATGTCTATCTATATGCATTTGCTTTTTAATTTCTGGAGGGAGGAGGTGCAAGTCAGGGTACAAAGAGTAAGTTTAGGTTTGAAAGAGTTAAACCTTCATGAAAATAGAGAAGGAAATTACCTGTGAATCTGTGAACTCACATAGCATCTTCTAATATCATAAGAAATTTAGGATTAGGTATTCCTTTTCATACAATCACTGCTAAACAAATGCGTATTTTCCATCCAATTCTACTTTGGCTTCAGTAATTTCTTTCTTTCTTTCTTTCTTAAGATTTTATCTATTTATTTGAGAGTGAGAAAGAGAACACATGCATGTGTGAGTGGGGGTTGGAGCAGAGGGAGAGAATGTCCAGCAGACTCTGCACAGAGTATGGAACCTGATGAGGAGCTTGATCTCAGGACGTGGACACCATGACTCCATCCATGAAACCAAGAATCAACGCTTAACCAACTGAGTCACCCAGGCGCCCCGGCTTCAGTAATTTGTCTTCAGTAAGTACTCTTGGTCTAGTCATCAGTCCATCTAGTTCTCTTAAAACAAGTTCATTTATGAGTTCATTTATGCCTCAGCTGGGATTATGAGGTCCTCATTTGCACTCGGTCAAAAAACACATCCATGCCAATGTCTCTTTATACTTGAGTGACTTGCTAGTGTCACACAAGCAGTGATTTTTGTGGGGTGAAGGTGGAAATTACTGGAAAAGAGAAGATCCAGAGGAGTTCTGCAGCTTTGTATAAAAATTCCTAGGTGTGGATTGTTTCAATTATTTCCTCTTCACTTCATTGGCGAATGAGGGATTCCCACCATGGGGTTATGGTGATGTCCAGACACCCAACACTCAACCCTGGACAGATGACGTAGTCAGTCAGCAGTTTGTTAGTCACACATGCTCCCAATCTCGGAGAGGAGGCCCCCCGGATGCTATGGCCACGTGCAGGCTGCACCTGGAAACAGAGTGAACGACCGGGAGCTGTCGGAGGTGGGCCTTGTAGTGTCAAGAGAGTAAGGTCCTCTGGTTCCCACAACAGCATATAACTACCTTGTTTGAACAATTCACAGTCCGGCGGAGAACTGAAACTTGCTACTCGGGGATAAGCAGGGACTGCGCCTGATCTCCTCAATGAGGAAGGTCGTTGCACTAGGGGACCTTCTTCGCAGGAGCAGAGTGAGGAGGCGAATTTGCAGTTAGGCCATTCGAGGCCCTCCCAATTTTAGCAGATGTCAAGCAGCAAATAATACTGAACTTTATTTTCAGACCATACAGTACGAGAACGTGTAAAAATTTTTGTTAATCCTAAAGCAAAATGATGAGTATTAAGAGGATCATATTTAAATAAAATATGCATAGCTTTTATCAGTGAGAAATACAGAGGAGTTGGTTTTGGTTTTTTTTTTTTTTTTTTTGGAATAACATGTCAGGAGATAAATGATATCAAAATCCAGTAGAGGGCGCCTGGTGGCTCAGTGGGTTAAAGCCTCTGCTTTCGGCTCAGGTCATGATACCAGGGTGCTGGGATCGAGTCCCGCATCGGGCTCTCTGCTCAGCAGGGAGCCTGCTTCCTCCTCTCTCTCTGCCTGCCTCTCTGCCTACTTGTAATCTCTCTCTCTCTGTCATATAAATAAATAAAATCTTTAAAAAAAAAGATTACTGTAACCTCACAAAAATATTTTATTGATTGCTGTATTCTTATCACTTAACAGATTTCTGGTTATATAGTAGCTTTTCAATAAATATTTGATTACAGAATAGCAGAGAATATAGCTTACCAGGGTTTATGTAACTCAGAAGGAGAAGCTGCATCTCACTGGCAGTTGATGATTAACTATTAGGGACCAAATCTTTCAATTCACGGGAGGTTAAACAGTTCTCTGACTTGAGGATACCTCAGCCAGATGCGCTGAATCAAGCAACACGCACGGGTGTTGTTCCCCCATGTGAACGTGAGGCGTTTGTAATGAGTATTGAAATGTACTCCCCGGTTCAAAAGTCAGGTGCTTGTTTATGGTGTTACTCAAAGCATCTTTCTGACACACCCAAACTTTTGTAAGTACAAACATCATTAAACCCCTGATAGGACTGCACATGACCGCTCAGATCCGATGAACTTAGAGAGAGGCTGCCGAAACCCACGTTTGAGAAGGGACTGGGAGGCTGTGTGCTACAGTCTGTCCAGCAGAGGGCGATGGTGTACCTCTGCAAATACCAGGGCTAGCCCTCGGTTGAATGGTGATGGTCAGCAGGATGCCTAGAGCCTGTGTGTAACTGCTGAAAATGAACACCACTGGAAAAATAGCTCATGCAGAAAGGTACTGAGACCACCTGATACGGGCGCCTGGGGGGCTCAGTGGGTTAAAGCCTCTGCCTTCGGCTCAGGTCATGATCTCAGGGTCCTGGGATTGAGGCCCGCATCGGGCTCTCTGCTCAGCAGGGAGCCTGCCTCCTCCTCTCTCTCTGCCTGCCTCTCTGCTTACTTGTGATTTCTCTCTCTCTCTGTCAAATAAATAAATACATAAAATCTTTTAAAAAAAAAGAGAGAGACCACCTGATACAAGTGTAATGCCTCTTGCAGAAGTTATGGGTACTGAGTGAACAGTCCAAGTCACTCACAAATGTATGAAGTGTCAGAATTTTACTTCCATGTCAAATAAAACAAAAACAACGCTGCAATAAACTATCATTCCTGAGGCCCAATGCACTACAAAGCTCAATTAGAAGAATGCTGAGTACTCCAAATCAAGACAAAGAATGAATGTACAAAGTCTAAAGATGCACCTAAAGGTAATTTTAAATATTTTTCTAGCTTCTAGTGATGATGATCACAATAATAATAATATTGATATCGAACATGTCTAGTGCCTTCAAGTTTCCCAAGCATAGACTCACATTATTTAAAGCATATCAACCTGTTAAGGTAGTTAAAACTTTCTACTTCTGTTTTACATATAAGACACCTGTGGTACAGAACACTTAAGTGATTTATTTAAGGACACTTAGATGGATTAGAGCCAGTTATTCTGAATACAAATCTGTTTCTGTTCACCTTCTGTACTTACCTGTGGCACTCCCCAATCGCATACCACATACTAAAAAATGCATTATATTTATCCTTAATTATCATACTTTTAACCGACGACATGTATTTCTTACAAGTATTAAGATCATTTCACCAATACTAAATTTGACACATAATCTGCTTTGTGTCCAGAAATGTTATAATGCCCTGCAAATGTAAATTCAGAATAAAAGGAGTGAAGTTTTCCAAAGGGCAGGAAATATTCTTTGTGCAAGAACAAAACACTATTTCTAGATATAGCTAGACAATTTTTAGTACTTTAAGAAGAGACACAAAGCAACTTTGGAAATGAGAAGATAATGGTGAAATCAGGGAAGTTCCATGCTCCCCAGTGATATTTCATTTCCTTTTCTGAGGATGAAGAGGAAGATGGGTTCTCTGGGGCAGCTTCTAACAAGCCCACGGCAGTATGACATTGCTGAATACCTCTCCCGACTTCCATTTTTTCAGGGTAGTGACAGCTGTTTGGCTTCTCCCACTGGACCCTGCTATCGTTTGCTACCCTACAGCAAAATCTGGTTGATCACAGTGAGGGAAAAATGTGTTCTGTGACAGCATTTACATTCAGCCCAAGTGTTGCTTGGTCCACCATCAAAAAAAGACTCTTCTGGGACCTCCCTTTCTCAGCACTGGAAGCTACATAGCATTTGAGTGTCTATTTCCTTGTGAATATCATGTGTTCCACTTTCCCTCAGGAATAGATCTTGATCAAGCATGACCATCTAACAGGTGAGCTGCTCTCCAGGCTCTCAGAAGTTCAGCTGCATAGGTGGTTTGGGTTTGTGTCCAAATATATGTTTATTAGTAACTGAAAATTTTTAATTGAGATTTTATAACAACAAAGAAGATGTCTTGAGAATGACTGAACTCAAAATGTAGAATGAACCATATTTCATTTATTATAGTATGTATACCTATAAATGCCTAGAAATAGTGCTATAATTAAAAGGAGATCCTTGGGGTTCCTACCATTCTTTTCTAGCTATGAACAACTAAAGGAAAAAATATACCCCAGTTTTGACCCTCATTCTCTTATTTTGTCATTACTTGGATTTTTGCCATCAGTTGACTTGCTCTGTGCGCTCTTTTTAAAAGTTAATCAGCCTCTGTGTGGTCACTTCTTTGAATAAAGACAGATGTGCTAATTGAAAGAATTCTTATTCTGTTTGCAATCATTTGAAGTTCAGACTTTAAAATATAGCCTTTTTTAGCTGAATTTCCACAGCTTGTATTTCTGTCCTTATTTACTGCTATACATAGGTCTGCAAGGGCTAGAAACTGCTCCATTGCTATAATATGCAGATTGTAGCTCTTGATGACAGAATTCCTTCTTATCTCTAGTATAGTAGCCCCTCAAAACTGGAGTTAGGCACCAGCTTATGCTTGCCCATAGCACACTGTACTTGCCACGTATCAAACTGTACTCACAGCACTTATCAAACTACATTTTTGCTGTCTATCTACTTATTTCTATTCCCCATTAGATTGCAGGCTATCTTTATTTGTTTATTAATGCAACCTGTGAGTTCCTCATTTATTCATGGCTTCATCCATCCACTATTGTTGAGCACCTACTGTGTGCTCAATACATTTGTTTCCTTCTCTCTGTGTTTGTGTTTCTCTCTCTCACAATCAAACCAGGCATTTTTCTTGGACTCATTATGTAGTCATTGAGCTTATAGTCTAATAAAGCAGGCAGACATTAATCAAATAATCAAACAAATAAGATGTATAACCATTAAATGTGATAAAAGAAAGAAAAGTATACAGTGCCATAAAATTAATTAAACCGGTGTGAGGGTGAGACAGGAGGTCAGAAAAAAATTCTCTGAGAAAGTGACTGAGAGTAAATGAGAGAGACATCTGGGAAGAAGCATTCCAGGATACAAAGCAACCTGCTCAAAGCTGCAAGGCAGAAAAAATGAGAAAGTTTGAGAAATGAAAGGAAAGCCTCGTGGTTGGCTCACGGAGTGAAGGGAGGAGCCCCAGTAGATGAAGCTGGGTAAGCAGGGATGGGAGGCCTTGGAAGTCATTTCTGAGGTGTTCGCTGCATCTTCAGAATAAGGAAAATCCAGGGGAGAGTTTTAAGCAGGGGGATCACATGATCTGGTATGAAACTGGTCTGGCTCTAGTGTGGAGAGTGAATTGGATGGGATCAGAGCAAAGACAGAGAATTACTGAGGTGGCCCCTGCAACAACCCAGGCAAGAGATAACAGAGTTTAGATTGGGCTTGTGGCAGTAGAGACAAAGTAGGGACTCTCAGAATGGTGGGGTGAAACTAGGTCCATGTAGCTTCCAACAAAGTGGTGAGAATCTTTCCAGAAGGGGAATGGTTATGAGTTTCTGCACTGTGTCCTGGTCATCACTGCATCCCCAGCACCTGGCCCAATGTGTGGCATCTGGTGAGTGCTTGATACATGTTTGTTCAAAGAAAGACAAAAGAAAGGAAGAAAAAAAAAGAAGTGAATAACCTTTCTAAGCTTTTAGTGGAAAGAAAAAAAAATCTCTGAAAGACTCTTCTCTACCACTCAAAATGCAGAAATCCTTTGCTGATCTTTGGTAGAAAATAGCTTTAAAAGTGAATGCTCAGGGCGCCTGGGTGGCTCAGTGGGTTAAAGCCTCTGCCTTCGGCTCAGGTCATGATCTCAGGGTCCTGGGATCGAGGCCCACATCGGGCTTTCTGCTCAGCGGGAAGCCTGCTTCCTCCTCTCTCTCTGCCTACTTGTAATCTCTCTGTCAAATAAATAAATAAAATCTTAAAAAAAAAAGTGAATGCTCAGTTTGATAATTAATTGACTGATTTGTGTAGTGATTATGTCCAGTCCTGGGCTGAAAAGGACACTGAGGTCTGGTCTGGGATCCACAAAAAAAAAGAATCATGTTCCTTTAATGCTGTCTGCTATTGATATGCAGAATAGAGAAGGGGACAGAATGAGCATCACATACAGCATCTTTTATAACTTATGTTATAATCACCTATGCTGCGCTGTGACAGAAAATCTGTCTACCATCTCTGAAAGTTTTTCTGTTTACTTTTTAAAAATCTACTTACCTATTTTTTGCCTAACTATACTTGATACAATGTATACTATGTATTACAATGTAATAATACTTGTATTACATGTGCTCAGATAACACACACACACACCCCTACATACACATTTTGTTTTGTTGTTTTTGTCCCAACTAGAATTATCACCATTAAGAATATAGTAGTTCATACATCAATGACTTTCTTTTTGACCACATTATCTGTTGCATTAGTAAATTGGGACAGAGTCAAGGACCCCTGGAATTTTACTGCTTTCCAAAAGTAATATTTTTGGATTGAGATCAATGTCTACTTGTTTTACATTCCTACCTCACTATTGAGCCCCCTTTCCCAACCTTTTCTCCTACCTCCATAAAAACCTCTACTTCACCAATGATCCTAACCTAATTAACTCTTCTCCCTATGATACAGAGATTCTTACTCCTATTCCATGGAGACAGAACACCCCTACTGAGTGCTGGAAAAGGGGTTGTTGTTGTTTGTTGTTGTTGTTTTCATTCATTGCGTGTCTTCAGGGATCTCTAAAGAACTGAGTGTGTATTTGGCCCTTAAAAGTTCAGAAGTTCAGACTGCCATCTGAACCTTTGACTACATTCCATCAACATAGCTAACATCCAGTGTTAATTCCCTCTGTCATTAAAAGATGACATTAATTGCTCCCAAATTCCCAGATGCAAGAAGACGAAGAGAAGGATGCAAAACTAATTCCCATCAGTCCCTGAATACCAAAACTCCACAGAAAATCCCAGGAGAAAACATCAAGGCTTTGGCAGCCCTCATTTGCCCCAGTGCACCAATGCTGAGAGTAAAATGATGAAATTCAGGGCAAGAATATGCCACCATAGTCCTCCTGCTTGGGGATGTATTGCTACTTCAACTGTTCAGAAGAATAACAGTGAATGAAAATTGATTTGAATAGGAAATAGAGAAAATACATGGTGAAATCAAATGTAAAGAAACCATGTTAGAGGCTTCTGGTGCTTACCCTTATCTGGTTATCCTCTTCTTCCTGCCACAAAGGGGGAAACCATAATTCTCCACTCTTACCATCAGGCTGGACCATGTGACTAATTCCTGGAAAAATATTATGAGAAGATGGGCTATGTGTTTTCACTTCCAGGCCAGAGTTTTCGATAGCTGCTGTGAGCATTCTTTGTGCTTCACTGACTAGGAGACGTCAGGCTCCAGATGATGCAGCTGCAGTATGGTGGCGACTAGGTCATCGGAGACCACGGAGAGGCTGCCTGGACAACGTTTGCTCTAAAGGATCATCAGAAAACCACAGCAGGATTTACATAACCAAGAAATACATGTCTGTTGTGTTAAACCACTGAGGTTTGAGGTTTTCTCTCCTAGGATGACCTGGTCTATCCTGATTAATGCAGCAACCTTAGGAAATGGTTAATTTCTTATCAGTGTAACAGTGCTACCAGATTTTGGATGGTTGCATCTAATACTAAAAAGTCATGAGAAGCCAAAATAAATGATGATAATGCACATCTATTCCCCTGATCATAGCTTGGTTCTGCCTAGGTGAGTTTGGAATGAACTACCCTACATGTGGGGGTGATTTCAAATACCCTGCATCATTTTTTTTAAAGTCAAGTTTATTGAAGTATAATTCACATATGGCAGAATTTACCTTTTTAAGCATGTAGTTTTATAAATCTTGATGAATGTATACAGATATGGAAATACTATTTCCATCCAGGTATGGATGGACTATTTCTATGACTCCAAATTTTTCCTTGTATTCTTTTTTTTCCCTGAGCTTATATTTTATTTTTTTATTAACATATGATGTATTATTTGTTTCAGGGGTACAGGTCTGTGATTCATCTGTCTTACACAATCCACAGCACATACCATAACACATGTACCCTCCCCAATGTCCATCACCTAGCCACCCCATCCCTACCACCCCCCTCCACTCAAGCAACCCTAAGTTTGTTTCCTGAGATTAAGAGTCTCTTACAGTTTGTCTCCCCTCTGGTTTCATCTTGTTTCATTTTTCCTTCCCTTCCCCTATGATCCTCTGTCTTGTTTCTCCAATTCCTCATATCAGTGAGAGCATATGATAATTGTCTTTCTCTGGTTGACTTATTTCACTTAGCATAATACTCTTTAGTTTCATCCATGTCATTGCAAATGAAAAAATATTTCATTTTTGATGGCTACATAGTATTCCTCTGTGTGTGTGTGTGTGTGTGTGTGTGTGTGTGTGTGTGTGTGTGTGTACCACATCTTCTTTATCCATCCATCTGTTGATGGACATCTAGGCTCTGTCCATAGTTTGGCTATTGTGGACATTGCTGCTATAAACATTCGGGTGCATGTACCTCTTCGGATCACTACATTTGTGTCTTTGGGGTAAATACCCAGCAGTGTAATTGCTGGGTATTCTCAGGTAGTTCTATTTTCAACTTCTTCAAGAACCTCCATACTGTTTTCTAGAGTAGCTGCACCAGCTTGCATTCCCACCAACAGTGTAGGAGGGTTCCCTTTCTCTGCATCCTCAACACCTGTTATTTCCTGACTTGTTAATTCTGACTGGTGTGAGGCAGTATCTCATTGAGGTTTTGATCTGTGTTTCCCTGATGCCGAGTGACATTTAGCACTTTTTCATGTGTCTGTTGGTCATTTGGATGTCTTCTTTGCAGAAATGTCTGTTCATGTCTTCTGCCCATTTTTTGATTGGATTATTTGCTCTTTGGGTGTTGAGTTTGATAAATTCTTTATGGATTTTGGATACTAGCCCTTTATCTGATATGTCATTTGCAAATATCTTCTCCCATTCTGTCGGTTGTCTTTTGGTTTTGTTGACTGTTTCCTTTGCTGTGCAAAGGCTTTTTATCTTGATGAAGTCCCAATAGTTCATTTTTGCCCTTGCTTCCCTTGCCTTTGGCGATGTTTCTAGGAAGAAGTTGCTGCAGCTGAAGTTGAAGAGGTTGCTGCTTATTCCTTGGTAATCAATCCTCTTCCTCTCCTCCCCCAAACTCCCAGCAATCACTATTTTGATTTATGTTCCTTTAATTTTGCTCTCTCCAAATATTCATATAAATCGAATCTCACAGTATAAGTGTTTTGTATCTGGCTTCTTTTCATTAGGATAATGTTTCTGAGGCCCATCCACATGGTTACATTAACAGTTCATTTCTTTTTGCTACTGAATGGCACTTTGGTGTGTGGAGTTATCACTATTTATCAGTTCCCCTGCTGATAGACATTTGGGTCATTTTTACTTGGGGGAAGTTATGAATAAAAAATTTATGAACATTCACAAACAAGTTTTTTTGTGGACATGTATTTTCATTACTCTTAGGTAAATACTTAAAAAGGTGTAGCATGGTCATATAATAGGTGTTTCTTTTTCAAACTTACACTTCAAATTGGTTATACCATTTTGCATAGCAGCTAGCAAAATGTTTAAGAGTTCCAGCTGCTCCACGTCCTTATCAGCACTTCGTATTATCAGTTTAAAACATTCTGGAATGTGTGGTAGTATTTTACTTTAATTTTTAATTGGTATTTCCTTAATGACTAATAGTGTTGAGCACCTTTCTATGTACCTACTTACCACTTGAATCTCTTCCTTGGTGCATTGTTTATTGAAATTTTTTGGTCATTTTTAGAAATTTGGTTTTATTTTTCAGTTACAGTATTCTAGATCTCCTAGGTGGTGTATCCTAGACATAAAATCCTTATCAGGCATGTGTTTACTGCAATGTCTTTCTAGTCAGATAAACTCAGGTTGAAAGGATATTCTGAAAAGTAAGAATATGAAAGGGTAACAGTAGGGTACTGATCTGTGAAAGAATTGAGGTGAATTTTATCCCTCTGTCTTTCTGGTGGAACTTTGGGAAGAAGAACAATGCACAGAGGCAATGCATATAACCTCATGTTTTCTTATATACAAATGGTGTAACTTCTCTATCACCTTCTTTCTTCTCTTTCTTCTCTACCTTTATAAACAACTTGAGGCAGCCTCCAGCTACATGCCCCAAATCCTTCAAGACTTTGTCCTAATTAAGGGGGTCTTACAGACTGCTGTGATAGGTACTCTTTTGTGCAAACATGTGATTAAATGATCTCAGCATTTTCTATCCCTATGATATGTTATTCTTGGGTGAAGAGCTTAATAAAATTATATTTGATCATGATGGATCTTTGAAAAAACTAGCTCAGTAAATAGAAAAAAGTGCTTATCTTCTGGAAATTTTGCCTGTAATATTAAATTTAAAGTGGTGGGTTTTGGGGTGCCTGGGTGGTGCAGTTAGTTAACTGTCTGACTCTTGGTTTGGGTTCAGGTCATGATCTTGGGCTTGTGAGACGGAACCCCACGTCAGGCTTCATGCTCAGCGTGGAGTCTGCTTAAGATTCTCCCTCCCTCCCTCCTTTGCCCGGTACTCACTCCCCCTCTCTCTAAAATAAAAATTTAAAAGAAATTGATGGTTTTCCTTAGAATCAAAGGGGTTCATCCCCAAAACAGCTTTGAAATGAGAATGAAGAATCATTCAGGTTTGTTTTCCTTTTTCAAGGATAGTTTGTAATCTGATTCTGAAAATTTTGGTAGCCTTACTTTCTACCTTATTTAAATTTTTTTTTTTACAGATGTTTTCTAGGTTTAAACATTATTACCTCTCTGAGATAAATAAGAGATTAACAAAGAAGTCCTAATATGTTGTGATTTTCCATGTAATGTATGTATTTTTGTTCAGTGTCTTTTTAGTTAAGAAAAGCTGCACTCAAAAAGTATGTTTTAGAATGTCGTTGATAATATTTACAATAATACTGTTACACTTCATTTATTATTTATGAATATTGAAAAATGAGGTGTTTTTCCCCACTGGAGTTGATAAACATGTTAAGATTAAGATATTAATCACTGAAACTCCACCTAAAAAATGCATTCAAAAAATAATTTTTTTAAAAAAAGTGTGTGTGTGTGTGTGTGTGTGTGTGTGTGTGTGTGTGTGTGTGTGGTCAAACAGTATTAAAAGCAAAGTATTCATTTCATAAAATTTAAATATCATCAGCTCTTCAATGGAACACTATTTCCATGAGGGAGCACTGAATTTTCTTTACCACGTTTGATTCATGTCACCCAAAATAATTTCCCTTCCCTTTCTTTAATTCCTACAATGATTTTTAAGTTCTCTATTCTGTGGCAACAAAATTCATTTCTGTGTGTCAATATGACTTAATATATAATGAAAGTCAATAGTGATTGAAATAGAGCTTATAAAATGCAGCAGAAAGATATGATTCCCAAAGCCAATAAAAACAAGTCAAGAAATGAAAAGTAAGGCCTGCAGAGAATCTCTGTTGTTCAAGTTTTTTAATTTTTTAACAAAATAGAAGAAATCATATGCAGCCTTTGGTTCAGGACATTGAAGTCTTTAGGTACCTGGGTGAAATAAAATAAAAAGGGACATGAGACGAGTAAACCAATAGCAACTTTACAATGTTACTGCTTTATAGCAGTAAGAATTATCCTTTAGTGAGCACCTACTGTTTGCCAGGCCCTATACTTTATGCTTTACACGTACTGACTACTTTAGTCCTTGCAACAACCCAATGAAATTGATGCTATTAGACCCATTTTATAGCTTAGGAGACCAACGTCACAAAAGTAAGTACCAGAATTGCACTCTAACAGTTGAGTTACCAAGTTCATGATTTTATCTAGTATGTTATGCTACCTCTCAGGTTAATTAGTAGCTCAAAATAATCCTCCATCATAATTTATTATGATTATTATTATCTAGTATGGGTATTTGGAACTGTATAAAGAAATTGGATTTCTGTTTTCAGAGAATTTTAAGCTAATGGGTCATCTACAAGTTAGATCTCTAAAACAATTTAAATCATTTTTTAAAAAAGACAAACATACAAAGATTTATAAAACCAAATGTATATTGTCCTTCTCAGAGTGGTCACCTCAGGAGGTCTCATATTTATTGCAGAGATGTTATCATCGCTCAAATTATTTTTGCATTTTTTTTTTAAAGGGTGCGTGCAAGTGTGAGGGAAGGGAGAGGCCAAAAGAGAGGGAAAGAGAATCTTTTTTTTTTTTTACTGCAATAAGGATCTATTTTATATTTTTGTCTACCATATCAACATTTTTACCTACATAATAATATATAAAAACAATTATCATCATTTATAATATATTTTTAAAGCATTTTAATTAATTTATCACCAAATTTTTCTTTCCTTTTTTTAGAATCTTAAGCATGCTTTACACCCAGTGTGAGAGCTCACGGGGCTTCATCTCATGACCCTGAGATCATGACCTGAGTCCAAATTAAGAGTGGGTCATTTAACTGACTGAGCCACTCAGGTACCCCTTTTGTATTCTCTTTTTGAATTATCTTAGAAAACTGGGTATTTTTCGAATATCCATAATGGTATAAAGTTAAGTCTTTTAAATGTGGATCTGAATGCTGTAAATCATACATAAAAACCCAGTTAACCAAAATAAGCTGTAGTTCCAAACCAGAAGAATTCTTTTTGTAGTCTAAGCTGGTACTTACTCTAGGTCTACGATATCTAGAGAAGGGGGCAATGAGAGTTCTGTAGTTTACCAAGTGGTGTAGCTTTACTAAGTTGACTACAACCTTGCAGGAACAACTTTTGGTAATGTACTTTCTGGTATGTTTTATTAAAACAGACAATAACAACAGCTTGTAGATCTGTGCCTAATATTTTGCTTTAACTCATAAGTGGCTTGGATGTTTCTAAGTTAATAATAGAACCACTGCTTGAATGCTCCATATTGAAACTAATAGTAGACAGGATTGATTAATCACTGTTATTTATACTCTTCAGTCTAAAACAGGTTTTTCTGTAATTTAACTTCATTTATGGATATCATATATATTTCTCTGTCAAAGTCTGTTATGAAGGAATTCAATTTCTCCTTTCTGATTGAAATGTCCAGATTTCAGCCTCTTCTTGAATAACATATAAGTAAACTGGAAAGCACACTCTGAGCTGTATTCTTTCTTGTCACTTGGAATGGTCGTGCAGACTGTGCTGTCTAAAACTATGTACACACTAGGAAAATGTTCCATTTATTCATTATTCTAGGCTGAAATGAAATAAAACATTTTTTGTAGTATTTTCAGGGCACCAGTGTTAGCCAAAGAAAGCAGAGGTTTGATCTAGATGAATTTTAATGTTTCACTATAATTTCTAATAGTCCAGTCTAGCAGTGTTTGAGGTAGAGCGGGGGTTCTCAACCAAGAATAATTCTTTGACCCTGGGGACATTTGGAAATGTCAAGAAGCCTGTTTTATTGTCATAACTGAGGGGAATGCTTCTGGCATCTAGAGGGCAGAGGCTGGGAAGGCTGCTAAACATTGTGCAACGGACAGGCTAGTCCTTCATGAGAAGGATCTATCCAGCCCAAATGTCAATAGTGTCAAGTCTACTAATGAAGATGATCACAATATTAAATTAAAATGATTACTTGAGGATATAGGCACAAAGTTAAGGTAAGCAGATAATTTTTAAAATAAGTTTTTAGGGGGCGGCTGGGTGGCTCAGTCATTAAGCGTCTGCCTTCGGCTCAGGTCATGATCCCAGGGTCCTGGGATGGAGCCCTGCATCGGGCTCCCTACTCTTCGGGAAGCCTGCTTCTCCCTCTCCCACTCCCCCTGCTGGTGTTCCCTCTCTCGTTGTGTCTCTCTCTGTCAAATAAATAAATAAAATCTTAAAAATAATAATAATAAAATAAAATAAGTTTTTAGAATACCAAATATAATACCTTCAACTTTCAAGATTTATTCGGGATGCAGCAAAAATGAGTTGTTCTTAATTACCAGCTATAGTGAGTTCAATGGTGGTTCCCCAAAAGGTATGTTTACTTGGAATCTATGGGTGTGACCTTAGTTGGAAGAAGGATCTGGATCTTTGCAGATGAAATTAAATCAAGGGTCTTGGCATGAGGTCATCCTGGATTACCTGGGTTGGCCCTACATTCCATGACAAATGTCCTGCTAATGCACAGAACAGGTGAAGGCATGGGGAAGAAGTCCCCGTGAAGATGGAGGCCGAAACTGGAGCTATATGGCCATGAGCCAAGGAATGCTTAGAGTCACCAGAAGTTGGGAGGGGCAAGCAGGATTCCCTTCTGCAGCTTCTAAAGGAGAACAGCCCTACTGACGCTTTGATTTCAGATTTTGGCCTCCAGAACTATATACAAGAATACATTTTGTTGTTTTAAGCCACTGGTTTGCAGTCATTTGTTATGAGAACCCTAAGCAACTAATATACCAATTTTTCCTAATCAAAAGAACTCACTAAAAACAGTAACAATGGGGACATCTGGCAGGCTCAGTCAGCACTGATGCTTGATCTCAGGGTTGTGAGTTCAAGCCCCACTTTGGGCGTGGGGCCTATACCTAAAAACAACAACAACAACACCACCACCTCTTTATGGATGTGGGAGGCCTGGGATAGTTGGAAAGATCAGAGTGGACCTATGCAAAATCTTTAGCCCTGCCAACTGAATGGGCCAAAAGGACTTGGAGGCCAAATCAGTCTCTGGGAGCCCTCTACTGGACATTATGTTCAGCCAGACTGAACTGGCCACGAGGGATGAACTCTATATAGACACTTGTCCAAATGCCAAGACCAGAACCAAAATACACTTAAAGGTCAAGGCCAGAGGGATGAAGTTTATTAGGACTTTACTCTGCAGCCTTGATTTCATCTTGAATATGAAGAGCACAGTGGAGTGTGTAGCACACCCAGACAAAATATGCCATATTGCAAGAGAATTCTTTAAAGGTTATATTCTACCTGTTTCCTCCATTCAGAACACAGGAATCACCAATCTAGCACGGTGAGCTAGAATTCATTCATCCAACAAATAGTCATTGACACTATTGTTTTAGAGATCTGTGCATGGAAACCCAGTAGTGGTTCCTTTAACTCAGGACTATGAAGTGGGCAATGGACTTGTTGACAGTGACTGACTCAAATCAATAATGAGAGCTATGCAGACTTTACCAGGCTTTCTTGGACACAATCAACTCTATGCAAATATAGGCACTGGAGTTTGGCACTCCATTTCTTCTGTGGTAATAAACGGGTGATAATCTTTAACCAGCAAGGCCGAAAGAATAGGTTGTTTTCTTATTACTCCTTGCCTTTCAAAGTCAGCCGTGGGATATGTGCTCTTTTAAAAAGACCTTACTAATCTAACTTACTCTTCATACGCTCTTGTTCCAAATGCAGTTTTTATGTATTTATAGCTGTACTTGATTTTTACAGAGCATTTCTTCACTATTTCTTAGAAGTTTGTATGTAGGACTGGGAGGTACTCAGTGATACGCATACTTCGTTTGGTGGCTATAGGATCAGCATTCTCATGTCTAGAATGGTGTGGAAGGGTGCTTTCAATCTTTGGCAGGAAAAGTTACTCCCTCCTCAGGAAGGGATTTGCAAGCAGATTCACTGTTTCATGTTCACAGATTCATGTTTTTGGTCAAAAACTTGGGCACCATGATGCTTTAACAACATTAACTATCTCCTAAGTACCAAACCAGCCTTCACATTTCAGGGGTGATTTGGGCAAGAGCACACCAGTTTGGTCACTTCACAGCCAACAATTTTCATGTGGGATACCAAAGGATTATTAGATTTTTCGGAGTAACACCAAGGAGTGTGTTTTTGAGAGTCTTCATGAACTTTTCAAAAATGTGAGGAATACATTCTATAATTTCTACTTTTCCAAAAACGCACTCGTTGGGACACCTGGGTGGTTCAGTGGGTTAAGCAGCTGCCTTGGGCTCAGGTCATGATCCTAGGATCCTGCGATGGAGGCCTGCATCGGGCTCCCTGTTGAGGAGGGCGTCTGCTTCTCCCCCTTCGTCCCCTTCTCCCCCTGGTTGTACTCTTGCTTTCTCTCTCTGTCAAATAAATAAATAAAATCTTTAATAAAAAAAAACCAACAAAAACACATTCGTCTACATATTTTAAAAATCAAAACAAAGTTCTAAGCCTTTCCTGAAGTTACTGATGTTCATAGCCTCAACAGTTCTCATTAGAGTATCTCAGGTTTACTACCTATGAGGCAGGCAGTTATTTTTTCATTGTTATTATCAGCTGAAAGTCGTCTTGATTCATCATTCAATTTAAATTATCCAGGGATGAATCATTTATACATCATCTTGTCCCTCTTCCTCCTCTTACCTGCTTTAGACTGACTTTTCTGTTTAGGGTTTTTTTGTTGTTGTTGTTTATTTCTTTTATTTTTTTTTTCAGCATTACCTTCAAGTAGTGGAAAAGAAAACAAAAAAAGCTGAAAGACAAATCTGGTAACTTAACCACCGAATTCACTTTAAGGATATGGAAATGGAGTTAGATGTAATGGGTAAAACAGAAAGTTCTCTCTCCATTGATTTACCCATGCTAGCCCTGTTGCTCATTAGCAATGAAGCTCAAGTTGATTGCAGTGAAAAATGTCCTAATGTGCAGTTTAATTCTGAAAAGCTGTCTCCTGGGGCTAAGGGATTCTGCTGGCAAAGCCCTCAGTACATTTGTGGGCAAAATGGGAAATCTGCTTCCCGAAAACATGATGGCGGGAAGGCAACCCGCTGCCCCACTTTGAGAGTCCCTTCCAAGTGACTAAAATGTGCTTCGAAATCATTTGCAAAACAAAAATAACACATGCTGAATCATACTCTTCTTGTCAGATATCTCTACTGCGAAATCCACCGTGCAGTACAACTCATAAATTTCTTTCTGGTTAAATAGCCATAGTTTCAACACAAACAAAGATGAATTCGACTCATTAGGAAGAGAGAGAAATGATTAGACTCATTTTACAAATGCTAATTAGAAAAGGATAGAGTTTTAAGATCCGATTCAGTCCTCGGCTTCACTGAGGAGGGGTTTTTAAAGGAATAGGTTACAAAGAGACCTAGCTTTAGCACGTGTCATGTTTTTATTAATTTGCAAACATGTGCAGGCTGCACAACTTGCAAAGAAAGTATCACGTGCATCGGTCTGTCATTTCCTCATATAAACAGTGAGTGATCACCGTCCGTGCTAACAGACCACAGAGAGGGCTTTGGTCTACACTGCCACTCTGAGAAGCTCCATCCCATCTCTGTAGCCCTTTACCCTTAACTAACAGATACAGCCAGGCCTCACAGGGCTCGATGGCTTCTAGACAAGAGAACTTTGAAAATTACTGATATTCCTTTAAGCCAAAATTTTACAAGAGGTTAACCATTTCAGTAGCAGCTCTGCAGGAATGAATTATACTCCTCTGAGCTTTCCAAGGCAAACCCTGCAGACCTCATTCTCAATGGCATCATGGACTCATTAGAAACATGATAATAGCCGGGATGGAAGGATCCTATAGGACAGTCTGCCCCAGGGAGGTAGAGGGATGAAGAATTGAAGGGCTAAGTACCCGCAGAAGCACCGTGCATTTTGACTTTAGCCATTTACTCAACAAATACTTATTAAGCATTCGTTACGCTAGACATTATGCTAATTATAGGACGAAAGGCTCAAAGACACTAACCCTGCCTCCAGAAAAGCTTATGGTCTGGGAGAAGAGAAGGAAAAATCAACATTTGGTTTATAATTACCATTTCGTAAACACTCCTAACAGACACAAGGATAGAACTTTCCTGGGAGTGCCGAGGAATAGTTCTTTACATTTTATCATATTACAAGTGTCTGTGTGTCGGTTAAGCGTCTCCCTTCTCTGGGCGCAGGTCATGATCTCAGCGTCCTGAGATCAGCCCCAGGTTAGGTTCGCTGCTCAGCGTGGTCTCCTTCTCCCTCCCCTTTTCCCTCTATCCTTCCCTGCTGCTCCGGCTCCCCTGCGCTCTCTCTCAAATAAAATAAGATCTTACCAAAAAAAAGTATCTACGTTGCTTTTTCTGATCATAAATATGCCTATAAAAAGTTTATAAAGTGTGAAAAAGTGCAGGGGAAGAAAATAAAAAACCACTTGGAAGCTCATTATTGAGTCATAACTGCTAATGACATCTCGGTACATTTTCTTCAGAGTTTTGAAGGGAGATCGTCTATAGTGGTGTGGATTTCTCCCTCCCAGTTGTCTTCTATGCCACTGACCCCTCGGCTACCTGGCCGTCCTGCCCACCTTGTAATTTCCTGCTTTTTATCCCTACCGGTCGGGAAATCAGACAACTAAACTTGTTCAGATGGTGCCTAAAAGAAGAGTAAATTACACTGAGGGTAGGTCTGAGGGCCCCTTCTCAGAGAAAAGAGTGTGAGCTTTAAGCACACGGTTTCTATTTTTGGATCCTCAGAGGTCTTTTTTTTTTTTCCCTCGCTTCCTGGGTTTCAGCTGTGTTCCTGGTACTTGAGGTTATTGGATAGATGACCTCTTCGTAAGCGAGCTGCTTTTTTCTAAATGTAGTTCCTGACTTAGAAACTAATGAGGATTTGGCAATGCTTGGCTATCAATAGCTTGTCACTATTAAGCATTGAGCAAAAGCAGCCTCAATTTTAAGGCTCTGCTGTAGTCTAGGAGGGGCCTGAAGATGGGCACTAAAGACACGGGCCTGGGGGACCCAACGCCGACTCTATTCGCCTTCATCTAGGGTTGCCAGGTAGAATATAGGAAAATTTGAAGTTAAGTAAACAATGGGTATTTTTTTAGTGTGTGTCTCATGCAACAGTTGGGGCATACTCATACCGATGTAGATGTGTTATTTATCTGAAATTAAAATTTAGTTGGGTAGCCTCTGTTTTTATTTGCTACATCTGGTAGTGTTACCGCCAACCTTTCCAGGCACCCAATCACCATAATTAGGCCTTTCTCCCCCTTTCCCTTCTTTCCTCCTTACCCACAAGGCTGGCCAAAAAAGATTCAGTTGAGTTGAGTTGACTTCACTTTCTAAGTGGTTATGTTTCAAGTAGTTTAAACCTAAGGCATGCTTAATAATGGAACAATGTCTTTTAAATTTAAAAAAATGCTTTAACAAAAATACAGAGCCCCATTCTAAAGCAATTATATTGAACTCAAAATGTGTGTGTGTGTGTTTGCAGTCATTAAGATTTCAAAAGAGAAACTCCTTTTCACTTTCAGCTCATAATCGATATCATAAGGAATTCGACAGAAAGTTCTGGAAGTTTTCGATAAAGGTTGAGTTTCAAAATAATGAATAATACCTAAAACATACACTGGTTTTTCAGCATCTTTTTAATGATTGTAAAACCATAGTCAGGGGAATGAATCTATTAATTCCTTCAAAGCTAATGCTAGCACTAAGCCAGGTGCATTGAGATGATGGACCTATTTTTCTTGGTGATAACAATGATGACAATAATACTTTAGAAAATGCCTCTTTAGGATTTGGGAATTGAAAGGTGTTTTCTTATTAAATATTTAAAATTCTGAGTTATTTTCTTCTATTAAATCCCCCCCAGTCCCACCAAAGTATGGATTCTAGAGTTTGTCCTGGGTTAGAATTCTCCCTCTGGCCTTTACTTTCTGAGACGGTGGAGAAATCACATAAATGCTTTGAGCTCCAACTCTAGTATCTAAACAAGGGGGTAGCATACCTGAGGATTTATGAAGGTGAAATGACGTAATATATGTAAAAGAATCCGGCCTTACACAATGGGTACGCAGTATATGCCATTCAATGCTTTGGGGGATGTAACTGCTGTGAGTCAATAAAATATTTGGCAATAAGGGGGGCATAAGTCTTAGTAGTTGATCCCAGCTTCTAGTGATAAATCCTGCACTGCATTATGCAGACCTTCTTTCTCTCCTTTCTCTTTCTTCTACTGTATAAGACATCTGAGGTTACTTTGTAGATCTTAATCTTATAATGTCCCTTTCATTTCTTGCCAGTTGCCTATAGCCCTATCTGGAGAATGGTTTTCTCTTCTGCTTCTAATCTATTAAGTTACCTGATGGCTAATAGGACAGAAGTTTTGTATGCAGGGCACTGATATTTTGCATACCTTCATTTTTTCTGTGAAAAGTATGTGTCTCCAAACTTTTTTTTTTTCCCCATTCTTGATGAAAGAAAAGTACTATGGCCTCTTACCACCTAAGAAAAATTCAGCCAACTCTATAAAGGTTTCATATAAGGTTTTGTTTAAAGATAAAGTGAGTAGATCTACAACATTCCTGGCTTCTCTGGCATCTCCCTCATCCCTGCAATGCAGGGACCACCTGGGAAATGTTTTACAGTAAACAGAAGTATTATCCCCCAAGTTCTCCCCAGCATGTTTCTTCTAGCTAAGGAGTCTCAAACCATGGACCTGTTACACTGCTAGGTGTTTGGTGCACTTTGTTTCATGTTTACTTTTAAAATGGTGGAACTCTGGTATTTTATACTAGGCATCACTTTACTTACAGTTGTGTCCACTCTTTTGCATAGGAACTGGGAGAACAGAAGACTTAAATGCATCCACCAGGAGAATTCAGCCATATGGGTGGGTCGGAGGTGGGAGGGAATGAGCTCAGAAAGCGGTGGGAAGGAAAGACAGGTGTAGTCTCATCCGGTGCTCTGGAGCCAGAAACAGGGCCTGGCCAGGGAGGGGGCTGGTGGACATGGGTTTAGTTTGCCAGCTGATTAGCTAAGGAGACCAGACAACCCTAACTCATATGTTAATCAGATGACCTGCCAAACACTTTAGAAATCCAGCAGCCTAGTTCTAGGGTCCCTGGGTGACGAGACCAAAGAAAAAAACACTTCATCTCTCACTTTGCATGGGTTCCAGTGAGGGTTTTGTCTTTGAATCATATTCTAAGCATGCAGATTTTCCATATGGAGAGAAGAAATATCTGGCATTTTAGGCAGCGTTGGCTCTGATGTCACTGACATTGGGAATGCAAGATTGCATTGTAGTTCAGGTGGGAAAATGGTGACAGGAGCAGAGTCTCAGTTTGTAGTTGGTCTTGCTGTTAGGGCGGCACCTTGGGGACCCCGGCTCCCTAGCTATATGGGGGTGAACGAGAATGTTGGGGTGCTGAGTGCCCTAACCACGGGGCTCAAGCAAATTGGCCATAGGAACCCTAACTAAGCCTAACATAGAATGGGCATCCTTTTTACTACCTCAGGACCCTTCATCTTCAGTCATAGAGGCATAGACCCAGTTTCACTGACACGTTGCCTAGATTTCCCTAGTGGCCATGACAGCAGTGGTCATGGAAACAGTATTTTATTTTAATCTTAAAGCATTTCTTCCATGGATCCAAGGGCCAAAGACTAGAAACATCCTGATTTTCTAGCCGCGGCAGCAGGCAACAAATACTAACAAGTGCCCCTGGAGATGTCAGAAATATTTGAGGAGGGAAGCTCTAAAAAGCACCTGACTTCCCACAGTTAAACAGGATGATGGTTCAGGAAAATAAAGGTAGATTATTAATAGCAACGAGAAGACCTCTGTATACGCTAGTGGGAGGAGTCCACAATAGTTGAGTTACATTTACATTTATGTTCTCACTGATATCTCCCGGCAACATTTGTTGAGCATCCATTAGGTGCTAGACTCTGTGCCGTGTGCTGGGGGTACCACAGAAATAAGAGAGACATAGTTTCTAACTTGCCTTGATGAAATTTACAATCTACCTCTTGCATATCTCCAAGGAAACTTTACTGTTTTAAAATCATCTTTTCATTAATTTAAGGCATTGAAGTCCAAGGACTAAAATAAAACTTTGCCAGCCTGTGTAATAGCTAGGAATAGATACTACTTTTTAGTATGTAGAAAGATGGTTGAAATACCTTCTCCTCCAAGTGAGATGCTCATCCTCCTGATTCTATCTCACAAATTCAGCATCCCGAAATAATAGGAACACCTAGCCAGCCAGCCAGATGAACTAAATCCACGCCAGGGATCAAACGGTAGCAGGTCATGGCAGCCAAATCATTCTCACATTCAAAAGGTCGATGTTAGATACTGCCAACTCCAGAAAGATACGTTCAAGACATTTCCAACTCCTCTGGACTCTCACAAATAAAAATACCAAGTCCATTTCATGGTAAATATGTTCGCAGAGACTACTACACACTATGTAGACTATAGCTGGGTCATTTAGATCCTCTTTGATGACATCATGTGTATGTCCACACCTGCTATGACAGACATTAAAACAGAGTCAAATCATATAAACGTTTATTAGCAATTATGCCGTGTTAGAGCCTACTGGGCAGCAAGAATTCATTCACTCCCTTAAAAAGGAGAAATAGAACTAGCATATGGTGTGGTTCGGACTCTCCAAAAGTTTATCATCGTGTTAGGAAGGTAAAATTAAAACACATGGAGCAAAAGTGAATAAGAGTAAGAAGCAAAGGGGCACTTGGGTGGCTCAGTTGGTGAAGCCCTCGGCTCAGGTCATGATCTGGGGTCCTGAGATCGAGCCCCACTTCAGGCTCCCTGCTCAGCAGGGAGGGGAGTCTGCTTCTCCCCTCCCTCTGCCTCTCCCCCAACCACCCCTGCCCTTTCTCTTAAATAAGTAAACAAAATCTTTAAAAAAAAAAAGTGAGAAACAAAAATAAAGAGTAAAAGCAACAACAAAGAAACATATAATAAAATGCTGAAGTATGGCAGGTGTTCAGGGAAATTAGATAAAAACACTGAAGGTAGTGATAGTTCAAGAACGCTTCACAGCCTAGGCTGCGTTTGTGCGGAGCCCTAAGAGAGTGGCAAGTATTTCCTATGTACAAGAAAACCTAGGGAATTGCAGGTGGGGTAAACAAAGGTGTAGACAGTGGTATGAACATGGTGTGCTATGCTTCTGAGGTACTAAATGAACTGATCTAACCAGAATGGAAGAGGAAATAAGATCTCTAGGAAGAATGAATGTTTTAGCGAAGACTTGAAAGCTAAGCCGAGCTGTTTCAACATGGGTATTGGGTAATACGCAATAGCAGATCGCAGTGTAGAGGAAGCACAGGCTATAATCACTGGTTGTGGAAGGATGAATCTGAAAAACTGTGAGGGACTAAAGTGGGAAGGACAAGTTGAAGAGAACATTTAGCCTACACAGCCATTGGTCAACAGTGAGTCATTACTCCATACATAAAACTTCAGCATCATCCATAAGTGATTTGTTGGCATGAATGGCTTAAGGGTGCAAGTTAGAGAAGGTAATTAAATGGAGAGTCCAGGGACAGAGGAAGACTACGGAGAGTGATGAGATTGGGAAGTGAGAATTAGAATGAAAAGATAAAAGAAGGAATGTCTGCTATTCGAAAGGTCCTGGGGAACACAGTACTTTGTGTTGAGGAAATTGTCTTGGAATTCCTGTTAATAAGCAATAATTGGAAGACCTTAAAAGAAATTATTATCAGGTCTCTGGCTCTGCATGACCTGTATCACCCTGGTGAAGCCTACGCACTACAAGGCAATGTTTAGAGAAAAAAAAATATTGAAGTCAATGTAAACCTCTATATCCACAAGCAGGTCATTATCCGAGATCATTTTAGATCAAAATGTGAAAAATGCACCATGTTCAAATTAGTATGCAAAATAAAGCATCGACGTGGATTGAATTTATGTGATTATTCCATGAATAATTCATTAGCACAAGCAATACAATTAGCTTCTTATAATATAATGATATAACTATTGCATTCTTGTACAGTAAGCCTGACCTACACTGTAGTATTTGCCAGAAGTTTGAAAGCAAAAGAAAGCCTCAAATACCTCAAACCCAAAGGCACACAGTGGAATTGGCTGCTAATGGGACAAAAAAGTATTAAGTAGACAGAACAGTTCGTGCTGAAAAAGTGGTGAAAAAAAAAGTGTGATTGTGTATATGAGCATTTTACCAAACATCAAATAAAAATTACTTTTATCAACATTAAGGTCGTAGTTGATGTGTTT
Source organism: Ailurus styani (assembly GCA_002007465.1). NCBI lineage: Eukaryota > Metazoa > Chordata > Mammalia > Carnivora > Ailuridae > Ailurus > Ailurus styani. Next base: position 8,281,891 of record LNAC01000003.1, read on the forward strand.
GGTAAATATATCTCCCAACATATTATTACATATAAAGCATGCAGATAAACCATTGAAGAGCTAACTATTCTGAATGAAAAGCATTTCAACTATAGCAAAATCTTTCTTAAACTACTAGCAGGTAGAGATCGGGAGCTGGGGGGCAGGGGTGAATAGACACAAGATAATCAATGCTTGGGTTGGATCAATAAGTAACTGGCATTTGCAGTTTGCTTTACTTTGAAGAAGAGAGGTTCAATTCACTTTAAAGTTCTACTTTGGTCATTTTCATGATGAAATTATATCTCTCCTGGTCTTTCATTGTGTTGGCTTAGGCTAAGCTCGCCTATTATAGCTACTCTGTAGGAGTTACCTTGGAAGTTAATTCTTCTGCTCTTCTTTGAGAGTTCTCATGCTTTTGTGCACAGAAATTTGCAGAGTAAAATATTTGAACATAGCTTCAGGTTACTTCTAGTTGGTTTTGCCTCAACACTAATTAGTGGACAATAATAAAATATGTTAATTAAAAGTAGTAAACCAGAATGCTCGTTTCTACAAGGTACACCAAAAGTAATCCAACGTTCTTAACACTACTGTTGTCAGCTGTATCAGCGAACCTTTTTATAGGAGGACCTGGAAGGGAGCAGAGAGCTTCGAGGGACTACTTCCAGTAAAATCGTACACCTCAAGCAAGATTCAAGTTTACCCTGAATTTCCCACAATAGTTGTTTCAAGTTACCCATTATATTTCAAAGCTAAAGTAACCAATAACACATCACTTTACATCTCTTGCACATTCTAGATGTATGTATACAGTGAAATTATATCACCCATACTCACTCATATTGCTGAGCTGGACAGAAAAATCAAACCAAGCCGAAGTAGCAATCTAGAGCAAAGAGTGTTGGCTGATCTACAGGTGTTTTCCAGAGCCATCTAAGCAGGAACCTTGCTATTATTATGCTATATGTAATTGTAAGGCAAAACCTAGCGCTCCCAAAGATGGAAAATTGGGTCAGAACTTCTCATAAAGCTAGAATTCCAAAAAGGTTCTCAGCGAAGTGATTATTTAGCAATTAAACAAAAGAAAATAACTTATAAAATTGTCATCCAAGAAAATTGACTCTGTACTTTGTCTTGGTGAAAGGGAAGAAAAAAAAACCCAAAAAGTAAAAAAAAAAAAAAAAAGTAAATTAACGACAAATTCATCAAAATTGATGGATATAAGATCAGCAGACAAAACAATAAATAATTTGAAAATAAAATTTTAAAAAATATTTTTATAATAGCATCAAAGAGAACAAAATACTTAGGAATAGATTTAACCAAAAGGTATTAGATTTCTGTATTAAAAACCACAAGATACTGCTAAAATAAATAAGATGTTAATAAATGGAAAGATATCTAGTGTTCATGGCTGGGAACACAATATTGTTAAGATGGCAATACTACCTAAAATGATCTATAGATTGATTGCAATCCCTATCACAATCCCAATGCCATTTTTTGTAGATATAGAAAAGCTGATCCTCAAATACCAATGGAATTGCAAAGGACCTGGAATAACCAAAACAATATTAGAGAAGAAGAACAGTGTTAGAGAACATACACTTGATTTCAAAACTTACTACAAAGCTACTGTAATCAAAAGAGTATGGTAGTGGCACAAGGATAGACATATACTCCAACTGAGCCAGAAGTAAATCCATACATCTATGGACAATTAAATTTCCACAAGGGTGCCAGGCCCATTCAACAGGGAAAGAGCAGCCTCTTCAACAAACAGTGTAGGGACAACTGGATATCCCCACACAGGAGAATGAAGTCAGACTGCTATCTCACACCATATACAAAGATTAAGTTGAAATGAATTGACAACCTAAATATAAGAACCCAAACTACAAAGCTCTTAAAAGAAAACACACAGGTAAATCTTGATCTTAAATTTAGCAATGAATTAATTCCCAGGTGTGACACCAAAAGCACAAGCAACGAAAGAAAAAATGGATAAACTGGCCTTCATCAAAATTAAAGTCTTTTGTGAATCAAAGCACACTATCAAGAAAGTGAAAATACAAACTACAGAATGGAAAAAATATTTGCAAATCACATATCTGCTAAGGGCCTAGTATCCAGAATATATAAAAAACTCTCGCAACTCAATAACAAAATGACAAAAAATCAAGTCAAAAAACGGACACATGATTTAAATGGACATTTCTTCAAAGATGCATAATGGCCAACAAGGATATGAAAAGATACTTCAAGATCTTCCTTCATGATTAATGAAGGAAATGCAAATTGAAACCACAGTGAGATACCACTTCATACTTCCTAGAATAGTTACAAACAGAAAAGAAATTAACAAGTGTTGGCAAGAATATGAAGAAATTGGACCTCTCATATACTTTGGTGGTGGTGACGGAAAATGGTACAGCCATGGTAGAAAACAGTTTTGTAGTTCCTCTAAAAATTAAACATAGATTTACTATATGACCTGCAATTCCACTCCTAGGTATATACTCAAAAGAACTGAAAACAGATAACTCAAACATAGCCTATGCATGATGTTCATAGCAGCACTATTCATAGTAATCAAAGGGTAAAAATGGCCACAGTGTCCATTAAGGGATGAATGGGTAAACACGTCGTGGTATGTAGACACAATGGAGTTCACACATAAAAAGGCAAGAAGTATTGATACACGACAGAACACGGGTGAACCTGGGAAATATCACCCTAAATGAAAGAAGTCAGACACCAAATATCACACACTGATGATTCCGTTTGGATAACATGTCCAGAATAGGTGAATCTATAGAGACAGAAAGCAAGCTAGCAGTTTTTACAGGGAGGGGAGAGGGAAGAATGAGGGGTGACTGCTTAGTGGGCATAGGGTTTCTTTTCAAGTGTCTGACTCTTGATTTTAGCTTAGGTCATTATCTCAGGGTTGTGAGATCAAGCTCCAAGTCAGGCTCTATGCTGGGCATGGAGCCTGCTCAAGATTCCCTCTCTCTTTCTCCCCCCCGTCTATAAAATAAAATAATAAAATAAAATAGTTAATTCTGTATTACCTGAATTTTACTTCAATTAAAAGCAAAACAAAACAATCCCCCCAAAAATATCTCCCCTGAGAATTCATAATCACAAGGCCTGGCTCATTATAGGCTGGTGTTCTAAACTTACATCACCCCCTTACTGGTGCACCGGCTGAAGGATGGCATAAGAAAAAGCAAATACTTTCCAGAGAAATGCACTCTGAATCTAGGACTCAGAATAGTTTCATAGAAAAAGTTTCATCGGGTGCCTGGGTGGCTCAGTGGGTTAAAGCCACTGCCTTCGGCTCAGGTCATGATCCCAGGGTCCTGGGATCGAGGCCCACATCGGGCTCTCTGCTCAGCAGGGAGCCTGCTTCCTCCTCTCTCTGCCTGCCTCTCTGCCTACTTGTAATCTCTCTCTCTGTGTCAAATGAATAAATAAAATCTTAAAAAAAAGAAAGAAAGAAAAAGAAAAAGTTTCATCAAGCCTGAACTCACAACAATAGAAATAGCAAAATGCACCAAGAAATAAAGCACCAGGGCTAGGAAATAGTGTAAATGGAGAGTGGAATCGGAGCCCTAAGACTTCAGAGATTAGAATTATACAATTTAGAATATAAAAACATGCTCCATATGTTTAAATTGCAAAAAAGAAGGCATCAAACATGTAAATAAAGAACAAGAGATTATAAAATTGATCAGGCAGATTTAATTAAAAGAAATTCTCAAAATGAAAAATATAGTGACTGAATTTAAAACTCAATGAAAATTTTAAACATCATATCAGACAGAGCTGAAGGAGAAATTTACAATTGGAAAATAGAGCAGAATAAATGGCTCAGAATGCAATATGTGTAAAGATTTGGAAAATAGGGGCACCTGGGTGGCTCAGTCGGTTGCTTCTGCTCCGGTTATGATCTCAGGGTTGTGTATTCAAGCCTGGTGTTGGGCTATGCACTGGGTATGGAGCTTACTTAAGATTTTCCCTTTCCCTCTGCCCTTTCCTTTCCCAATCTCTCTCTCCCCCCTCCTTTAAAAAATAATATTTGGAAAACATAAAATGGAGGTTAAGGGACATTAAATGTAGAAGGTCAGGATCACTCACGCCTGGTCAGAATTCTACAAAAGAACATAGAGAATAGAGATGTCGGTATAGAAAGAATTAACAGTTGCTAATAGTAATTTCAGAGTATTTTCCAATAATGATTACAAACTCCCAATGCAGATTTAGGAAAAGTCATGGAAAACTTTGTAGATAGCAACAACCACCCCCACACGCTTGGATACACCCTTAGTGAAATTGGCAGCTTGCCAAAGACAAAACACCTACAAAGGAATGCTAACAGTTTTAATGAGAGCCAGAAGATGATGAAACATATTTTCAAAGAGTCAAAAAAAAAAAAATAACCATCAAAGGATTACCAGTTCAGTGAAACTAGTTGAAGTAAAGTTTTTATCAGACATACAAACACTGAATTTTTAGCAATAATCCCTAACTAAAGGATATTTTAAAGGATGCATTTCAGAAAAAAGGAAAATATACTAGAGGGGAAATAATCCAGGAAGAAATGGAATTTTTTAGAAGTCCAGTGGTGTAGAAACTGGAGTCCTCATTGTTCAAACCAGAAAACAGGTTCAGAGATTTCCCAAGATCTACAAGTAGTAAGTGAGAGAATCACTTGTAATATCTTGGTCTGTATGTCTCAAAGCTTGTATTCTCTTCCATGGTATATCTAATACATCGCCCAGCTGTATGAGTCTACTAGGGTTGCCATAACAAAACACCATAGACCGGGTGTCATAAACAATAAAAGTTGTCATTAACATCTCTTCGTTTAAATCCCGTGAAAGGCAAATTCCATGTCTTGCTAGGATCCAGAAGCAGACCAGCCTTGCTTAAAGATTGTTTTCAGTTAAAGCTCAGGCAATATGGAACTTATGTGCCACTCCACATTTGTATTTGGAAACAAACAAAACAAAACATATGTACAGAGACATCCATCTCATTTAGAAGGGAAAGAGGAAATAGGTAGAGGGGAAATGCTAGAAAGAGTGAAAGGGAGCTCACAGACTTGCATAAAGACATTGCCCCTTATATTGTTAGAAAATCCTAACTTGCCGAAGGGCCTCTCACAAGGGAGCCATACAGAAAAAAATGCCCTTTCATCTTCTTATGAATGAATTGAACATCATTACCCAAGTATTGTTCATTCCTCTAATGGAAGGGTTGCAAGAGGAGATAGTTCATTTTCTTTATGACTCATTTTTTTTCATTTTTTCGCCTTTGAAATGAGAATAAGTAGAAATTTTCAGTACTTCAGTTTAAAATAGGTCATTTCCCTCTCTCTGTCAGAGAAGTCTTACTTCCCTAAATTGGGTGATTGGATGTATTCAGGGAACTTCTCTAAGCTGTGTAGCTGCATTTCAAAATCAATGTCATTCTCAGTGTTGGGAACGTGTGGTGGAAGCCTGCTGGGATTGCTTTGTAAATGCATAGGTAGGTCATGAAAGTCAAAGGCAGTAGGTCAGAGAAAGGACTAGGAATAGCCTCCAGCCAAAGCCATAGGAGTGGACAGTGGGCACGTGCAGGGAGGTTCAGATGCTGCGATAGAAAGGTCAAGAAAGGAGATCTACAGAAAGGACCCAAAGAGTAAGGCAGGAAATTCTCCTTGGCGCCATGCCTTATTGCTAAGACTCAGAAGGGTCTGAGAGAAAGTCCTTTTTCATTAGACAGAGGAAATGCGCCTGAGGGAGAATAGCTCAGAAATTTGTGTTAAGTTCATTGGGAATCAGAAAAGAAACTTCTGCTATTCATTTATTATATAGAGATTATATCCTCCAATTCTCCAGTGCTACCTTAGTTGTGTCCCAAACCATCAGTGTTGACACTGTGTGAGGTCAAGGCAGGAAAGAGCGATGAGTCAGGGAGGGGGGAAATCGTTTTCACCAAGATAAATGCCTTGTCTCCTTGGTCCCCAAGATGGTGGTGACCTAAGAGGTAAGCCAAAGCTAATAGTAGGCAGCATCTCCAGAACCCCCAGGGGAGAGGGTTCCAACCCTGGTTTATTCTCTGTTAAACACCTCAAACATCGGAAGCATGACTTCATGACTTTGTATTCCCAATGCCCAGACTGGTTTTGCCTTCCAATAGGTAAATAGTAAAGGTCGACTAAGTGCAAAAAACATTTTCATGACTCCTTCTGGCCTTTCATTCCCTAGACTCATCATAGGAATCATGGCGGCAAGCAGACTGGGCCTTGGCCGGGAGTCCTCCCTTGCCCGTGCTATCGCAGACTCTCTGCTACAGTGTGTGGTTTGCTAACGTTTAGCTAAAAGGCTAGGTGAGGGTTGCACCAGGAGGAGGATAGGGTGAAATTTCAGCCAGAGTTTGGCTTGCGGAGAGACTTGGAAACTTGCTGCTCAAATGCTTTAACAGCATTAAAATCAACTGGTAGCTTTTCATAAAGTGAAATTCGCAGCAGCTCTCTGTGGTATGTGGGGCCAGTAGCCAGATATACTGACAGCGAGCGCTTGCTTTGCTCTCTCCGCACAGAATGATGACACAGGGATAACAAAGGGAAATACCCAGGAATGTCAAGTCAAACAAATTGTAGCTCTCTCTGCTACGTTGTTCTCTGACCTTGTTCTGAGGCGAGTCACACCCGCAGGAGGGACATTCAGAATAAGCGTGTTTGTCATTTGAGGCTTCTATCTGCTCTAAAAAGAACCCTAAATCTTCCTTATGGAGGCACTGACATTTGGTTTGGCACATTTTCAGATACTAGAAAAAGAACCATGACTTGACAAAAAAAAAATATATATATATATATATGTATATATATATATGTCAAGTTAATATAAAGCAGAAGAGGCAATCATTTAAAGGCATTTAGACAATAATTTGCACATGAGTGTGCAAATACATCTCTAGATGCTGGGACTTTCTTTCTCTCTTTCTTCCTTCTTTCCTTCCTTCCTTCCTTCCTTCCTTCCTTCCTTCCTTCCTTCCTTCCTTCCTTTCTTCTTTCTTTCTTTCTTTTTTCTGTCAGTGGATACCATGTACTTTAAGTAAGATAACTGTGGCATTTTCAAATCTTCCAAAGTCAAGTGAGATTTTTTTTTCTTTGCGGTATTCGGGGTTTTGTTTTTTTCTGTGTGTGAAGTGTGGTTTCTGCTTCAAAGTCCGAGAGCATCGTATAAAGCTGAACTTTATCATATCTGAAGATGAAGGAGGTAGTTTTTCAGAGAAGCTACAACATCCATTTTAGAGTAAATATTAATCTTCAGTTTGGCACGTGTTTATCTGATGAACCCCGCCGAGCGTGTTCCAAGTTTCAATTAAATCCCATATGAGGCAGCAAACCCATTTGTTGATTTGATGGGGATGTTACACTTTCTTATGTGACAAAATAACCTAGCGATGCTCACAACTTAAAATGTAAGGGATCCAGAAAGACGGAGGGGCTACAAAAGCATTTTCCAAACTAGCCTCAAGGTCTGGTGTTTGTTGATATACTTGCTGATTATTTTGCTTTTTTTTTTTTAATGTTCCCAAAGGGGCCCCTAATTCTAAATACCCACCCTTCCATTGCTCCTCACCAGCTTCTACACCCTGTAACTTGTAGGGGCCTGACAATTTTAAGCACTATTTGATCCCTCCAGACTAGCTCCTCTGTCATTCTACCTTTAAAGAGAAAAGGCTGGCCCACGAATGCAATTAGAAAGAGAAAGCTCATTTTTGTAATTCCAGCGACAGAGCACCTTTTACATTTATTACTGCCCAAGTATCAGTTCTTTGAAGGCAGATTAAAAAAAAAAAAAAGCCTTGTGTCAGAAACATTAATATGTCATGCCCAAATCATATGGGGCCTCTTGAACTCTAAGGGGAAAAGAAGACAGCCAGCTTTTAGACCTTCTGCTTTCCTTATTAACTTTGACCTTAGCTATTTCTCAATCAGCTGCTTACACATCCATTTCATACACTAGAGGTGTAGAAAATTTCATAAGAAAAGCAACCAGCATAAAAATGACTTTTTAAAGAAAGTTCAGCAACCTCTGTATAGATCGAATATGACACGTTCGAGTCACTGACTTCATTTATTAAATGCACTTCCCTGATGTGTTAAATAACTCTTTCTCCTAAGTGCAAAAGGTTTGTGTAGCTCTCCCCACCCCCGCCCTTCCCATCTCCACGATTTATGAGGTTCTCCTGACAGGCTTCATATGTCTAGGGTCCATTAGGTAGGAAGGTAGTTTTACCTCTGGGTGAGTCCCGAAGTAATCCTGGCGCGAACATTATTGTTTGGCAGCCTCCCTGGGACTTTATGAAGAACAAACAAGATAAAGAGTCTGGAATAGAGATATTTATGGAGAATTTGCTCTTGCTTTTGAAACAGGCTCTACAGTTTTCTTTCTCCGTGAACTTTCATTATTATTCTTGATTTCTATATAAATGCACAATGTTCTCCCATAGCAGGACATGTAGAATTGAAACAAAAGGGACAGGAAGAAGGTGACACAACTGTTTCAAAATCATATGGGGGAAAAAAAAAAGTGGAGCTGCCCAAGTCTTAAATTGAGGCCACTTGTTGGAACCCAGAGGATGGAAAAGTTAAGTCCCATCTTGAATTTAAAACGGTCTTGTCGGGGCGCCTGGGTGGCTCAGTCGTTAAGTGTCTGCCTTCCGCTCAGGTCATCATTCCAGGGTCCTGGGATCGAGCCCTGCATTGGGCTCCCTGCTCAGCAGGAAGCCTGCTTCTCCCTCTCCCACTGCCCCTGCTTGTGTTCCCTCTCTTGCTGTGTCTCTGTCAAATAAAAAATAAAATCTTAAAAAAAATAATAAAAAAACAAAGCATGGTCTTGTGCCTGTGAATCGGGAAAGGATGTTTACGGATGTGGAATGTTCTAACGTGGTCTGGAAAGAGCTGCTTGAGCTGGATCAGCAGGAGGTGTGTGTGAGTATGAACTAGACCCACAGGCCCACAGGCTTCGGGGATCCATCCTGTTTTTTTCTGAACTTCTTTCCAGTCGAGTTTGATGTCTGCGAGTACTGGGAAGTATTACCCCCACTTCTGAACACTGTTATTCCCAGAGCTGGCATTTCAAATGGAAATGATCAGTTTGAAAGAGGGACTAATACTCTGATAAGGGTTTAACCTGCAAACGTTTTACACAGATTCCTTTAAAATGGCACGGCACAGGTGTCTTTTCTTTTCTCTGAGCGGAGTTTATGATGAGATTAACAACTGCCAAATGCCAAGCTCAGTAAAATGTGAAATCATTCATAGCTTCCTATCCTGTAACAGGCCGAGGCTTCTGAGTACCTTTCAGTTAAAAGAATAATCACAGTTCTTAAAGATATGAAAATACTGGTTACTAATTGCTACCTGTCCTCGGGCCTGGTTCTAACACGTTGTCACGATGAAAGAGCTCAGATGAAATCTAAATTTGGTTTTAGAAGTCCATTGCTGTATTAATCATTTGGAATAAAAATGTCATGGTTCCGACTCTTTGGAAACTGCTGCACTTAACTTCCAAACTGTTGCTTTTAAAAAGGCTAATTCGGGGTTGGGTACATTAATGTCAATGTCCTATAAAACTGCCAGCAAAAAAAAAAATGTCAGCAGAGACATTTTTTCTAGCCGATGTCAGCACAAAAGGGTGACTTGGTTGTTTTATCTCCAAACAGCTGCGTGCTTTCATTGACATTTGGTGACCTTTCTTTGTGCACCCGGCCTGACCTCTTAGGTTATTTCCTGGCCTCCCTTCTGTGACCTTTGACCAAGACTGACCTTTAGCTGGAGAATGTGACATTTTGTTCTCCTCTAGCTGACATGTGATGCTCTCATTATTCAAAGGTATGTGAAAATAATGACCCTGCGTGACCTTTGAGTTTCCTTTCATTTATTGGTTGTTTTTGGTGCTTGTTTGGCATGTGCTAGCCTAGGTGAAGGGGGGTGGGGGTGAGTAGGGATTGGGCTGGGATACGATGGCTAGTATCTCTTTTTATGCCATTTCTGATCCCTTTCCTGTCGAGCAAGCCACTGTACTGTTGGTAACTAAGGCTTAGTATTCTCTGTTTATTGATTTGGGGACAATTTTGGCCTTTGAACAATAGGTCTTTCTGAAATTTAAGAATTTTTGTACAGCGAGTGGAAGGCACTAGTGTTTCCATTTGCTTCCTACTAATGGTCCTTGAACATTTCTGAAGATCATTTTCCATGGAATAGGGCTATCCCTATACTTAAAAAATGAAATAACCCATATAGAAAGGTAACGTGTGCCAAAGTAAAGAACTAAAAAATTTGTCATTTATGTTTTGTAGATAAATGGTCTGGTCTTTGAAACAGTTTTGTTCTAAATAAAAGCTTTATGTATATTGTCATATATTTTTAAGAAAACTTAGTTACTCTTATAGATTTAATGCCATATTAATTTAAATAGTCATATTTATTAATATATGGCTGTGAACAGTGGGTACTGAGCAGAAGAAGGAAAATTGCCTTTGAGCACTGACAATACAGTGGTCATACATTCATTCACTAAGTTAGATTTGGAGTTTCACATAAGAGGCCATTTGTAAGAATTTAGACATACTGATGATACTTTTTATCTCAAACATTCTACTAAATAATTTTTGACATCTGATATCCAGCTTTTCAACAAGACAAATATATTTCCACTAAAAAAAAAAAAGGTAAGGAATCAACATCCCTTTAGGTAACGTGTATCTGTGGGTATTTTCCTCAGAGTCAAGTCTCACCTCATAAAATTAATTGCCTCTAGAACTGATCTAGCACTGCACAAAATTGGGTTGGTTGGCCAAAATTTAGTAGGGTCATTAACTCTGAAATTTCATAAATTTCCACATGCTGACGATGAGTGACTTACAGGGCAGTCAGGATAAGCACAGGAACAACTACGTAGTCTTCCGCAAAAACACATATATGACCATGCACATTCAGATAAAGAAAAACCCATCATGCCTACACTATCTTACTCTCCTAAGTTCATCTCCAAACACTTGAAGAAAAAAAAAAATAATGACACCATTATTTATTTGTTTTGGGGTATACTAGAAAATAAGTTTAATCCTGCAAGACTTTTCCCACTAGTAACTCAATCCATCGTCTGAACCTGAATTTATGGAGTAGTGCCATAGGGTACTCCTTCCCTTCAGATGACCTGTAGTGAAAGCATCCTTTCTCATTCCTGAATTAATGGGACTAATTTCAAAACCAATACAAAAGAGGTAGATGCTTCAAGGAACATGGTTGTTTTAAAACTAAATAATACTTGCCCATCAACCACTTTGAGGCAGGGTGGCATTTTCCTAGAGGAGGCAGGCTTTAATTCCTAATTTGTCAAAGGGTGGCATATGGGTTCTGCACCCAACAAATGTTTGAATGGCCACCTTAAATAGAGAGTTCTAGGTGCACGGAGATACAATATAGATCAGACATGGATCTGGTCTTCAAGAAAGATTCAACCTGGTAGAAGAGAAAAATCATTATAGCACACTGGAATTTCTAAGTGTTATAAGAAATAAAGTTTGAGAGGGGTCCCATGAAAAATAAAGAACTTTAACTCAAATCAACCCATTTTTCCAATTTTAACAGCACTATTCAAAGAATTCTAAATTCTACTCATAGACGTAATTTTGGCTTATCTGTAAAATTCATTTCTCATGCCACTGTTCTTTATGTCTAATTAGTATATATTGCTTTATCATCCACCAAGCATCTAAGCAAGCTTTACAAATAATTAGATTTAGGTCCATTACCTCCTCTGGGATGAAAGCCGGAGCTAATGGCAAAGCCAGAACGCCTTCTCAAACAGCAGCGGCAGCAGCAACAACACCACATGTTTAAGCTCCTAGGTCAGGGTTTTCCGGCTGCAAAGCAAACTAGAAAGGTAGCAATTAAAGTGTAACATTAAGCTCACTTAATTAATGTGACCAAGAATCACAAAGGGAGAGAAATGTAGGGTATGTCCAGAATGGCTACATGCTTACTCACGAGTTTCAACCCTATCCAGGTTCAACGTAAGAATTTGCTTCATGAATTCTTTTCTCATTTCCTCTTCCAAATACTCACAACTTAGAAAATCTTTTATCTTTTTTTTTCCTGTAACCAATGATAAGTTTCACAGTCTTAGAAGATGACCTTAAAAGTTACTCTGAACAATGAATCTTGTGATTCGTACAAATATGATCTCATAGAGATTTAATTGTGACCTTGTTTCCATTCAAATAGATTTAATCCAATAAAGGACCAAGTTAAAAATACTTCATGAGTCCTATACTGAACTGAAGAGAAAGGTTGCACTGATTAACAAACAGAGTAAATGTAGAGTAGATATGCAGCCAAGGTAAAAATGTTCAATGAAAGCAAGCTACAACCAGAGAAAAACAAAAGCAAAGCAATGGTCAATATGGTGGTAATTACATATGATACCTTGGAGGGATACCTTTGTTCTGTTCTCCTGTGGGGCTTTATAAAGAAATGATTGAACATATGTTAAAGAACATTTGGGTTCCCTGAATGGGAAATACTTTGTGCATTAATCTCCTTCATTCATTTGTTATTTCTTTATTTTTGGAAGCAGCCTTAGGAACCTGTTTCTACACTTAGCTCATTTCATTCTCTGTAAAGATTCTAACTTGTCAGGCATTTAATCACCATTAAAGACAAATGTTTTCACTTGTTCAAAAAAGTTTTCGCCTAATAATAAAATATGACTTGCCACACAAGTGTCACCCTTCAGGGACAAAGTGGTTTAAAGTGATAACGGGTGACCAAGCTATAAATGTTTAAAAATTGTGTCTGGTAGGAGGCATAAGTTTCCCTCTCCAAACCCCAATAACCCAAATTTGAAGAGAGCCAAGGTCTGTTTCCTGCTTTGTGTTACTGCCTTATTGTTATATAGATGTCTTTAACCACAAAGGCCCCATGCTCCCATGTGGTAGATTCCTAAGAAACCATAAATCTACCTCATTGGCCAAGTAATGTTTTTTCAGCATCTGTTTTGTTAAGCACCAGAAATGTGCACACAGGTAGTAGAATTACTCTTGCCTGGGTAACCCTAAACAAATTTCAAGGTCTTTTGTTACCTAAACTCTCAAACTTGGCCATGATGTCCAGATTATTGGAATCAGTATAAATTCCAAAAGTAAAATGGGGAAGCAAAAACTGTAATAGGAAGAAGAAGTAGCAAATTTTCAGTTTTACACAGTTAAAAACAAACAAATTCATAATGTTCCATGGGTTGTCTGCTTATATATGATAAAACAATTTCCCTATGGTTCTTTATGTAATCACAACTTTGTCTCTTTCTCACCTTGCAAGTGAGATATATTGTAATTCTTGCTAATTTCACTGATATTCCCTGCTGTTTCTTGAAAAGCAGTCTAGGTATCATGGATATTCCTGCATGATTATTGATTTAAAGGTAGATACTTCTTTTCTTCCTTTGAATACAGATTTATTTTAACTTCTTAAATAAAAAAACTACTCAACAGTAGTGAGTCTTTAATTTTGAATCCATTAATTATAAGAGAGATGATTATTTAACTTTGGGATGGGAGAATTGATTTTATAATGGAAGCCGGAGAGGAACACATAGATTGAATATCTAAAACAGTCTGGTCAAAATAAGAGTCTCGAGAACTACCAAAACTCACTATTATTTTGCCAAAGTATCTCTTTACTTTTATTTTAAAACGAACAACGTATTTTGGCCATCAGATTTTTGTTCTCTCAGATACAACTGATTTGTTATTTTACTGATATAATGACCATATATCTCCTTAAGTGAAGAAAGCACTTGGAAATATTATTTCTAAAATTAACAATAAAGTCCCTTTGATACTGTACTATCAGTTTTTATTCTCAAAGATCAATAAATTACACTATGGGACATAGTAACTCAAAATTTATTCTTGAATGAGATTGAAATACCCTCTATATACATAAAATCTGCAAAGGAATTTATTTAAGCAGGATGATGGTTAATTTATAGTGTTAAGTTCAAAAGGGCAGAAAAAGATAACAACCCAATTTAGGTAAAGATGTAGCATATATATGCTGGAGGAAAATAAATGTCAAATAGAAAACCATATCTGAAATTCAGATCACATTTAGATGCACCAAAAAAATGTTAAATGCAGTAGGGGGGCGATTGTATTCCAATTAGATTTCTTTCACTCACATCAACCAGCCTTGGTTTGAAAGTTAATCATATGATTTACAGGGCTCTTGAAGGAATAAAAAGGGAGAAGTAAATGAAAGGAAGAAGGAACTGATAATATAACATTTCTAAGAAGGCCATCAATTACAAAGTTTGGTCTTGGGGTGAAGTTAGGGTAGGTTAAAAAAATGTCATTAAAAAATAATTTTTTTTTTACATTTTGTTCTTTTTGGCATGTAATATGCTTTACTGGAGATTGTTTTTGAAGAATAGGAAGAGCCAGATAAAGAATTCCAAGTTTAATATAGTCCTTAAAGATACTGTAACCCAAAATCAGAGATTTCTGAAGGTTTGGAGTTGCTTGTCAGGGATTCCCTGTGGGTAGGGTGGAGGTGGGCAGAGCAGAACACATTTATTACAGCCTGGGTCAGATATCAACACATACGTTTTGGTTACGGGAAACTCAAAGAGGCTAACTGTATCAAATTGCCCTTGGGTTGGTTTGGGGGGAAAGAGTAATAATTAGGTGAAAAACTCAGAGAAGTAAGAATGCATCTCAAAGATAGACCTGGAGAGGAAGTAGGTTTTCTTATTTGCTGCTTTCAAAACCCAAAGAACAACGCTTAAACTGAAGAGGAACATAAATTAGAGATTGGGTTGCAGGTCTAATCAGTTCTTGTGTGTGTAGTCTTTTGTTTTTTATTCAAGTATAGTTAGCATACAATGTTATATTAGTTTCGCATGGACAGCATAATAATACTACAATTCTGTACATTATGCCATGCTCACCACAGTTAAGTGTAATTGTCATCTGTCAGCATACAACATTATTAAAATATTATTGACTATATTCCCTATGATGTACTTTTCATCTCCGTGATTTACCTATTTTATAACTGGAAGTTTGTATCTCCTAACCCCCTTCACCTGTGTTTCCCATTCCCTACCTCCCCTCCCTTCTGGTGACTTCCAGTTTGTTGTCTGTACTTACGGGTCTATTTCTGTTTTGTTTGTTTCTTTGTTTTTAAGATTTCACATATAAGTGAATACATATTTTTAAAGACCCTTGATGTTTGTGTGGTATTGAACTGGTACCAGTTTTATAAAACTGTGATAGGTGAGAGTTGACTCTGTAAATATTGAAAAACACATAGCAGACTTGTCTTTACAGATTCTAAAAAAATTGGGGTTGCCATGGTAGCTTTTATTTCCTCTTATCTGTATAATATAATATAAGTTATATATAACCAGCAGAGGCCATATGGGTTGTTTTGACAGACACTTAGGATACTACAAATACCTTATTGAGAACTTTTTTACAATTTTCTTTGAATTTTCTCATTTCCTTCACACGAAGAGAAGAGAGACTGATCCATTATATGATCCAATGGATCATATAATGATCCATTATATATGACCATTGATCCATTATCTGATCCATTGATCCATTGTATGATCCATTGATCCATTTTATAAAAGTCGCTCTATTATATGATCCAATCAATCCATTGATCCATTATCAATTATAGAAAAATTGTAAGAAAGGAGACTCAACTGAATATTTTTGTATCAGTGGCATCATCACAGTTTTAGGTAACTTCCAGTGTACTTGTTTATGAAATAAAATCTTTTGATATTCCAGCAGTGTTGGTCTTAAAAAGTATTTCCATCATAATGGTGCATAAGATGACACTGGGGACACAAATAGTTATGAAAAAAATCACTAGTTATGATGTGGATATGTATATAAGATCTTTTCATAATGCAAGTTACATAAATTTGAGTTAAGTGACTTTTAAGAACATTGATTATTGATCTGATAAACTATTAAATC
Source organism: Ailurus styani (assembly GCA_002007465.1). Lineage (NCBI taxonomy): Eukaryota > Metazoa > Chordata > Mammalia > Carnivora > Ailuridae > Ailurus > Ailurus styani. Next base: position 8,297,929 of record LNAC01000003.1, read on the forward strand.
CATTAGGGCCTTTTGTGTAAATAACAATGTTTAAAATGGATGCTGCTTTATAATAAAGATTCTTAGGAGAAGTACTTATGGTCTCCTGCATGCTGAATAGCTACTTTTTAACATTAAGTATCTTGATGAGAAATATATTTTAAAATTAGGAACCACTTAAATTATGCAACTACAAAAAGAAAAAAACAAATCTGAAAAAACAAAACAAAACAAAACAGGATTTGCTCAGCATGTACTTTAGCACTTATATTACTTAAAAATGACCAAGACATTTTGTTTTCAGTCCCTGTAACGTGACTTACATATTTTTAAATTGACAAGTCATTCTACGCTCTACTGATTGGAGTACAGACTCTGCCAAAAAAGAAAATTGTACTTTTTATTGTGGTGCTGATCCCTACTTTTGAACATTTTTAGGTGTCAAGGAACCTATGTAGTGATAAGCTACATTCATAAAAACACATGCATCACGGAAATATGTCATCCTTCTGAAAAGAAATGTGTTTAGTCTGTGCTGGGGATGAAGACTGAGCTTGATTCTTCATGGCTCTTTGTGACATCTCATCTCAGGGTGACAATAAAAGTAGAGAATGGACTTCTATTTGTTAAACTTTTAGTAAGTCATACTGATGAATTAATTAATGACCTATCCTTGCCTACCCTGTAAGTTGCTTGAGGACAAGAAACAGTTACAACTTACTTATTTTCACATACCAGCAGTGTCTTGCTTGATAATGTCTCATGAGGGCATGAGTGATAAATGAATGCATGTATCTAAAAGGAAGAAAACTTCTTTTCTACCTAAAAGAAAGTTCTACAGAAATCAGAGAGAAAATATATCTTTCTTTTTTTTAACGACCTTTTAAAAAGATTTATTTATGAATTTATTTATTTATTTGACAGAGCTAGAGAGAGCACAAGTAGAGCAGCAGACAGAGAAGCAGGCTTCCTGCTGAGCATGGAGCCCAATGCGGGATTCGATCCCAGGACCCTAGAACCATGACCTGAGCCAAAGGCAGACGCTTAACCAACTAAGCCACCCAGGTGTAAGGAAAGATACTACATAGAATGTGTTTTACAATCATAAAGTTTTAGAATCGGAAGACTTCATTGATTGTTAAAACAATTACAGGGCGCCTGGGTGGCTCAGTGGGTTAAAGCCTCTGCCTTTGGCTCAGGTCATGATCCCAGGGTCCTCGGATTGAGGCCTGCATAGGGCTCTCTGCTCGGCAGGGAGCCTGCTTCCTCCTCTCTCCTCTCTCTCTCTGCCTGCCTCTCTGCCTACTTGTAATCCCTCTCTCTGTGTCAAATAAATAAATAAAATCTTTAAAAAAAAACCCAAAACAATTACATCCACACATTCAATACCATTTTCACTCAATTTTTAGAAATTTCAAAATTTTGGAAATTACTTCTTCTAAACTTGATTCCCTCTCTCCCCCCAGTTTGAGATTTTTCATCCCCCAGGGGTGAGGAACCAGTTCTCTATTTTGTATTGTTTATCTACTTTGGCACAAAGTCCATAGGTAACTTTCACAAATCAACCTAACATGGGAATTATTTCTCTAACCTGTTTGACTCACGTGGTTTGGGCACTGTGTTAATGAGGCCAGAGCAATATACTTTCTGTCTATGGCCACACCCTGGCCCCTAACTTCTTTCATGGCTCTCATTGAGAGGTCAGGAGAGAGTAGAAGAATCCAGCACCCCTGAATAAGCAAGTCACCACTTAGGCCCTATTCCCAGCAGGTCATTAACATCACTTTTTTTACAAGAAGGATAGCATGATAATCATTCCTTGCAGGTCAGCCCTTGGCAGTAGAATGTTGTGATTAAGGGATGCATAAAACCAGACTTGGACTTTGAGTCATCTCTCCTTCCCTACCCTACTTCCTATTTAATAAACATAGAAGAATGAATGATCTGTTAAGGGTGGGGAATCACTATTACCAAAAACAAAAACAAAAAAACCCTGAATTGCTGTAAATACATCAACAGGCCAACACCTCAAGTCTAAACATGTCCTTAAGGTCCTGTGAACTTCGAAAGATGCTTACATTTCTTTGGAGCCAAGAAAAATACCCTGTATTATGTCAATATTTGCATTGGTATGAGATTCTTGCTAGAATTTCAGCCCAGGGCCCCCAGCTAGCATGAGCATGAGCACGGGGGTAGGAAGCATGGCTGAGGTAAGCTTGCTCACTGCCAATTCTTTCTCAGGTCACTGAGCTCCATAATTACTGAAGGATCAACATCTAGGGCCGATAATCAGGGCCTCTCTTGAGATGCCTGGCCCACGAGCTATTTTGGTGGCAGTTCTCTTTGTCACCTGCTTTACATACAACCTGCTGTTTTGCTGCCATTGCTGTTACTTTTGCCTTCATCGTTGCCTTTATTAGAACATGGTTTCTGTTCTAAGTGTTTATGTGCTAAAAATCATTTTCAACCTCTAAGTATCTGAAGCATAGCAGATGCTCAGTAGAATATGGGATTGACAACCCTGGAAGGAACATCATTTATTAAGAGTCCAATAGATAGGAATTGCCCTTAATAAAATAAATCCCATAGGCAAACACAAAGCAGAGCCACACAATAGTCCAAAGTGATTTCAAAGTCCAGCAGAATTCAGTTAAGACAAACATATTCCAGCAAATGTCATATCAATGAGGTTATAGGTGGGGTTGGGGTGGGGGGNGAGAAGGGGATTTGGGAAATGTCTTTAACCCTGAAAATAAGTCTGGTTTTCACCCAGTAGATACTGATGGTACAGCTAGTTCAGAATTTAGAGCTGGACTTCATTTGGATTGCTTAGATCCCAGGCCATCCTGATTCTTTAATATTTTAATTATTACTGGGTTTAAAAGAATTCCTAAAACAAAGTGCCTGCCTGTCGTTAAAGAAGAATATACTGTATACTTACTAGCTCTTCTTAAAATTTCACAGCCATACTGGGAAATAAGCAAGCAGGATTCATTATCCCCACCTGAGCAATGAAGAAAGAAGATTTAGAGAGGTTGGAGAGTGCTTGTTTTGTGTTTTTCCCACACTAGTAAACCATTATTCCTCGCAGTCTCTGCATGCATAGCAATGAGTTCACTCCCCTGGCACCGTAGCTCTAGTCTGTTTACAAGCGAAGCCCCAAGAAATGATTCTTTCAGGGTGCGGGTACTGTTTTGAACATTAAAGAGAAATACTCTGTCTCATCGGCAAACTTCCTTAAAAGCCTCAGTGTGCTTGGGTGAGGGGAGGTAAGAGGAAGAGCTCGGAGGAGGTGGCTCAGTTCTGGACTCGCCAGTTGGAGGTCCCTGCTGAGGACACCTCGCTTCTTGGGGCTTTGGTCTCCCCATCTGTGAAACAAGGAGCTGGCCCAACACAAAATCACCGCATTGGTTTATGCCCCTCTCCCCTACACTGTACCATGCTCTTCAGTTCTGTGCTGCAGTCTCGGTTCTTTTGAAATCTTCTCCTCGGAAGGGAAGGAGTTGGTTCACCAAGAAATCAATAGAGGGTACAAGCTTAAAGGATTACTTCTCAGGAGCACTTGTGTTAAAACAAATAACTAGAAGGTGAAATTTCAGTCGGCATCAATTCATGCGTGATAAAGAAGAGAGCATTTTGTGGGGTAGCAAGGCAAGTATGGTGGTCTCCCAGATGCACCATCTTATTCCCTTTTAGGAAAGGACATGTTGCCCAACTGTGGGGCAGTGGTCAGTATGGAGCTTCCAGCTGGCACCCCCTTCAGGGTTGGCCTCAACTAGAGTGTGGCCTCTTCACCCAAAGTCCCACCCTCCCCAGTTACCTGCATCCAGTAATGAATAAAAGTGTGTGTGTATCTGTGTGTGTGTGTGTAAGTGTGAAGGCTCAACACATGGGTCACACAGGGATAGGCAACACACTAACAGATAATCTTTAGAGGTTTCAGGTCTGCTGAGGTTTTGGTTGGTCTTTGCCCTCGTAGATTAATTTCTTTCCACCAACTGATAGCGGGCACCTGGGCTGTGCTGAGGGAGAGTGGAGCTGAGGGGAGGAGGTACTACAGAGGAGGACAAGATACTGGATGATCTGATCTCAAGACCTTGTGTGATGCTGAAGTATGAGGAAACACACATTACAAGGACCAGAGCAAGAAACAGATAACGCAGGAAAACAAGGACATGTTGGTGTTTTCTGAGGAACGTACCTAAATGCGACTGTCCCAAGAGACAGTGAGGTAATGGCTAGGATTCATCTGGGAGGGCTTTAGGAAACATCAAGCTCAGAATGGTCTCTGGCTGGCCTCTGGGCATCCCAAGTTTCTGTTTAGGACTCTCCTGGGGAAGGTGCTCAGTTCCCATCGAGTGACATACTACATTGACGGCCACAAACTTGGCCTCCAAATTCCTCCCAAATTTCAGTTTTTCTACAGATTCTTATGGAAAACTTTGCAAGCTGTGTTTGGCTTCGTGTCATTATATACACAAAACCATGTAAATTCTTTTAGGACAAAGTTAATAATATGATAATTTGATCTCTTAGGCTTTTAAAAAGGACACACACTATCTTTTTTTGTTTTAGAGCCGTTGAACATGGAATGATATAGTAAAAATGCTTAATGTCAGCGGGTGCTCCCGGAACAGTCCACAGAAAGGTCATGGTGGGTGTCAAAGGTCACAAGAGATGTCACACGACTTCTTAATAAATTCAGGGTGGAATATTATCCCAAAGAAACACAGGCAATCAGAACAAGAGTGTTTTGCTATGGTGGCAATTATCACTGTTCAAGGAGGGCCCACGTTTGGTGATTATGGCCAGGATCATCCAAAAATGACACTTTTCAGTTCATTCCAGTTCTTGACAAATTGATTCTTACTGCAGAGGACTGAAATCTCCAAATAAGCATTCGGTGTCTTACACATTGCATTCTCATCCACAGGCAGCTTGAACCAGTGTTTTTGTTTTTGTTTTTGTTTTTGTTTTTTTTAAAGATTTTATTTATTCATTTTGACACAGAGAGAGAGATTACAAGTAGGCAGAGAGGCAGGCAGAGAGAGAGGAGAGAGGAGGAAGCAGGCTTCCCGCTGAGCAGAGAGCCTGATGTGGGCCTTAATCCCAGGACCCTGGGATCATGACCTGAGCCGAAGGCAGCGGCTTTAACCCACTGAGCCACCCAGGCACCCTTGAACCAGTGTTTTATGTGAAGGGCTGGAGGCCAGAAATTGTGAAACTGGAAGTAGTCAAGTAGCAAAAGCATGGGTGATGGGGTATGATTTACACTTGAATCTTGCTCTGAACCTGGAGCCACTTAAGTCACTTCTCTGTAAAAGATGGGTAGCAGCCCTTGCCCTGCAGACTTACCATGAACTTTACATAAGATGGCACGGGCTCTGCACCAGGACATGTTAGACCTGCAAAAACGATGGGCTTCTCTTACTGCCTGTTGATGATCTTGGACAAATTCATTGTCCATGAGAGTCATATTTCTGAATCTGACAGATGCTTCTACTGAGAAATTAATAATTAAACGGTTGTAATTTTCTCATCATTATTACACGTCCAAAGAATACTTCACAACTGAAATAACATGGCATTCATAGTCTCATCTCGAGTGGTCAGACTCATAAATACAGCTTGCTGCTTCCTTATAATGACATCAATACAATCACATTCATGTTCTTTTTCTTTTCGTTGAGCTGTCATTGGCATATAACATTATATTGGTTTCAGGCGTACAATATAATAATTTGATAATTGTATATATTGCAAAATGATCACCACAAAAAGTCGAGGTCAAATCTGTTACCATACTTAGTTATGAATTTTTTTTCTTGCGATACCTCTTAAGAGTTACTTAAATCAAATTTCAATTATGCAGTATGGTATAGTATCAACTATATTCACCATGCTCTACATTCTCCAGGACATACTTGTTTTATAACTGGACTTACTTGTTTTATAACTGGAAGTTGGTATCTTTTCATCTCCTTCTCCCAGTTTGCCTGCCTCCAACCGCTGCCTCTGGCGCCACCAAACTCTTCTCTGTATCCTTGAGCTTGGTTTGTTTCCACGGAAGTGGAATTGCTGGATCATATGGTAGCTTCACTTTTAATTTTTTGAGGAAATTCCCTACTGTACCCAATCTAACGGGTATGAAGTCATATCTCATTGCAGTTCTGATTTGCATTGCCCTGACAATTAGGGATATTGAGCATCTTTTCATATACTGGTTGGTCATCAATGTGTCTTCCTTGGAAAAATGTCTGTTCAAATCTTTTGCCCATTTTTAAACTGGATTGGTTTTTTTTTGCTTGTTTGTTTGTTTTTCTATTGAGATGTATGAATTCTTTTTATCTTTTGGACATAACCCCTTATCAGATATATGATTTACAAACATTTTCTCCCATTCAATAAGTTGCCTTTTCATTTCATTGATGGCTTCCTTTGCTGCACAGAAACTTTTCAGTTTGATATAGTCCCACTTGTTTATTCTTGCTTTTGATGTCGGATCCAAAAACTCATTCCCAAGATCAATGTCAAGAAACTTACTGATTATGTTTTCTCCTAAGAGTTTTATGGTTTCAGATCTTATATTCAAGTCTTCAATCCATTTTGAGTTAATTTTTGTTCAGGGTATAAGATAGTAGTCTAATTTCATTCTTTTGCTTGTAGCTCTCCAGTTTTCCTAAAACAATTTATTGAGGAGAATGTTATTTCTCTATTGTATTTTCTTAGCTCCTTTGTTGTAAATTAATTAGTCATATATGCGTAGTTTTATTTCTGAGCTCCCTATTCTGTTCCATTGATATATGTGTCTGTTTCTATGCCAGATTTCATTTCCAGATTCATGTTGTTTAATATATTTTATGTTTTTAAGTATTGCTTTATGCATATTTTCAAATATAAATATCAAGTTAAATATAAAATATTTTTGACCCTTTAATTCCAAATCCAGGGCTATGTTTCTTCTTCTTAATCTTTGCCTCCTATTTATAATAAAAGTCACTACCTTCTTAAAGGTGTTATGTCAATATGCAACCTCTGTCCATTTAATTCTCAAAGGTGAATCCCCTGAGAAAAATTGGTAAGAGTTGTATAACAAAGCCCTCTAATTTGGGATTCATGATGAATATACATAAACCAAAAGACATTCCTCATCTCAACTCTTATTATGATTTCCCAGTGAGTATCCTGAGAAGCTCTAACAGTTACATTGATTACACATAAAATACAATGTATTAGCTTGAACAATCATATGTAGATCCTTTGTGGATGGAATCATGTAATTCATGTATTGTGTAAAGGGCGATCATCTCCTTTTAAAAATCATTACCTGCTTATAAACCTGTCAGCAGTATACTAAAAAGCACCAAAATCCATGGCTTTTGAGTCAGACTTGGGTTCAAATACTGGCTCAAGAACTTATGGCTTGCGTAAAATTTGGAGAAATTACTTACTGGTTCAGAGCTTTGGCTTCCTCATGTGTTAAGATTGGGTTAGTAAGGCTACTACTTCATAACGACATCATGGGTTGATGACAGATTGCGTGTAGGGCACATAGTATGTCCCCTGACACATAATAGTTACCCAGCTCATAACTATAGTTGTTACCAATTTCTTTGTCTTTAAAATGGGATGACCACATCACTATAATTGGATTACAGTAGGACAAAATGACTGGTGACATATGGCTACTATGAGAACACATGAGAGAATACCTCTGTTGAGGAGAGGACTTCCTAGAGAAATTATGTATTACCTGAAATGGGAAGGTTGTGTAGTGTTAGCCAAGTGGGAATGGTAGAGGAAACATGCCTTAAATGAAATGAGCAAACGTGAATAACATTTTTTATACTTCTATCACACTAGTAATATCATACTTTATATGCTTCTGTAAGGTCTGAAACTACTTATTTATCATTCAACCTCCCCAGTATCATACTATTCTTCTAAGTCCAGTATTAGCAGAGTACTTCACACATAATAGGGGGTCAATAAATATCTGTGGAACCTTCTGTGTTACGTCCNGCCTTCGGCTCAGGTCATGATCCCAGGGTCCTGGGATCGAGGCCCACATCGGGCTCTCTGCTCAGCAGGGAGCCTGCTTCCTCCTCTCTCCTCTCTCTCTCTGCCTGCCTCTCTGCCTACTTGTAATCTCTCTCTCTGTGTCAAATAAAATAAATAAAATCTTTAAAAAAAAAATTGTACAATGTCAGTAAATAGGAGTGCAGAGAGACCAGAATAGAGGTCTTCTGACATATTAAGGGACAATTTCTGCTAGTCATTACAAAGTACCTTTCTTTTTCTTTTTTGAAGTTAATTTCTTTATTTCATCATCATCATCATCATTATCCTTATTACTATTATTTTACAAAATACCTTTCCTTTGAGGGCACCTTTAGTCAGACCAAAATTAAATGATTGCTGATAAAAAAAAAAAACCCTACAGGAATAAGCAATAAAAGAAAAAGCAGATAAATTGGACTACATCAAAATTAAAATGGTTTGAGCTGTAAATACCATCAATAAACTGAAAATCCAGCCTGTAGAATGGGATAAAGTATTTGCAAATCATGTATCTGTCAAGGGACAGGTTTTTGGAATGTATAAAGAACTCCTACATCTAAATTAGAAAAAGACAAACCAATTTAAAAATAGGTTTTCAAAATTCTCTCTAAAAAGGATTTCAATAGACATTTCTCCAAAGAAGCTATACAAGTGGTTAATAAGCACATGAAAAATGCTTAACATTATAATCCATTAAGGAAACCCAAATGAAAATGACAACGAGACACCTCTCCATACCCACAGGAATGGCCATAGAAAAAACAAAAAGAAAAAAAAAGAAGAAAAAAGAAAAGAAAAAAAAGAAAAGTAATGAATGTTGGGAAAGATATGAAAAAATTGGAACCCTCACATGTTAAGTGGAAATATAAAATGATGCAGCCATTTTGGAAAATAGTTTGGAAGTTCCTCAAAAGTTAAATATAGAGATAATATGGTTCATTTTACCATGTCCCAACAATTTCACTTTTAGAGATATACTCAAGAGAAATGGAAACATTAAATTCACACAAAAACATGTACATGAATGCTCGTAGCAGCATTATTCATAATGGTTAAAAAGTGCAAATAGCGTGAAATCTCCATCTTCTGATAAAAATACGGAATGTTCACACAACAGGATATTATTCAGTGATTAAAAGGAATGAAGTTCTATTACATGCTATGACAGGAATAAACCTTGAAGACATTATACTAAATGAAAGTATATGATCACCAAAGGCCATATAGTATATGATTCCATTTAGGTGGAAGCCCAGAGCATATAAATCTATGGTGCCCGGATGTAGACTGGAGTGCTTCTGGGTGGCAGGGTGGGGTTGGGAAATGGACAGGGGCTACTGGGGATGAAGGATTTGTGAGGAGGGGTGATGACAAGGTTTTAAACTTGGATTGTGGTGGTGGTAAAACAACTCTCTGAATACATTAAGACCATTTAATTCGGTAAATTTTATAGTATGTGAATTTTATAGTATATATCTCTATAAAGATGTTTTCAAAAAACCAAAACCATACAAGGGCTCATGCAGCCTTGTCAGGAGATGGGGGAAATTCCAAAATTCACTGCACTTCTGAGGTATTTTTTGATATTTTTCATATATTTTAAGAAATTTGTGTAGGCATGTATTCAAAACATCCTGACATACAAATCAAACCTTTTTTTGATTTAAGTGAAATGAGATTGAGTACACTCCAAATGAAGTTTGTCAAAGTGATATGATACCATTGCAGAGTTACTTGATTTTCTCCACTTATCATGTTAAATTTTATAGCCTCTTCTTAATTGCTCTTTAGCCGAGTAAAATTGTGGTACTATTATATAGGGCAATATTGAAGTATTAAGGCATAAAATCCAGTAGTTACAGTAATTGATAGATATCCCATTCTTCTACTGTTCTTTTAGTTGATAGTGATAGATATACCTCCATTAACACAATAAGATCATTTTATAATGATTTTAATGCACCAGCTGGACACAGAAAATAACTTGGATTTCATGTCTAGTATCCTTTTAGTCCTGGTCTGGAAACTCATTTTTTCCCACCTCCTGGATGAAATCTTGAGTATTCACATAATAAAAACTCATCTAGTCACTTTTAGTTACAAATACAATCTCATCTTATCCACTAAAATATCTAGTTCAGGAAAATAATCAAAATTCTCAATTCATGGCTAGTTAGTCCTCCTTCCCGCTCACCGGATCAACAATGCATTGTGCCTGGAAGCCTACAGCACGAAGAGGGAGGGCAGACACCGTCCCTTCCAGCCTCCCTACTCACTAGTGATGGTTTCTGATTGCTGCCCCACCCCAGCTTCAGGCTAAGGAACGTGCCTCAGAAATCTGGAAGGGGGGATTTGGAATCACTCAGCTGAGGGGGCCTGAGGGGATTGAAATTCCCCTCAGAGTCTGCTCACCCATCCTAGTGCTCTGGCGTGGCGCTGTGTTCATTGGGGCAAGAGGCACCCTTGGAATTGGCAGACGGTTACCGTTTGTTCACAAGTCTTTGGCCCGTGGGGTGGGGTGGCATCTACTTTAAAAGAGTACCATCTACTATTCTTTCTAAACTAGGAACTTTTCAACATCATAGAGACATAACCAAACTAACATGAGTTAGCTCCTTGGTGAGTTCCAGGTAGAGACTACAGCAGGAGAGTTGTAACACAAAGGAGACTTTCTTGGCAGCAAATAAGGAGGTCACAGGGAATAACTTCCAAAGCTGTGACTACACAAGTTGCAGTGAGTGGGTTTCTTTTATTTAGGGTTAGGATGAATATTCAGAAAGGGGAGTTTTAGCATTGCATGAAGAGGCAGACCTACAAGTTTGTGCAGGCGTACTTAGGAAATATGCCTAAATGCGTATCCTGCTTTATGTTAATGAATGTTGTGCTCCTCCTTGGGTGAAGATTTTAATATTATAATGAGGCAGAGGTAACTGGTGGACACTCCATTGTCCACCTGCACAGATGGCAGTTGGTGGCTGAGCTCAACCTGGTCTAGACCACTCCAGAGCTCTTCCTGTTGTTTGCCTCTGAAAGATTAAGTTAATATTCCTGTGCAAAAGGGGACGGTCAGTAGGGGTCTTGGTGGTGACAGTTTTAACTTCATTAATCCTATGGGGCATGATTCCAAATCTGGAACTCCTCTATACCATCACTCAAGTACTTCCCAAATCTTGGGGGATGTGTTTTCATTTCATATGAAGGCATTATTCTATGGGCTACTGGAAGCCTTGTACACAACTGCATCTTGCTTCAGCGCCTGTCTCAGCCTGAGCCTTCTGGCTACAGAAAACCCTCCCTCCACGATCCTCACTGCTTGTCTAAATCGTGTTTGTACTTTCAGTTCCACCTCCTTTGTGAGATCTCCTGATTGCCTTGGTGTCTCGTCCCTCCGGGCTTTGAAAATCCAAAGCACTTAATATCAGTTTATCGAGTACCTTTCAGACATTCGTTTCTTCCCATCCTACCTCTTCCTTCTTCTGTCTTCTTCCCTTCCTCCCTAATTTTTTCCTGCCTCGATTTCCCCCTTGTCCTTTGTTTCTCTCTCTTTTTAATCTACTTTTACTTCTGTCTAAATATACATACTTAGTTTAAAAAGAAAATTGTTATAACTCTCTTAACTACGAAGAATAGTTTCATACTTCCAACCTTCAAGTTCTACACTTGAAGAGTGATGACTTCCTATTGCTTTGCTTCTCTCTTTGGCCATTTACCTCCATGTTCCTAAGCTTTTTGCTTATATCACCTACGTGCTACTTCTAGACTTTCTTTTTCAAATTTATAAGTTATTTCTTTCATTCCTTCTAAAAAAAGAGTAGGATTTAGTACTTTTATGTCAATGCCAATGTATATACTTCTTTTTCCCCCATCTTTCCATCGTAGTTCCATGATACTTTTTAAAATCAATATTTAGTGTTTGTTTTATTGTTTAAAATAAATATTTGTTCACATTGAGTCTTGTAAACAACATGGTTACATTTCCTTTCCTGTATAATGTTTAGTTTTTCCTGGATTTAATCATTGCTTCATTTATTTGGTTCTATCTATCATTAATGGATCCATAGTCTGTCTGATTGAACTCTAAACCCCTATAAATGCAGTCAGGCATACTGGTTTTATGGCTTTCTTGATGAAACCCCTCCTGAAACCCTCTGTTTTCCTATTCTGAACTGAATTGATTGCTCTATTAGCTTTGCACACTTATTTTCCTGGGACTTTCCTTCATCTTCATCTTGGGAATTCCCTTATCTTCTCTCTACATTGAACCTTAGCTGCTGATTCATTTGTCTTTCTTGATTTTTGTCCTTGATTTGGAACACATATGCCAGTATCCTCCCCAAAAGCGTGAGTGTGTCTGCTGTTGGGTATATGTGTATGTGGTGGTGGGGGGGGGACATGGATAATTATTTAGAGATTTTGTTGCATGCCTGAAAACGTCTATTCTATCCTCATACTTGATCGATAATTTGGTTTGGTATAGAATTCCATGTTGTAAATAATTTTCTCTTAAAACTGTTAAGGTTTGGTTCCACTGAATTCTAGGTTCTGGGGTGGCTATGGGAAAGCTCAAAACTATTTTGATGCTGATCCTTTTCTGTAACATTTTAAAATACTCTCTTATCTCAGGCTTTCCTGATGAAGGTCCTTTTCATTCATTGCAATATGTGTAAGTGGATTCTTTAGAATTTGTGTTCCAAATATTTATCAATTTCTCACTTTATGCAGGAACTATTTTAGAATTCATGTCTGGAGTTCTGTGAGGTTTTCCCTTTATAACAGTAAGGAAATCTTACTATGTCTTACCTTCCATTTTCTATTTTTTTCAATTTCTGGAGCTCCTATTATTTGTCTGTTGGAAGTTTGACTTAATTTTCTAATTGCCTTACCTTTTCTCTCCTGTTTCCAATTTCTTTTTCTGTTTATTCTCCTAATCAGGAGAGTTCCTAAATTATTTTCGTTCTTGTTTTCAAAATGCAATTTCTTTTCTTAACTATCTGATATTAATTAAAAATTTTAGGGATTTTCCCCCATTTCTCTTGTCTCCTCTAAGTTCTTTCTTTTTTTTCCTGTTTTGGATTCCATATTTAATAATAGCAGCTTCTCTAATCACTGGCTATCACTTCATTTCAGAGGGAGGTTCTAAAGCATTGAGAACAAACCATGGGGACCAGGCGCATGGATTAAAAATGTTTTCTCTCAGACTAGTGAATTCTTCTAAAGCTTGTTCTCTGTTCTCCTGCCAAGTAGAATATAGTTCTGGCAGCCTGCAATCCAGACCTCCAGGGGAAGGGTGGGCCAGGTATCTCACCATCTAGGATGCAAATGGTCTCCTAATGCCTTCTTTCAGTGCTGGCCTCTCTTCCACGCTCACTGTGTCTGGTGTCCACCAATCCCCAGCTTCATTTTGATGGGACTTTTCATGACAACCTTCTCAGTTTCTTCCAGAATGAGGTAGGGGCGGCTGACCAGTCATGTGAATGAGAAAAGGCGTCTGGGGATTCTATCCCCTACAGTGTTTCAGTTAATGCATCTGGGGTCAGCTGCCTTCCCATCTCCTCCTCCTTCTGTGCTGCCTGGTGCTCGAGTCCCTGAATCTTTCCAGGGGTGTGTGGTCGCCGTTGGCTGCTTTCCATCAGGCGTTCCCAGAAATTCTCAGAATTCTCAAATCTAAATTCCCAGAAAGCTCAAATCTATGTGAGTTACCACTTACCCATGACTCATCTGCTTTTTTGTCTGCTCCTCCTCTCTTTGTTCTTGTCATGTGGGAGCTTTGGGGAGATAAGACATGTGTTCAATCTGACACATTTAATTTAAAGTCTGCTGTATTGCTTCTAACCACTGGCCCTTTGGTCTCTTCCCGGTATCTATTTACCCCATGGCAGTGGCCGTGGCCTGCTACTGGTCTGTGTAGTGGATAGGAAAGTCATGGCAGACTTGTCAAAATGGCAGGGAATGAGGGAGAACCTGAGACGGGTGGCCTGAGCTCAGGGACATCATTCCATGCTCAGAGAGGCTGTGGGTGTGGATCACATTTGGAGGATACTGGACTGGGCGAGGGATGGGAGGTAGATGGTCAACAACAGTCACCCCAGGTTGGGGATTGCTCCAGGCTTCCTAGAAAAGAACAGGCTAGAGGTTGTCTGGACCTGGTCAGGGAAACTTCTCAAAAACTCTAAGCAAATCCAGAGGTGGTCCAGAGCCCTGGGTTCACTACCAGTGGACATGCTGTCATGACACGTAAAACAACAAAAAGCAAGAATGATCTCTAGAGTCTGCTGTGTTCACGTCAGAGCTCCACGGTCTGCTAGTTGCAGACACCCTGGAAAACTTGCTTAACTGTCTGAGCCTCAGTTTTTACAACTGTGAGACGGGATCATTAGCCATACCTTCCTCCCAGGGTTGTTGTGAAGATTTAATCTGTTAATATACATAAAGGGTTTAAAATAGTTTCAGGTACTTAGCAATGATCCAATAAAGAAACGAGGGGGTGAGGCTAATACAGTCATGTTTCATGTCTGACACATTAACAGGTGCTCAACAAGTCTTTTTTGACTAAATAAGTGAAATACATCTAGAGATAATCATGTGGGACCATCTTTGGCTTTGAATTTTATTGTCAGGTTCTGTGCTTGGCAGCAGAACTTTCAAACAACTATTTTCACGGGTGCTTTTAGTTGGAATAATTAGCCACATAGAACTACAATGGAAGAGACATATACTTTCAAGTGTCTTCCAATAACACCACCAGATAGAAAAATCATGACTGATTAACCAAGAGCTATGCTTTGTTTGGTCCAGTAACAACTCTGCCCCAGGCACATCGGCATAGTCTTCCAGGACTCTGACTGATCAGCAAGGAACCAAATGGCTGGTAATTTCTAATTTATAAACACTGCTTGACGTAGGCAGTTGGGCACTGTGCCACACTGCTATGGCCTGCAATGGCCTGACCACTTTTCAATGCACTAAAAGCAATTTCAAGTGGCTTAATAACTCTTTACCCACCCCTCCGCTGGGGTCCACAAACACCATTGGATGGAGATGCCTTTGAGTGGCCTCCGGACAAGGGGTTCAGGTTACAGCTTCACGGGGTTTCCAGCTGAACAATGAGTATATTGTGAAGGCCCCATCTGTCAAAGTAATCAAAGTATAAAGAGGGAAATAATACAATTAAAACTTTAAGATGCGTGCATTTATCTTTGGTTTTTCAAAACTGATCTCCATTTGGCAAGATTTCCTTTGGCAAAGAAGTCAGAAATTGGCATTCTTTAATATAAATTGAGATCTTGCCTGAAACGAGTCTCTGGGTACAAAGATGAAAATAAGGAGAAGCAACTGGTACTATTGTGGGGGGTGGGAATACTGTTTATAAACCAAGTGTACCAATAAGACAGATAACTAACTAGCTTAAATTAGACACAATTTTTATCATTAAAAACAATAAGACAACATTTCCTTTTGCGGGTAGCATGAGAAAGCTATACGTGGGGAGAAGAGGGAATAGAGATCATTCCTGATGGTCAAAGAAAGTTGTCCTCTCTGGTTGTTGGGACCCCAGCAGCATCACCACCGGAATATAGGTCCCCCCAGTATTTCACATCTGTTCTCAGGGACTCACTTTCAGCCCACTTGGCAGCTAGGGTCACGTCCTGGAACCCTGCTGTTGGAGTCTGGTGGGATGCTCCTCTACCTGGTCAGATGCCTTCTCTTTGGTCACCCCAAAGTCATTTCTCACTTCGTGTCATTATCCACCCATGCAGCAGCTACACACAAATCCCACTTCAGGGAAACCATCCTCCCTCTGTGACCTAAGCCCATGTGACCACACTCAGATGAACCATCGTTGGATTATGCCAAAGTCCCATGCTCTGGCCACATGATATGAGTTGTGACTTCTCCACACCTGGTTTTCAGTACATTGACAGTAATGGTTACCCTTCAGGCAGGAAAACTTAACATCCTCTTCTATCTTCTCCATTCCCTTAGGCCAAGCCACAGAAGATATACCATCCAGGTGTTATGACCTCTTCTTGTTTCTCTGACAAATGAATTATTGGGTATTCGGGGCACCTACAACCTTGTCTGGGTCTGGAAGGGCACTGAATGAAAGGCAGACACCCAGACATCCCTTAGCAACTCTGAATGCCATTAGACTAGTGTCCTTCCTCCAGCAAGGTACGTTAGATCAAGGGCTCATGCTCATTTGTCTAGACAAGATCCTGATCTGTTTAATGAATCTAGTCTTACAAGAATCTCAGGTCCAAGCAAAGGCGCAACCCCAAGACCAACCCCCAGAAAATGTGTGTTCAAGAATTCAAATGGAGTTTCTGGGCCATGGTTTGTCTGGCCAATGTGGTGGCAAGATGTTGACACGATATTGGCAGAATGACCCTAAAGATGATTAGAGACATACAGCAATTTGTGCAGTACACTCTTGATTACCATTGACTTGTTTTCTATTTTTCTATACTTATAGTAGAAACAAACTCCTTGGGAAAGCAAAGGGTTTGCCCAGCCCTAGTCACATCTGTAATGTTTCTGGCATTTAAAATATGGGTTAACACTTACTGTGGTCTTAGTCTATTTGACTCTACCTAGAGAGACACCAAGTCTTCTGACTTTGAAGAAGGTAGGAAATTCCTTTCCAGCATTAAATGTCTTGAGGAAATCACACTGGCCATAGTCAATCACCTAACCCTGGAGCAACACTTCCAGTGATCAAGTCCTCCTTTGGTCACCTAGACTGCCACCTCTTAAAAGAGTTAAAGCAGACCTAGAAACTCAGGTTTCAAGGCATCAGGTCAACACTTTAAGGAATTTCATTTCTCCATCAGGTAAATTAGAAGCAGCCAACCAGGAAAATAGCATGTCTATCAAGGTGGACTATCTGGACAACAGGTTATCGCAATTTCAGAAATTTTCCGTCCTTACAACTTTAAGCTATAGATGAATGAAATGACTCAGTAAAATCAACTGATCATTATGCTCTGTCCCCACCAGTCCCAGCCTTTTAAGTGAAACACCCACTCACTCATGGTTCAGAGATCATAGAATGCACCTGTGAGTATCAGACTCATCTCAAATATTTTCTCATCACCCTCAGGCTTTCCTACTTGACTCACTACTCTCAGCTCTTCAGTCTTCTGGTATTTTTGATTCCTAAAACGTGACTTTAAGGCCTCTTGCTATTTTAGTGATCCACTGGAAGCTCTTTAATGTTTTTTAATCTCAAGCTCCTCCTAAACTCTTGGGATCTCAGCAAGAATATTTCTTTACAAGTTTTGGCTTCATGGGGAGTCAACTTTCACTCCTGGCCTGCCCTTATGGACAGGTGAGCTCTCTTAAGCTCCTTTCTTCTTACTAGAGAGGAATGACTAAACATTAAAACATATTACCGTAAAATACCTTAATTTAATTTTTTTTACTTTTTCCTCTAACTGTATTCCGCCTCTCCCTACCCAAGCACAAGTGCTGTAAACCAACCTCACTTCGTTTTTGGAGACTTCATTTAGATGTGCTCTTACAGTCTCTTATCTGTACATCTGTGGCCACATCCTCATGTTATTGGCCCTAAATTAAGCCATCCTTCAACACATGCAAATACAATCATAATAAAAAAAAATCACACTGTTTTTCATCCTTAATTCCCTCTTGCAACTGTATTGTCCTTGCCATATTTAGATGACATGATTTTTGGCCACCATTTTTTCCCAGTTTTTGTTAGTTAAGGGACTTCTTCCCATTTCTACCATTTTCTCCCAGATGACTCCCTGGCCACCTTTACACAGCACTGAATTCTGCAACAATCCTAGGAACCAATACTGAAAATTCAGTGTTTGCTCTACAGGACAGAACCCTGGACAGATAAGGTAAAACTATAGCAAAAACAATTGCATGTTACCTTAAGGGAAATCTTGCCATGTAGGGTATCCCACAATGATTCTGAATGTTGCAGAAGTGATGAAGCCAACACCAATGAATATATTTAAATCTAGCCTGAATGACTAACACGAAAAGGAAGTTCTTTCTTTAGAAAGTGATATACTAGAGAGTATCAAAGAGATATACTAGAGAGTACTCTGATATTATATAAGAAAAATCCATTTAAATATTTAAGTATAACTGAACATTAAACTCCATTTTTTCTGAGGTACCAAAGGCTGAGAGTAAACTTACCAAAGAGGGGTGAGAGGACAGACCACTTGAAAAGGACATGCTGAGGGAGTGAAACTGGTTCTGTCAGCAGACGGAATCACCATAGCCAACCAGGAAAAGAGCCTTGAGTAGAGAGCTTGATTTACGTCCCTGGAGGTAGAGGGAAGCAGAGGAATGAGAAAAGAGATCAGATACAAACGTGAGAAATTTAAACAGGAGTGACTAAGGTTTCACACCACGTGCACTTTCCCCAACAGGCTCACTTTCCCCATGGGGCAAATGGATGTGGTCTTGAGCCATTCTGAAAGAGTCTGCATCCAAGAGGACTGCCCAGATAAAGAGCAAAGGGACTCTAACAAAGAGAATCTGTATGTGAAGAAGTGCAAGGGTTCCAGGGACTGAGAGAGGGAATGGGAAACTGACAAAAGGACAAAGCATCCAAGTATCCAATAATATTCAATCGACAAACATACTCCTTTCTAGGTGGAGGTCTTTGGTGCGTTTTGAAGATGAGTGGAAGAGATGCCATGGAATGATGGTGAGTTTGGGGAAATGTCATGGGGGCATTACATATTAGGACCACACTTTGAAGGGTCCTGACTGCCAGCCTAAATCCACAGAACAAACCAGTGAGTGAAGTTCAGTAGTTATTGGAGTGGAAAATGTCATGATTGTAGATCATACTCTTCCTTGAGAACCACTTACTTCCCTATTATGGACCAGATTTTCCCCAACCTGAACTGATTTCTATAGAGATTTACTCTTTGATATTTTTTACTGTATCCTTGAACTTAGCTTTCTCCTTTTCAAATTTTTTATTCGTTCATATGCAATGAAGTCATATTTAATCTTGTCTTCAGTGTCCTATGCTCACATTATTTTGCCTGCTGAAATCATACCTACTTTATGCTACTATTATCAGTTTTATCAGTGATTCTTTCTTCCACCTCTCGTCCACCAAACCCAAACTACCTGTCTGATAGCCCCACTCTCTTAAAACTGCATCTCATTCTCTCATGAAATCATTTTACTTGAGCCTTTGTAAACTCAACTCAAAACTTGGTTCTCCTATGATGTCTGGAAGACTTCTGCAGAAATATGACATGCTCCCAAAGGAAAAATTCCAAATTTAAAAAAGTTGTTGAAAATTACAACCATTCTAAAAAAATTCACTGTGATCTACCGCACTCCCAAATGCTATTTTTTCCTTAGCTCAGCCTGGGATCTTCTATGAAATTGGGCTATGTTTTGAAGATGTACAGTATACCTGAACAAATGTCTTACTATTTAAAATTGCTAATGATAGGGGCGCCTGGGTGTCTCAGTTGGTTAAGCGTCTGCCTTCAGCTCAAGTCAGGATCCTGGGGTCCTGGGAGTGAACCCCATAGTTGGGCTCCCTGCTCAGCAGGGAGTCTGCTTATCCCTCTGCCCCTCCCACTTCTCATGATCTCTCTCTCCCTCTCAAATAGATAAATAAATAAATAAATAAATAAAATCTTTTTAAAAATTACTAATGGTAACAGTAAGTAATTAGGTAAATGCTTTCAGCAACTTTCTAGTTCTGAGGGTTTCTTAATAATAATTGATGATATTAATAGATAATCATGAAAAGAATGAGCAACTTCTATATCTGTAAAACTTTATTTTTCAGTACACATTACTGTGGTCTCTTGATACTACTTTGCATATTTTCATTTGTTTACTTGATGCTACAGTCCTGGAATTGCTCTTGTGGGACACATACAAGGAAAATGTCTCTGGTCTCTGAAGTCTTTCCTGATTCATCAAAATTTATTAGAGAAGTGACTATATTGGCAAAGACCCATAGTATTGTGCTGCCTGTGTTTGAGGGTTTTTTTGTGGTTGTTGTTAAAATAATTCACATTTGAAATAAAGACTCATATTTTATACAGTACTATTTGTTACCTTTATTTTACCTAAGAACACTATGTAAGTGTATTTTAAAAATAAGTCTATAGAGAAGGATTTTATTTTTGCTTTTTAGTTTTTTTTTTGGTTTTTTGTTTTTGCTTTTTAAAATATTTTATTTATTTATTTGATACACAGAGAGAAAGATCACAAGTAGGCAGAGAGGCAGGCAGAGGGAGAGAGAGAAGCAGGCTCTCTGCTGAGCAGGGAGCCTGATGTGGGACTCTATGTGGGACTCGATCCCAGGACCCTGGGATCATGACCTGAGCCGAAGGCAGTGGCTTAACCAACTGAGCCACCCAGGCACCCTGTTTTTTAATTTTAATGGTTGAGGTTAGCATATATTTGAATGTGTGTATCTGTGTGTATTTTAATGATTCTTTTAGATTTATTCAATATGTCCTTTTTTGTTTGTTTGTGTAACTTTAAAAACCAACCATCATTTTCTGGCTTCATGTCAAAAAGTTCAGATAAAATGCAAAAGCAAGAAATCTCACCTGATACTTGAAAGCTGCTACCCCTGACAGTACTTCATCTTCCTTCATGCCCATATTGGCTTTTCTCCCGGCCCATCCATTTCTTAATGTAAGTGTTATAAATTGCTCTAAAGTGCCATAAAGCATAATAAACATAAATCAATATTTCTTGGTTAAAAACTTAGAAATGCTGATCCAGCCCAGGTTGATTATAGAAGTCCTGAACCCATCATGTCCCCCGGTTATTTTCTGTCAACCAGAAGCCATTTCTGGGCGCAAGAAGGCCTCTCTTTTTGTTTTTCTCTCTGCCTTAGTCACCCGGACACTCGCAGTGACACATCAGAACGGATTGTGGGGAGGATATTATCAGGCAGTCTTAGAAAAGCCCCATTCTTTTTCTCGTTGGCCTCTGATCTTGGCAACTTTGGAAGAACGGAGTGACATTCTCAGACAAAGTTAGACCACAGGCCGGCAATATGTCAAGCTCGTCTGAGACAAATTCCAGTTTGTCGTGGGAAAAAAAAAAATGTTCATTTTCTTCTGAGACTCAGTGAATTAAGCAAAAGCCCACTTCTTCCGTTCTGGCTTGCAAATGTGGCATCTGATCTAAATGGAACACCTGCAGGCAGCTTAATGACAAAACCGACCCATTTGAATTTCTGCTATCTTTGGAATTTTTCAACATGATCATATGCTGTACCCTCGGATATAAAACCACATCCCTCTCCTGGAAATGATGGCTTGCCCCCACAGCCAACTGATGCTGTTTATGTGGCATTGTTGTTATTTATTCTTCTCTCAAAGGGAATGATTGAATGGCTCTGTGGTTTCTCCCAAGAAATTGTGGAGTTATGGAGTGTGAAATCTGCAAGCTCAGGTGATCATCTTTTTTGAGGAGATTTTCACAGGCAGCTCATTGGAAATTGCATGAAAATGTTGGTAGGACATTAGACAAAGTGGTTTTATTAGACTTCTTGACTCACAGCCCATTTTTCCTACTAATGGGGATCCAAGGCACACAGAAGGAGACTGCCTTCTCCCCCAAACCTCATCCTCCTCTGACCAACAGCAACACTCTTCCCAGTGTCCTTCCCCCACCCCCCACCACCCTGGAGATCCTAAAGCTGATTTTGCCATTAGGAAGAGGCAGTTCCCTAGTTTGCTTATCATGTAGATGAAGAAGGGAGAATTAGATGGACTCCACTTCCCTGATTATCTCTTTTCCACTTGCTTTAGGCTGAACAGCTGCCCTTAGCTATTCATTCCTTTGGATTCTGGAAACTTTTGGATCAATAGAAAAAAAAATGACCTCTAAGAATATGAAAAGATGCCAAACTGTACTTATAATAAGGGTAATATATATTAAAAACATACTTAGATACCACTTTTTACCAATGAGATTTGCAAAAACAAAATTTAGCACTTTTTTTGGGTGAATTTTTGTACAAAGAGGCATCCTCAAAGCATTGTTGGTATGTACAATCCTGGTGAAGGAGAATCCGAAATAGTTATCAAACTTACAAATGCTGTTACCCTTTGATTCCAGCAATCCCAATCTGGGCAACTGATCTTACAGTAAAAACTACACATATGAATCAAAAATGGATAAAGTTATAGATTGAGAAACACTAAATATCAAAATCTCAAAACAACTCAAATTCTATCACTATGGGACTGGTTAAATTAATCATGGTATATTACACAATGGAATTTTATACAACAGTATACAAGAATGGGACAGCTCTTTATATGCTGGTATGGAAATAACTCTGGGATGTGTCTTTAAATGGATAAATGAAGGCATAGAACAATGAGTATATGTTAATGTGTATATGCATAGAAAGGGAGGAATAAAAATTCATTCTTATTCTTGCTTGATACTTGCATAAAGATATACTGAAAACATACTCAAGAAACAAATGCCAGGGGGCACCTGGGTGGCTCAGTGGGTTAAGCCTCTGCCTTCAGCTCAGGTCATGATCCCAGGGTCCTGGGATCAAGCCCCACATCAGGCTCCCTGCTCAGTGGGAAGCCTGCTTCTCCCTCTTCCACTCCCCCTACTTGTGTCCCCTCTCTTGCTGTGTCTTTCTGTCAAATAAATAAATAAAATCCTTAAAAAAAAAAAAAGAAACAAACAAACAAATACCCGTAGGTTACCTGTTGAAAGTGGTAAAGGGCGGGCGCCTGGGTGGCTCAGTGGGTTAAAGCCTCTGCTTTCGGCTCAGGTCATGATCTCAGGGTCCTGGGATCGAGGCCCACATCGGGCTCTCTGCTCAGCGGGGAGCCTGCTTCCTCCTCTCCCTGTCTCTCTGCCTACTTGTAATCTCTCTCTCTGTGTCAAATAAATAAATAAAATATTTAAAAAAAAAAAAAAAGAAAGTGGTAAAGGGAACGCAATGGATGGGATCAGAGATAGGAGTAAGAATTCTGTGTTTACTGATTTTGTTTTTGGACCATGTGAATGTGTAACCTATTAAAATTTTTGTTTTTAATTAGAGGGCATATATTTATGTACTTAAGTATTTATTTTGTATTTTACTTCTTATTGTGGTAAAATATAGATAACACAAAATTTTCCATTTTCACTATTTTTAAGTGTCCGAGTCAGCAGCATTAATTACATTCATGATGTTGTGTGACCCTCAGTACTATCAATTTCCATAACTTTTTCATCACCCCAGACAGAAACTCTGTTAACCATTATACAGTAACTTTCTGTTCTTCCTTTTTCCCATTTTCTAGTTACCTCAAATTCCCTTTCTGTCTCCATGAATTTCCCTATTCTGGAAATTTCTTATTAGTGGAATCATACAATACTTGTTCTTTTATGTCCTGTTTGTTTCGCTTAGCATAATGTCTTCAAGGTTTATCCAAATTGGTCAATGTATCAGAACTTCATTTCCTTTTATGCCTGAATAATATTCCATAAAGTATGTAAGTAATATTTTATTTATCCATTCATCTGTTGACAGACAGTAAGGTTGTCTCCACCTTTTGACTATTGTGCATAACGCTGCAGTGAATGTTGCATGTGGGTGTCTGAGTCCCTGTTTTCAGTAGTTTTAGCTATATAGCTACAAGTGGAATTGCTGGGTCATATGGGAATTCTGTATTTAGCTTTTCAGGTAATTAATGAACTCTTTTCCTAATGGCTGCATCCTTTTACATTCCTACCAGTAATGTACAAGTGTTCCAACTTCTTTACATCCTTGCCAACACTTGTTATTTTCCATTATTTTCATTGGAGCCTTGCTAGTAGGTGTGAAGTTATAACTCATTGGGATTTGACCTGCTTGAAATTTTAAATTAATGAGAAAAGTGTTTCATAAAAGTCTTCTATTAAAGTATAATAACTATGAGAAACACCACCTCAGTCCTGCTATTAAGTCTAAAAGTTGGTTGACAGCTTGCAAGACCCCTAGCTGTCAGGGGCAGGGACTGGGCAGACCTATCTTCTGAGTGTACATAAAAGCCAGTCATAATTATGATTATAATTATTGAATGTCTACCAGATGTTTACTGCTCTATGTCATTATTCTTCCCCTGCAGTACTGTGTGAGATAAATATTTTTACCCCTTTTATATAGAGGAGAGAACTGAGGGCCTTCTAAAGAACATAGCCAAAGCCAGAGCTTTAGTAAATGGCAGTGCCAGATTTTGAATCAATATCTGCTTGACCTCTGGTCCTATGAATTTTCCACCATAATCAGGCTTTAGAGGGATGGAGGTCACCAAAAGGGGACAGAAGGTCATTGGGTAACATCTTACCTACTATAATTTTGCACACATTGGCTTTGTCAGTCAAACTTTTTCTTGTCCAAATTTTGTTCCATTAAGCCCAAGACTTTTCCTTTCTTTCTGTGTCCATACTATGGCATCTTTTCTAACTTGCACCATTTTCTATGAAATCTTAGACACATAAAATACTTTGTCAAAGAACACAGGCCTTCCTGTCAGCCTGACACCTGAGGTTCTCTCATTTCTCTGGCACCTGTGAATGTCTCAGGCCTCATACTGCAATTTCAAATATGCTTCCAGCCAAATGGCAGATTTCTCCAAAGAGAGGAGTGAGGTATAATGCAGAAGAGACAGGTTGAACTCCAGGCTTACCTGAACTGGGGCCTGACAGAAGGAGATAGGAGAGTGTACCCAATAGCCAGACATTCCATCCATGATCGGGTAAGTGGAATGAATGATCAACAACTTTGAGGGATATCATGCCCTGCTCTGTGCATAGGGCTCTCATCTCTGAATAGTAACCGCCAAAGGCTGCTTAAGAGGGGTCTACCCCACCCAAGAGAGTTCACTGCAGAGCTGACCAATCTTCTCTACACAGGTCTGTGTGTGGGTGTTGCTGTGAGCAAAGCTAAGGCAGCCCATTACTACACAGAGAAATGCCAAACCCTGGGAAAATCCCGCCAACTATGTTAAGCTCTTTTCCTATAGAAACACAACGAAATTTTTAACACTTCATCTTAACACAAAGAAGCTTTTTTTTTTTTAAGATTTTATTTATTTATTTGACACAGAGAGAGAGAGAGAGAGAGATCACAAGTAGGCAGAGAGGCAGGCAGAGAGAGAGGAGAAAGCAGACTCCGTGCTGAGTAGGGAGCCTGATGCGGGGCTCGATCAGGACCCTGAGATCAGACCTGAGCTGAAGGCAGAGGCTTAACCCATTGAGCCACCCAGGCGCCCCACAAAGAAGCTTTTAACGGGATATATTACAATGGAACATTTCACCTGGAGAGAAGTGTGTCAAAACAAGATAGTACTCTAAGATGGATTTGTGTCCTTTGAATGATTATGTAAAAATAAACTTAAAAAAAAATTTGGCCCAATTTATGAGAAAGTCTTTTTTGTATATTTTAAAACTACCCATTTAGGAAAAAAAAAATTCTGACCACATGGGGCAGGTTATGGATTTGGTCTCAAAGGGAAGGTCAAAATAATGTGAGATCCGAAGCTTCTTGGAAAGACCCGGAATACCTATGCCTACACTGTTTCTTTCTTTGTGTTACTTGTAGCATTGTAACGAACAACAAAACCCAGGACTCTGCAAGACCCTGTTCCTGCCCTTTTTTCCCCCAGGATTAATTATTTTTAAATTAGTTTTAAATAAGAAAAGTAAAACGTGAGTTTATTTTCATTGTGAACTTTACATAGAGAAAAACTGAATCTTCCTTAACTCTCCCAATCTTAATCCCACACAAGCATTTTCTATAACCAAGTTAGCGTGTATCATTCTGGGTCTTTTATAAACATTTACACTGACATAAGTACATTGTGACCCAGCTCTTTAATCCATGAACATCGATGCAACAGGTATTTTTTGATCACTTACTATTTAGAAGGCTTTGTGTAGGCACAGGGGATGTGGAAAAATTAAGTCATAATATATTAAACCCTTAATTAACTTATTCCAGAATTTACATTTGGTGTTGGATTTAATCAGCACAAGACCCCTGAAAAGATGTACTACTATTTGTCTTACAAGTGAGAAAACTGAAGTTCAGAGACGTTAGGCAATTTATCCAAGATCACAGATGAGAGTTCAGATTCGAACTGAGTACTGGCTGTTTCGAATCCGTATCTTAACAACACAACATGACAGGGCACTGAAATGAGAGTTGGCATTCCCTCAGTGTGCATTCCTTCAGTGGGTTAAGCCTTGCAAACCTTCTCCGGGTTTACCTTATGTTGGCTCATGTAATTTCCACAACGATGTGAGTATAGACTGTTATCACCCCCATTTTACAGATGAGAATCAGTGAAGTTAGTTAACTTACCTAGATCATGTCAGTGATAAGTGGCAGACCTGGGATTGGAATCCAGATAGCCTGGTTGCATGGCTTCCTCTCCTATGTTACATCACTGATCACAATATTTTGTGCATAGAGGCAGAAGCTCTTTATCACGTTTGCTTAGAGTTTTAAACATCATGGGAAAATGCTTACTTGTAATGTAAATAAAGTAATAGAATTCAGAAGTGCATGCACAGTGTGATCCTAATGATATCAAACATATATGGCATAAAATTTAGCAAGAAATTAACTTGTTTGGGTTCCTCCTGCTTATGGGTGTTTTTTTCCTTGCCATTTCAAAAAGGTCACCAAGTCTCTGTGCTTTCTTCACTCAGCTTAGATTTTGTGGGCCAAAACCAGAACTTGCCAGACACTCAACAGCTCCCACACCCACCTTCCACTCACCCTCCTGGAGAAGATGATGCCAGGTTGTGGGGTAGGGGCAGTTGCTGAAAGGCAAGTGTTTTGGGAGGAGAGGCAGAAACGGGAGAATTGGCAAAATTTTTCATCACTGGAAAGCAGCTGTTTCTCTTTTTGTTTGTTTGTTTTGTTCTCTGGGTGGAGACCAGTCTGCACATCCATGGTGACACCCAACCCACCAATAATATGACTGGAAGGTTAGTGCAAGTGCTTGGTGAGGGGTTGGGGGAATACAAGGGGGGTGGGGCTAAACATTAAGAACTTCAGACAAGGAGGCCATATCAAAGATCCCTGTTCCTGGCTTTAAACAGTTGGATAACCATAGTCACCAGTATGGAATGAATGAAAGAGTATCTTTCCAGAATGTTCTTGACTGCAAAAGATAACATAAAACTTTTTTGGAAGACATCCCTCCACCTAGATTCCACACATAGGGATTAATAATGACAGAGATTTTCCTCCGAGTCTGCTGATGGGGCCTTAGATTAAATTTGACTTGAAAACAAAAAGGAACATGAGATTCTACACAGAGAAAAGAAGAAGGAAAACCTCACCAGTTGTCTTCGGGTAGTAGAACTGTTGGTGATTTTTTCTTTATAATTTTCTATATTTTCAAGTTTTCTATGATTCTCACTTGTTACTTACAAACTATAAAACCAATTACTTTTTTTAAACTCTTATTAATTATGTCACTTCCCCGTCCATCTGGCTTAGTCATGCTTTATTTTCATCTAGACATTTTTACACTGCAAATGTTTGTTACAAGTAGGACAGCTAGGATTTTTCTCTAGGATCCAGTCCTAGAATTTGCATTTAGATATATGTAAATTAAAGCAATTTAGGCCAACATTATTCTATATCCTACTTGAAAAGAATTTTTAAAGTGTTAAGGAAAACTAGAGGGATTTAATCAGTTTGCTCCATGCCAAACTTTAAGTCTAGGATCAGGCACATAAGTGATGGCAGGGGCCAGGCCAGTGTCATGAATGAGAGAAGCAACACTTCAGCTAATACTCCTGAGTGGTTATTTTGGCATCTAATCCAAACTTCTAAAAAAAGGGAAATTGGGCCAAGTATACCGATCTAACAGAAAACCTCTAAGGCTGCTTGCATAATGGGAGAAACCACTTTGCAACTTCTCAAGTCAATCAACTGGTTTACAGTTATAGTTATTCAATTCAATTAGATGTGAACTGATGCTAAAAATAGACACACTGTGTCAAGTTACTTTATCCCAGACTTTAGCAAGTCTATTATAATGCTATAGAAATGAGAGCATTTTAAAAGACCTTCTTGAGACAGATCCATCTTTAGCCAGACCCCCAAATGCAAACTGGGCCCTTATGCCTCATTTCAGCACCAGGTCAAGGTCAGGATTCCCAGGTCCTCCCTACGCTGGCAGGTCTCATGTATCTGAGATTGTCTGTAGGATTCCAACTGTTTGTTACCAATACATTCTTCTGTGTCCCGTAGTCTCACCTATAATTTACCTTCCAGTGTTTGCAAGAACTTCTCTCCAGAGCACTGTTTCCCCTTGAGTCATGCCGCTGTTTTCAAGTTTATTGACTCCTTGTAAACTAGCTGATAAATGCAAACTGGGTCCCACTGCTCAGCCTTGCATGATTTCTTTGAGCCTACTTGCCTGCTTCCCCAACACTGCCAGACACACCTTAGAGGTATGCTTGGGTACGTGCTTGTCAAACATGGCCGTGGACCTAGGCTCTCCCTGCTCAAATATCTCACCCTCAGTATCTCCTTCTATTTCATTTGTTTCGGTAATGCAAGAGGCCATCCTTTTACCATCATCTGTCTACACTTTAACATACAAGTCAGCTTTGTGCCTTGTGATTCTTCACCTCTCATATAATTAAGTTCAGTAAACCATTTCTTGAGTAACTACCTCATGTGGGTACTATTTTAGGTGTATAAAGATGAATAGAATTACATCTTTGCCCCCAAGAGACTTATACTTTAGTGGGAGTAATAGCTTCCTAGGGCTGCCTTAACAAAGTGCCCCAAACTGGGTAGCTTAGAATAATAGAAATTTATTATCACACAGTTCTGGTAGGTACTTCTGAAATCACAGCATTGACAGAGATAGGTCCATCTCAGGGCTGTGGGGAAGAGTCTATTCTTTACCTGTCTTCTAGTTTCTGATAGCTGCAGGTGTTCCTTTGGGTTGTAGACGGCATTCTCTCTGTCTTCACTTTGCCTTCCCTCTATACCTGCCTGTGTCCAAATTTTCCCTTTTATAAGGAAACCCATCATATTAAATTCAGTTCCTAACCTACTCATCTTAACTTAGGCTAAGTTACTTCATCTTAACTTAGCTGATCACATCAATGACAACCCTATTTCTGAATAAGGTCATGGTGCGAGATAGTAGAGGTTAGCATTTCAACACATGGATTTTGGGGGACCACGATGCAACCTGTAACAGTAGGAAAAATGCACACAAATGAAATTAGCTGAAATGAACCCTGAGAAACTGAAGGGTAATGATAAGGGTTGTGTTAGCAAAGCACAGAGGAAAGGTGTACATTATGACTGGGGTTGACTGGGCTGAAACGGCTCATGGCAGAATGAAGCTGTCATTTGAACAGTATGATCAAGGATTCTCCTGGTGGTGCTGCCACAGAGCAGAGAAGAATGTTCAGCTGCTGCTGAGCATATGAAAGCTTCCCCCTTCTGTGGGCAACAGGCCAGAGTGGCTGGGCTCCTCAGGGCACACCTTTGACCTGGCTCTGAGTCCACCACAGAGAAAATGGTCTCCCCACAGCATACGCTGTACATCTAATATCTGGGTGTCAGAATCTACTGCACTTATCAGATTTATTAGATGGAATTGCCGGAGGGCGGAAGTACCAAAAAGTATGAGTAATTAAAACACTGAGCCGCAATATTATTAAAGGTATATTAAAATCAATGACATCCATTTGAAAAGATATATTTCACACCCTGTCCTCCACAGTGGGAGATGTGGCTGAGCAGAAACAGGTCAAGCAGGGAGTATTGTTAATGAAGGTCCTTGTGGAAAAGGCTGCCGGAGACAAAATGAGTTAAAATCTTTATTGTGTCTTGACAGCCCACATGAATCTATGATGATGATAAATGTTCTCATTTAGAACTTTTTCTTTTCCTGAGACATTTTACATGCTATCTCCAATTTGCTTTGAATTTCTCAAAAGACATATGTTCTCAAAAGAAAGTCTCTGCTTGCTTTTCATTAAGTAAGATCTTATCAGGGTGTTTGCATGTGGCATCACGTTTAAACTATTAATCTTATGACAGGATATTAAAAAGGGGGGAGGGGGATTCCTTAACAGGTTGAGGACCATTACACTTGAGAAACAGCCCTCAGCACCCAACAACAAGTACCAGTCCAGGAACTCAAGAGCAATGATTAATAAGCGCTGTCCTGAAGCTAATGCTCCTGGTGAGAGGGTTGCTCCTCAGAAGGGTACACAGTGGACAGTGGAAGCAAAAATGGCTTGTGTGCGATTGGGCTGGAACTTGCTGTTGCTGGATCATTGACCTGTAGGATCCTGGTGGGGCACCAGGAACAATTGTTAATTCTCAGCGACATTGAGGGATCTCTGGTATCAAGACATAAACCAATGGGGTAACAACACTGGTCTGGGGGTAAGGAAAAAGATGATAAGTCCCTATCTCTACTATAACAATTACATAAAATACACAAACACAAACACACCTATGAACACACACACACACACACACACACACACACACACACACACATTCTAACAGACCAACAGGAACATTGGCTTAAGAAACAGTTTTAAAAAAGAAAAGAAAGAAAAGAAAAAGAAGAAAGAAATAGCTTTAGAGGTATGTCTAGACCTACTGGGCCATAACACACTATGAAAAGTCTTTGACATTTGTCCTAAGACCATTGGGAAGTCCTTAGTGTATTTTAAGCAAGAAAATACACAATCATATTTGCACTCTTCAAAGGTCATTTTGACTGCAGTGTGGGTAACAGATTTAAAGCAGAGCAAGAGACAGAAGCTATTGAAGGAGTGTGGGAGACCACCTTGGCCTAACGGAAGGCTGAGGGAAATAAGCGAAGTGTGTAAATCCCAGCAATATTTTGGATGTCAAATTGAAGGGTTTGATGGTGGCTTGAATACTGGGGAGAGAGGATGGTGTTAAGAGGGACTCCTGGATTTCTGGGTATGCAACCAGATGGATGGTATGGAATTTTCAGAGACAGGGAAGAGTGGGGATATTCCAGATATGATGGGGCAGGTCATGAATTGGCTTTTGTCCAGTTGGGTTTACAATGCTTGCAAAATATTTAAGTATGGATGTTAAGTTGGTATGTCCATGCTTAATGTAGCCTGGCCTCTAATATAGTCAGTATTATCTCATGACGGTCTAAGTATCTTTCATTTGTTTTTCGAAGTCAGTCTTAAGTTTTTTTTGTTTTAAAATTCAAATATTTTTATAACTGGAGAGAATAGGAGATCTTAGCTTGTGTCATATTTGTAAATTAAATATACACAAAATGTCCCAGGAACTGCTTTTCCCTTTTTTGAGCCTGGAGAGGTGCTGCCATTTAAGGGAGTAAAAATCATCCAGGTGTCAAGGGTCTACCAGAGCACCAAAAAAAAAAACCAGGTTAGAGAAATGAAGTTTATCATTAGTAGGGAATATGTGTGTTCTGCTCAATGTTAACCAGTGCTTTCTTTTTTTTTTTTTAAAGATTTTATTTATTTATTTGACACAGAGAGAGAGAGAGATCACAAGTAGGCAGAGGCAGGCAGAGAGAGAGGGGGAAACAGGCTCCCTGCCGAGCAGGGAGCCCGATATGGGCCTCGATCCCAGGACCCTGAGATCATGACCTGAGCAGGAGGCAGAGGCTTTAACCCACTGAGCCACTCAGGTGCCCTAACCAGTGTTTTCTATTCTTCTCCAGATTATATCCATTTGGTGTCTCCACTCAGCGAACACAGAGTATGGTCACATGGTACTGTTCTGGCCAATATGTCAGGGCAAAGCCTGCATTTAGACTATCCACTGGGGGTTCAGAAATATGTCCACTCCATGTTCCTTCCAACTAGCTTGAGAAATGTCTCAGAATTTTCCATGATATTATTCCGAATCACTCTATGAAATAAATGTCAAGTATTTTATCTCCATTTCCCTAAAAGAGAGAACGGGTTGCTAGGGGAAATGCCCAAGTCAGTCATAAAGCATTTCCAAAGGGAGGACATATTGAATGACAATGATAATTCTTGTCTTGTTTAACAAGCTCTCATGGCAGCTCCTGGGGGTAGTAAAATTTATACCCCTACCAGAAGAGCCCCAGAGTAATGGCATCAGCGCAGGATGGAGGCAGTCCTGGGAAACTGAGAACAGGGCTGTTGTCAGCTCCCTTTACTCAACTGAAGAATTTGTTTCTGTCGTGCCTGGGAGGTTTGCACCTCATAGGGTGGGAGAGAGTGCAGTCAGGTAAGAAATGTTTTACCTGGTCTTTTCTCAAGAAAAAGGATGATCGAGTACGGGCCAGAGTGAAGCAGAACTGCGTTTAAAAGTTACAGTACCCTAAAACTGAAGACTGGGGACTGATAATGTACTTGCCCTCTTTGAGCTGCCCTGGGCTGAGAGACAGTGGGGCAGTGAGAGAGATTCCAGAGGGATTTTCAGGACAGAAGTGGGAGCCACCTTCCTGCCTCAAGGAACACAGAAGCATGAGGGGACACCAGGTGGCAATAAACACTGGGTTGACCCCCATTCTGTACTTATTCTTTATGACTTTCAACTTTCTCATGAGTCAGATGGAATCACTAAGACTTACCTTATAAGGAACTTGTGAAGATGAAATGAGTGAATGATGCCGGGTGCTAGAGCAGCACCTGACCCCTGGCAGGAGGGCTGAACATAGCAGATTATTAATATGGAAGGAAAGGTTCAAGTCTTATTATTAGGATATTATTATGGAGCATAATTCGTATTTGTTATTGTACATAAGATTCTCACATAAAGAAAAAGATCTATTTAAAATGAAAAAAAAAATGTGACCCTTCTGCCTTTTGTCATGAGAGGCAATTCATGTTTAGAGAAGAATAAATCAGAATATTCTCTCACGCCCACGAAAACCAGTGGGTATGTAGGCTGTCCCTAAGAATTTGGGATGATGTTTAAGGCAAGGCTCTCATGTTAAGACCTTGAATATTGTCTTTTTTTGACAAAAGACCTTGCTGATCATTTCTGATTGGGTCAAGAGGAGTCCCACCATGGTATTTTGGAAAAATCTCTTTTAAAAAGGAAGGGTATCATCTTTTATATATTTTTCCCTACCTCCTCCTGCTGCTCGAAATTTACATCCCATTGTGGACACTTATATAGCTATTTTGGGTCATGAGGTATGTTTAATGGAATTCAGTGAAGAAAAGCAACAGAATTGAAAAGGTTGTGATTCCAGATACCCTACTAGTACTATGCTAGCTTTGGACTATTGTATTAATTGTGATAAAGGCCATGCTTCTTTAGAAAAAAGAGCCCCTCATTCTGATGGCTAAAACACATTAGAAATTAATTTCCTTTTCCTAATTTGGATAAGAAGACCAAGCACCTCAAAAATCACTCAGGGACCCAGACTAGCAGGGCACTCTGCCGTTCTCAATATGCGTCTTCCAGCTTGCTTAATTTTTACTATTTCAAGCCAGTGAAAAGAAAAGAGCACAAGGAGCACACACCCAGTGATAGAAGGCACCTCTCGTTTCTGCTCCCATGGTTTGGGTGAGACCGTAGCCTCTCGGCCACACCTGCATGCCGCGGACGCTAAGAACTTCTCAGCTGGACAATCAGCTTCTGGGCCCGGTGACCACTTTATTATAATAGAAGAAGGGTAGAGTGTTTTAGTGAGCAAAGAGCAGTCTCCACCAAGACCGCTAATCCTCATACTCTATCCAGATCATAGAAAAATATCATCCATCTTGTTTAAGATGCGTTTGGGGCTTTTGTTTTTCACAGTTGTACATAGTCTTAATCGATACTCTCTTTTCATGGTTTATTCAATGAACTTCTTATCTGTAAATCGTAAATTTGGATTGTTAGATAAATGCTAAATTACAGGGCACCTGGGTGGCTCAGTGGGTTAAAGCCTCTGCCTTCAGCTCAGGTCATGATCCCAGGGTCCTGGGATCAAGGCCCACATGGAGCTCCCTGCTCAGCGGGGAGCCTGCTTCCTCCTCTCTCTCTGCCTGCCTCTCTGCCTACTTGTGATCTCTCTCTGACAAATAAATAAATAAATAATCTTTAAAAAAAAAAAAAAAGAAAGAAAGAAAACGCTAAATTACATTCCAGCTGTAAAATTCTAAGAATCATCAAACCTTTCTTTCCCAATGTTCTTAATGAACAACTTGCAGGTTAAAAAACAGGCATTAAATTTTTTTTCCCCCCTGCCCTATGGCATTGCAGCAGTCACTTGCAGAGGGCCCATGGTTTGTGGTGAAGGTGATGAGAAGGCAAAAGTAGCTTCGAGTTGATTCCATCAAAAGCTGGAAAGGATAAGTCCCTTTACTCATGGAAGATGTTGACAGAAGCAGCTACCAAGATTTTCAACCACGGCGAAGAGCAGCAGTTGGAATATCAGGTTGGAGAGTCTCTTGCTGAAGAAGACTTCATCTTCTCAGCCTTCCTAGCAAAAATCTCTCCCACAGGATAAGGGAGTTATATTAGTGAGAACACTTTTTTTTGCAAGTGACTGAAAACTTAAGCCAAAAGGATTTAATAATATATGACTGATATATCTAGAGATGTGTTTGTTTGGAGAGAGAATTATTTTGAAAAGAGCTTGAGTCCTGGTTCAGATGATGTCACCAGGTTTATTTTTTGGTTCTGTTTCTTTGGAGTTGGCTTCTCTCTTTCTGTCTCTCTCAATCTCTCTCTCTATCTCTCTCTCACCACCACTCTTCCTGCCCTAGAAGATTCGGATCCACAACCACACAAAAGAGAGAGTCTGCCTCCCCATTCAGTGGTCTGAGAATTGAGTCTCACTGTCCTGATTAGACAGCTTTGGCTTGTATGCCTGACTAGGGCCCAGGCCCTACGCCCAGGGAAGTGGAACAAGCAGATGACTTAACTTTGGTCCCACACTGCACCCCTGAAGGAAAGGTGGAGTGAGCTGCATGCCAAGCACACAAGCTGAGGGTGGGACAGTCAAGGCATTGTGGCCATAAGAAGAGAGAATAGAATAATGAGTGGCAAGAACAACACATAAAATCTCCATACATTCCTTTCATTTTTGTCCCAAATGAGAAACCTCAAAGGGACACAGTTCAAGGTCTCATCTAGTTAATGTATCCATCTTCAAGTGCAACATCTCTGAGTAATGTGCAGCCTTTCCAAATCATGTTCAGATGTTCGTCCTTGTGGTTGATTGACCCATGGTTAATGAGTAAGTTTAACTAGTCCAGTGTACTCAGTGTGCCATGGTAGTCCATCGTCCCATGACTAATTAGTAAGTTTAACTATCTCAACAGACGCCGTGAACAATGGTGGAGAAAGAACAAGGCAACTGTAACCAAAACATTTATTTAGAAAGCAGGGTAGGTGGAAAACAATGCACACTGAATTCCAGGTCATGGTATGCATCTTATTCTAAGGGCAGGGAAAGCAATGACTCACTGCCTTGACAAGGAAAAACTTTGGTCACTCAGTCCGGCTGACCTTGGTTCTATTCTCTGAGATCATTGCCCATGATCATTTTTTTTCTTACCATTCCTGTTTCTAGTCTGGAAGGATTTCCTTTGTGCCTTGTATTCCTCAAGAGTTGGGTACTGGGGAAGAGGCTCTTTCAAGATGCTTTTTTGGAACCCACTTCCTTTTGGTATTTTCAGGGGCCTGGGAATTATTTTACATGTTGGCCAGAAGTTTTTACTGACCTACCTCCTCACTTCAGCCAATGTCACATTCTAGCTTCTAGCTTTTGCAAAACACCATTGAAGGAATTAACTTTAATATATACACTACTCTTTTACTTGAAAATGATTAAAAGCTCAGCTCACACTGGCTTAAGCAAAAGGAGAAATTTATTGATGTAGATAATTGAGAAGACCAGGAATAGTATTGGCTTCAGATAGAACTTGTGTTCAGATGGACAACAGCCACTCTCTACCCATCTACTTACTTCTTCTAGGTCCATTCAGTTCTCAGACTTCATATGATGACTGCCAACAGCTTTAAAATCATACCAGAATAATATCTTGGAGGTCTTGCCCCTTCTAAGCCAATTAAGATAATTTGGCTAAATAAAAAAGGAACAGATTCTGAGTAACATAGACACATGCATGCACACAAAACCCCACCATACAAATCTACTTAAAATGTGGGTGGAAATGTGGAGATTACTGGTGTTTTCTCACAATCCCCATTTGGGAAGAAATCTGAAAGCCTGGATTCTCTACATGGGGTACTGAGTCTTAGAAAGCATGTAGTTTTACGTAGATGTCACCCTCTAGGATGCCAGCGGAGGATGCCGTGCGGGAAAAGTATTGCTTAAATAATTTGTTATTTTTGATTTTGTCGTTGTAAGTACTTTTGTCCCTGAGACTCCTGAAGAACAAACATTTACATCAGGGCAACAACAACAACATAGTGACTGAGATGATAGTCGTATCGTAGTGTTCTCTCTGACCTGCTATGATAGTTAATTTGTGTCCACTTGGCTAGGCCATAGAACGCAGGTATTCTTTCAAACACGGGTTTGAATGTTGCCTGAAAGTTTTTATTTAGATGAGATTAACATTTAAATCCATAGATGTTGAGTCAAGCAGATTCATGTCATAATGTGGGTAGGCCTTATCCAATCACTTGAAGGCCTTAGGAAAAAAAAGACTCTGGATCCCCTAGGAAGAGGGAATTCTACCTGCAGAATGTCTTTAGAATCAAGTTGCAGCATCAGTTCTTCCCCAGATCTCCAGCTCGCTGGTTGACCCTACAGATTTTGGACATTTTAGTCTCCACAATCACATAAGCCAGTTCCTTAAAATAATTTTCTCTCTCTGTCTCTGTCTCTCTTTTTACACGCACACAGACACACACCCTGCTAGTTCTGTTTCTCTGGAGAGCCCTACTACACAGAGCTAATGTAGGTATGGTACTAATATATTGGGCAGGGTCAACTCAGTTTCCTATTGGTGCTGTAACAAACGACCCTCAGTTTAATGGCTTCCAACAGCATACATTTATTATCATGTAGTTTCGGAGGTCATAAGTCTAACACAGGTCTTGCATGGCTAAATCAAGTTGTCAGTAGGGCTTCATTCACTCTGGAGGCTCTAGAAAGAATCAGTCTCCTTGCCTTTTCCAGGTCTAGAAGTCACCTGAATTCTTTGGCTGGTAGCCACTTCCTCCATCTTCAAAGCCTATGCTGTGGTATCTTCTGATCTCTTTCAGTTTGATTCTCCTGCCTCTATCTTATAGAGACCCTTGTGATCACGTTTCCCCCTCCCCCGCCACCCGATATCTCCCTCAAAATCCTTCATTTAATCACACCTGCAAAGCTCCCTTTGCCATGTAAAATGACATACTCACAGGTTCTGGGGATGAGGACATGGACATTTTGGGAGTCATTATTCTACCTACCACAGCCCTTTAAAAAAGACTGGCCTTTCGTGATGCCTCCAGTCACGCATTCAGCAAATACTTACTGAAGGCCTACTGGGGGCTGTGAGCTGCGGGCTGTGAAGCCTACTACTTTGTGCTGTTCTGGAAGCTGGCATTTCAGCCAGCAGTGCACAAAACAGAGGTAGTTTTCAGCCTTGTGGAGACCACACCTAGTAGGGCCCCGACACGAAAGAGTATATGTAAATAAGCACATATAATCAGGCAATTTCAAATAGGGATAAGAACTCTGCAAAAAAAAAATCATAATCATAATCATAACAT
The DNA here is from genome assembly GCA_002007465.1 of Ailurus styani. Lineage (NCBI taxonomy): Eukaryota > Metazoa > Chordata > Mammalia > Carnivora > Ailuridae > Ailurus > Ailurus styani. The sequence continues at coordinate 8,335,664 of LNAC01000003.1, forward strand.
GGAGCAGTGGGATGCCTAGAGGCAGGGTGGGGTGGTTTTTAAGGTAAAAATTTTTGAGCTGCCACTTGAAATGTAAGAAACTGACAGCCACACAAAGAGATATGTGAGAACATTTCAGGCAGAGGAAAGAGCCATGGCACAGGCCTCAGGTAGTAATACACGTGGTACGTTTGAGCAAAACGTCATGCTAGAGCATGGGGAAAGCATGATACAAGAGAGCATCCAGATAGAAGTAGAGACAGGTCGTGTGGGGCTGGGGCAAGGAGTTCGGATTTACTAAGGGCCTCAGCAGGCAACATGTCTTCCCCCATAGAATATTCCTTGGTAGAGAAACATGTGACACCAAGAAGGACCTGCTCACCAGGTAAGCTGTCAGTGGCTCTTTTCTGGCTGAGGAAAATCAGTCAAAAATCTTCTCTTCAGCCACTTATCCCTGACGGCAATTTTACTTTATCCCAGAGAATATTTCTTAAACACACCAGCAGTTTGCCGCAATCAGTACATGGGCAGAACTTAAACAGATAACAAAAACTCTTTGAGCTTGCATATAAATATCTGAATTTGCTGATCATTTTTCAAATGTGTGGAAATATCCCTAGAATATTCACAGAAAAAGAGAAAATTAGGTGTGTTATCTCCTAGCTGAATGATTTGGTATTAGTTTCTTATCACTACCCAATAAAAAAATACACATGGCTCCCTGGCTCTCCGGGTCTCCAGCTTCAACTACATTTCAGTAAAATCTATTTTAGGTTTCTGCACTTCACAACCGGAGAAATTCTCTGTGTTTCTCAACACATATAAATCTGGCAGGAGAAAGAGCTGAAAGGAAAGGGAAAAATTGCTTTAGTAATCCTGTAGTGTAATTCAGCTGGGGGCGG